>CM040119.1:108399045-108999045 GCA_022559845.1 Amorphophallus konjac | reverse complement strand
TCCATGTCTTCGGGTCCCTCGGGTCCCCCGAGTGCCAGGAGAGGCCCTTCCTCTTCCGTGGTTGCCTCCCCGTGCTCTTGCACGGCCCTCCTCGGGTGAGGAGTTCCTCGCCCCCCTCTCCCTTCACCACGGTTTGGCCCACCGTGCTCCATGGATCAAGAGTGCAAGAAGATGGAGCTGGGTAAGTTACTCTCCACTAGAAGAGCGGTCGTTTTCAGGCAAGGTGAGGAAGAAGAAAGGCCGTCATGCGGTTCTCGGTGATTTAAATTTGAATTCAAGTTTAGAACGCGTCTTCGCGCCTAGACGCCTTAGGGAGGAAGGGGAAGATGGCATACCCTCCGCATGAGGCATATTTCTTCGCTTCCGGGGTAAGATGCTCTAAGGCATGCCACAAGAAGATAAGTAAAGGAGAGGCGTCAGAGAAGGAACGTGCACAAAAGATAGTTAAGTGACAGAAAATAAATCAATCCATAGAACAAACTGTCTATCATATACATCATAAGTGAGGATGGTGGGTGTACAAGTCACTCTCTAACTCTCAGCACCACCCTCCTGGTCATCTCTCTGATCGTCCCTCTCCTCTCTCCTCTGGCACGGATCCCTAGGGGGCCTCCGTGAACTCTGAGAGGCGGTGCTCCCCTCGCCCTGTGGTGCCTGGCCGGTCTCGAACGCACGACGCCGCTCCTCGGATGAGGAAATGAGGAAGCTGCCTACAGAAAAAGAACCAGACTGTCAAAAATGCACCCCGCGCTCCTTCGCTCTATGGTACCGCTCCTCGCTCTCTCGCAGCCTCCCCTCTACCGTACCGAGACTCACTCGGAGCTCCGTCATCTGGGCCTCCAAAGCTCTCCTCTCTGCACTCTCTCTCTTCGCCTCTCTCCTCGACACCTCAAGGGCAATCCGTAACTCTAGCACGTCGCGAGGAAGCTCCTTAGTCTTCCGTCGTCGCTCCTCCTCTAGTTCCGCTATCAGGGCATCACGCTCTGCCACCCAAGCATCGCGTTCTACCACCCGAGTCACCTGGTCGTGCTCAGCCTCTTCTGCACGGACCGCACGAGCCAGTGGATCCCGAATCTCCGCCACCTGTCAAAGCCCATATTGGAGTCAACAAAGGAAAGAGAATACGCGGAAAGGAACCCGTGTCAAGCAAACACTCACCCGAGCCGCCAGGTCACACTCGGCCTCCTCAGCATGGGCCACCGCGCCTGCCAACTGCTCCTGGTGAGAAGAGACCTCCGGAGGAGGGGCTCGCGAGCTCGAGGCTGCCCCACCAGTCATCTCGGCCGCCGCCGCTTGATGGGCACGCTGAAACACAAAACAACAAACGACAGTAAGAGGCTAAGCACCAGGAATCCAGGTGACATAAAAAATGATTACGCATTGCATTAGCTCACCAGGATGTCCAACTCCTGACGGGTGACTGCCAACTACTGCCTGGCAGCTGCCAGCTGGGCCCGCAGGTTAGTGATGATAGTGTCACGAGCATCCTACATTCATAAGCATATAAATTAATGTCACATGCATGCATTTGCATAAAAAGAAATCCGCGTTTCATAATTACCCCTGCTGGCCTCCCTAGGTAGAGGTGATCCACGTACGTGTCCCGGTACCGTCGCAAGTAGTCGGCGCTGTCCTGCACATGGGACTCCACAGAACACCACCCTGCTGCCAGTCCTGGTACTGTGCAGGAAAGCGCGAACGCCAGTCCACGAGCTTCGCCTTGCCCCAGGTCTTCCGCCCGACATGGCTCGGCTCGTCCACCTCCACCCACTCCTGGGCAAGCCCCAGGGTCCTCATGACTAGCCTGAGCCGTAGTGGCTCGATCTCGTTCAGGCAGTGGACCCACAAGTCCCGCCCGAAACGAGGTCGGCCCGCTATAACCCAAGGCTGGCCAGCATCGGCCATGCCCAGGTAAGACCTCCATACCACCTGCATCACCATACATGCATCATATCAGTCCCCACTCTAGTAAATAAAGTGAATGCACAAAAGATCATATACATCATACCATGGCCTCAGGATACTCGATCAGCTCACGTCGAAGCGACGTCAGCTGGTAGCTGCGTGGTGCCGTAGTCGTGACCGGTCTCCACCGCCGCGCTAGGGGTACGGCTGTCCGGTTCCACTGCCTTGCTCTACCCATCGGGAGGTAGTAATAACTCCATACCTGCATCCATCATACATCATTAGTACAAATAATTGCATGACTGTAAACTAGGAATCATTATAAAATACATAAATAAAATGTTCACCTCGAGAAAAGGTGCGATGCCGCCGACTATCGTGTCCTTCTCTACCCCCTAGAAAGATCAGCAATCAAGTGGGCGAGTAGGGTTGCTCCCCACGCGTAGTGCCCCACTCGGTCTTGGTCCGCCAGGATCCCGAGGAAACGACAGTGGATGTCGTCCCCCTTCGTCCCCAGCAGAAGGTAGCCCAGTAAGAAGAAGAGGAACCTCCGAAGGTCCAGGTCTGCCAGCTCTCGGTCACCCGGGTCCTGGCTAAAAGCCGCCTGAGCTGCCCCCTCCAGCCGTGCCAGAAATTCTGCACCGCTCTCACTAACCCGCTTGCGCGAGTCCTCGAATCCGAGCGCCTCCATGATGTCGACTCGGCCGACTGTCCTGCTGTCTCGGTCAGTCGCGGTCGTCTCCAGCCATAACAGCTCTAGGGCACTCTCTCTGTAATCGGGGTAGGTGACCCCACTGACAGCCTCCCCGTCCACCCGTAGTCCGGTGATCCGGACTACGTCCTCCAGCGTCGGCACCATGTGCCCCCAGGGCATCAGGAACGCTCGACTCGGCGCGTGCCATCGCTCCCTCAACGCCTGGACAAGGGGCAAGTCGAGCCGGAAGGGCTCAATCTGCAAGAACGCCCCGAACCCCATGGCGTCCACTCGGGCCCTCTGGAAGTCCGGCAGCCCTCGGTACGCCGCCACCACCAGGAACCAGCTGATCCGGCTCCTCATCACACCCTGCAAACCACAAAAATAAAAGAAATTACATCAGAGCCACAAATAATGAACAATGCAATGTATATATAGACATATAAATATCTTTTTTTAGTATTATTATTTTCTTATATATATATATATATATAAATTTTTTTTGACGCGTCAATCACCCTGGATGCCTCAATAATTTCTATTTTTTATTTATTAATTTCAAAAAAAATGAATAATAAAAAGAGAGAGAGAGTGACGCGTCAACACCCTTGGACGCCTCACTAATTTTTATTTCTTTTTTTATTTATTTCAATTATTTATATATATATTTAAAAAAATATTTGTTTTATTGAGGCGTCCACAGGCTTGGACGCCTCAATAATCCCATTTCCACATCCGTCCAAACCTCGTTTTCCGCCCCATTTTCCGCATAAAATCACAAGATAATGCAAAAAAAAAGAAGTTCTAGGCGGCCTACCGGGTCATGCTCTTCCTCTCCCGCTCCACCGGGGCCCTCCACGGCCAAGGGAAGCGCCTCCTCTTTCACGGCATCCTCCTCCGTGGGATCCCGGGATCTCCTCGGACGGCGGGCAAGTCGTTTCCGTTTCTCTCCACCTTGGCTTGGGCCTCCGTGCTCCATTAGGGATCAAGGATAGGATATTCAGGGGCGAATGGGAAGAGAGAGAGTCCTAGGAGAGAGGGGGGGGTTCGCTTGAATGAGAAAAGGCCGCATGGGCGGCCTTTTTAAGTGGAATTCAAAGGTTTGACGCGTCCAGGCGCCTGGACGCGTCAATAAAAAAAAAATTTGGGGCGTCCGGGCGGCTGGACGCGCTCATAAAAAAAATAAAATATATTTGACGCATCCAGGCACTTGGACGCGTCAAACAAACAAAAAAAAACAAAAAATATGTATATATATATAATAATATATATATGAATAAATAGGAGGACGAAAAAAAAAGAAGAAGAAAAGAAAATAAAAAAGGAAATAACAATAATAATAATAATAATAAAGGGGAACAATGGTTCAAATATATCTGATTTCGCATTTATTCCATTAAAGCAGCAAAGTGAGTTACATCAGGGGCTTAGACACTTTAGGCCTTAACTTCCCCAGTTCGATTACATAAGCCCTCCACAGCTCGCATTCTTCCTCTACGTGCACTAATGTCTTCCCCGAGGTGCTCGTCTTCCACGACACTTTGACGGCCTTCACCTCCTTTGCATCGCCTTCCGCGCCCAACTCTCTCTTCCTTAGAGGAGCGATGCCGGATAACGGTGGGAACGAGTGGCGGGGAAGGCCGATTTGAATGCAGCACCGATGCGCGTTGTAAAGAACAAACTCAATCGCGCCAATGAGTTGGAGTTCAGCTTTGGGGGAAGACCTCGTGAGGAGTACGCGCGAGAGTAGACATGCCGGTGCACAAGTGATGAAGCTTTGCGTCATAGTTCTGAAGTGAGACCTCCAGTCTTCACGCTTCCTCAGCCATGGAACGCAGTTCACTATATTACCACTAAAGCCTAACACATCGGCTATGTGGTAAAGGGGGCTTTGTTGAAAAATCTTCGAGGCAGTTGGCATCCCCTCACGGTGATCAAATTTGAAATGTAAATCAACCCAGCAATTCAGAAGAAGTGCACAACCAAAAGGAGGCTTACCCATGCTAGAAGTAGTAAGGCCACTGTAGAGGTAAGCAAGAACGGCAGGTCCCACCCTTTTGCCATTCCAAATGCCGCAAATAGCACTCAGCTGATCTTCCTCCACTATGTTATCGGTATGAGGGAATACGAGAGCACCCGCCAAACAGATTGTGAATCCCTTCATGATTTCTTCCAAACGATCATCATCTGGTAATCCTCTCAGGACATCCATGACCCATTCCACGAGCTTCTGCAGGTTAATTCCCTTCTGAGTCTGGACGTTTCTAATGGCACCAGACGGCATGAAGCTTCCTAGGACGTCCTCATAAGTCACCCCCCTCGGCATCGGCATGATCTTTATCTTGCCATCCCTTTTGAATCTTTTCAACCCAAGCAAGAGTTCCACCTCCTCAAGAAGGATGGTCGCCTCGAAGGTGGGGAAAATGAAAGTGTGAGTCTGAGGATGCCAGATCTCCACCAGCGCACCCATGGCCGCCCAGTCCATGCAAATCTTTTTGTAATGCTTGGCGTGAACCAGGAGCTCCTGAAGATGCCACCTCGTGAGTATGGCCCTCATGCCGATGGAGATGTTGGAACTTAGCTTCGAAAGCCATGGCAGTTTGGAGAACTTCCTCGGGCCTGGGAAGAGTGGATATGGCTGGAAAAGAAGAAGAAGAACAAAGGATGAAAGAGTTGAAAGAGAGGTCGTACAGGAAATTTGAAATGAATCAACTCACCATACGCGACTGGATCATCCTACTCAGATGTCATTCGAAGTCAGAGAGCCGCCTGAATTCGCTGCTAGGCATGCTCCTCTTCATAGGGCCGGAAGACTCGCCTTCCATCTTGAAGAACCCAAGATCCTTCTCCTCTTAAGTTTCAAGGCTCTCCTTGGTGCATTTGGTTGAACTAGGCAAGGGGGGGGGGTACTTATAGGAAGGGAGGGGTGTATAAGCCAGAATGCGTCACATCGATGTCGAGTCATCGTCGTTGACTTTAGCAAAAGGCATTTTGTCTTGATCTCTCTTCTGCTATGGTGCACTTCTGCTGCTTTTAATGTGATGTTGTTAAGTGCAGGTTTCACTGGTGGACACCACTATCCCATCACGTGACGCCATTCGGTAACTAGTCCCACCATGTCATGTATTGTATTATATATGATATTTACGCTATTAGAATGTGTCAAGGACCTTGCGACCTGAACGAATATGGAATTTGAGTTCCCCTTCAACAAAAACAGTTATAATTTTAGAGGAATTTGAGTTGTGCGGATAGGCCATTAAGTTGTGAAAGCAAGGGGATGATGGTTCCATTCGGTGAGTTGGTGCGTGGATAAACGGGCCCCGGCTCAGTATCAGCTCACCGGATCAGTATCCTGACCCATCCTTAACAACCTGACAATATTATCCTTAGCTATTTTCTATTTTAGTTTGTTTTAAGTTTTCCTTTAAACCCAGTATGCATTCATGTAGGACTTTGATTCCATTGCGAAAGATCATTCAAGGTAATTCGATTGTGAAGGCCACTGTGCTTAAATTCTTATAATATGAGATATTCCATTCCGAATGAAATACCGAGTTTCCTTGAGACAGCCCTGGGCTGTTCTTCCAAAAGAGACCCTTGTTTGGATTGATCCTCAAATATTCCTTTACTTTTACTCTATTTGACCCACCTTGGCCGCAGCACTTCCACATTGGCTGGTAACCACTCCCCAAGGTGAAACCTGCAGGTTTAAGTCCCGGGTACTTCCACACAGAGAAGTTGGTCCCTTTTTCTACTCGTGCCTGAGCGCACATCTTCCCCTTTCTTGTTTGATATCCATCCATGCAATGTTTGAAATTCGGAAGACCTTCTTCAAGGTTGCCTCATTGCAAACTCTGATAACATTGCAAACCGTAATGTTCAAAGCGTGTCTCATCACACCTTGGCATCTACTTTTCAGTCCGCTCCCACTCCATTTCATTCCACTTCTATGCCACTCCACTACGTGCCGCTCCCTTGCAAAGCAGACGCCAAGGCGGGGCAGCTGTAGACACGCCGTTCTCGATATTACCATGAGTAAATCTCATATTACACCATGATGCCCCAAAGTTACCTTCACATTTTTAATTACTTTGGTGATTTCCCATTTTCCTGATTTTTTTTACATTTTTTTGAAATTTTTTCGTGAAAATCTTTGACGTGTCAAGATGGTTAGACGCCTTCTTCAGAAACCTCGTGCAGTGCGCACGCGGCGCCATTCTGGCAGTTTAGTTTGACGTCTTCAAATAAATCCAATCATAGAGACGTCTTGTAAGCTAGACGCGCCCTTCGAGAGTCACGGTTACCCGCCGAAACCACGCGTCTTCTCCACTGTCGACGACTTTTGGCGCGATTCGGTGGGCGAAAATGGGCGCGTCCATGGTCCCGGACGCCTCGAATAAATTAAAAAAAATAAAAAAATAAAAAAAATATTGAGGCGTTCAAATGGTTGGATGCCTCAGAGAAATAAAAAGAATAAAAAAAATAAAAATATTATAAAAATATTGAGACGTCCAAATGGTTGGACGCCTCAAAGAAATATAAGAAAAATAAACAAAATAAAATAATAAAAAATATTAATGGAGGCGTCCAAGGTCTTGGACGCTTCAATGATGAGGCGTCCAGGAGCCTGGACGCCTCAATCACCTCCCCCTCTATAAATAGAGGACCCCCTCCCTCGAAGGGAGGGGGCTTCAGATCCGACAGAGGAAGGAAAGACTCTACCGGATCCCATTTCTAACCCGTGGGTCTTTTGCAAGGGGAGGTTCTGCCGGCTTCTCGGGTGCCCGCGCTCTCAAGGGGAAGGCTAGCTCCATCCGTTCTGCTTCCACGTCGTCCTCACACTGCCGAAGCTCCGCCGGATCCCGCCATCGGCACCTTCAATAAGCCATTCTCTCCCCTTCTCTTTTGTCATTTCTATCGCATGCATCATCCCATCATCCGTCATCTCCTTTCATAAGGGAGATCCGATTTTATGCACGTTTGCACGATCCCCCATTCATCATAGCATTTTCCTCCTACTCGTGTCCGAGAGGGGTTTAAAAACAACACCAACTAGGTGTGTGTCTTGCCACGATTTTATTATTCTTCATCAAGGGACTAATACTATACTGCCATCTTTTCTGATCCACACGTTATTTGTCTGTTTCTTCTTTTGCAAGGGTAACCAAGGAAAGCCCTCTCCATCGGTCGGTCGAAGGGAGAGGAAGAAGCAACCCGCCATCTCCCGCTTTTGAGGTAGGCGCGATCACTTTCTTTATTTTGGGGTCTTCGGCCCCCTGGCAATCACATCATATTCTCGAGGCCGCAGAGAGTCATTTCCCGCAATGGCCATTTAAATTTTTGTCACTTATATTATGTGCTGTTCTTATATCTGCTATATTCTCGAGGCCGCGGAGAGTCATTTCCCGCAATGGCCGTTTAAGTTTTCGTCACTTATATTCTGTGTTGTTCTTGTATCTGCTATATTCTCGAGGCTGCGGCGAGTCATTTCCCGCAATTACCATTTAAATTTCTGTCACTAATATTCTGTGTTATTCTTATATCTGTTATATTCTCGATGCCGTGGTGAGTCATTTCCCACAATGGCCGTTTAAGTTTCTGTCACTTACATTCTCTGCTTCTTATATCTGTTATATTCTCGAGGCCGCGGCGAGTCATTTCCCGCAATGGCCGTTTAAATTTCTGTCACTTAAATTCTGCACTTTTCCCATCCCCTGAGGTCGCGGAGAGTCATTTCTCGCTATGGCCGTTTAATTCTCATATCTTGTTACGCTACATCTATTCCGCACGCCCCGCCGGAGCAATCTCTCGTGGTGGTCTCTCTCCTCTTCTCTCTTCTTTCTGTGTTGCAGCAAAACGAGCCCCCGCGCTCCGCTTCGCCTCCTCCGGCATTCCGTGTGACGTCGCTCACAGGTAGTTAGTTCTAACTATAATGAACAAATTTCTAGAAGAAACTTACCACTAATTCTGCCTCCTTACCTGAGTTCCACGTGAGCCAAAGTAGGGGTCACGCATGTCAAATATGGGACCTATTTATAGGGTTTAGGTAGGGTTTTGAGGATTAGAACGCTTCTAGAGTCCTAATTAGACTTTCCATTCGATCTACAATCTTTCTAGACCTATCTATTTAGCTGATAGAGTTGATCCATGATGATTTGGACGCTAAAAATCCAACCTTTTCACGTTTTCTTTCTCTCACGGAACTAATAGATACTAACGGTCGAATACTAGACCGCTACCCATCTCTTAGCGGTCTCGCGATAGACCACTAGCAATTGTGGGCTCCGAATTTGAACTGGTTCAAACTCTTTTTCGTATTATCCCACTTATTATCCATTTATTAATCTCTTAAAGAGTAATTATCCTTAAATTCCGTGATTACACAAATTTCTAGCTTCTAGAATATGGGCCAAGACTAATGGGCTTGGTTTTGGGTCCTTTGGGATTATTTAATTTATCCAATTTAACTGGTTATTATTTTGGGCTTCAAGAATAATGTATTTAACCCAAAATTCACTCAATATTCTATTTAAGCTTTAATTAATCCTTTATTTAGTTTAGAAAAAAATCTTAGAAATTCCCAAAAATGTCTAAAATATCTTAAAATAATTTATATAAAATTTTGGGGTGTTACACCCTCCCCCACTTAAGAGAATTTGGTCCCCAAAATCATAACATGAGTTTTTTTGGAGAGTGTGCGTGTTCTAATTAACTGCACTAAAAATTAAAGTAAGGTGAATAGGTTAAGATGGTACCTTTATGTACTTTACGTTCCTCATCTAGAATGGCATTTAGTCGGCCTCGTTTCCCGTGTTCGTTGTTATCCCTCGAAGATTGTTCCTTTATGAGAGGACACATGGGTAAGCGATGTTCCCGACTCCCACATTTGAGACAAGCGCCGAGACGCTTCTAACATTGTTCAGTCGAGTGCCCAAACTTTTCACAGAATGAGCAAGCTGTGATGACTTGCGCTCCTTCTTCTTCTTTAACTTTCTTATTCTTTCCATTTCCATTTCCATTTCCATTACCGTTCCCATTGCGAGACCTCTTAATGTGACAGTTTTCATCCTCATCCACTTCTTTCTCCTCTCGCCTATCTATTTTCGGCTTGACCTTTCTTCCTTCCCTCAGAGCTTTTCCACCTTTTCCATGGTTCTTTCACATAGATGTGCCCTTCGAACCATCTCCGCATAGGTACAGATGTTTTGAGTTCCAAGTTGTTGGATAAATCCGGGCCTTAAACCATCCATAAATCGGTTGGCTTTCAATAAGTCTGTGCTTATCAGGTTAGGAGCATATGGTGCTAGTTGGGAAAATTGAAGTTAATATTCCCCCACTGACATCATGCCCTGGCATAGAGAAGCAAACTCCATAGCCTTTCACTCCTTAATATGCTTGAAAATGTACTTGGCTCGGAAGAGCGTAAGAAAACCTTCCCATGTATGAGGTGCATCAGCTGGTGGTGCCGGAACAGACTTCCACCACGTACAAGCATCTTTATTGAGTTGGAACGTTGCGAGACGAACCTTCTCTTGGCTAGTGCATTGCATGACATCGAATATTCGATTCATTTCATCGATCCAATTCTTCGCCTCGTCAGGGTTAGAGGATCCAGAGAATCGTGGAGGATTCAAACTCTGAAAATTACTGTGCAAGCTACCCGCGCCAGCCCTTGCACTAGCTTGGGCCACCGTCTGTAAGGCTTGGGTAAGACCCGCAACAGTTTGCTACATTTCATCCCAATTCGCACGATGAGCCATCGAGAAATTCGAGTACCTGAAAAAGTGGACCTTTAGTTATTTTCTTTAGAATCGAGAAGATTTACCCTAAGATAATTTCTATATAACTATCTCACCCTGGGTTCTACCCAATTCTCACATGGGTTCATAATTCTTCCCTAGTTCATAGGTATGGGTCCTTAACCTTGGACTTAATCTATAACATGACATTTTCCCCTAGGAATATGTAAGTCCTAAGACCTATGCTCTGATACCACTTTAACTGTCACGTCCTGAGATTATGCAGCGGAAACAATCGGGAATGTGAACAGTCGTCTAGTACGCCTCGAGTAAGCATTATAATCAGAGTGCAAGACAATCACATAAGAGTAATTGCACAATATAATTCACTAAAAAACTTCAATTTTATTTCTTCATAAAATAATTCCCAAAGTACAATAAGATCTTTTAACTCTCCTTCTAGACTCAAGAAAAATAAAGATTACATCATGACTCGACTAGACTTTTGATAACTATGGCTTCTTTCGAGTCACGTATCCTTCAATCGCTCTCGGATCCATCACTGGAGTAATCGGAATCCGACCCACAAGAATTTTTTGAAAAAGATTAGAAAGTAGGGTAATGAGCACACTTGCCCAATAGGTATCTTCGTATCAACATGATTGGCAATATTAAAGTAATTAATGTTTTAGCTCTAAAGAATAAGATAAATCATGCAATATGATGAATCATGCGAATAAAGCCAAAGTAACAAGATAGATTGAGAATATGATTGAGCAAGTATGATCAAGCAAGCATATAATTATGACCTTTCATGAACAAGAATGTAACAAGAATGTACTTTTGATAACCATGATGGCTATACACTAGAAAGTCATGTAACAAGCAAGAATGTGTTATTCACTTAGTAACAAGTACTTCATGAATTCATGTGGATATTCATCCATGTTCCATGGCTTTTCACTTATTTATAAAAAAAGTACTCTTAACGCAATGCGACGCCAGTAGCATCATACCCCATGGTTTATATAGTATGTTTCCGACAATCAGCCGAGGGGACTAGCATAGAGCCCTTGAACACAATCAGTGCTCGAACTGCATCTTCAAGTATAAATCAAGCTACTTCCACGTTTATAACAATAATATGGCCAAGAACGTACAATTTCAACTATAGTTCCATGATAAGGTAACCAAGAATAAGAATGCTTCTATTGAGAATAAGAGATTTCAATAAATGTATTTAATAACTAGGTTATTCCATGAAAATAAATTGGCAGCATAACGGTACATTCTTTACTCTAAAAATTACTTAGGTATCTTTGGAATAATGTGACAGGTCTAGATAATCAATTGGACCATCTAGGAACATAGAAAAATCAACCCTTGAGTCAAATCCCGGGTTAATCAAACTCTGGATGATATTAGCGGTCGTTTACCGGACCGTTTCTTGACTATGGCGGTCAAGTTCAGGACCGTTAATGAAGACAATTTGATATTTTGAAAATAAGACATCTGGAGTCTTTAGCGGTCTAGTGGAGGACCATTTAGGATCTGTTAGCGGTCTAGTGAATGGCCGCTAGCAGACTCTGGCAGTCAACCAGGTGGCCGCTAAGGTCCAGAATATAAAACTTCGATATAAGTGCCTTCTAGAGAATTGGGCTTTAATGGTACAATCAGCTCGGCGTCCTAGAGGGAATCCCAGGCTCACAGAGTCTTACGGAGGCCTTGCAATAAGATTTCTTAGTCCGTTGGAAGGAATATCCAAAGGGGAGGTCATCATGTCCAAGATTGCGTTCCTAATGTGTAAAAGTGTAACTAATGACAACATACCGGGATATATGCCATGTACTTATGAAAATGACACTTAGAAGAGAGAGAGAATCATGTAAGACCATGACCAAGTTAAAATCATGAATCATCTAACATTTACACATCTTTATTACAAGAATATATGATTTTGGGACATAAATTAACATAAGTTAAAATAATACCAAATGTGCATAAAACATGAAATCTATCATGATGAACAGTAAAAATAACTAAGTATATGAAACTAGCACTTAAAATGGGAATAAACTTAGTTAACTAGGCTTAATATATATTAACTATGGTTAATTCTGCAATATGGTTTGGATTACCAATATTACAAAATCAAAAACATAAAACGGTCAAATACAAGACCGTTAATCTCTGGCTAGCGGTCTATCGTACGACCGCTAGATTTCCCTGGCGGTCGAGAGAAAGACCGTTTCTTCCTGTGTAAAATCGAGTTCAATGAAAATAATATAAAATACTAATCTAAGATACATCATGCATGAAAATCAACATGTATAAACTTCCATAATCATGATAGATCGTATATAGGCCAACTATATGCATAGGTTTGTATGAACAATAGGAATTCCATTTTTCTCTTCATTAGGCTAAGTATTATGCATGAAGACTAAACTAGATGCATAGTCCTAGTAAAAACATGAAATTCTCAAGATATAATGCATGAAAACGAATGAAACAAGAGGGATTTTAGTCCTGACATAAAGTTAGAGCCTTTCATGAGATAACCTATCTTAATTACTCCTTAGATAGTCAATTTCGGACTGGAAGTCAGCCCTAATTCTGCCCTTTCTTGTGCTAGATTAGCAACTTCACATCCCTCTATCTCCTGATTCCCTTGACCTCTGGACGTGAAATTTTGAGGGTAAGAAAAGGATACGAAGGGGAACATAAAGTTCTAAAGAACCTCTATCTAATTACCTCATTTAGGGCTCCGAATATCTTGATTAATCAGGGTCGGCCGCAATAATTTCTGAGTTCTTAATGTAGAATCAGCAACTTTGGAAGCCTCTAACTCCTTGTCGAATTGATCTCCTAGAACAAAATTTGGAGGGTAGTTAGTTCTAACTATAATGAACAAATTTCTAGAAGAAACTTATCACTAATTCTGCCTCCTTACCTGAGTTCCACATGAGCCAATGTAGGGGTCGCGCATGTCAAATATGGGACCTATTTATAGGGTTTAGGTAGAGTTTTGAGGATTAGAACGCTTCCAGAGTCCCAATTAGACTTTCCATTCGATCTACAATCCTTCTAGACCTATCTATTTAGCTAATAGAGTTGATCCAAGATGATTTGGACGCTAAAAATCTAACCTTTTAACGTTTTCTTTCTCTTAGGGAACTGACAGATACTAGCGGTCGAATGCTAGACCGCTACCCATCTCTTAGCGGTCTTGCGATAAACCGCTAGCAATTGTGGGCTCCGAATTTGAACTAGTTCAAACTCTTTTTGGTATTATCCCACTTATTATCCATTTATTAATCTCTTGAAGAGTAATTATCCTTAAATTCTGTGATTACACAAATTTCTAGCTTCTAGAATATGGGCCAAGACTAACGGGCTTGGTTTTGGGTCCTTTGGGCTTATTTAATTCGTCCAATTTAACTGGTTATTATTTTGGGCTTCAAGAATAATGTATTTAACCCAAAATTCACTCAATATTCTATTTAAGCTTTAATCAATCCTTTATTTAGTTTATAAAAAAATCCTAGAAATTCCCAAAAATTTCTGAAATACATTAAAATAATTTATATAAAATTTTGGGGTGTTACAATATGAGTCTTAATCTCTAACAATACTGGATCATTTTCTTGTAACTTTATTGGGTCTTCGATCAATGTTGGTTGTATTCTAATATTGGCTATAAAGTAATCTTCTGTTTTCCGATCCACAAATTTAGAAATAAGATTGGACATACCTTTAAGACTGGATAACTTTCCTATTGGTTTCCTGCTGAGCGCATCGGCAACAGCATTTGCCTTCCCATGGTGATATTGAATAGCCAAATCAAAGTCCTTGAGATACTCCAACCATCATCTTTGCCTCATATTCAACTCCTTTTGAGAAAATAGATATTTCAGGCTCTTGTGATCTGAATACACAATAAAATTTTCTCCATTAAGGTAATGACGCCAAATCTTCAAAGTGAATACTACAACAGCCAGCTCTAGGTCATGAACATGATAGTTTTCCTCATGTTTCTTTAATTGTCTTGAAGCGTAGCAAATGACCTTGTTATTTTGCATGAGCACGCACCCTAGACCAATGCCAGATGCATCAGTGTAGACTTCAAATCCGCCACCTTCAACAGGCAATGCCAATACAGGTGCCATAGTGAGATGCTTCTTAAGAGCCAAGAAATTTTCTTCACATTCCTTCGTCCACTCAAAAGGGTTTTCCTTTCTAGAGAGTCTGGTCAAAGGAGCGACGATTTTAGAAAAATTCTTGATGAATCGTCGATATTAACCAGCCAAGCCAATGAAACTTCAAACTTTAGATACCATGTTCGGTCGACTCCAATTCTTAATAGCTTCAACCTTAGAAGGATCTACTGCAATGCCTTCTTTAGAAATGATATGGCCAAGGAAAGAGACCTCCTTAAGCCAAAATTCACATTTGTTTAATTTCACATATAGTTGGTGTTCCCGCAGGGTTTGCAAGGCAATCCTTAGATGTTCCTCGTGTTCTTCCTTTGTCTTTGAATAGATGAGGATATCATCGATGAATAGGACCATAAATTGGTCAAGATAAGGCCGAAACACATTATTTATCAGTTGCATGAATGCAGCAGGTGCATTAGTCCGTCCGAACGGCATAACTACAAATTCATAATGTTCGTATCGGCTTCGAAAAGTTGTCTTGTGAATGTCTTCATCCTTGACCCTTAGTTGGTGATAGCCTGACCTGAGATCAATCTTGGAGAAGTATTCCGCGCCAGAAAGTTGGTCAAACAGTTCATCAATATGCGACAGTGGGTATTTGTTCTTGATGGTGAGTTGATTCAACTGCCGGTAGTCAATACATAATCTGAGGGAACCATCCTTCTTCTTGACAAATAAGGCCGGCGCACCCCAAGGGGATGTGCTAGGTCAAATGAAGCCTTTTTCTAGCAGCTCCTGAAGTTGCTTCTTTAACTCCTTCAATTCCGTGGGGGACATCCTATAAGGAGCTATTGACACAGGTGTTGCTCCGGGTGTGAGTTCAATGGTGAAGTTAACCTCCCTTTTGGGTGGTATGCCAGGTAACTCATAAGGAAAGATATCAGGAAACTCCTGAACTACAGGGATTTCATTTATCTGGATTTCCTTAGACTCGGTAACTACTACGGAGGCAAGGGAAGCTTCACATCCTTGCGAAATGAGTTTGCAAGCGTGAAGAGATGAAATAAGAGAGGGATGCTTCCGGTATTTGATACCAAGGAAGAAAAATCATGGGAGGCCTGGTTTTTGAAAAGAGATTACCCTATTTCAGCAATTTATGTAGGCATCATAGTCTACCATCCAATCAACTCTTAATATAGCATCGTAGCCTTCCATATCAAGGCATACGAGATTTGCAGGAAGATTATGTCCTTCTACAATTACCACACTATGGGGGTAATAAGTTGTAAGCTTAGTTCCGGGACCTAAGGGTGTGGTAATAACTAGGTCCGATGGTAAAGGAACTACTGAAATTGGCAAGGTTTTTGAAAAAGTGGTTGATATAAAGGAATGAGTAGCACCAGTATCAAATAACACGAGTGCGGGATGAGAATAAATATGAATAGTACCTTCAATAAGCCCATCATCCTTGGGCGCTTCTGTTGAGTATATCCAAGTGATTTTGATGATAACAAACCCAGGGTTATATATTTTATCACGTGCCATGTTTCATCTATCAAGTTCAAATTTGACACGCTTTTAAAGCCTACTTCACCATGTAATAACCTTAATTGTTTAAACTCGTCCAAATGCATGAATCCTTGTTTTGGTTTCTGAACCACCCAAGCTAAGCTTAAACCCACTCACCTTGATTGGAACAAGGTAGCCATAAACTGTTTCGTTCATATACTCTATTGCATTGGCTAACCTTTTATTTTTTGCAGAAACCCCAGCCAGCGGTCGATCGCCAGCTTCTAGCGGTCGATCGATTTTCCCAACAATGAATGGGCAATTCCCTGTAAAAATTTCAGTCAACCGCCCCTATGCACAAGTCAACCGCTAGCCTCGAAAAGCCCCTATTGTTGACTTTTTGTTCTCAACGTGGGAAGACTCTCTTCAAGGATTTGTTTAATCCTAAAGCCACCAAACTTCCCATGATTTGTGGATCTGGTTCCTGGCTTGTCTCTTGACCATTCAAGAGTTATAAAAACATCACATTGACACTTGTAACCCTAATCAATCAAAGGAGGCTATCAAGGGGGGAGATTCAAGGGCTGGTACTGTAGCCGTGAATAGTGCTCTGAGAAGGAAGAGCTTCATCCATCTTCAAGCAACATCTAGAGCAGATCAACCCCAAGCCAAGAGGAGATCAAGCTGCATCCAGAACCATCTTCATCAACTAAGGGGGAGCTTGAATCTGAAATTTTCTTTTTGTGTTTTCCATTCCAATATTGCTGGGCTTTCATTTTTGTGTTATTGTAATATTCAAACATCTGTGTGTGTGTGGATCTACGAAGATCCGTGTGTGTGTGTGTGTGTGTGTGTGTGTGTGTGTGTGTGTGTGTGTGTGTGTGTGTGTGTGTGTGTGTGAGTGAGTGATTTCTCTGTTCTTCACTCTTCTTTGTGTTTCGGTGCTTGTGCACCTTCGTGGGAGTTCTGAACTCACACGAGTGTGTGTGTGTCTTGATCTTGTAACCTTCTACAAGATAGTGTGTGAATCCTCACAGTCGGTGAGGGGTGGACGTAGGTTGTAGTTATTGCATCCGAACCACCTAAAAATTGTGGTGTTCTGTGTGGTTTGCTCCTTATCTCCTACCTCCATTTTGCTCTAGCTCATTTGCTTATTGGATTATCACTTAGTTCCTTTGTTTGGATCTAGCCTTATTAACCTTTTTACGGGAGATCTTTGGTATATCAAAAGGTAGTTTCTAATCGACACGGTCAGTCCTGTCGGGAGGAAAACACCTTGTGTGAGAGAATCTTCTGATTCCCGGACTCCGCTTGGTACCAAAGAACTACTATAGGGGTTGATTCAGCAAGATTTTTTTTTTTGTATTTCATCAGATCTATTCTTGTTTGTTGTTTTCTCTTTATACATCTCTTATATTTGTTAAAAGTTGTTAAAATCTGTCATCACCCAATTCACCCCCCTCTTGGGTGTCATTGATCGTGGGACTTCAATTGTTATCAGAGCCAAGGCTCTATCTTTCACAGATCTAACAATCTAGAGTAAGATCCGGATCAATGGCAAACAAGGGTATGATACCCGAGGGTCACTCCATTAACCGTCCTCCCTTCTTTGACTGTTCAAACTACTCGTACTGGAAAAACAGAATGCATATTTTTTGAGGGCTCAAGAGTACGAAGTTTGGAGAGTTGTGGACAAGGGTCCTTACAAACTCGGGGATGATGAAGAAAAATGGACACCCGAGGAAATTAAGAAATGCACTGTTAATTTCAATGCTATGAATATTATGCAATGTGCGATACACCCTAACGAATTTTCTCGTGTTTCCATGTGCAGCTCGGCTAAAGAAATGTGGGATAAACTACGGCTCATATATGAGGGAATGTCCGAAGTCAAGGAGACCAAGGCCAACCTTCTGGTCCGTGATTATGAGCTCTTTAAGATGAAGCCTGAAGAGACAATTTCAAAGATGTTTGCAAGGCTAACTGAGATCACGAATGGTCTCAAAAGTCTTGGAAAAGATTACACTAATTCTGAGCTCGTAAGAAAAGTGCTAAGATCCCTCAGTCCTGCGTGACACACCAAGGCCACAGTCATTGAAGACTCTAAAAATCTGTCCACACTTACTCTCGATGAACTCATAGGGTCACAAATGACCTATGAGATAAACGTGAAGAGGACAGCCGAGGAAGATATCAAGAAGAAATAGGTGATTGGATTGAGAGCTCATCAATCTGATGACGACTTCCAAGAAGAAGAATCCAGTGACGGGAGCAACGAAGAAGAAGAACTGGCTATGATCACTCGCCAAGTGAAAAGATTTCTGAAGAAGAAGAGAAACTTCTATGGCAACTTCAGAAAGGGGCAAAGGAAGCCCACTCAAACCAAGGGTGAGTCGAGCAAGCCGAGTAGCATCATATGCTATGAATGCAAGAAGCCCGGGCACATGAGTGGAGAGTGCCCAGATCTGAAGAAGAAATTCAAGAAAGATAAATTCAGAAAGCCCAAAGCCATGGTCGCCACGTGGAGCGATGAAGAGGACGAACCGTCCGATGAGGAGATACAAGAGCTTGTGGAGAGCCTGTGCCTCATGGCACATGAGGATGACTCAACCGAGGTAAATTCGGACCTTGATTTTATTTCTAATGAACAATGGGAGTGTAAATATGAAAAACTGTACACTAAATACAAGAAAATCAGATCTGAAAATAAAACTCTCAAAAAGAAGATTGATGAGCTAACACATGAGACATTTTTGTTAAGTTTGAAAAATTGGAACAGGAATGATTTGAGGTAACAGAAGAAAAAGAAAGCATGTTGCAAATAATTTTAGCCAATGAGAAAAATCAAGAGGAATTGATGTGTAAATTTTCAGAAATTGAAAAAGCTATTGAGAAGTTGAAAAATGAAGAAGAAGTTCTGAAATACACAAATTCAGAACTTGAAAAGAAAAATGTGATTATGGGTCAAGAAGTGCCTGAACTTCAGTCTACCTTATCTAGATTTGTCAAGGGCAAACAAAACTTAGACAACTTGTTGGGAGTGAAAGTCAACTTCCAAAAGGAAAGATTGGGGTACATTCTCCAAAACAAAAAATCTTTTGAGCGTAAAATCACTACATCCTATGTTCATGAAAAAGAAAACAATCATGTTTCATGTTCCAATTCTAAATCAAAACATGTCCAACCCATACCATGACAATTTCAAAGAAAGTTTGCACCTGTTAACTGTTATCATTGTGGTAGATTTGGTCATATTATTACAAATTGCTGGTTCAAACAAAGTCCACCAAGAAATCATGTTTTTTGGACCAAGAAAAGATATGCACAGAACTGGACTAACTCCTCCGGACCCAAACTAACTTGGGTACCAAAATCATTTGCATGAGAATGTCGTTTCTTGCAGATATATCTTGAAGCCAGGGGGAGCAAGTGGTACTTCGACAACGGCTGCTCAAGGCATATGACAGGGGACATGAAAGCGTTCTCTATGCTGCAAGACAAGGATGGAGGCTCAGTTGCCTTTGGTGGAAAAGACAAAGGTAAAATAATTAGAATTGACAACATAGGTAAGAATTCTGAAACCTTGATTGAAAATGTTCTCTTGGTGAAAGGTTTGAATCATAACTTGCTGAGCATAAGCCAACTGTGTGACAAAGACTTCAAAATTGTTTTTGATGAAACCCATTGCCTTGTCATAAACAAAACTTCCAATGAAATCCGATTCATCGACAAGAGAAACAACAATGTATACACTATTGATATCGATGATGTGTCTTGTGATGATATGTGTTTGGTAGCTAACAATCATGACAATGTATGGCTATGGCACCGAAGACTGGGTCATGCTAGTTTTGGAGTTATCTCCAAGTTGTCTAAACATGACTTGGTGAGTGGTTTGCCAAAACTAAAGTTTGAAAGATATAAAATTTGTGAGGCCTGCACAAAAGGCAAGCAAACATGCATATCCTTCAAACATAAGAACATTGTTTCTACCTCCCGGCCTTTGGAATTGCTACATCTCAATTTGTTTGGCCCAACTAGGACATCCAGTCTAGGAGGGAAATCCTATGGTTTCATGATTGTTGATGATTATTCCAGATTTACTTGGGTGTTATTTCTATCCAATAAAAATGATGTATTGATGGAATTTCAAGTGTTTTGCAAGAAAATCCAAAATGATAGAGGCTACCTTATCACCACTATCCAAAGTGATCATGGTGGCAAATTTAAAAATCATGAGTTCAGTAATTTCTATGAAGAGCACAGGTACACACACAACTTCTCATCACCAAGGACGCCCCAAAAAAATGGAGTGGTGGAGAGGAAAAATAGAACATTGATAGACATGGCACGGACCATGTTAAGTGAAAACTCTCTACCAAAATATTTATGGGCTGAGGCGGTAAGTACAGCATGTTACATCATCAACAAGGCAATAATAAGGCCCATTTTGAAGAAAACTCCATATGAGCTCTACAAGGGTAAGAAATCGAATATTTCCCATCTTAAACCCTTTGGTTGTTCATGTTTCATCCTAAACAATGGTAAGTCCAACATAGGTAAGTTTGATGAGAAAAGTGACAAGGGAACCTTCCTAGGTTATGCACTTAATTCTAGAGCTTATTGAGTGTTCAATAAACGGACTTCAGTTGTTGAAGAAAGTTCTCATGTAATCTTTGATGAATCTGAACTAAAACTAACTACTCAAATTGTGGATGCAGGAGAAGCCCCCAAGGATTCAACCAATGCTGGAACATCTAAAGTCAAGGATGAACCAAAGGAATGAATACCCTGCAAGAGTGAAGAAGATGAAGATCCTTCAATTGAGACACTACAAGAGCAGCAAGTGCAGCACCCTGATTTGCCAAGCACCTCCACATTCTTAAAGAATCATCCAGCTGAAAACATAATCGGTAATCCTCAAGATGGGGTAAGAACCAGAGCTTCTCTAAGGCAAGTAGAAGAAGAAGATTTGATAGCCTTAATTTCATAGGAAGAGCCTAAGGATATCCATGAGGCTCTTTAAAATGAATCCTGGATCCATGCTATGCATGAAGAGTTGCACCAGTTCGAAAGAAACTAGGTGTGGACTCTGGTGCCACAACCTAAGAATCAATCCATTATCGGAACCCGATAGGTTTTCAGAAATAAGTTAAATGATACGGGATTGGTTGTTAGGAACAAGGCCCAGCTTGTGGCCAAGGGGTATAGCCAGGAGATGGGCATTGATTTTGATGAGTCATTTGCACCGGTTGCTCGTCTAGAAGCAGTCCGGATTTTATTATCTTATGCTTGCTCATCTAACTTTAAGTTATTTCAAATGGATGTTAAATCTGCGTTTCTAAATGGGTATATCAAAGAGGATGTTTTTGTAGAACAACCTCCAAGTTTTGAAGACCCCAAACATCCACAACACGTGTACAAGCTCCAGAAGGCCTTGTACGGACTGAAGCAAGCACCAAGGGCATGGTGTGAACGGCTCACGTCATTTCTGATTGAAAATAATTTCAAGAGAGGTAAGATTGATCAACCACTTTTCACAAAGAAATCAGGTAAAGACATATTGGTAGTTCAAGTATATGTGGATGATATAATTTTTGGAGCTACTAACAATATGCTATGTGATGAATTTGCAGAAATCATGCAAGGTGAATTTGAGATGAGCCTAATGGGTGAACTAACATTCTTTCTTGGACTGCAGGTGAAGCAAACAACTTAGGGCATTTTCATAAGCCAAGCCAAGTACACAATGGAGCTTTTGAAGAAATATGGGATGGCTGAAGCAAAACCTTTGTCAACTCCAATGGCCACAACCTCAAAGTTAGACAAAGATGAAAATGGTAAAACAGTAGATCATACACTATTTCGAGGTATGATCGGATCACTACTGTATCTTACAGCAGGCCGCTCTGACATTCAATTCAGTGTATGTCTTTGTGCTCATTTTCAGTCATGCCCTAAAGAATCTCACTTATTGGCTGTTAAACACATTTTTAGATATTTACTTGGCACAATAGACTTGGGCTTGTGGTTTCCCATCGGTAGTTCTTTTGATTTGATTGCATACACCAATGCGGATTATGCCAGATGCATTGTAGATCGTAAAAGTACTAGTGGGTACTGTCAGTTCCTTGGTGGGTGCCTAGTCTCATGGGCCTCCAAGAAATAGCATTCAGTAGCTCTCTCAACGGCCGAGGCTGAATATGTTGCCGCAGGAAGTTGTGGAGCCCAAGTACTTTGGATCAAAAATCAATTGCTTGATTTAGATATTGAGATGAAATGTGTGCCAATTTTGTGTGATAATACTAGTGCAATGAGTTTGTCTAAAAACCCTGTTCAACATTCTAGAACCAAGCATATTGATATTCGTCATCACTTCTTGAGAGATCATGTAGGGAAAGGGGTCATTGAATTGAACTTCATTGACACATACAATCAGCTACCTAACATTTTCACCAAACCCCTCAACCAGGATCAATTTAACAAGATAAGAAGAGAAATTGGGATGTGCAAAGGTGAGAGCATTCATGCATAGGTTTGCACTTAGGTTAAGTTCTGCATTTGTAGAAACTCATATGCATCAAGGGTAGAAAAATATGCATTTTGTCTTTACTTCTTACCTTGTGTGTTCACATACATTCCTGCATGCTTGAATGTAATTATATGTATAGCCCTCCTTGAAAAGTTTTTCTAAGGCCAGATATCTCTTGGATAAACAATTATGGACTCAGTGATGTCGGATCTAAGGTAACTTCTGAGGGGGAGTTAGAAAATTTTCTCAAACTTGCATCTATTTCATTCCCTCTACTTCATGACGTTGGCTCAATTCAGAAAGTCGGTTGTTAGTCCCCCCCCCCCAATTTTCAAAAAAAAAAGGAAAAAGAAAAAGAAACAAAACTTTTCATACAATTGGGGTTTTTGGGCTAGCGGTCGACCGCCAGCCCCGCAATGGTCGACCGGTTCTGGCGAACCGGCCCGACCGGGTCCCACCTGAGCCAACCTATAAGGGGTCCTAAAAGCCCCCATTCTCATTCTATAATTTCCACTCACCCTCCACCACTTTGCCCTAACCCTAAAACCCATTTTCTCCACCTCCCAAACTTCCAAACCTCATCCTTTCTCCATCCGCACAAGATCCGGCTTGTTCGTCACATTTTCGGGACGAACTCCATTCAGCCGTTCGTGCGTTCATGGAGTTCCCACCTTGGTTTCAGTCAGTGGAGAAGGCTTTTGCAAGCCCCTGGAGTGTCCGTAGATCTTTCTTCATCCCCTGGGACAAGAGTCTTTCCTTCAAGGGTTTTCTATCGGGTTCTAGTTTGGGATGCCGCCTAGACGAAGCTCTTGGCGTTCTGCCCAAGGGGAAGGAAGTGGACAGAGACGTGAGGCACCCGCTCCTCCACCACAGCAGGCGCCTGCACCGCGTCAGGCTCCTAGGTTGCTTATTCATCCCATCATCGACCCTCGACTGGTCGATTTCAACGAGGTGAATGAGCTCTTGCCCGACATATATGCAGTCTTTGCAATGCAGCCGGGTTGGTTTGACTTTGTCACTAGATATAACAGTCATTACCCCAATCTAGTACAGTAGTTCTATGGGAACATGGTTTCAAGGAATGATGCGCTATATACTGTTGTTCGAGGGGTTGAGCTTCACATTAACCCCGATCTATTTGAGAGGAGCTTAGGGGTTGCGTCTAGAGGAGCCAACATGGCTTATGGCCATGGGGAGGTTGAGGATACTTTTATTGCCATGACCAACTGTGACAACGTGCGTGGTGTCAGCGATTTGATTGAGTTAAATGTAAATTACTTCCCACCACTGCAATGTGTCTTACACCATATGTTTACCTCCCTTATTTATCCCAAGGTTGGCAGCAGAAATGAGGTCACAGAAGTTCATAGATTCTTATTTTACCATGTCATGAATGGTATACAAATCAACATGGGTCGCCTCATGACCACCCTTTTTGGATCTTGCCGAACAAATCTATGGCGATCCCTGCCATATGCTTCATAGTTGACCTGGGTGTTCATTCATGCTGGGATCAGTTTAGCAGATGAACAGTTTATCTATGTTCGCCAAGATGACATCTACAGCAAGAATAAAATTTTTACTGATATGGCTTATTACTATGGTCCCGATGGTGAGTTGCGTCGGGATGTGCCTACATATGAAGATGAATATGACCGTGAGGATGAGCAGGAACCACAGCAGGAGCAGGCTCAAGGGGATGCACCCCCTCCGATTCAGGACGAGGAGCTGCCTCCTCCACCTTCACCACAGCATATGGATCCGGAGATGCCTCCACCTACTCAGTTCTATCATGGAGAGTCCTGCACACATGGAGCCACTCAGCCTTCTTGGGTCGACTATGAGGCTTTTGACAGGCGGTTCACTGGGCTAGAGACTCGTGTGGATGCTTGTTGTACTCGGACTATTTCCCCAGCCAAATACCCAGAAATAAGGGTTCGGGATTTTCCTCGAACACCTTCAAGGCACGGGCTACCCGGCCTCTCCGACAACCCAATGGGCCCAACCAACGGCCCCAACCTGCTAGCCGAAGCGTACGGCGACACTAGCAATCGATCGGGACCACTCCCAACTCATAAGTTGTGGACTTCCCCCGCACTCTACAGGACCACTCGGGCCATCCTGGGGACGCTCCGACCACAAGCCACGCCACGTGGCACTCAGTGAAAAGGCCAGGGGGCCACCCCAGGACGCCTTCCTTCAACCCTCCAAGGTCAAAGGGAGACCGTAATAGGTCAACTACAGGCCCTGGAGGCCCGTAGAACGTGCGTACGGCTCACACACGTGTGTTCGGCATTCTGCCGAACACCTTGTGGGCGCGCACATTTCAACCCTTCTACACCAACCCACGGGCCATCCCGTGGTTCCAGAACACCAATTGGGTCCCACAACGACCCCCCAGTAAGTCGGGGCCATCCCGTGGTTCCAGAACACCAATTGGGTCCCACAATGACCCCCTAGTAAGTCGGGGCCATCCCCGACCCTCAGACACGTGGCAACATGCCACTCAACTTTAGCTCTCGGGCCAACCCGAGGCTACCCTTCCAACCCGTCGTACAACATGGCACGTAACACGAGGCAAGGCCTGTGGGCCCAAGGTGCCTCCTCCCAACTCCTACGGACTTCTACTTTTGGCCCTTGGCCAAATCCAAGGCCTGTCGGCCACCCACGGGGCTCATTCTGCAACCCGGGGTGTGTCGGGCATTCGCCCGAACACCTTGCGAGCGGCCACTATAGCCCGAAGAATAAAGGCCCCCATGGGCCGTTTCAATATCCCGGGACCCTACATCCTTCAAAGGATATCCCCAGACGACGAAGGAAGATCCCCGGGGGCCATCCCTCGGGGTTGCGACTCGCCCGGGGCCAATTCAACCCAGGGCATGGCCGCGCCCTCGGAGAGGGCGAACTCCCCGGGGGCTGCACCCTCTCCTCAGCTCGGAGGCCTGACGGCACTCCCCAGTCCCAGTTCATGGAAATTCCTAACTTCACGGTCCGAGGTTTGTGCAAAGTTCATTCATCGTACCCGTGTGTCGAAGGATTCACGAAGACGAAGTCCCGGGATTACGTTGAGTCACACACGTCTATCCCTCGATCTTCGCACACAAGCAGCCAGTCCACCAGTGTATCCTCCCAGTATCCTTTATCTTCTTTCTTCTTAGCCAATTTCGAAAGAAAATACACAAAAAATCAGATTTTATAGAGGTGGGACCACTCCCCCTCTCTCTCTTCTATCCGGTCCGCCCAAACCCCCCCTGGGGAAGGGTTTAAGCGGACCAGCCTGGACCCCTAGGCTGGTCTGCTTAAACCCCTTGAAAATAAAGAAAAGGATTTTTTTAAAATTAAAAAAATGGACACTTTGGTCCGCCCAAACCACTGGGGAGGGGTTTAGGTGGACCAGCCTGGACCCCCAGGCTGGTCCGCCTAAACCGCTCCAAAAATAAAAAAAAAGAATTTTACCCTCCGAAGAGGGGTTTAGGCGGACCAGGCCAGCCCCTTGGGCTGATCCGCCTAAACCCCATCTCCCACACTTCGACACGCACACAAAAAATACAAGTAAAATAAAAATAAAAGCACTATTTGGAGGGTTTACCCGGACCAAGTTGGACCCCTAACTTGGTCCGCCTAAACCCCACCCCCACCCCTTCAACTTCTATAAATTGGCCCCTTACCAACAAGCTAAGGGAACGATGCATGCATATGGTACGTGAAGCAACCCACGGACATACGGACGGACATCAAACTCCCCCGGCCTAATTGTCACACCCTCGGACCCCCGAGGCTTTCGGCAGGGGTTGGGAACACAGGAAGACGAGTGTGTGCGCGGTTGGCTTGCTAGTCGGCTCACACACACCGAGGGTATGTCTCACGTACTCCCCTCACGCGATGTTTAGTCGTCTCATACCAAGTCCATCCCCGACGCATGTAAGATGACTACACCAACGGCAAATACTCCCGCATCTCGGGTCCGCCCGTGTACGTCAACTTACGTCAACTCACGGTGGTAACGAAGGGTACTTCACAATGCCGCACCGACCCCCGACACAGAACCGCGTGCCCACCGTCCACCTCCCAGTCGGCCGCCGGCCCCTCAGATTAACGAGTCGAGTCTAGTCGGACCCCTGGCCCGGGAATCATTGTCCCGGGGCCGACCTCGACTCTCCAGCATGACAACACTCGCCGCCCGAGACCCGAACCCGACCGCTCACCTCAAGCCGTGTCCGATCTCCGCCAGACGCCAGTCCGTGTCCGTTCTGACCACCAAGGCAGTCGGACCTACACCAACTCCTCTGTAAAGAGTCCCAGTAGAACACGCGGATATCCGCGTTGTCACGCAATGACCCGGGGACCGACCCACGTGTCGGAATTGTCCCGCGGCTTGCTCCAGTTATATTTTGGCCCATTAAGGCCCACTTGTAAGCCCATGTGACTCATCAGAAAGCCAGTAAAAAATACATGTGCTCGCATTCGGGCCCCCAGCTTCCCACCTACACCACTCGGCATCCGTGCCCAACGCCCTTACCCCAGTAAACACCCCTCGGTCCAACGTGCACCCATAGCTGCTGAATGCCCCCTAGCCATCCACCACGGCTTCAGACACACATACAAAATTCTCTTCATCATGGAACATAGGTATTCAGATTCAATCCGATGTAAATAAACACCGGTTGCTTGCGGCCAGTGGGGAAAGACGTCCAGTACAAGATTCCTGCAATCACCTACGCACTGACACCCATGGAACCTCTTCTCTCCACATGTCGCCCGATCGCCCAAGCCCACGTGCCCCGCCCTAGTGGCGCTTCCCCAGTCAAACCTTGGTTCCATAAGTGATTGTCGAGAGATCGACTGGCACGCCCGCACCTTGTCCGGTTAACCCTTATCTCGACATTTCCGTGCCATTCGACCCTCTTCGACTTTCCTTAAAAAGTAGAGTGCCCGGTCCCGCCATGAGAGGCATGCAACCATAAGGAGGATACCCGAGATATATCAAACTCTCGTATCTTCCTTCCCCGCTGTATCCCTTCCTTCACCCTAGTTAACCGGCATAAAAACCCATGCAACAGAGAGGATGGCATGCTCGGTGGGACATCTCCCGCCTTCCTTCTTTTTTCTGAAGAAAAGTCTGTGCCAGCCCGGAAGCCCGATGCCCTTTCCCTGTCCTTGCAGGAGAGGCAGAGGAGGGTACTCGTGCGCGCTTCCGCTAGCAACTTCCGGTTCGCACTCTGATCGTCGAATCGCCCTCGGAGACTATCAGCTACCGTTGCCTCCGCAACACTCAGCATTCTAGCAACCATGGCGGCCGTCACCTACGGCCCCAATGTCATTGCCACCCATGCTCGGGTGGGCTACTTGGTGACGCCGATCGCTTTCGGTAGCATTGCCCCGGTTATCGGATCGCCCTACTTCTTAGGTGTGATCGCTGTGGCTGCTCCTCAGCCGACTCCAGTTTCTTCATTGGCTCCCATGGCCAATGCGCCATGTGCACTTCCAGCGTCGGTGCCCCGCCTGAGCGCCGGGCGCCGGACCGTCACTGCAGGCCCCTACAAGGCCCCCAGATCTGTTGTGCCCCTTAGGCACAAGCATGTGCTATGTTGATTTGATGATAGCAATGCTGTTTTGTTTTGATGATAGCAACACAATGAGTGCTTTATGACATTGTGTTTTGATGATAGCAACATGACTGTGACTGGTATATCATCTGGAGAATGCATGTGTATGACTGATATATTGTTTGTGTTAGACTTCTGTTATGTGCATAGTCTATACATGGTGCATCTCGTTGACAAGTTTGCACATTCATGAAGTCTGCACACTGGTCTTGTTCATGCATCTAAAGTCATCTAAAGTCTGTACAGTCCATTGTCTCAGCCACCGTCTCATTTAGCGTACGCTCTCTAAGTCTATACACTGTCCGTCTCACTTAGAGTCCAAGGCTAAGTCTATACACTGTCCGTCTCACTTAGAGTCTAAGACGAAGTCTGTACAATGAGCGTCTCATGTAAGTCCACACATTGGATTGTAGCATGCATTTGTCAATGGCATCTAAGTCTGTACAATGACCGCCTCATTCAGCGTCTCATTCAGCGTCTCATTGCATGGGCTAAGTCTGTACATCATTCAGTGTCTAGAGTTTCATGAAGTCTGTACATCAGACTGTTACAGCATAAGTCTGGACATTGGACCGTCTCTACTTGCGTCTTATGCCAAGTCCGTACAGTGTCCATCAGCATTTAGAAGTCTATACAGTCCACCGTCTTCATCAGCGTCTCATGCATATAGCAAGTCTAGACATTGCACTATAGCATGCATTTCTTTAAAGTCTATACATTGGGTTTTTACCTACGGTGCTTGAAACGAAGTCTACACACTGGTTGTACTTCATAGTTTGTACAGTGTCTCTAGTTGGCTAAGTCTATACACCAAGGACGTTGAAAGTCTTCAAGTGTATACATTCTCAAAATGTTCATACTTGCTTCCTGTTCCAAGTCTATACAGCCTTTTGCTTCGCCAAAGTCTGTACAGCCATCAGTGATCTCCCAAGTATGTACATCCAACTGTTCTTCTTTAAAGTCTGTACATTGGCTTCAAGACTTTCAAGTCTATACGCTGACGGCTGAACTGAGAACTCTAGACATCGTCTGTCTGCATTAGAGTCTCATGGAGTCCATACATTGCACAACATTCATAAGTCTATACATCATGATGTTTTACACTAAGTACATACATTGCTTCAACTCTGCTTTCACAACGCCAAGTCTGTACATTGCTTTATTGTGCATATGAACATGAAGTCTATACACTGCTTCATTAACATGAAGTATATACATTGCACCCACGTTACACAAGTATATACATTGCATGCTCTTTTAATAAAGTCCATACACTGAGCAAGTATATACATTGTCTGTCTGTCGATTGAAAAGTCTATACAGAGTTCTTCACTTAACCTGACAATCCGATACTCTGTCTGACAGGGATTCTTACCAAGATTGATGACCTGGCTCTTGATCCCAGGAGGACGAGATGTGCAGATGCTGACACATGGATGGAATTGCCTCGGATCTGGCGAATTCACTTGGGCGGGAAAACGTGGAAGCCACGCGCCCTTATCCACCTACTGCTGCCAGTATATATAGTAGTCTTCATCTTCTGTTGAAGGCTGATCGAGTGTGGCAAGTCTATACAGTGAGACTAAGTCTGAAGCCACAGCCACCGAGATCCAGAGAAGAAAAGGAGAGAAGAAGATACAGAGAGAAAAGAGAGATGTGTTGAGAGAGTTCGAGAAGAGAGAGATAAGTTGAAAGGAGTCTATTGAGAGGTTGTAAGTCAGTCTCTTGGTTCAGAAACCAGAGCTGACTCTGCTCATACTTGAGCTACATTTGTCTGGTTTTCTTCATTTCTTTTGTTTCTGATTTTATTGCTTTCGATATCTTTATTCAGCAAGCTATGTATCAGCGGATGCAGTGGAGGTTTCCACTGGACAGGTAAAGCTGTAATCCTCAGCTGGCGAGACTTGGTCTCAGACGGGTTAAGCTATATTTCCCCAGCGGTTTGCAGAGGTGTATCCTCTGGACAGCAAGCTGTGTTGCTCAGCGGGCAGTGGAGGATTCCACTGGACAGCAAGCTGTGTTGCTCAGCGGTTTGTAGGCCAAGCTGTATTGCCCAGCAGATGCAAGCTGTGTTGCGCAGCAGTAAGCCATACTCGGTTGAGTGTGGGGTGGACGTAGGTCATTGACCGAACCACCTAAAATCTTGTGTGCATTGTGTTTGTGAGTTTGCTCGTACGTGACTGAATCTCTTGATTATCTTCACATATCGCTTGTGTTTTTGCTAAGTTTTGACACTTGAGTTAGTGTTTTAGTAGATCTGCCTTTATTCCGCATTTGAACCTCCAACTGATTTTAAATTAGGCTGTAGATCTATTCACCCCCCTCTAGATCCACACTTCATGGAGATAGACTGCGTCCATCTAACTTCAACACTTGGTATCAGAGCCTAACTCTTCTACAGGGACTCATCGCCCGAAGAGGAAAGGCAAGATGGACGTTCGAGGGATGATTGCTGAAGGTCACTCAACTACAAAGCCCCCGTACTTCGATGGATCAAACTACGCATACTAGAAGAACCGTATGCAGGTCTTTTTGAGGGCTAAGGATTACGAGATTTGGAAGGTAGTCAGCAAGGGACCTTATGAGCTATCCCCGAATGAGGAAGTCTGGACCAAGGAGGAAATCAGAAGGTCCACGCTCAACTGGAGTGCAATCAACGCAGTCCAATGTTCTCTGCATCCCACTGAATTTTCTCGAGTATCAGCCTACAATTCAGCTAAGGAGATGTGGGATGCACTGGAAGCAATTCATGAAGGGACTTCTCAGGTTAGAGAGACGAAGGCCAATTTGCTTGTGTCTGAATATGAAGCCTTCAAGATGAAACCCAACGAGACCATCAAAGAGATGTATGCTAGATTGACAATTATTACTAATGGCCTCAGAGGATTCGGGGAGAAGTATTCTGAGTATGATATAGTCAGGAAGATCTTGCGATCCTTGACTTCAATTTGGCACACCAAGGCCACCGTCATGGAAGAGTCAAGAGATCTGCACAATACAAGGGCAGATGAGCTAATTGGATCTCTAATGGCATATGAGATGAATCTGCCGAAGGTAGATGAAGCTGAAGAGAAGAGGAAACCGATCGCACTGAAGGCTGGTGCTAGCAAATCCAGCAAATCAAACCGATCCAGCTCTAGCAGATCATCATCCGAGGAGAGCTTGAATGAACAAGACATAACTCATACTGAGATGGCTATGATGACTAGAGAGTTCAGGCGGTTCCTCAAGAGAGAAGGAGGACAATTCAACCGAAGGAACCATAGTGGCGGCCGGCAGGACACAAGGTATAAATCTAAACCTGCAAATCAATATGGAACTTACGTGTGTTACCAATGCAGGAACTCTGGCCATCTGAAAGCTGACTGTCCGGAGAACCAGAAGCACAAGGACAAATCAAATAGAAAGAACACAAAAGGAAGAGCCATGATCAACACATGGAGCGATGAGGATGAAGGTTGTCTCAGCAATACTTCGGACAGTGAAGTTGAAGCTAAAAAACCCATCTGTCTCATGGCAACTAGCTCTGAAGACAGAGAGGAAGATTCAGATGAGGTAACTTCTCCATTTAATAATTTTACTATTGTTGAGTGGGTAGATGCCTATCATAAACTAGCTGATCAAGCAGATGATATTAGAAGGGAAAATAGGCATCTAAAAAGAAAAATCAATTCCATGCAAAATGATACCTCATTGTCTGATAAAATTGCATGTCTTGAAGCTGAGAATAATAAACTCAAACTCACATGTTCTGAATCAGAAGAAATCAAGAATGAGTTAAAAACTTCTAGGGAAGAGAATGTGAGGTTAGAAAAGGAAATTGATGAATGGAAACTGAAAATTCAAAAATATGAGAGTGAGATGAAGCTGGTGAATGAGAAATATGAAGCTGTCCAAATTGTAACTACTGAACTTAAGAAATCTGTTGAAGATATTCAAAAGGACAATGAGGACAAGCTTAAGACCATTGAGAAAATGATCCAAGGTACAAAGAATCTAAATGCTTTGTTAGGGTCAAAGGTTAATTTCAGAAAAGAGGGCCTAGGATTTAATTCTAGTGCAACAAAAACATTTGGGATGAAAACAATTTCATTTGTTGCTCAAAAAGAAAAGGGACCTCTAATTAGCATGAACTCAACCATTTCAATGAACAAAACTGCTAATCTGAAAAAGCCCAGTGCTGAGAAGAAGGGCAAACAAAAGGTTAATGAGCCAAGTAGAGCCAGCACATCCAAGCAAAATCCCAAGGCTCAATCACAGGTTAGGGGTCAACCTAAACAGTCATATAAACCCCATGTCAAGGCCACAAAGTCTCCACCATCACCATCACCTTTGAAGAAGACCCAATACACACCCATGAATAGGTCAGCAGGGTCCAAAGTACAGGGGAGACAGAATGCTGCCAGGAGTCAACCCAATTATTTCTATCAACCCAGAGCTCAGACTTACTACAATGCACAGCCAACCTATTTCAATAGGTCAGGTTGGACTAGAACTCCGGGAAGGTTTGCAGGTCTTGCATATCATGCTGCACAATATCATAGACCTTACACTAGAAATTGGGTTAGTGGGTATGGCAACTGGTCACCTAGAAATATGCATTATTTCAGTCAGCCCAAGAACTACTATGGCCAAAACATCGTGAACACACCCTGGCCAAGGCACTGGCAAAGAAACAACACTGTCAATAATTATGCTGGTGTAAATAAGAAGAAAAATAACAAAAAGAAAAGGAACAACAATAGAAAGAAATCTGTAGGATCCACTAAACAAAATTCTTTCAAACAAATGTGGATACCAAAAAGTCTACTGTCTTGCTTTACTTCTATTCCATCTTCTCTGGAGCCCAATCAGACTTGGGTTCCAAACTCATCTACCTGATTGTGTGTGCAAGTATGTCTGGCAGCCAAGGACAAATCTGTGGTACTTGGATAGTGGCTACTTCAGGCATATGACAGGAGATAAGGCCATAAATTCAAAAGCTAAAAGAGATTGGAGGCCTTGTCAACAATCTGATGGAACACTAAAGAAAAAAAAATCAGTCAGGTAAAGCAGGTAAGTGACTTATCTTCAGAATTGAATTGAGAAAGTAATGTCGATTTGATTGGTTAATTCCTGACTTTCTCTTCTTGTCTAGCTGATCAGTCTGCATTCCAGACTCAGCTACTAAATTTAAATTCTGCACAAAAGCTGATGATTCTCTTTTCTTTGCATGTTATTGCACTGTGTACACTGAATGCTAGAAACTGAATTATCTTGAAAAGTTGATTGCTCCCGAATGATGCTCTCTAATGAATAAACTCTCTGCTGGTTTTGTGAATGTTGGATGTTGCAACAGACTCATGATCATGCATGACATTCATATCTTCGTGATCATCATTGCATATCATTTAGTCATGAATGTGTCTAAAATCACTTGCATATAAAACTGCTTTGAACTGCATTTTTCTGCATAACCGTGGTATATTAAATAGTAAGCTACTAAAGGGCAGGGAAATATGTCTGGAGGTTATTACCATGTGTGAGATGGTCCTTGAGACCAGGTTCTCGGCCTAGTACTATGGGTTATATTGATTGATAGGGCAGTCTGAATGAGCATGAATTTCAAAATCTTTTGTTCAGTTTTTAGAGAAAACATTGCATGTATTCAGGGGGAGTTCGTTGAGTCTTTGCATGCCTTTGCATATCAGTCATTCATGACCTATGCATAAGCTCTCTCTCATTTAATTCTTGCCATTCATTAGCAAAATTGCATGCATATAGACAGGGGGAGTATTGTTAGAAATTCAGAGTGGTCATCAATTCTATTGAATTATTTCATCCTTGACTCTAAATGATTGAGTCTGACATATGACAATCTATTAGTCAGTTCTGATTTCTAAGCAATAGAAAACATACTTCTTCTCTTATAAGAATTTTAAATTGCTTAAAGACTGACTTAATGGTTTAAATTTTATAATCATTGAAGTTTAAAGATTGCAATCAGTAAATAAGAAAGCTGAAAATTGATAAAACTCTCAACCCCTTTCTTATTTCATGTCCGACAAAGCTAATCATATCTGAAATCTGAAAACTCATCTGAAATCATGTTAGAGAAGCTAAGTATGTGTATTGTCCTTAAACAAGTCATTCTGAAACAAATAAAGGGCAGTTAAGAAAGATATTGAAAAATATTAAAAATAATTGAAAATTAACATTGGAAGAGCAATGACTGGTAAATCACTGAGAAACTGAGTAATCCATCAAAGAAGTGGACAACACTCATGTCATGAAGTGTATCAGCTATCTCTGTACAAAATGATCAAAACAGTAGGCTGGTTTCACTGAGTACCTGAGGGTAACTGGCGTTTGATAAACGTGTACCCTCACATAAAAATGTGTAAATCAGTTCTGTTGAATTTGATCATAGGCAGAATTGTCCATCTTGTTAAGTATCTAGGGGTATTGGCATCTGATAAACGTATACCCTTACGCAGAAAGACTTATGGTACCTGAATGCCCTAAATGAACTAATATTGATAATGCTGTTCCTTCAAAAGAAAATTCATGGATGTCAATTTGTTTATTTTCAATTCATGACCTAGCATCTCTTAACAACTTCTAATGAGTATACGAAAGTAGGATATTTTGAAACTGAATCTTTCATGCAAATGTGATTCTGGTTTATTGTTTTGTCATGCAGAGCCAACTTATCCAGTGATTGTAGTGCATGAACTCAAAATTTATAACCTTTAAACCAGACTTCTATCTGAAAGTAGTTTCTAAATTCATATGACTGAAGACTCTGTGCTTTAGAATGCTTATTCCTGAACCACTTGTTCAGAATGCCAGTCAGATGAATTCTTGATCTTTCCCTTTGTATATCTGATTTCTTGAACACAATATCCCATTTCATAGGGGGAGAATTCATTCAGGGGGAGTCCTATCTTCAGGGAGAGTTTCTTGTTCTAAGGGTATTTGCATTCATATTGCCATGTTGCACTCTTGTTTATACTGTTTTTCTCTTTTTGATTATGTCAAAGGGGGAGAAAATTTTGTGTGTGACTCACTGTCACAGTGTGTTGCCATCATCAAAAAGGGGGAGAATGTTATGCCCCTTAGGCACAAGCATGTGCTATGTTGATTTGATGATAGCAATGCTGTTTGTTTTGATGATAGCAACACAATGAGTGCTTTATGACATTGTGTTTTGATGATAGCAACATGACTGTGACTGGTATATCATCTGGAGAATGCATGTGTATGACTGATATATTGTTTGTGTTAGACTTCTGTTATGTGCATAGTCTATACATTGTGCATCTCGTATACAAGTTTGCACATTCATGAAGTCTGCACACTGGTCTTGTTCATGCATCTAAAGTCATCTAAAGTCTGTACAGTCCATTGTCTCAGCCACCGTCTCATTTAGCGTACGCTCTCTAAGTCTATACACTGTCCGTCTCACTTAGAGTCTAAGGCTAAGTCTATACACTGTCCGTCTCACTTAGAGTCTAAGGCGAAGTCTGTACAATGAGCATCTCATGTAAGTCCACACATTGGACTGTAGCATGCATTTGTCAATGGCATCTAAGTCTGTACAATGACCGTCTCATTCAGCGTCTCATTCAGCGTCTCATTCAGCGTCTCATTGCATGGGCTAAGTCTGTACAGCTTTCAGTGTCTAGAGTTTCATGAAGTCTGTACATCAGACTGTTACAGCATAAGTCTGGACATTGGACCGTCTCTACTTGCGTCTTATGCCAAATCCGTACAGTGTCCATCAGCATTTAGAAGTCTATACAGTCCACCGTCTTCATCAGCGTCTCATGCATATAGCAAGTCTAGACATTGCACTGTAGCATGCATTTCTTTAAAGTCTATACATTGGGTTTTTACCTACGGTGCTTGAAACGAAGTCTACACACTGGTTGTACTTCATAGTTTGTACAGTGTCTCTAGTTGGCTAAGTCTATACACCGAGGACGTTGAAAGTCTTCAAGTGTATACATTCTCAAAATGTTCATACTTGCTTCCTGTTCCAAGTCTATACAGCCTTTTGCTTCGCCAAAGTCTTTACAGCCATCAGTGATCTCCCAAGTATGTATATCCAACTGTTCTTCTTTAAAGTCTGTACATTGGCTTCAAGACTTTCAAGTCTATACACTGACGGCTGAACTGAGAACTCTAGACATCGTCTGTCTGCATTAAAGTCTCATGGAGTCCATACATTGCACAGCATTCATAAGTCTATACATCGTGATGTTTTACACTAAGTACATACATTGCTTCAACTCTGCTTTCATAACGCCAAGTCTGTACATTGCTTTGTTATGCATATGAACATGAAGTCTATACACTGCTTCATTATCATGAAGTCTATACATTGCACCCACGTTACACAAGTATATACATTGCATGCTCTTTTAATAAAGTCCATACACTAGGCAAGTATATACATTGTCTGTCTGTCGATTGAAAAGTCTATACAGAGTTCTTCACTTAACCTGACAATCTGATACTCTATCTGACAGGGATTCTTACCAAGATTGATGACCTGGCTCGTGATCCCAGGAGGACGAGATGTGCAGATGCTGACATGTGGATGGAATTGCCTCGGATCTGGCGAATTCACTTGGGCGGGAAAATGTGGAAGCCACGCGCCCTTATCCACCTGCTGCTGCCAGTATATATAGTAGTCTTCATATTCTGTTGAAGGCTGATCGAGTGTGGCAAGTCTATACAGTGAGACTAAGTCTGAAGCCACAGCCACCGAGATCCAGAGAAGAAAAGGAGAGAAGAAGATACAGAGAGAAAAGAGAGATGTGTTAAGAGAGTTTGAGAAGAGAGAGATGAGTTGAAAGGAGTCTATTGAGAGGTTGTAAGTCAGTCTCTTGGTTCAGAAACCAGAGCTGACTCTGCTCATACTTGAGCTACATTTGTCTGATTTTCTTCATTTCTTTTGTTTCTGATTTTATTGCTTTCGATATCTTTACTCAGCAAGCTGTGTATCAGCGGATGTAGTGGAGGTTTCCACTGGACAGGTAAAGCTGTAATCCTTAGCTGGCGAGACTTGGTCTCGGACGGGTTAAGCTGTATTTCACCAGCGGTTTGCAGAGGTGTATCCTCTGGACAGCAAGCTATGTTGCTCAGTGGGCAGTGGAGGATTCCACTGGACAGCAAGCTGTGTTGCTCAGCGGTTTGTAGGCCAAGCTGTATTGCCCAGCGGACGCAAGCTGTGTTGCGCAGCAGTAAGCCATACTCGGTTGAGTGTGGGGTGGACGTAGGTCATTGACCGAACCACCTAAAATCTTGTGTGCATTGTGTTTGTGAGTTTGCTCGTACATGACTGAATCTCTTGATTATCTTCACAGATCGCTTGTGTTTTTGCTAAGTTTAGACACTCGAGTTAGTGTTTTAGTAGATCTGCCTTTATTCCACATTTGAACCTCCAACTGATTTTAAATTAGGCTGTAGATCTATTCACCCCCCTCTAGATCCACACTTCGTGGAGATAGACTGCGTCCATCTAACTTCAACAAGATCAACGTCGGCCCGGGTAAGCGTTAGCTCCCCGGGCCAGCCTCGTCCAATCTCCAACACGGGCCCCGCGCCCCGGACCTCGGTCACTAATGCAGCATATCCCTCGGGTCCTCAACCCCGAGCCACAGCCAAGCCGGCACCCAACACGGGCTCCCTGCCCCTGGTCCACGGCTTCCCGGCATCTTCCTCGAGTCTTCAACCCCGAGCCGTAGCCAAGCCGGCACCCAACACGGGCTCCCTGCCCAGGGTCCACGTCTTCCCAGCACCTTCTTCGGGTCTTCAACCCCGAGCTGCAGCCAAGCCGGCACCCAACGCGGGCTCCCTGCCCTGGGTCTACGACGCCTCAGCATCTCCCTCGGGTCTCCAACCCCGAGCCCCAGCAAAGCCGGTACCCGACAAGGGCTTTCAGCCCCGGGCTACGGCTCCTCAGCATCTGGATCGGGTTTCCTACCCCGAAACCTGGAAAGGCCGACACTCGACATGGGCTCACATCCCCGAGTTCGCGGCTCTCCAGTATTACACTCGGGGCCCCGGTCCCAAGCGCCAGTTGAACCGGCTCTCCCCGCGGGTCTTCCACTAGGGGCAACGTTCCTCAGTACTGTCCTCGGGCATGCCTACCCGAGGCCAGACTACGCCGGCACCTACCGCGGGTCCTCGACCCAGGAGCGCCGGCATCCTAGCACTTCCAACGTCATTGCCTTCCGGTGCAAGAGTGTCATCTCGAGCATCGACAACACTTCTATCGGAGCAGGCGAAGGCTTATACCCGAGTCGCCCAACCATTGACTCCCGGCGTGGGTTACTTACCCCGGGGGCCGATCCCAGCACTTCAGACTGACGGATTCATGCTACCGGTCGCTCCAGGTCGGGTCTTCTCATTCTACCATCTTGGGCGGAGTCTTCCTCAGCTCTGTAGATCTTGATTAAAAAATCCACTTAAGGAAAATAATAAGAATATGAATAAATAATAATGAAATGAAAGAGCACGAGGTGCTAAGGGGAGTGTGTGTGATCGCCAGAGACACGAGGGTCTCAAAGAGGAGATTGATATGGGAAGATGATCGCAAAATACCTCAAATATGCGGGGGATTGTGAGTGCTCCTTTCTCTTCAAATCGGCCGGCCGATGAAGAGAGTTCTTCAATTAATTACCCTTGCAAAACAAAGACAACAACACCAAAAGATATGGATTAGAATAAAGGTGAGTGTAGCATCAAATCCTAAATAAAGATGAGCATGAAATCATGGTGAAGAACACACCTTAAGGGGATTGGCCCTTAAACCCCTATGCGATGAGGGTGTGGGGAGATGTATGATGAATGCATGAAAATATGAATAAAAATTAAAGGGAAAGAGTGCATGAGATGCACTTATGGGAGATGCTCAACGTGGTTGAGTGAGAAAAATCAATAAGAATAATGATCCATGCATGAACCATTGATGATGATAAAACAAAAGGGAAAATAAAAAAGGAAGAAGGGGCCTATGCTTCGGCTTGAATATTCAAGGGGAAGGAAGCTCTGCAGTGGGATGAAGACATGAGCGTGGGCTTCTCCTTAGCCAAGCAACAGCAACCTGCGAAGGAAAAGAAAAGGAAACAAACAGAGAAGAAGGGGGAGGGGAAATACGTGGGTGGAAGAAGAAGAAAAAGATAGAAGAAGAAGGAAGAGAAGGGGGATCGAGTGTCCAACCGGTCAACAGAGCGATCGGCTCTATTAAATAGAATTGGATGAAGAGATAGACATGGGCAAGAGTCCAAGGGGGGAAAGGATAGGAATGGGCAAGAGTCCAAAAAGGGTAGGAGTCTAACGAAGCAAGGACTCTCTGGGGAAAGGGCTGCGAAGCCAGAAGGTGAAACACGCCTTATGTCAGGGCGTCAATTGATGAATTGACGACCTACACATAGGGCGTTTCTTTAAAACACGCCCCGCACCAGGGCGTTTCTTTCAAGACCAATTTTAGCAATAAAACCTCTCCATATTTAAAAATGCAAAACACGCCTCAATCAAAGCTACGTTTACAAAACACGCCCCTGAGAAGGGCGTTAATTTCAAGAGCTCAAAACGAGGAAGTCGGTCAAACCAAAAGAATTGACGCCCTCATTCAAGGTCGTCCTTTCTTAAAGAAACGCCCTAGGTTAAGTCATGTTTTAAGAGAACACGCCCTTACCCAGGTCGTGAATTCAGAAAATTAATAAAATAGATAAAATGGGGGAGAAATAGATAAAATGAGAAGACACGCCCTAGTCCAGGTCGTGTTTCAAAAAAAACGCCCTTGATGAGGGCGTGAATTCAGAAAATAGAGATAAATGCCCAGAAAATCCAGAAAAATAGGAATGAGGGAAAAATAGGAGAAATCAGGGGAAATCCATGAAAAGTGGGAAAACCACTCAAATAAAGCTGATTTGAGGGTCAAATAGGGTATCGCAGAGCGATATGAAATATACTCAAAATGATGTCAATTTTAGCGTGTCTACAGCTGCCCCGCCTTGGCGTCTGCTTTGCAAGGGAGCGTAGCAAACTGAAAAGTAGATGCCAAGGTGTGATGAGACACGCAATCAACATCACTTGATGAGAATCAAATCAAAAGCTCGAGATGAAGCAAATCTCGGGAAATCCAACGAAATCAACAATGTTTGGATAAAAGGGGGAGATGTGCACGCGGTGCACGAAGGAGATAAAATAAAATGATCAACTTCCAGCGCGGTGGAAGTACCCCAGGTCACAAACCTGTAGGTTTCACCATTGGGGAGCGGTTACCAGTCAATGGACGTGCTGCAGCCAAGGTGGATCAAAGGGGAAAATTTGAAAAATAAGATGATAAAAATCCAAACAAGGAGCTTTCGAGAAAATGACCCAGAACAGCGACAAAACGAACTGAGGACTCAATTCGGCATGGAATATCTCACATTGAAGATCAAGATCAATTTGACCCTAAAAAAAAATAGCTTATCAGAATGATTTTTCAACAATTGTTTCAAATTCCTACATGAATGCATGCTGGGTTTAAAGGGAAAATTAAATCAAACGAAAAATATAGAATAATCAAGGATAATATTGTTAAACTGCCCAGACTGGGTCAAGAAACCGATTCTGTGAGCTGATACTAAGCCGAAGCCCGTTTATCCACGCACCAATTCGCAAAAAGGAACCATCGTCCCCAGCCTTGGACGGCTCAATGGCCTATCCGTGTGACTAAGATGCCTCTGGAATCATCATTGTTTTTGATGAAGGGGAACTCAAATCCCAGATTTACCAAAGCCACAAGGTCCTTAATATAATCTAGTAACATATGTAACATATAGTAGAATGCATACAGGGAGATGGTGATATCAATAAGCACCGTGGGACTTGGATGATGATGCCCAGCCGGCGGGACCAAGAGCTTCTTCCTGCACTCAAAATTTCATTAGCCAAGATATAAAAGATAACAAACAATGAATAAGGCATTTAAGCATAGCAATCATCAAAGCATCAATTATAGCATGTATATGGCATGAATAGCATAAGTCAAATCATAGCATTGTTTGTTGCTTTATCATAAGGAGACAATCTTGGCTAATCAAGATTTGGAATTGAATGATCAAGATCTGATATAATGCCCATCGGCGGAGTGATCAGATGAAATTAGCAGGAGTTGATTAAAAAAGATTTGGAGATGAATAATCATGAGATATGATAATCAGAATGATATAGGGAGATGATAATCAAAATGCCCAGGGTGGCATGTCATGAGAATATTGGGAAGAATCAATAGATTGATAGCAATAAGTAGAGAGAGGACCCATCCCATGCTTTTGGTCTCTGCAAAGCTGTTCCTGCAAAACACCATCAGAAAATACAATGCAATTTTTTTTTTGATTTTGGAAATATGCAAATTTTTATGGAGTTTTGGAATATGCAAATTTTTATGAGTTTTGAAAAAGATATTCAAATTTTTATGAGTTTTGATCAATATGCAAATTTTTGTGAAGTTTTGAGAAAGGTATTCAAATCTTTATGGATTTTGGACAAGAAATATTCAATTTTTTGTTTGATTTTGGTTAGACATTGCTAAAGCAGCATCAAAGGGTGTTTTAAACCACTGGCTAGGGGTCCTCGTTCCTTCCCTTTTTGCTTAAAACTGTCCAAAGCTGGGCGTGCATTGAAGGGTGGCGCCCTATAACCGACCGTCTTTGATCAACGGTGCCCCTACCAAGGCCATACCCGAGAAACATTCGGTCTCAGAGGGAGAAGAGAAGAATAAATGGAGATAAGCTTTATGCAGGATGGGAGATATCGGGACTTGAATTCCTTCCAAGGTGTTCCCTTCAAAGAGGTAGTCTGTTGTACCGGGGCTTTGTGCCTTTGATTTTTAGACCCTTGACATGCATACGACCAGGGTTTTCCCTGCGGGGACTTTGCCACTCTTGTCATGCCATAATTCCTAATTGCAATTATCAAAATTCTGATTTGATTTCCATAATAGCCCTTGTGGCAAGATTTATCATGAAATTCATATTTATTTTTCTTCTGGGTCAAGACTGCCCCTATTTGAGACTCCTCTCGTATTGGGATTTTTCCAAGGTTGGTCATCTTATCCGTCAACCTCTTGCACCTGCATTCGGCCGAGTAAAGAAGAGAAAAAGACTTTCAGAAATTCATGGCATGGCCAAGGTAGGAACGGTGTTTTATCAAGGAGCCGGCTAAGGATGCCGTGAAGTGTGTGGAATGCCCAGCTAAGGGTTACTTTTAAACAAGCGGGGAGAGAATGTTGAATTCCCACGCGGGGTTCTTATAACCAAGAGTGCTGCAAAAGCAAGCCTAAAGACTCTTTTTTCGAAATGATTCAATTAAAAGCCTAAGATAAAGGTTTAAAACACCATTCTTAATCTTGTTAAGAAGCACTTCCTTTTGAGAATCATGTGTGAAGTAATGAGAAAATGATATCATAAAAATGCATACTTACGCAAATATGTTACCTTGCAACCTTTGTAGAAGCAGCTGCTGCGAGGCGATGTTGATCATCGTGGGATAGTCCTCTTTGGCAGTCCATAGGATTGGAAGCAAAGGGTTGGAAGTGGCTTATCAAGACGGAGCGGTGCCCAGACCAGACTCAGACGAATAAGGGAAAAAAGGAAAAGAGATAAGGGCTAGAACTCCGTTATTAAGGCGCGGAGACCCTGATCACATGGAACAATCTACAGAAGGAGAGGAGAATTAGAAGGAGGAGTGAGGACTAAAGCCTCGAAAGCAGTGGGAGAATGGGCAGATGCCCAAGGCAGTGGATGTGGAAGAAGTTGGGTCGGACCCAGAATCAGGAGGAATTAGAAGAAGAAATTGGTAGATAGAAAGAGGTGGATCCGGAGGGTCCGGAGGTAAAGGAGGAGAATCGTGATAGGAGGAATCATCCGGGGGCTCCTGAGGGATAACGAAAGAAGGGACGCGATGCCCTGGGGAGAAATAGGGAAAAAGATGATAAAAAAGATGACGGAAAAGGAAGAAGAGAATAAAAGATATGGAGTCCCGGAGGAGCAAAAAGATGAATTGAAGGAAATATGGAAGGTCCGGAGGTTCCAGAGGAATGAAATCAGGAGGGTCGCGATGCCCTGGGAGATGATAGAGAGAATAAGACGGAGAATCCGGAGGTTCCGGAGGAATAAGATAAAAAGGGGCGTCGTGCCCGAGGGAAAAGTCCGGAGGTTCCGGGGGAATGACAAAAGAAGGGACGCGATGCCCGAGGAAAAGATGGAGAGAATCCGGAGGTTCCAGAGGGATGAAATCAGTAAGGAGAAGATGGAAAGGGGCGTCGTGCCCGAGGAAAAAAGTCCGGAGGTTCCGGAGGAAGCAAATAGAAAGGGGCACGATGCCCGAGAGATAAGTCCGGAGGTTCCGGAGGAATAGAATGAAAAGGGGCGCGATGCCCGAGGGGAAAGTCCGGAGGTTCCGGAGGAAGCAAATAGAAAGGGGCGCAATGCCCGGGGAGTGGACAAAAAGATGAATATGAATAAGATGGGAAATGCGAAATATCCGGCGGTTCCGGAAGGCGGGGAAGATACGGGTTTGGAAACCCGGGAAGTAGGAGGTGCAAATGCATGCAAAATGATGGATGTAATGGATGCAATGAATGCATGAATGCAACAGAATGCATGAAATGCAAAGAATAGGAAGAATGTGAAAGGCGAGAGGATGAGATCCTCCTCCTAACCCTCGGAATGGCCCACGAAGAAAAAGTGATTGAAATGGATATGGATGAAGTTGAATGAACAAGAGTGGAAAAAATAGGGGACGACCCCTTAAGACAATTGCCCCTCCACGGCAGTGAACATGTGCGACCAATTGACCCAATAAAGGAAGCTTCAATAAATGACACCCCCCTTGGAAAGCGAAGATCAATAAGGTGAGGGAGTCGTAGAGTTGGAACATGAAGCATCGCCATGCCCATTGATGGTGATGAATATGGAATGTTGAATAAAATTGGCATTCGCCCCTTGTAAATGAATTCAGAATTCGAAGGTTTGAACAAAGGGTGCCCTGCCCGGCCTTCAAACGGCGTCAACGCTTGGCATCTATTGAGCAACGGCGATGACTTGGATTCTTTGACCATGCTTGGCACAATAACCCGGATTGGCATCCGGTAAATGAATTCTTGCATCTTGAATGGCACAGTCGTGGCCAAAGTCTTCTTGCCCGGCTCTTGCTTGTCTTCGGCACCTGTGCTTGTAGAAGGCCCCCCATTCCGAGTAGTAAGGGGAGGTGAAGCGGAGGCGGAAGGCTTTGTGAGTGGTGGAGGTATAATGGAAAGTGTTGGCGTAAGTGGAGGCGGAGGTTCAAACACATCGAGTTTCTCCCTTTGCTTGCAAGCGGTCATGGTTAGCTCGAGTGCAAAAAGTGGTGGATCCTGCTCAGGATTAGCCATAGGTAAAGGCGTAAGGCTACATGGTGGAGGTATGGGTTTTGGGGTTAAAGGCATAATGGAGGGTAATGGTAGTGAAATTGGGGAAGTGGAGGCCGAGGTGGAGGCTAATGGGAGGCTGATTGGGGAAGGTTTAATGATGGGTTCGACGGAGGCTAATGGTGTGGAGGTAGATGGCTTAACGAGTGGAGGTTTAATGGTGGAAGGCTTGGGGGAGGCCAGTGTTGCGTGGGTTAATGGTGTAATAGGAGGAGGTGTAATGTATGCGGTGTCAAGGATAGGAGGAGACTTACAATGTGCCGGTGCGGGTGATTGAAGTATCGACCCATCATCGTAACACCAATTAGTCTCAAAAATAGGGATTGGATCGGGGATGGTTTCATCCTGAGCAGGAGGTTCATCAAATGATAATGGAGGGAGTGGGAAATTAAGGAAACTCGGAAGGGGTGCCTGCATAGCTTCATCATCATATACCGGCTCGTATTCTTCAATTGCCGGTTCTTGTTCGTTTGGACTATCAACGCCGTAGTCGTCCATCCTATCTTTCCATTCTCTCTCCATCTTTGTAATCTCATCCAAAGCGGCATGGAGAGGATTGACTGGAGTAGGAGGAGCTGTGACCCTCTTTATTTGTTCCTCCATCAAAGTAATCTTATCAAGCAGAGATTGTTGGAGGGGTGTGACTTGAACAACCGAGGGCTGGCAGGGCATTGAAGGAGGAGAGGCTGCATAAAAAGGCCGTGGAGGGGAGTTGACGGGATGACCCGTAAAAGAACCCGGATGGGCCAGATTACAAAGAATATAAGGGCCTCGGGGCCGTGATGGAGGAGGAATAGAAGGAGGCGGGTGATGGGCCACCCGAGTAGAATGAATAGGAGGAGATGGGTAATGGGCTACCCGATCAGGATTGGAAGGAAGAGGGGGGTGATGGGCCACCCGTGTAGAATTGGAGGGAGATGGGTGATGGGCCACCCGAATAGAATTGGAAGGAGATGGGTGATGGGCCACCCGAATAGAATTGGAAGGAGGGGGTGATGAATGAGATGTACCCTCAACGGCAGCCTTAAGGGCTTGGATCTGTTGAGGGGTGAGATGATCTAATGCATGGATGATTCGGGAGACCTTCTCGTCATTGGGAGGAGACGGTCCCGAGGGAATAGTGGCCCGAAATTGAGTAGGAGGACCATGAGAATGGACATTGCCTATGGGTCGGGCATGACCATAAGAATGAGGACGTGGCCCTTTGAAAGAATGGTGAGAATTTTGATGAACATGTTGAAATTGAGGATCATAAGATGTGCATGGACGATCATCCTCATGAGCATTATTTGAATTGAACATGTTGTTTTGTCTATCAAAGTAAGCCATTATGCAATCCAAGTAATGTGCAAACAATTTGCAAAGAAACACACAAGTTGGAATGGTTACCTTGATTTTTATTTGTTTAAACCTTGGTGAATTAATGATTTTCAGCAAAGTTTTGAATGATTCACACAAGGGGGGGGAAGCCTAGTTTCAAGTGAGATTCGAACTCCAATGCCAACTAGGAACCCTCTCTCACCACGTATAGGCCGACTAACTCGGGACCTCAAAAGGGTACAACCTGCCCGGCGTCCGTGAGGGAATCCACGGGTGCGGGGACTTACGGAGGCTTGGAAAAGGGATTTCCAGTCCAAAGAGACGGAATGCTCAATGGAGGGTCGTCCCGATTCCAAGAGGGTGTGTGGATCCTAATGAAGAGGAGGGGGGCTCCCAAACCAAAATGCAAATATGAAGGATGAATGCAACAGGGGAAATCAAGCTAATCACAGCAAATGATCAATCAATAAAGATAAGCATGAATCATGATGAAAAATCACAGCCGGGAGAACTCTGTAAACCCACAGTAAAAACACGCCCTGGGAGGGGGCGCTACTAAAAAATGACACGACGGTGTGACTATCGTGAATCAAAGTGAGGGGCCCAGGGCAGGGTGAGACACGCCTTAGAGTGAGGCGTTACCAATAAAAGGACGCCCTTTCCAGCGGGCGTCAAATCCAAAGAAACGCCCTAATATGGGGCGCTAATCAAGTAAAGGACGCCCTGGAGCAGGGCGTGAATTCACAGGCAGCAATATAAATCAAGAACACCCGGAAATGTGCTGGAAAACGCCCTGTCAGAGGGCGTAAAATATGAATAAGACGCCCTGGAGAAGGGCGTGAATTTAAAACGCGCCTCTGACAGAGGCGTTAATTCACTCCTCCAGAAAAGCTTCCCCGGCCAGAAGCAACAAACACCCACAGTCACAGCATGCAATCAACAATATGGATATGATAACATCATGCTCATCAAAGATTTGGAGTAAGTGGAAATTTTAAAGAAACAATCAACAAACTGACCAATCACTTAGGGGAGGGTGTAAAACCAATGGAGGGTGCCCGAGGGACACAAAAGGGAGACGCACCGAGGGTGCAAATAGGGGAGATGGCACGCGCGGGTGCCTAAGGGGAAAGGGTAATAAACAAAGAACACAAGGAGTCCCACCGTGATCGCCAATTTGTAGATCTTGATTAAAAAATCCACTTAAGGAAAATAATAAGAATATGAATAAATAATAATGAAATGAAAGAGCACGAGGTGCTAAGGGGAGTGTGTGTGATCGCCAGAGACACGAGGGTCTCAAAGAGGAGATTGATATGGGAAGATGATCGCAAAATACCTCAAATATGCGGGGGATTGTGAGTGCTCCTTTCTCTTCAAATCGGCCGGCCGATGAAGAGAGTTCTTCAATTAATTACCCTTGCAAAACAAAGACAACAACACCAAAAGATATGGATTAGAATAAAGGTGAGTGTAACATCAAATCCTAAATAAAGATGAGCATGAAATCATGGTGAAGAACACACCTTAAGGGGATTGGCCCTTAAACCCCTATGCGATGAGGGTGTGGGGAGATGTATGATGAATGCATGAAAATATGAATAAAAATTAAAGGGAAAGAGTGCATGAGATGCACTTATGGGAGATGCTCAACGTGGTTGAGTGAGAAAAATCAATAAGAATAATGATGCATGCATGAACCATTGATGATGATAAAACAAAAGGGAAAATAAAAAAGGAAGAAGGGGCCTGTGCTTCGGCTTGAATATTCAAGGGGAAGGAAGCTCTGCAGTGGGATGAAGACATGAGCGTGGGCTTCTCCTTAGCCAAGCAACAGCAACCTGCGAAGGAAAAGAAAAGGAAACAAACAGAGAAGAAGGGGGAGGGGAAATACGTGGGTGGAAGAAGAAGAAAAAGATAGAAGAAGAAGGAAGAGAAGGGGGATCGAGTGTCCAACCGGTCAACAGAGCGATCGGCTCTATTAAATAGAATTGGATGAAGAGATAGACATGGGCAAGAGTCCAAGGGGGGAAAGGATAGGAATGGGCAAGAGTCCAAAAAGGGTAGGAGTCTAACGAAGCAAGGACTCTCTGGGGAAAGGGCTGCGAAGCCAGAAGGTGAAACACGCCTTATGTCAGGGCGTCAATTGATGAATTGACGACTTACACATAGGGCGTTTCTTTAAAACACGCCCCGCACCAGGGCGTTTCTTTCAAGACCAATTTTAGCAATAAAACCTCTCCATATTTAAAAATGCAAAACACGCCTCAATCAAAGCTACGTTTACAAAACACGCCCCTGAGAAGGGCGTTAATTTCAAGAGCTCAAAACGAGGAAGTCGGTCAAACCAAAAGAATTGACGCCCTCATTCAAGGTCGTCCTTTCTTAAAGAAACGCCCTAGGTTAAGTCATGTTTTAAGAGAACACGCCCTTACCCAGGTCGTGAATTCAGAAAATTAATAAAATAGATAAAATGGGGGAGAAATAGATAAAATGAGAAGACACGCCCTAGTCCAGGTCGTGTTTCAAAAAAAACGCCCTTGATGAGGGCGTGAATTCAGAAAATAGAGATAAATGCCCAGAAAATCCAGAAAAATAGGAATGAGGGAAAAATAGGAGAAATCAGGGGAAATCCATGAAAAGTGGGAAAACCACTCAAATAAAGCTGATTTGAGGGTCAAATAGGGTATCGCAGAGCGATATGAAATATACTCAAAATGATGTCAATTTTAGCGTGTCTACAAGCTCCTCAGAAGAAGCGTCGCCATGGCCGCAGGAGCATACGGCTAGCTGCTGCAACCAATAATTCCGGCAAGACAATCCTTGTCGGTGACTTACAGATCCGTCTCGACAGGGGTGAACCAATCATACCCCAGGAACGGACTGTTCCCACCGTCCCCACCTCCAATCATTTTGACCTCTTGCGTCAAACACAAGAGGACGGGGCGAAGCTCAAAAGAGTGGGTCCTTCGACAACAGCCCAGGGCACCCACCGTAGCTAGACAAGCGGCCTCCCAAGAAAACTCGTCAGAAAAATGGCAACAAGGGGGATCAGAAACCTGACCTGAGAAGAATCTGGGTTACCCCAAAAGAAGCTCAAGCTGTTTGAAGAGCGCGTATCACCCAGCCCCTCCGAGCACGCAGACGCGGCATCAGACGGGATGCGGCTGGCTTCACAGTAGCATCATCTGACGATGCCCAGTCGTCCAATGTCCCCCGCACAAGTAAGCGGAGGTAAAGGCGAGCCCGTCCTCAGGCCCTCTAGCAACCTGTACAGGGTTCTCCTCCGGCTAACATCGGTAGCGAGCCCACTCCGCAACGCATCTCGGTCTTTGACAGACTAGGGATGCCCGTCCGCCCTCAGCGACACCCGCGGAGGAAGCGGACGGCCCGGTTCATCAAGATGCAGTTCGAGTGTTCACGTGCTACACCACCGGACACTAGCCAAACACCCAATCTGATGACTTGAACCAGCCTCTGTCCCACTTCAGGAGGCCACGCCACCAGGCTCCGCCGCCTCCTCCAACAGGTCACATCGGCACTTCTACCATGCCACAGGCATCGGAATGCGTGGAAGAGGTCCCGGTGGAAGACCGTGACCCTCCTATCAACGCAGAGCTGGTCAACAACGACCCTCCCACGAACGAGTTTCAAGAAGTGACCCTCCACACTCTCATGAAGGAGAACCAGCATCTGAAGGCCCTCCTACAGGACCTCCTCTAGGAACGAGACCTTCATCCGTAGTAATCTGCTAGGCCTCAGGCCGAAGCTCCGGTACCCTCGGTGGCCCGCGATTCTGCTGACACCTCAACGACGATTGCCCGAACCCCGTTGGCAACTGGGTTCAGCATGCCCCCGGTTGAGGCTCAACCACGGGCCTCCAATATGCCAGTGCCAGAGAATTTCTTGGCGCAGCGCCAGATGATCGAGCGCATTGTCGAGACGAAGCTCGCCCAGTATGGTGAAGGGGCTGTCATGGTAGATCTCTACAGTGTACCTTACCAGCTCCACCACCAGCTGAAAAAGCTTCCCCCAGAGTACTCCAAGCCCCCGAAGCTACAAAAGTTCGGCGGGCAGGGGTCGCCACATGAACACTTGGTCTACTATGTTACGGCCATGGGTGAGCTCGCATTGGACGAATCATATCTCCTTCGCTACTTCGCCACTTCGCTCACTGGAACGGCCTTCCAATGCTACTCCCGTCTGAAGCCCAACTCAGTAATCGACTGGGCGGATCTCTAGAAGAAGTTCCTCGACCGCTTCCAAAAGGCCGAGCGAAAGGTCTCTCTAGCTGAACTCTATTCCCTTCGGTAGAAAAAGGGCAAGGGCGCCCTCGACTTCATCAAAAAAGGGTGATAGCTTAGCATGAGGTGTGTTAATCCACCCGCTCAAGAGGACGCCATCACCATATGCCGTCGAGGTCTGGCAGCCGAGGTCAGCGAAAAGCTTCTCGGCACCAATATTAAAGGCTTCGACCAACTCAATTCGATAGTCGCCGAAATAGAGATGTTCTTCGCCGATAACCCGAGCTATACTGCAGCAAAGGGTAAACAAGCACGAGAACGCCAGTCCAGCAAGGAGGTGAATATCATAGAGTTCACCCCTGCCGCCAAAGCCAGTAAGGGGGCCGAATCCAGTGGCTCTGACAAAAAACTAGCGGATAAGCCGGTTGCTCCCTCATTCTCGGAGCGTATGAAGACACCCTTCTCCTTCAAGAAGGAACACACAAAGATGCTCTTCGACCTCTGCATGGCCCAGAAGATCATCGAACTGCTAGAAATCCGCAAGCCGGACGAGGCCCTGAAGACCGACGATCCCAGTTATTGACTGTACCATCGCATGCTGGGCCACTCAATTGAAGATTGCTACGTCTTCAAGACTCAGGCACAGAAGCCGATCTGAGACGGTCTTGTCAAAATGAAGAGCGGCCTCGTTGATCCCCCACAACCACACACGTGGGCCAGGCTTGCTAAGGCAGCTCGCGTGGCTCACCCCTCAGCCAATGTCATCCACATGATGGCCGCATTTTCTCTTTCTGATGATGAGTCAGAGGAGCCCAGGGCCAATTGAAGGGGACGTTCGATCTGGTATCCAGGGTGGAGGCCCTGGCATGATCAGAGACCTCTCTCCTTCCCCAGGGAGAGAACCCGGTGACTCTACGATATCCTCGTCGAGAGGGGGCAAATCATGCCCCGCGACTCACCGACCGACTACACCCATTGGGATCGTAGTCACCCTCAATACTGCCGCTTCCATGCCAGAATCTGCCACCCGATCGACTCTTGTGAGGAAGTTCAACACCTCATCCAGGAACAGATCCGATGGGAGCAGAATGATGCAGAAGGAAACTCCATGTCGCTCGTCAGGCTTCGGCAAGCTGTCGAAGAGACCCTGAGCATTGCCAGGGATGCGCCCGAGCGGCCAGACTCTCCTCAAGAAAATGGGCACGGGCTACCTTATCAGCATCCTCCAGAATGGATCAAGTTCCGGACGGACAACCAAGAGGTGCTCGAGCGATTGCGGAGGCGTAGAGAGTGGGATACCAGTCAAGAGACGGAGCCGACCAACTTCCCGGTCAACGTCATTCACTCCCCCGCTCCTCCGGCCCTTTGGGGCTCTCAGGCATCAACAGCCAGCCAACCAACCCCAGCCGCTTCTGCCGTGCGGTGGCGGTCCTGGCAGGAGCTAAAGTCTCTCCCTTTTCCTGAAGAAGACACCGCCAGGCTCCTCCAGGCCCTTCTCGGCCGAGAGGACGTTCTGGTGAGCGAGACGACGATGGGCTCACCAGCTCCCTCTCGTCATCCTCCCGTCCTATCTCCGTCACCGGAAGCCATGGATAGGAAGGGAAAGCAAAAGCAAGGTGAGGTCCCGCCTCAGCCTCGTTACACGTCCTCAGCAGACGGGCCGTCGGGTCCTCCCCACCTACATGTTGACACAATCCGAAGTACAAATAAGGCATCTTTGGAGTCTTCAACGGCTTCGATTCAAGTGGCGGGCCCGCCGCCACAAGGCTCCGCCATTCCGCAGGGTCGGGATAACTGTGCAGAGCGACACTGTCTTGCAACGCCGTTAGTTGCCGATGGGCCCAGCTCTCAGCATGATTGCAAAGGAAAGGCTAAGGAGCGGGATGACCAGTACATCTCTCTTTCCGCTTCTTAACAAAAGCCGTCGCCACCGCGGCTAAGACATCAAACCGCACACACGTCTTCGAACGCCAGCCCCAGCCTACCGACTCTTCGTAGGCTCCCATCGCCAACGCGGCTAAGTCATCAAACCATGCACACATCTTCGGATGTCGATACCAGCCTACCGACTCTTCGTAGGCTCCCATCGCCACCGCGGGTAAGGCACCAAACCACGGATACGAGTCTGGACGCCAGTCCCAGCATTCCGGCATACCAGGAATTGTCGCTCGAGGTGATCGAGTAGGCAATTAATGCCACCTTCTAGATACAACAAGCGGAAGGCACCTGGATCAATATCCGGGCAAGGAAGAGTCATCGACCTCGCCCTGCAAAGGCATCAGCTTGGAGACATCCTCATCAGGATTTATCAACTCCGACTCCAGCACCTCTCCCTCCTACTCCCTTGGAGACGGCTATCGCCAAGAATCAAGAGATAAATAGGAGGAAGAACCTCAGAAGGAGGCTCAAGACACAAGCAGAACAAGCTGCCGCCCTACAATCTCCGGCCGAGCCAACTCCTCTCTAAAGGCTCTAGCGGCTCATTGAGGACCTGGAGGAATACGTTCCCACTCGTCCTATCGGCGCTCTCCCACTCGATAGCTACATCCCGTGGGAAGAAATGCAGAAACGAGCCCGCCTCAAGAATTGGGTCCAAGAGATGATCCAAAAGCTCAAGAATGGCGAAAGACTCAGGATCCCTGACGAGCTCTCCTTGTGCTATAAAGATAAGGAGATCACCATAGGGCAGATGGAAGAAATGTGATGCGGGATAGAGCACAGACTCAACTCCAATTGGGAATGCACCCTCGGACTCAAAACAAGCTCGTGATCGTCCCTTTTCGAGGGAAGCGTCGGACGTACGCGATTGAGAAACTGGCAAGAGCTAGGGTGGTCAACTCACAATTTCGTGCCCGGATCGGGTCACGGGACGGGTCTCTCTCTCTCTCGCAGCAGCGGTGATATAAAAAGATATCGAGCTAACGGCCCTAACATAGGCTCTCTAGCAGCGGCATATAAAGCATATACGAATAAAGTAAGTACCGGGTAAAGGAGCGAATACGATACCTCCACGCGCCCGGCGTGGGGAAGACGATCCCGGCCGATCTCGTACTCCCGGAATAATTATTACACAAGTATTACAGCAAATATGAATGCCCACTCCACGTAGGGAGGTAAAGGGTGACACAGCAGGACCCGGGAGTAGCGGGTTAGGGTTGACGGGCGGCTTCTTGCGTAGCTTCGGCGACACACGTACTCACGACCGTGGGGCCCACGTGCTGGTCCGAGGGGCCGTGTGGGACCGGGGTGGCACCACTGTGGTGGAGACGCCTGGAAGGGTGCTCCCTGGGACGGCGGTGTGCTGGTTTGCCGGCCGGAGGCCGGGCGGCTCCGATCTCCACTCGCCGGAGTTGCCGGCCACGGATCTGCAATTCTATTTTGCAGCGCGCGACACGGCGAGATCTGCTACTGTGGTCACTCCCGACGTCGGATCGACGCACAAGAGGTACCGATGGAAAGCTGACTTGAAGTCCTTCGATCTATGGCAGGAGAAAGGAATTTGAATTTCCCGTTGATGGATTTTATCAAATTTTCAAGCTACTGGCTCACAGGATCTGAAAACTCAGGGCAGATTTGAGTTTTCCTGAGAGTTGGTACTGACTGTGATGTAGACCTTCGATTCAGCCTTTGAGCTCTTCATAAAAGTTGTAGAGGCCGAAGAGAGGAAAACGTGGATATATCTTTGAAAGGTTCGGTGGAGATTGCGATGTTTTGTGGATTTTACACTGACTGGGGGTTGGATCTGGACAGCAGGGACTGAACAGATTTTGGGAGAAAGATAGAGTTTTAAAAAATATGTCGAGGGCTTTAAAAATTCAACGAAAATTTTAGGAGGGTAGGGATGATGGACATAACCTCCAATAATTTTGGGGTTTCCAACAAAAATCAAAAAGGGGGTCGAAAGGTGGAATATCTAAGCTTCTGCTACACAGATTTGAAAACGGACAGATCAGGAAGATAGAAAGACACGAAAATAGAAAACTGTAAAACGAACTCTGAATGACGTGATGTTTTTACTGGAGGTTGGGAATCAAGAGAGGAACCATCCCTGAAAATCTCAACTCCATATGAGGTTGGAGTTGGGAGTTAAAAATCATGGAGTAACCCTCTGTCCAGTAAAACAGACCCTTGGACAGAACTTCGGAAGCAGCTTCGCGGCGGCTCGATGGCGGCACGAACGGCGGTAGCGGCACCAGAGATGAATCTAGAGATAGAGGGGCTAAGATAGAAGGGGTTTCCACCTTGAAATGCAGAAGGAGGAGGAGGAACACCAGAGAGAGAGGGGAGGGGCGCAGGTTGCTCCAAGCATACAACAATATTTTCTTCTCATTAATTCATGAAAAATGGAAATACATGCCTTATATAATAAATAGAAAATGACCACTAATGCCCTCAGATCTAGGGTTGGGAGGGATATACAAGGTATAGAACTAATTAGTTCTAATAGACATAATTTTCAAAAATTAAATTAACCTATAAAGAGGGGGGCGCCCCCTTTACCAAGAGACAAGGTAGGTGGCCAACTTTGACAATTTACACCACTTGTCTCCCCGTGTGTCCAATTGACTTGTCAAACCTTCTAGATGCCACCTTGACTTTTGACCAGCCCCACATTGATGAGGTGGACCAATGGGGAAGGAGTGGGGGCCCCCTAGCAGGTCCTACTGGCATTTTGCACATAAACCTACACAATCATAAGGAAGAACAAATAGGCTCATAATGCCTTACAATTGCGAATCTACTTCCCCCAAGATATAAAAATAAATAAAAGGGCACAAATATAAAAATAAACTGTACATGCTTGGAGTTGATTCCCATCAATTCTCCCCGGGTGGGAAGAACTCGACCCCGTCGAGTAGGGATACGGCTGCTCGAGTCGCTCCGGCGGATCCGTCACCGTGCCAAGTAATGCGGGTACGCTCCACTCCACGTGACCATCACCTGCTCATTCTGTATATACTCGATATGCACAAGCTGCTGTGGGAATGAGGCTAGAGGTGGACACTCCGGGTGGGGCACTCTCAAATGGGAGGAGGCGGCTCGAAGACTCACTAGGAATCACCGCTGGGTCCCTATAGGTGACTAGATCCGGGTATAGATGTAGAACCGATCCCATACTCCTCGAGTGAATCTGCTCACCTCTTAAGGGACTGACATCAATGAGCTTGCACAAGACACATGCAGACTCCTAACAAACCACACACAAACCACACAAACAAGCCACGCAAACAAGCCACACAAAGAAGAGACAATACTGACTCATACATGACATGCAATGACATCACCCACCAAGTGGCCGTCATCCGAGAGCCCCATCCTGAGCGTCGGTAGGCTCCTCTAGACCTTCCGATGCATAGTACTCATCAGCTAGTTCCTGATCATCCTCGTAACTGATGGACACAAGCCCAGAAGGTGAGGCTTCTCCAACCCCTAGGGCTAGTGTGGCACGAGTGGGACATTGGCTGGTGATGTGGCCAAACCCATGACAATGGAAACACTGCACCCGTGATCTACTGGTCTCTCCAATAAGAGGGCCTTTACCCTTATCTTCCCTTTGGGCTGGGGGTGTAGGCAACAGTGGTGGGGGTGTAGGAGCCGTGGGCAATAGGGGTGGGGGTGCTGGTGCCTGAGGGTGGGCAATGGGTGCTGGGGGTTGGGATGGAGGTAGATCCCGGGGCGGGGGAGGACGAGGCTTAGGAGTGAAGTGCTCCTGACGGGCGGGATTCTGAGATCGAGCCATGGGAGGCCGCTGATGTGGGCCTAAAGAGTGGCGGGGCTCGGTGCTACAAAGAGAGGTGGGACCCGACCGATGGCTAGGCTCGAACTCTCCCTCAAATTGCTCCAACTCGAGAGCAACTTGATATGCTTCTTCCAACGTCTTGGCATTGCGGCAGAAAAGCTCATACTGATAGTGGGGCCGCAAACCACGTCGAAAGCGGGAAACGGGCATGGTACTCTCCTCCGTGACACCACATCGTAGAAAGTACTCATCAAATTCAGCAATGTATTCGGAGACGGATCGGTCTCCCTGGCTGAGACTTTGTCACCTATCAATGAGTCACTGACGGTACGGGGGAGGAAGGTACTTTTGCCGAAGCTTAAGCTTCATTTCACCCCATGTATCAATCGGGGGCTCTAGCCGCTGAAATAACGGGCTGTCTACATTCTTCCAATAGGTTTGTGCCTGTCCCATGAGCTTCATGTCGGCAAATCAGATTCTTCGACGCTCCGACATATCATACCAATCGAAGTATCGGTCCATGCCGAATTCCCAATCTAAATAGACTTTCGGATCCAAAGACCCGTAAAAAATGGGAGGGTCCGCTCGCACGGTCCTAAGGACCCTGTCGTCCTCCTCATCTATCTGTGGCTGGAGGCCACGACGACGTTGACCATACCCCTCATAGGCGTTACCGGACCCATAGTCCTCGAGACCAAGGTCACGGCGCGATAATTCGGGAACTCGAGGAAGGGCGGGCAGAGGAGCCTGTGGTGGCGGAGGAGCATGTACGGCTGGATCCTGGGCCACAACGGTAGGCTGGGCCTGGGCTATGGGAAGGCCTTGGCCTTGGGCAGCCGCCTGAATGGGTGCGGGTGGGCCCTGGGCCACCCTAGGAGGGTCTCCGTGTGACATCCTATCCAACCGTCCGACCAGACCTTGGACGGATCTGTCGGATGACTCCATCCGTTCCTCCATGGCATTAAACCGACCATCTATACGGTCCGAGAAGCTCTTAAAAGTTGCCTCGGTTTGGTCCATCCGGTCTACGAGGGTCATGATCGCCTTGCGCAAGGACTGAAGGTCTCCCGAGATGTTATCCCGTGGGTTGGCCATAGGTGCAGGGCGATGGTATAGGGTACCTCACTGAGTGGGCATGCAAAGGACACAAGGGTTAGGAGGCACAGACCAATGCAAACAAGTGATGCTCCTAGACTTAACCAAGACTCGGTACATGGCAGAGTTAATTGATCCGAAGATCACTCGCGCAAGTGTGCGGCCTTCTCGATAGGCGTAGCCTAACGTTCGGACAACACCTTTTTATATACCGAGTAAAGGGATGCAAATGCAACCTAGATCGACTTAGACGATGACTGGACGTAAGTGACACTTTTTTTTGTTTTAGACACAAGGACTACCCTAGACTCAAACTTAGCTCTGATACCATACTGATGCGGGACGGACACACGACTCGACTCCAAATGGATATGCGATCCTCGGACTCTAAGCAAGCTCACGATCGTCCCTAACGAGGGAAGCGTCGGACGTGCGCGGTTGAGAAACCGGCAAAGAGCTAGGGTGGTCGGCTCTCTCTTATGCCCGGATCGGGTCACAGGACGGGTCTCGCTCTCTCTCGCAGCAGTGGTGATATAAAAAGATATCGAGCTAACGGCCCTAACACAGGCTCTCTAGCAGCGGCATATAAAGCATATACGAATAAAGCAAGTGCTGGGTAAAGGAGTGAATACGATACCTCCACGCGCCCAGCGTGGGGAAGACAATCTCGGCCGATCTCGTACTCCCGGAATAATTATTACACAAGTATTACAGCAAATATGAATGCCCACTCCACGCAGGGAGGTAAAGGGTGACACAACGGGACCCGGGAGTAGCGGGTTCAGGTTGACGGGCGGCTTCTTGCGTAGCTTCAGCGGCACACGTACTCACGACCATGGGGCCCACGTGCTGGTCTGAGGGGCCGTGTGGGACCGGGGTGGCACCACTACGGTGGGGACGCCTGGAAGGGTCCTCCCTGGGACGGCGATGTGCTGGTTCGCCGGCCGGAGGCCGTGCGGCTCCGATCTCCACTCGCCGGAGTTGTTGGCCACGGATCTGCAGTTCTTTTTTGCAGCGCGCGACCCGGCAAGATCTGCTACTGTGGTCACTCCCGACGTCAGATCGATGCACCAGAGGTACCGATGGAAAGCTGACTTGACGTCCTTCGATCTATGGCTCGAGAAAGAATTTGAATTTCCCGTTGATGGCTTTTATTGAATTTTCAAGCTACTGGCTCACAGGATTTGAAAACTCAAGGCAGATTTGAGTTTTCCTGAGAGTTGGCATTGACCGTGATGTAGACCTTTGATTCAGCCTTTGAGCTCTTCATGAAAGTTGTGGAGGCCGAAGAGAGGAAAACGAGGATATATCTTATGAAAGGTTTGGTGCAGATTGCGATGTTTTGTGGATTTTACACTGACTGGGGGTCGGATCTGGACCGTAGGGACTGAACAGATTTTGGGAGAAAGATAGAATTTTTAAAAATATGTAGAGGGCTTTAGAAATTCAAAAAAAAAATTCGAAGGGTGGGGATGATGAACAGAACCTCAAATAAATTTGTGGGTTCCAAAAAAAATCAAAAAGAGGGTCGAACGTTGGAAGAACTAAGCTTCTGCTACACAGATCTGAAAAGGGAAAGATCAGGAAGATAGAAAGACATGAAAATAGAAAACTATAAAACGAATTCTGAATGACATGATTTTTTTACTGGAGATTGGGAATCAAGAGAGGAACCAACTCTGAAAATCTCAACACCGGATGAGGTCGGAGTTGGGAGTTAAAAATCACGGAGTAACCCTCTATCCAGTAAAACAGACCCTTGGACAGAACTTCGGAAGCAGCTTCGCGGCGGCTCGATGGCGGCACGAACGGCGGCGGCGGCACCAGAGATGAATATAGAGATAGAGGGGCTAAGATAGAAGGGGTTTCCATCCTGAAATGCAGAAGGAAGAGGAAGAACACCAGAGAGAGAGGGGAGGGGCTCAGGTTGCTCCAAGCATACAACAATATTTTCTTCTCATTAATTCATGAAAAATGGAAATACATGCCTTATATAATAAATGGAAAATGACCACTAATGCCCTCAGATCTAGGGTTGGGAGGGGTATACAAGGTATAGAACTAATTAGTTCTAATAGACATAATTTTTAAAAATTAAATTAACCCATAAAGAGGGGGGGGCACCCCCTTGACCAAGAGACAAGGTAGGTGGCCAACTTTGACAATTTACACCACTTGTCTCCCCATGTGTCCAATTGACTTGTCAAACCTTCTAGATGCCACCTTGGCTTTTGACCAGCCCCACATGGATGAGGTGGACAAATGGGGAAGGAGTGGGGGCCCCCTAGCAGGTCCTACTGGCATTTTGCACATAAACCCACACAATCCTAAGGAAGAACAAATAGGCTCATAAAGCCTTACAATTGCGAATCTACTCCCCCCAGGATATAAAAATAAATAAAAAGGGCACAAATACAAAAACAAAATGTACATGCTCGGAGTTGATTCCCATCAAAATGCTTCGACACTGCGCCTGCAACATGGTGGCCATTCCACCTCCTGACAACATCAACACTTCTCGGCGGGGCGAGCCAGTTGCCTCTCGGACAAGACAAAGGGCTACCGCCCCTCTTGGGCTATAGCCAGCTCCAAAACACACCGGTTGTGGCCGAGGTCGTGGCTGGGGACGCGGTAGAGGCCGTGGGAGAACTCCCGAGTTACCCCTCTCTCCGTCCACTTTCGACCCGGAGTGAATCATCCTCTTCCGAGGAGAGGAACCAGCCCCCATCCCGGAAGTAGAAATTCGGGGTGGACCCGGTATCTTTGACCCTTCCGACATTGACGAGACTACTGCCAGTCTCCCAACCCCAGCGCCAGTACCAGCTTCTGTAGCAGAGCAAGCGGGACCGTCCGACAAGGATGAGCCAGCTTGCCAATCACCCCCAAAAGAGTCGTTATTGGCATCCCTGTTCCAAGAGCGCACTGGCGACCAAGGTCAATCTGATCTCGGTGGTAAGGGAAAGGCAGTGCAACTCCCTGACGGGGAACAGCACGGCAGCCCACAGAAGGTTCAGCCTGACATACTACCCTCTCTGGAGGATGCTCGAGCTCGAGTTGACCGGAAGGTCCTCCACCAGATGAAACGCTTCCCGACCAGCATTTCGATTTGGGAAGCCATTGCTTGGAGTAAGGACCTAAGGGAAACCCTTATCAAGATACTCCAAGAGTCAGAAGTCTATGAAGCACATGCCGTGGGAATGAAGGTGGCTGCCTATGGAGCCTTCACAGCCACCATCTCTTTCACAGAGAAAGACATGCTACTTTCCCCTCTATGCCACAACCGTCCTCTCTACATGAAGGGGAAGATCAACGGGCATGATGTGAACTGGATCCTGGTAGACACTGGTGCCGCAGTCAACATCATGCCGCTCAAGACATTCAAGTCTCTATATCTGACCCCATACCTCTAGAAGGTTCAGACGGTTAAGATATCCAGCTTCAACCAGAACACCGAGGACGTCCTCGGCCGGGTTGACGTCGATCTGGTGCTCGATGATTTCACCTCTAAGGCGACATTCTACATCATCGACTCCAACACATCTTACAAGATGCTACTGGGCAGACCCTGGCTCCATGAAAACTGGGTCGTCCCGTCGACTCTCCACCAATGCATCAAGTATGCCAAGGACGGGGAGCAACATAAGGTCTTTGCAGACCTGTCGCCATTCACACCGGTAGAATGCAATCTAGCCGACGTAGCACTCTATTTCAATGGGATTAGTCCGTACCCCATGATTAAGAGTAAAAGCAACAGCTGGCTCTCAAAGGAAGACGATGATGATCTCTTCTCTGTCAACGAGGAAAAGGCCAAGCTTCACCGGCTGCACCTCGACTCCAAGTCAAACTTAGATCGCCCTAAGAGGCGCCAGATCGACTTCGAGGCTAACCTCATTAGCCGAGCTATCGACAAGAGTATATGCTTGCCACCAGACTGCATCCAGCTCCCGTGTGCATCCGAGGAGCACAGCGTTGAGTCGCTGACGACATTCATTATCACTTTCAAGCGACAACGTCGAAACAAGAAGAAGACTAACAAAGACAAACCCATTGTCTTCTATAAGGGAGACATAGTCTCTCAAGTCCCACCAAATGATGACTTCGGCTGGTCTAGGTAAGCCGATGATAACCCTGAAGTAGTTCAGGTGTGGGGCGACCTGTCGCCGCATATTCAAGAAATGTGTTTGAAGCAACACATTCCCCTGTGGCAAACTCCTGCCCAACAAAGATACTTTCGTCGACTGTGGGACCCTTCCCAGGGCCAGGGGAAACCCCCATCCTTCCATAAGGATACCAGGGGGCTTGGTTAGGATCAGGACCTGGACTTCTGCGTCCACTACGCAGTCAACGTCGTAGGCTTGGCACTACCAGCCGACGACAGAGCTAGAGTCGAAGCCAAATTCGACAGCTCCGGGGATGAGTGAGAGGAAATCCTGATCCCGATCTCCGCCAAAGTCAGAACCCCAGCTTAAGCCGTCGCGGAACCTTCTTCGCCTCCCTGCCAAGATAAAGGGGCGAGAGAAGCTTCTCCAGTTTCTCAGCCAGTCGAGGGACCCAGTTCAATAAACCTTCCTGAGGGGGGGGGATCTTGCTGGTCTTAGCTGCGAAAGATTGCCAGCTCAGCCAGGCAACCCCGGAGAAACATCAGCAACTCCAGTTGGCGACTGCTGGCCAAAAGCCGGCGGCCCAGATCGATCCCTGGTGGATCCCAGTGACAACCACTCTCTAGTCCCTTCAGCATCAATCGATGGCTTCGAGAACCAAGAAATACACGAAGCCGACACTGATGATGAGGATTTCATCGACCTTCAACCCGCTCCTCCCAAGCTGGAGGACGGCGGCCAGGCGACCGTCGATGATCTCGTAGAGATCAATTTGGGCGAAGATGAAGCCCCTTAGCCTACATTCGTCAGCGCTCTCCTTACTGAGGTAGAGAAGCGGGACTACAAGTAACTCCTGCTCGAGTTCAAGGACTGCTTCGCCTGGACCTACAAAGAGATGCCAGGGCTAGACTCCTTCGTGGCGGAGCATGACCTAGCCATTTCTCCCTCAATCGCTCTAGTCAAGCAACCTCAGCGACGTATCCGCCATGAGCTGGAGCTCCAAGTTTCGGCGGAAGTCCATAAAATGGCGAAGGTTGACTTCATCGAGCCGCGCATCTACCTGATCTGGCTCGCCAATATAGTTCCAGTCAAGGAGAAGAATGGTCAAGTCCGCATCTATGTCGACTTCCGGGACCTCAACAAAGCCTGTCTGAAGAACAACTTCCCAGTCCCAATTACGAAAACGATGGTCGACATGACTACTGGTCATGAAGCCTTGTCTTTCATGGATGGGTCATCCGGTTATAATCAACTCCGGATGTCCCTTAAAGATAAGAACCACACAGCCTTCAGATCCCCTAAGGTGATTTTCAACTACAAGCGCATGCCATTCGGTTTGAAGAATGCTGGTGCTACTTACCAAAGGGTTATGACCAAAATATTCGATGAGATGCTGCACAACATCGTCGAATGCTGTGTCGACGACCTCATCATCAAGACTAAAAGGCGCGAAGACCATTTGCGCGACCTCCGCCAAGTCTTCGAGCGTCTCCGGCAATATGGGCTCAAAATGAACCCCATGAAATGCGCCTTTGGCGTTTCCAGCGGCATATTTCTCGGCTTCGTCGTCAGGTACCGAGGAATCGAGGGGGATGTTGTGCCCCTGTGGTTTTGATGATGGTTTTGATGATTGGTTCTTGATGTGAGTTAATCACTGAGTCATCCTGCTGTGTGAGTCATCATGCTGTTATTCAGTTAGTTTCTGATCATAACTCAGTCTATTTGATGTTCAGTTATGTTAACTGATGCATAATAAAGCATTCATTGCTACACTCTGCTTAGTTAGTATGAACAGTAGTGGGTCGACCCACTCTTGCTGATGCGTCAACCCATCAGAACACTAATTGTCTGGTTTGTCTAACTTCAAGTCTACACATCATCAGTTGAACATAAAGTATATACATTGCAGCGTCAACTCATTGGGCTGCAGCGTCAACTCAGCAAGTATGCACATCGCCTTCAGACTTTCAAGTCCATACAATGGCTGTTGAATTGTGAAGTCTAGACATTGTCTGATCATTCATCCTTCAAGTCTATACAACGTTGCCTTGTTTCTTCAAGTCTATACAATGTGCACAGTTTCTTCATGTCTATACATTACATAATTGTCTTTAGCTCAAGCGTTCAAAGCCAAGTCTATACAATGCTAAGTCAATACATTGAACTATTCTCCAAAGTCTGCACAATGGTCTTCACACCTGAAGTCTGTACATCCGTTTTGCCTACTCATTGTTGAGCAGAGTCTGTACATTGGCTCAGACTTTCCAAAGTCTACACAATGCCCTTCATTGAAAGTCTATACATTTTGGCCTATTCCTACGCTCGAAGCTTTAGCTACACACTAAGTCTATACACTGCTAAAGTCTGAACATCGCAGTGTTCAAGTCTTTCAAAGTCTGTGCATTGACTTCGCTTTTGCAAGTCTGTACATTTGAGTCTTATCTTCAAGTCTATACAGCGGGCAACTTCTAATTGAAGTCTGTACAGCCAATGCACTTAACTGAAGTCTATACATTGGATTGTCAAGCTTCATGTCTATACACTGGATTGTCTAACTTCAACTCTATACATCCGATTACTGTTGCAGTGTTCACCAAGTCTATACACTGCTTCAGATCTAATTCACAATGAGATATGAATGGCGTGTTTGTGATTAAGTCTTGATTCATTAATCTTTTCGTTTGAATTAATTCCTGATGCAAGACAGGAACAGGGTCGACGCTAGAGCTTAAGGCGTCCACGCACCAGTGAAGATGCATCCACGGATACTCTTCACAGCGTTAACTCTACGCAAAGGCTGCGTCAACTCAGCCACTCAAGAAGCAGGGGCCTTGTCAGAAATACTTCAATGCGTCAACGCAGCAGTGGAGCAGCGTCGACGCAGCGGCTTAAGAGATGCCAATATACAAGGCAAGACAGGCCTTAATGTACATGTTCGTGCGTCAACGCCATCAACAAGCAGCATTGACGCAGTGGTGGAAGAGAGGCCAATACACACTTCTGATTTTCATCCGTGCGTCAATGCCACCAACTGGCAGCGTCGACGCAGCAGTTCAAGAAAAGGGTGACTTATCTCTGGCTGTCTTCAACGCGTCAACGCTATCCATAGAAGGGTCGATGCAGTGGGGCAAATTCAAAGGTGTACAAGCAAATAGTAGACGCAGTGATGCTAGTGCGTCAACGCGGTCAGTCTCCATAAACAGTAAGTGTGGTAAATTACTAGAATATTTCGATGCAGTACAAGGAGACCCCAATTATGAAAGGACACGTGATCCTATAACAAAGGACGTGCCAGCAGTCAGACACGTGGAAGCTGGGGGCCTGCCACTTCACCACGTGGACCAACCCATCGAAGCTCTCTAGGGCGTCTCTGCCCTATCCTCCGGAGCCCCTGTTATTGGTATATAAATCCTTCTTCGTCTTCAGAAAAGAATAGCTCACTCCAAGGAAGAAGTGAAGCAAAAGAGGCCATCTGAAGGCAGAAAGAGAACTCGAGAGAGATAGGCCAGAAGAGAAGAAGAAGAAAAAGAGTTGAAGAGAAGAAGGAGAGAACAGCGTGAGGGAAAAGGAGAGCAGAAGAGAAAGAAAGAGAGATAGAGAGAGAGAGAGTTTGAGGAGAAAAAGGAAGAAAGTTACTGAAGATCTGTCTAATGGACCGTGGATCAAATCCAGGCCAGTCAGCTCCATGGGAGCCACATCTGATGTTCCTTCTTTTACAGCTTGTGTTTGCTGTGTTATTTTCGTTCCTTATTTTTCTTTTTATTCGATCTGATTTACTGAGTTCTTCTGATTCTCTAGACTGAGGTCGGGTTCCTCCTGGTGGGTCAGGAGAAGGGAGATCTGATCTCCGGTTTGCAAGCAGCAGGGGGGCTGCTTGTGGGTTCCCTCCGGGCTAGGAGGAAGAGAGGCTAGGCCTCTGGTGGATTGCTGGTAGCAGAGTGCTACTGGCTGGTTCACTGGTAGCGGGGCTGCTACTAGTGGGGTTCCCTCTTGGTATAGAGGAAGAGAGACGTGAGTCTCTGGTTTCTAGTGACCGTGGGTTGCTAGAGGTTCCCTCCGTGTAGGAGGAAGAGGGGAGGTTGTTCCCCTGGGTAAGCTGTGTATCAGCGTCTATTGGCAAGCTGTGTTGCCCAGCTGTTAGTGAAGCCACACTCGGTTTGAGTGTGGGGTGGATGTAGGTCTGGAGGACCGAACCACCTAAAAATCCTTTGTTCTGTGGTTTGCTTGTGGTGTGCTCTTCCATATCTTCTATCTGTTTCACAGGTTGTTTGAAAAGTCTTGTTTCGAGTTACAGTGGCCTTGAGCTTTACATCTTGGTAAGTGAGTCTAGTTTGCATTGTACTGTCATTTGGCATTAGACTTCATCAGGTTCCACTAGTATAGTCAGCAGCTCATCTGGTCGATCAAATGTCTATTTGAACTCGATAGCCTTTATTCTGCAACTGTATCTAGTAGCAGGCGAATTGTTTTTAATTTGGGCAATATTCTTGAAGGGGATACATTCACCCCCCCCCTCTGTATCGATCGCACCGTTCCAACAATTGGTATCAGAGCGGTGTCTGCATACAAGGTCTAGCGACCTGCAGATTCGATCTTGCAGTCTTAGGTGCTAATTTATTTTTTAGTGCATAAATATTCCTGTTGCTTTGAACTTACTCGCTATTTGTTTTCAATGGCTCTTCCACCCGTCTTTAGTGGTTCTGATTTCAGTCAGTGGTACACTGCTTTACATGCTTATGTTAATTCTGCTAAACCTGAACTGTGGAAATTAATTTCACAAGGTCCTCACGCCTTACCAATGAAAGTGTCCAAATGGACCGACAGACACAGATCAAAGGATGGAGAAAATCAGAAAGCCTTTAACATGATGAAAGCAGCTACTGACAGAGCCTTATGGTCTTGTCTTCATAATTGCAGCTCAGCAAAGGACATCCTGGATAGGCTGAAGCAATTTGACAGGGTAAACGAGGACAGCTGCATGATGGCTAACAGAAGTAATCCAAGTGGCAGCAATCAAGGTAGCAGCCAAAATGAAGAAGAAGATGATGAGGAGGAGGTAAACATCTTCAAGAATTTTTCTTTAGATGATTGGGAGAATGCATATGCTGAGCTGTTTGAGTCTCATGAACAATTAAGAAAATGATACAAGAACTTGAAAAAGAAAAGTGATCAGGGTAGTTCAAGTTCACCATGTGAAAATTGTTCAAATACAAAGTAATCTCATGATGCCTATTTGTCAGATATCCATATGCATAAAAACCAGAATGAAAAATTGATGAATGAACTTAAATGTGTTTGCTCTGAACTAAGTAGGCTGAAATCTGAAAATGAATGTCTTAGGAAACAATGTGAAAAACTCCAGGTTCAAACAATATGTTCTATTAAATCTACATGCAATGAGTGTCCATTTCTCAAGGAAATAAATGAAGATCTTCACTCAAATTCAGAATGTTAGAAGGAGTTTATTGTTTCCCTAATGGAAGAAAACAAAGATCTGTTAAACAAGATTCTGGAGCTTGAACAGATAGAGGAAGAACTGAATGATAAAATGAGCTCAATAAAAATTGATAAAAACTCTGTTGAAGAAATTGAAAATCTGAAATCAAAAAATGACAAACTAATTCAAGAGGTTGAAGGATTGAAGCAGGTGAACACTGCTATGTCAGAGAAACTTCTTCTCTTAGAAAAAGGAAAAACTGTTTACATTGAAGAATCTGAAAAATTGAGAAATCTGGAACAAGAAATTGAGGAATGTAAAATTGCAAACAAGGTACTAAGCGAATGTGTAAATTGCAATGAACAAGAGATTGCCAGTTATGAAATACACATCGTTTCTTTGGAAAATGAAATTGAAGATTTGAATAATTCCTTGTCAAAATTTGTGGACGGAAAAGATAATCTGGACAAAATTCTAGGAACTAAGGTAAATTTTCAGAAGGAAGGGTTGGGCTATAATCCCTCAAATAAGAAGAGTTTTCAAAACAAAGTTCAAACTTCCTTTGTGTCCAGTTCAACTTCTAAAAGCCCTCAGAATCTTCCTGGTTATCAGTCAACTGCTCAAAAGAAAACAACAGAAAAACAGAAAGAAAGGAATCAACAAGTTCCTCTTCCCACTCTGCATGTTTCACCCACACACTCACATGCATCTAGAAAGAAAATGATCTGTCACTACTGTCACAAATATGGACATCTGATGCATGAGTGTAATTTGATGGAAAAAGATGACCTAACAGCTGCTCAAAACAATCAGGGTAGAAATCATGTCCTTAGGGAAAAGAAAATTCATTGTTATAACTGTGGAAAAATAGGACATGTTGCTGCACAATGCTGGTTAGGCCCTCATAGAAATACCTTCTCTAATTGCTCTCATTGTGGAAAACATGGCCATACAGTCAAAGACTGTTGGCATGCTCAGGGAAGAACATTCTCTCAAAATATAAAACTCCCTGCAAATAGAAATGTTTTTGGAAGAAATAAATCTGTTTTTAAAGAAAAGAGTCTGGCATGCTTTGAATGTGGAAAACTTGGCCACCGAGCTTCGGAATGCTGGTGGGTAGGTAAAGGTAAACCAAAATTTCAGGTAAGTAACAGAAATCTTCATGCCAATGCACATAAAATTTATGTTCAGAATAATGCACACAGATTCCATGCTAACAATGTTGTGCATAAAAAGAAATCAAGATCTGCTGTTTCCTGTCATTATTGTGGGCAGGTTGGGCACTCCATGAGTGAGTGTAATTTAATGAAGTCTGATGACTTACATGCCCAAAGATTATGGAAAGCACCTATCAGAGGTGTTACTAACAAAGTAGGACCCAAGAAGTCTTGGGTACCTAGAAACATAAAATGAGATATGTGCTTTGCAGGTATGCCTTGAGGATGAGGAATAAAAGGGGGTCAAATAAACCAAGGCATCCAAAGTTTGGTAAACCCCAACTCTGCTGATTAAATGCTTGTTCACCTGAATTTTTGCTCTAGCTGAACATCATGCTTAATATGTCAATTAAGATCTCATGCATACATGTCCATAACTGCATCTGCCATTTGCAATTTCTTTTTGTCTGATCATGCATTGATGCATACATGAGATTTAAAGGTTGTCTGCATTTGATGCATACATATGACAATTGCAATTGTTTGATATCTGTTAAAATGCACAATCACTGAAAACAAATTGCATTCTGAAAAATCTAAAAAGCTGAATTGAACAAATCTGTTGCTTGGATGATGTCTCATGCTTAAAAATTTGTCATCTGCACATTTGACATGCACATGCATTCACAATTGCATATAAATAGCATTCTGTCAGCTTAAGATGCATGTAGGACTGCATATGCATTGGATTGTCATGCATGACTCTTGGTATATAAATAGTGAGATACTAAAGGGCTGATGAATTCTATCTGGAAGTGCTTGCTGTGTGTGAGGTGGTCTTTAGACCAAGTCCTCCGCCTGGTACCATAGGTCAGAATTGCATACATGTAGGAATGCTAGCTCATGCATACATTTAGGGGGAGCATCATTCATATCCTATCAACTGAACTTCCCATCTTCAGATTGAACTGCTATCTTGCTCAAATCCCTGTGATGAATGTGTAATGCAACACATTTCAAATTCCTGCTTCAACTGTTTTCAGCCACTTTCACTCAACCTACCCATTGGTATCTGTTGAATTGGCTGTTCTTTAAAATGTTTCGGCCTTCCCTGAACACTCAGAAAGTATTCTCTGTACATATCCTGATCATAAATCTGAAAATAAATTAAAAAGGAATCTTCTATTATATAGGATTATGAATGTCTGATTCCTTCAGCCGGTTGATGATTCATGTATGTCTTGTGTTTGCTTATGAACATATCTTGAAAATATCTGAGTTGGTCTTAATAAACTTTAACCAACATTTTCATGTTGAGTCTTTTAAACTCTTCTGAATTCTGAAAAGTCTGAAATCATGATATTCCTTGATTGATATGTATGAAATTAGTATTGATTTTTAAACATCTGAGAATATGGATTATGTCTAAGGGTAAATCCTGTCAGAGCAATGACCTTGGTCACTGAGAAACCATGTCCAAGGGACTGTGTCATGAGGTGCCATAGTTAACTCTGCTTAAAAATGATTGATAATCTGGCAGAGCAATAGCATGCACACTGAGAAATACATCTCACTCATCAAAGAAATGATCTGTAGTGTGTCATGAAGTGTAAATGCCATCTCTGTTCCTATGAAGCATGACAGTTAGTCCATCCAAGTGCTTAGGGATACTGGCGTCTAAACAATGTGTATCCTCTAGTTACAAGGGTGTACTAAACTCAAGTGCTCATGAAGAATGTTATGAAAATTGCTGCTAATCTAGTATACCATTTGAAAAATATGTGCAAAAGAAATATTCTATTAGAACCCTTGACAGAAACAAATGTTTTTTTTATGTGTTTAACTTCATTACTATTGATTGCATCTCTTAAAGGAATCTTTGAAATTGAGTGAGTAAGAAAGAAGAAGATCAAACAAGACTGTCAATATGAAAACAAGGTTCACTTCTATTAAAACTGATTTCAGATATGAGTACAGGAAACTTATAAACAAGCCTTGCATACATCATATTCTGATCTGACTTGTCAATGAAGATCATTCATAAATCTCTATAATAGAAGAGTCTGAAATACTTGTTCAATCAGATTTATGAAATTGATATCCCATTGAAAATCTTTCACATTCATTCTGAGTACTTACTTTCTCACATTGGACTCCATTATTTCAAACCTGACTGTTGATCTAAGGGGGAGAATTCTTGCTTGCCCCTGTGGTCTCCTTCTCATTCATCTCATAAGATTCCACTTATTGAGGGGGAGCTTCCATATCATATGCATCATGCTGCATAGAAACTCTTAAAAAGGGGAGAATTGTGCTCATGCATTCATATTTCTAGGGGGAGATCTTGAATTCTGGTATCTGTTTATATTGATTGTTTGCCAAAGGGAAAATTTCATTCAATCTTTGCATGCAAGCTCCTTTTGATCATCTCTAACTCATGTTTTTGCTGCAACTCTTAAAGGGGGAGCCTTTTGTTCTTGCAAGGGGGAGGAATTGACTGATTTCTTATACATGCTTTAATTTCTCAAATTATTTTCTTTTTGATGAAGTCAAAGGGGGAGAATAATTTGAGTCATCAGAATGCCTCACATCATCAGAATGACTCAATGTGTTGAAAGTGTTGCCATCATCAAAAAGGGGGAGATTGTTGTGCCCCTGTGGTTTTGATGATGGTTTTGATGATTGGTTCTTGATGTGAGTTAATCACTGAGTCATCCTGCTGTGTGAGTCATCATGATGTTATTCAGTTAGTTTCTGATCATAACTCAGTCTATTTGATGTTCAGTTATGTTAACTGATGCATAATAAAACATTCATTGCTACACTATGCTTAGTTAGTATGAACAGTAGTGGGTCGACCCACTCTTGCTGATGCGTCGACCCATCAGAACACTGATTGTCTGGTTTGTCTAACTTCAAGTCTACACATCATCAGTTGAACATAAAGTATATACATTGCAGCGTCAACTCATTGGGCTGCAGCGTCAACTCAGCAAGTATGCACATCGCCTTCAGACTTTCAAGTCCATACAATGGCTGTTGAACTGTGAAGTCTAGACATTGTCTGATCATTCATCCTTCAAGTCTATACAATGTTGCCTTGTTTCTTCAAGTCTATACAATGTGCACAGTTTCTTCATGTCTATACATTACATAATTGTCTTCAGCTCAAGCGTTCAAAGCCAAGTCTATACAACGCTAAGTCAATACATTGAACAGTTCTCCAAAGTCTGCACAATGGTCTTCACACCTGAAGTTTGTACATCCGTTTTGCCTACTCATTGATGAGGCAGAGTCTGTACATTGGCTCAGACTTTCCAAAGTCTACACAACGCCCTTCATTGAAAGTCTATACATTTTGGCCTATTCCTACGCTCGAAGCTTTAGCTACACACTAAGTCTATACACTGCTAAAGTCTGAACATCGCAGTGTTCAAGTCTTTCAAAGTCTGTGCATTGACTTCGCTTTTGCAAGTCTGTACATTTGAGTCTTATCTTCAAGTCTGTACAGCGGGCAACTTCTAATTGAAGTCTGTACAGCCAATGCACTTAACTGAAGTCTATACACTGGATTGTCAAGCTTCATGTCTATACACTGGATTGTCTAACTTCAACTCTATACATCCGATTATTGTTGCAGTGTTCACCAAGTCTATACACTGCTTACGATCTAATTCACAATGAGATATGAATGGCGTGTTTGTGATTAAGTCTTGATTCATTAATCTTTTCGTTTGAATTAATTCCTGATGCAAGACAGGAACAGGGTCGACGCTAGAGCTTAAGGCGTCCACGCACCAGTGAAGATGCATCCACGGATACTCTTCACAGCGTTAACTCTACGCAAAGGCTGCGTCAACTCAGCCACTCAAGAAGCAGGGGCCTTGTCAGAAATACTTCAATGCGTCAACGCAGTAGTGGAGCAGCGTCGACGCAGCGGCTTAAGAGACGCCAATATACAAGGCAAGACAGGCCTTAATGTACATGTTCGTGCGTCAACGCCATCAACAAGCAGCGTCGACGCAGCGGCGGAAGAGAGGCCAATACACACTTCTGATTTTCATCCGTGCGTCAATGCCACCAACTGGCAGCGTCGATGCAGCAGTTCAAGAAAAGGGCGACTTATCTCTGGCTGTCTTCAACGCGTCAACGCTATCCACAGCAAGGTCGACGCAGTGGGGCAAATTCAAAGGTGTACAAGCAAAGAGTAGACGCAGTGATGCCAGTGCGTCAACGCGGTCAGTCTCCATAAACAGTAAGTGTGGTAAATTACTAGAATATTTTGATGCAGTACAAGGAGACCCCAATTATGAAAGGGCACGTGATCCTATAACAAAGGACGTGCCAATAGTCAGACACGTGGAAGCTGGGGGCCTACCACTTCACCACGTGGACCAAGCCATCGAAGCTCTCTAGGGCGTCTCTGCCCTATCCTGCGGAGCCCCTGTTATTGGTATATAAATCCTTCTTCATCTTCAGAAAAGAATAGCTCACTCCAAGGAAGAAGTGAAGCAAAAGAGGCCATCTGAGAGCAGAAAGAGAACTCGAGAGAGATAGGCCAGAAGAGAAGAAGAAGAAAAGGAGTTGAAGAGAAGAAGGAGAGAACAGCGTGAGAGAAAAGGAGAGCAGAAGAGAAAGAAAGAGAGATAGAGAGAGAGAGAGTTTGTGGAGAAAAAGGAAGAAAGTTACTGAAGATCTGTCTACTGGACCGTGGATCAAATCCAGGCCAGTCAGCTCCATGGGAGCCACATCTGATGTTCCTTCTTTTACAACTTGTGTTTGCTGTGTTATTTTCGTTCCTTATTTTTCTTTTTATTCGATCTGATTTACTGAGTTCTTTCGATTCTCTGGACTGAGGTCGGGTTCCTCCTGGTGGGTCAGGAGAAGGGAGATCTGATCTCCGGTTTGCAAGCTGTAGGGGGGCTGCTTGTGGGTTCCCTCCGGGCTAGGAGGAAGAGAGGCTAGGCCTCTGGTGGATTGCTGGTAGCAGAGTGCTACTGGCTGGTTCACTGGTAGCGGGGCTGCTACTAGTGGGGTTCCCTCTTGGTATAGAGGAAGAGAGACGTGAGTCTCTGGTTTCTAGTGACCGTGGGTTGCTAGAGGTTCCCTCCGTGTAGGAGGAAGAGGGGAGGTTGTTCCCCTGGGTAAGCTGTGTATCAGCGTCTGTTGGCAAGCTGTGTTGCCCAGCTATTAGTGAAGCCACACTCGGTTTGAGTGTAGGGTGGATGTAGGTCTGGAGGACCGAACCACCTAAAAATCCTTTGTTCTGTGGTTTACTTGTGGTGTGCTCTTCCATATCTTCTATCTGTTTCACAGGTTGTTTGAATAGTCTTGTTTCGAGTTACAGTGGCCTTGAGCTTTACATCTTGGTAAGTGAGTCTAGTTTGCATTGTATTGTCATTTGGCATTAGACTTCATCAGGTTCCACTAGTATAGTCAGCAGCTCATCTGGTCGATCAAATGTCTATTTGAACTCGATAGCCTTTATTCTGCAACTGTATCTAGTAGCAGGCGAATTGTTTTTAATTTGGGCAATATTCTTGAAGGGGATACATTCACCCCCCCCTCTGTATCGATCGCACCGTTCCAACAGGGGATCCTAGAAAGTTCAAAGCCATCCGGGAGCTTCCACCACCCAGCAACATCACTGAGCTCAGGTCCTTCCAAGGGAGGCTGACCTACATTTAGAAATTTATCTCTAACCTCTCCGGTCGGTGCGCGCCTTTCGGCAAGTTGATGAAGAAAGACGCCCCGTTTACAAGGGACTCGGAATGCCAGGCAGCTTTTGAGTAAATCAAGGGGTACCTCCTTACTCCCCCAGTCCCAGGGGCACCAATCAAGGGTAAACCCCTCATTCTTTATATTGCTGCCATGGACGCTTTGCTGGGAGCTCTGTTGGCGTAAATCAATGAGGAAGGTAAGGAGCAACCCCTCTATTACCTCAGCCGGAAGCTAATCGGTGCCGAGTACCGCTACTCCCCTATGGAAAAGGTCTGCTTGGCATTGGTGTTCGCGGTCAAGAAGCTGCGGCATTACCTCCTGTCTCATCAAGTCGAGCTTATATCCAAGCACGACCCTCTGAAGTATCTCCTTCGGTGACCTATCCTCTCGGGAAGACTGGGGAGGTGGGCTCTCCTATTGATGGAATATGACATCACCTATGTCCCCAGAAAAGCAATTAAGGGACAGGGTATGGCTGAATTCATGGTAGCCCATCCAGCGCCGGATGACTCACCTTTCAGCTCAGAGCTCCGGGACGAGGAGTCCCTTGCTACTCAATCGCAACAATCGGTTGAACAGAGCAGAGATGTCTTGCATTACTGGCAGCAAAGTGCTCTCACAACCACTGTTGCTCAATCACAACAACCAGTTGAATAGAGCGGAGATGTCTTGCATTATTGGCAGCAAAACGCTCTAACAGCCAGCGTGCCTTGCTGGGAGCTCTACTTCGACGGTGCTTCCCGAGGGATCACAAGGAGCAACCAGGATCCAGCCACCACGGCAGGTGCTGGCATAGTCTTCCGGACTCCTCAGGGCAGAGTTTTGTACAACTCTTGTGCCCTCATGAAGTCCCTGACCAACAATGAAGCCGAGTATGAAGCTCTACTCATTGGGCTCCAGATGGCTCTCCACATGGGCATTAAATGCGTCAAAGCCTACGGGGACTCCCAGCTAATAGTCCGACAGGTCCTCGGCATTTACGATGTGCGGAAGCCAGAGTTGGTTCCATACCATACCGCCGTCACCAGACTAACCCAGAAGTTCTATTTCTTCGAAATAGATTACATTCCCAAGAGCAGTAACGCTCAGGCGGATGCCTTAGCCAAATTGGCCGCGGCCATCAAGCTCCCGCCCGAGGGCGAGGTCGACATCGTCATCAAGCACAGAAGGCTGATGCCGAGCTCACTCGAAGGCAACATCAGTCTCACCATCTACGAGGTCCACGACCTCAACCAGAACACACCTCCAGAAGAGGATGATTGGCGTACGCTTATCATCAAATTCAAGAAAGGGTGGCTTTCGCCTAATCGAGCTCAAAGGGTCCAGATACTCCACCGATTAACCTCCTATGAGTTGATTGGCAACTCGCTGTATCGGCTTGTCCACGAGAAGGACAAGTCAATTCTCCTGAGATCTGTCTCTCTCGCGGAGGCTCGAGCCATCATGCAGGAGGTCCATTCCGGATTGTGTGGTGCGCACCAGGCCGAATATCGGATGAAGCACAACATTAAGCTCAAAGGCTTCTACTGGCCGACCATGTACGCGGACTGCATCCAGTATGCCCGTACATGCCATCAATGCCAAGCCTTTGGCCTAGTACCCAGAAGACCTCCTAACCCACTACGTCCTACAGCCCCCACTTGGCCATTCGCTGAATGGGGCATTGACATTGCGGGGCCTTTCCCGCCATCTTCCAAGGTCCACAAATACATCTTGGCCGCCACTGACTACTTCTCTCGTTGGGCGGAGGCTCTACCCCTGCGAGAGGTCACCGGCGAAATCATTTCTAGATTCATCCGGCACAACATTATATACCGATTCGGTACTCCCAGTCGCATAGTGTCCGACAATGGGACACCTTTCAAGAATAAGGCCGTATACCAGTTAGCGGCCAAATTCCACATCGACTGGAGAACCTCTTCGGTCTACAACCCTTAGGCTAATGGCTTAGCGGAAGCATTTAACAAAACCCTATGTAAGCTCCTTGTTAAGATGGTTTGCCATCAGAAACGCGACTGGGGTGAGAAGGTCTTCGAAGCATCATGGGCCTATTGAACAGTCTACAAAACCACCACTGGGTGCTCGCCGTTCTCCCTTGCTTACGGGACAGAAGCAGTTGTCCCCATCAAAGTCCAGTTAGCCTCTTATCGTGTGGCGATCCACACCGGCCTTGCCGGATCTGACGAAATTGAGTACCAGAGAAGGCTAGAAGGGTTCGCCGACCTAGAAGGCAAGCGACTCGAAGCCTACAAATACCTGCAAGTATACCAGGCTCGCATGGCTTGGGCCTATGATAAGCTCGTCAAATAGTGAGCTTTCAAGCAAGGCGACATTGTCATGATCAAGGAAAAAGAGGTCATGGCAGGGCGCTCCAGTGGAAAACTACAGCCAAATTGGTGAGGTCCATACATCATCCAGAATGTCTATGAGAGTGGGGCCTACACGGTCGTTGATCACAAAGGTCATAGATCGTTCCCGCCTCTCAATGGCAAACACATGAAGCTGTATTATGCACCAGAGCATGAGTTCGCGGGCCAGCCAGACTAAGGCGCACATCTCAGCTACTACCAATAAGGCTGGTCCTCCCCCGTGAAGGATCTAACTATCCAGTTCTCCCAGTCTACAATTCCCAGTCAACCAGCCAGCTCAGCTCCTTGGAACAGCCACAAGGATGGATCTCTTGCCCTCATTCCCGTCACCATGGGAGCACGGGCACTTCTACACCAGCGCCAGTCTAGCCGTCAGGCTCCCAGGTAAGTAAAAAAAAAAAAGGATAAAAAAGGGGGTTAAAAATAGAGATGCCCCGGCAGACCCGGTCATCCTCACCACAAGGGGGTGACTGGGGGCAAAAAGACCAGCAACCCGGCTAAGGTGAAAACCCGAGAGGGCGCCTTAGGCAAAATTGGGAAGCCCCTCGATGTGAAAACCCGCAAGGGCGCGTCGGAAAAAGCTAAAGGGGGTCGGCTCTGGCGAAAACCCGAAAGGGCGGTAGAGCCGATAACGAGAAAATCTTCTTCTTCCCACCAGTCAGAACAGCCTTCCACCTATTCCTTGGTGGGCCGTTAGCCTCATCCAGAGCCAGTCTCTAATCCAGTCGCACTGCTACGGCGCAAACCCTGCAATCCCTAGTTGACCTTGCGTTATTCCTACTCGGTTTGGCCATCCTTTAGCCCTTGCTTCGGAAACACAAACCAACCAGTCCCTGTGATAGTCGATCTCCCAATCATCATCTTGTTAAACTTACATCCCAGTACATTCCCAAACATTTATCATTCTCTGCCCCTACCTCCTACATACCCTGCAAATCCAGAGCCTTCTAGCTCATTATAATCTAAGTTCTCCCTTACCATCCCTTATCCACTAGCCATAACTCCAGCCATATCTTGCCATGATAAAGTGGCCCTTCGCCACCATGGCATAAGGATTTCTGAAAACCCTTATGAATGGCCGAATAATGTCCGACTATCCACACCTTCCAGTCTCAGGTCACATCCCCTAACAGCAACATGCTATGGACGTCAGTCTCAAAAAGAAATAAATAAAATAATAATGGGGTTAAAAATAGAGATACCCCGGCGGGCCTGGTCGAATCTATTATAGGGAATCGACTAGGCACAAAAATTGCCACTAACCCAGCTAAGGTGAAAACCCGAAAGGGCGCCTTAGGCAAAATCGGATAACCCCTCGGTGTGAAAACCCGCAAGGGCACACCGGAAAAAGCTAAAGGGGGCCAGCTCTGGCAAAAACCCGCAAGGGTGGTAGGGCTGGTAAAGAGAAAAAAAAACTCTCTCTCCCTCTCCACCCTTCACTAACAAAGCCGTTGGCTATCATACGCTCCGACGATAAGCTCAACATCCCTCCACAATAATGATGGCCACTACACCCACTGTTGGGTTAGATGGACGCAGTCTATCTCCACTAAGTGTGGATCTAGAGGGGGGTGAATAGATCAACTTGCCTAATTTAAAACTACTGTAAGTTCTAAAGCGGAATTGAGGCAAACATTAGTTAAGCTAAAAGAAGAATGCTAGACATGAGCATGAGCGATGAAACCAAATAAGCTAAGCAAGAATTCCCATCGCACACAGATCACACAAAAGCACAAACACACTGCACCCACAATTTTTAGGTGGTTCGGTCAACGACCTACGTCCACCCCACACTCAACCGAGTATGTCTTCCTGCTGCGCAGCACAGCTTGCGTCCGCTGGGCTTTACAGCTTGGCCAAACAATCCGCTGATACACAGCTTCGCTGGGCACTACAGCTTGTCGACCAGAGGATCTGATCCTCTGCAACCGCTGGGGAAATGCAGCTTAACCCGTCCAGTGGAGACTACCACTGCAAGACCGCTGACACACAGCTTGAAGAAATAGTATTCGGAAATGAAAGACAGAATCAAAACGAAAAAGCAAAACCCAAAAGCAATGTAGCTCAAAAAAGCAAATCTCAGCTCTGGTTTTGAACCACGAGATTGAGATACAAACTCTCTCACTCTCACTCTCAATCAGCTCTCTCTCAACTCAATCTCTCTCTCGATCTCTTCTTCTCTCTTTTTCTTCTTCTTCTCTATTTCTTCTTCTTCTCTGTATCTTCTTCTTCTCTCTTTTCTCTCTTTGGATCGAAGGAGCCTTGCTGTGGCTGTATAGACTTTCTCCCTTCTCTTCGATCTGTCTTCTTCTGTGGAAGAAGGCTTGTTTATATAGCAGCAATAGCAGCAGGCGTGTGCTCTCCACGTTTCCCGCCTAAAGCATTTGGACCACGTGGCAGCATCCAATGGAGTGTCAGTACACGTGTCCTCATCTGGATACCTTGTCCTTCTCGGATCACGAGCCAGGTACCTCGGATCACGTGCCCCTCATTAGCTACTGCATTCACTGTCAAACAGACAAGAGTGTGTTCAGTTTAAGTGTAAACTCTGTACAGGCTTTGCAAAAACGAATACAGTGTATAGAGATAATGCATGTAAAGGCTTCAAAGAAGGAAAGTAGTGTATAGACTTAATGCACATAAAGGCTTCATGCGAAGGAAAGCAATGTATATACTTGAGGAGTTGACGCTGCATGAAGCACTGAGTTGACGCTGCATGAAACACTGAGTTGACGCTGCATGAAGCATGGACAGTGTACAGACTTTACCCACTGTATGGACTTCATGTAATGCAAACGAATGCGAAGACTTCAGTGTATAGACTTTAGAAGACCAGTGCAATGTATAGACTCCATGAGACTCTAGTGCAGACAGACGATGTATAGAGTTCTCAGTTCAGCCGTCAGTGTATAGACTTGAAAGTCTTGAAGCCAATGTATGGACTTGAGAAGCTGAAGGGCTGTACAGACTTCGAAGACAAGGGCCGATGTATAGACTTGCCAAATAGTCCAGTGAATAGACTTGAATAGCTGAGGCCAGTGTACAGGCTTGCCACCGACCAGTGTGAACTTGCTCAGCCTGAGGCACAGTATGGACTTCAACTCTGCATATCGAATGTATGGACTTCAAGTATGAAGACCATTGTATAGACTTTGGATTCGAAGATAATGTGCAGACTTTGAGTTTGAAGACCAATGTCCAGACTTCAAGTAACACTGTGGATGTACAGACTTGATGGAGCGAAGCGATGTGTAGACATGAAGCTCCACGATGGATGTATAGACTTCAAATATCAAGACGCTAAGGAAGACGGACAATGTACAAACTTGCTGTAACAGTCTGATGTACAGACTTCATGAAGCTCTAGACATTGAATGCTGTACAGACTTAGCCCAATGCCTGAGACGCTAACAAAGACGGACGATGTTCAGACTTGCTGACAGACCGATGTACAGACTTTGCTCAAATGCATGAGACGCTAACTGAGACGCTGGACTCTGTACAGACTTTGAGCGATGTATGGGCTTCAAAGATGTTGGTAATTCAATGTACAGACTTGATGAAGCGAAGCCATTGTACAGACTTGAGTGTAGCTAAAGCCTTGATCGTAGGACTAGGCTGGACTGTATAGACTTTAAGCTTCAGAACCGAATGTACAGACTTCACTTAAGAAACGTAGGAGAAGACCCCAGTGTATAGACTTTGCCTTGAGCGAAAGGTAAGTGATGAATGTCTAGACTTTCACGATGTGTAGACTTGAATATGTGAAAGCTACAGTGAAAGAGTGTATACACTTGACCAAATTAAGGGCAATTCGGATGTACAGACTCTGAGGTTCAAAGCCAACGGCTGTACAGACTTCATGCGTTGACGATGTACACACTTAGCGAGTTGACGCTGTACACACATCCAATGAAGTGCGTTGACACTATAACATAAGCCAGTGAGATGCGTTGACGCTGTACACACTTAACCAATTCAAATGAAATGCAATGTGTGGACTTTATCTGAAATGGACGATGTATAGACTCAATCTAAACAAGTCTGCTGGAGGAGTCGACCCATCCTCTGATGTGTCGACCCATGACAGTGAGAAATGCAGACTGTAGTGTATTAAATGCAAAGAACACATAGTCAATCTGATAGGGCAATTTCATCTAATCAAAAGTAGTTGCCAATCAATCAAAACAATGGTGTTGCCAATGAAATAAAGCAAGTGTCAACATCATCAACATAGAGGGGTCACAACAATCTCCCCATTTTTGATGATGGCAACCCCATATGAAGTAGAATAGCAACATCCTGTCATATAGATATATGTTTGATGAAAGACATGATGTGTTATGCAGATTGACATGCAGATGCTATGAATGCATGCAACTCACTGCCTCAAACTCTCCCTTGGAATGAATTCAGACAGATATGTATTCTCCCCCTAGACATCCCCTAGATAATATTCTCCCCCTTTGCCATCAACAAAGAGGAGGGAAAAATTAAATACAAAGGAGGAATCAAGAGAAGAACTGACTGGCATTCTGAACAGGTAGTTCATGAATAAACATTCTAAAGCATAGCGTCTTCAGTCATATGAATTTAGAAACTGCTATCAGAAAGATTTCTGGTTTAAGAATGATAAAATTTGGAGTTCATGCACTACAAGCAATAGATAAGTTCACTGTGCATGATAAAACAATAAACCAGAATCATATTTGCATAAAAGATTCAGTTTCATAATATCTTACTTTCATAGTCTCATAAAAAATATTGAGAGAAACCAAGTCATGTATTGAAACTAAACAAATTGACACTCATGAACTTTTCTTTTGAAGGAGCAACATTATCAGTATTAGATCATTTTGAGCATTCAGGTACCATAAATATTTCTGCGTAAGGGTATACGTTTATAAGACGCCAATACCCCTAGATACTCAACAAGATGGACCATTCTACCTATGATCAAATTCAACAGAACTGAGTTATACCTTTTTGTATGAGGGTACACGTTTATCAGACGCCAGTTACCCCCAGGTACTCAGTGAAACCAGCCTGCTGTTTTGAACATTTCAAACAGAGATAGCTGATACACTTCATGACATGAGTGTTGTCCACTTCTTTGATGGATCACTCAGTTTCTCAGTGATTTACCAGTCATTGCTCTGCCAATATATATATTTTCAATAATTTTTAATGTTTTTCAATATCTTTCTTAGCTGTCCTTTTTATGTTTCAGAATGACTTGTTTAAGAACAATACACATACTTAACTTCTCTAACATGATTTCTGATGAGTTTTCAGATTTCAGATATGATTAGTTTTGTCTGACATGAAATAAGAAAGAGGTTGAGAGTTTTATCAATTTTCAACTTACTTATATACTATTGCAATCTTTAAGCTCCAATCATTATAAGATTTAAACCATTACATCAGTCTTTGAACAAATCAAATTCTTATAAATGAAGAAGTCCATTTTCTACTGCTTGGAAATCAGAACTGACCAACAGATTGCCATAATGTCAGAGACAAGTATTCAGAGTTAAAGGTTGAATGACTTTAAGAAAGTTGAAACCACTCTGAATTTCTAGCAATACTCCCCCTGTCTATATGCATGCAACATGGCAAGAATTAATTGAGAGAGAGCTTATGCATAGGTCATGAATGAATGATATGCAAAGACTTGCAAAGACTCGACAAGCTCCCCCTGAATATATGCAATGCAGGACAGTTCTACATCCACATTCACATCCACATGATTTATCCAAGCAATCAAAAACAAGTCCACATCAGAGATTTTATTCACAGCGATTAAACAATCATTCATCATGCTGAAATTTACATAAGCCAAGTTCTCTTCTAAGAAACTTAAAATTTTCATTCCCAAGAGGCTTAGTAAAAATATCAGTAATTTATTTTTCAGTTTCTATGAAATTCATTTCAATCTCCTTTTTATTTACAGCATCTCTAAGAAAATGATGTTTTATCTCTATATGCTTAGTCCTAGAATGGTGAACAGGATTTTTAGCAAGGCATATAGCACTAGTATTATCACATAAAAGTGGAATGCATCCCAGATTTATCTGATAATCAGCCAGTTGGTGCTTAATCCAAAGTACTTGGGCTGCACAATTACATGCTGCAACATACTCAGCTTCAGCTGTGGATAATGCTATAGTGTGTTGCTTCTTAGATGCCCAAGACACTAGACAGCCACCAAGGAATTGACAGTAGCCACTAGTGCTTTTTCTATCTACTCGACACCCAGCATAGTCTGCATCAGTGTAGGCTAGAAGCTCTAACTCACACTTAGCAGGATACTAGAGACCTAGTTCTTGGGTGCCTAGTAAATACCTAAAAATCCTTTTCACAGCTTTAAAGTGATTTTCTTTAGGACTGGCCTGAAATCTAGAGCATAAACACACAACAAATTGTATGTCAGGCCTAGATGCTGTAAGATAGAGAAGATATCCGATCATACCTCTGTATAGCCTTTGGTCCACAGGTTTACCTTTAGAATCTTCATCCAAACTGGTTGATGTACCCATTGGAGTAGCTATTTCCTTGAGGTTGTCCATTTTGTACTTCTTCAATAAGTTCTTTACATACTTGGACTGAGAGATGAAGGTGCCATCTTCTGTTTGTGTAACCTGCAGTCCAAGAAATAGTTTGAGCTCACCCATTGAGCTCATTTCAAACTCATCAGTCATTATTTGAGAGAATTCCTCACACAATTTGGGGTTAGTTGACCCAAACACAATGTCATCCACATAAATATGAATGATAAGAATATCTGGATGGCTTACCTTGGTAAACAATGTTTGATCAACTATACCTCTTGTGAAGTTCTTGTCGGTGAGGAATTTGCTCAACCTGTCATACCAAACTCTAGGAGCTTGCTTTAAACCATAGAGAGCTTTATTGAGCTTGTAAACATGATTAGAGAAATCTAAACATTCAAACCCAGGAGGCTGTCTCACATATACATCCTCATTAATTTTCCCATTTAGAAAAGTAGATTTCACATCCATCTGCTGAAGATTTATTCCTAGGGAACATGCATAAGCCAATAAAATTCTTATTGCTTCTAACCTAGCTACAGGAGCAAAAGACTCTTCAAAGTCTATTCCAAATTCTTGATTGTACCCCTGAGCTACAAGTCTGGCTTTATTTTTAATAACATTCCCCGCTTCATCAATTTTGTTTCTAAATACCCATTTAGTCCCTATGACTGTTTCATGATCAGGAGGTGGAACCAAATGCCACACCTTATTCCTATCAAACTGATTGAGCTCCTCATGCATGGCATTAATCCAATGCACATCTTGGAGAGCACAGTCAATGGACTTGGGTTCTATGTTTGATACAAAAGCATAAGCATTCAGTTCATGTTGAATTCTTAAGTGGCCTCTAGTCTCAGGGGGGTCATGCAGATTTCCAATAACATTATCTACAAGATGATCCTTGAGATATCTAATATTTGCAATTGGACTATCATGAACTTGATTTACTTCCCCCTGAACTGTAGGCTCCTCTTCATTAAGCTCTTTATGTTCTTCTTCATCCTCGGATTTGTCTCCATGATCTCCTTCCTTTAGAATTTCACCATTGTTTTCATTCATGCATTGACCAACATTAGAATTTGCCAAGGATTCATCAAAAACTATGTGTGGAGATTCTTCAACAGTTTTAGAGTTCAGATTGTACACTCTGTATGCTCGGGTGTTTTCATAATAGCCAAGAAAACTTCCTGGTTCTCCTTTAGGTTCAAATTTATCAAGGTCCTTTTTATCATTTATGTGAATGAAACATTTACAACCAAATACCTTGAAGTGAGCAATAGAAGGTTTCTTACCTTTTCATATCTCATATGGTGTTTGCTGGGTAGAAGGTCTTACCATGGCTCTGTTAATTACATAACAGGCAGTGTTCACTGCTTCAGCCCAAAATTTTCTTGGTAGACCACCTTCGACAAGAAGTGTACGACCCATTTCCACTAGGGTTCTGTTCCTTCTCTCCACAACTCCATTATGCTCAGGTGTCCTTGGTGAGGAATACCTGTGGTTGATTCCATTTGACCTGCAGAATTCATCAAATTGTGAGTTTTCAAACTCACCTCCATGATCAGACAAAATGTTTTCAATTTTCTGATTTGTTTTAACATAGAACTCCTGAAATTCTGAGAAAGCATCACTCTTATTAGATAAGAAATAAACCCAAGTATACCTAGAAAATTCATCTACCATGACAAACCCATACCTCCTCCCTGATAGGCTGACAGATCTAGTTGGCCCAAAAAGGTCCATATGTATCAGCTCATAGGGTTTGGAAGACAGATTTTCAGTTCTAGACTTAAATGACTTTCTAGTTATCTTTGATTGAGTGCATGCATCCCAGATTTTATTTTCTTTCTTGAATGAGACTTCAGGAAGTCCTCTAACCATGCCATGCTTATTTAATTTGTGCAAAACAGTGTAGCAAGCATGACCTAACCTACGATGCCATAAAAATGCTATGTCTTCTCTACTGGCAGTAAGGCAAAGGTTAGTGTGTTGAATTTCATCTAAATTTATCATGTAAGTATTATTTATTCTTTTTCCAGAAAATTTGACAATATCAGAATCAGGTTCAAAAACCTTGCAGCATTGAGAGTTAAATAAAACATTGTAACCTTTATCACATAACTGGCTGATGCTAAGTAGATTATAGGCTAACCCTTCAACCAGCATAACATCATCAATGCAGCAGGTAGAACACTTACCTACCTTACCTTATCCGATAATCCTACCCTTTGTGTTGCTTCCAAAGGTGACAAGGCCTTCTACTTTCTCTGTCAGTATGCAAAATTTGACCTTATCTCCTGTCATATGCCTGGAGCAGCCGCTATCCATGTACCACAAGTTGTTCTTGGCTGCCAGGCATACCTGCATACCCAATTAGGTAGAGAAGTTTGGAACCCAAGACTGATTGGGCTCCAATGTAAATGAACTAGAAGCAAAGCAGGAAAGCAAATGTTTCGGAATCCACATTTGTTTAAATGAATTTTGTTCAGTGGATCCTACAGATTTTCTTCTGTTGTTGTTCCTTTTCTTTTTATTGTTCTTTTTCTTATTGGCAGCAGCATGATTATTGACAGTATTGTTATTTCTGTGCCAGTGCCTTGGCCAGGGTATGTCCACAAAATTTTGGCCATAGTAGTTCCTGGGCTGGCTATGAAAATATTGATTTCTAGATGTCCAGTAACCATACCCATTGACCCAATTTCCACTGTAAGATCTTTGGTTTTGAGCACCCTGGTATGCAAGACCTGTAAACCTACCCTGAGTTCTAGACCAATTTGACCTATTGAAGTAGGTTGGCTGTGCATTGTAGTGGGTCTGAGCTCTGGGTTGATAAAAATAATTGGGTTGACTCCTAGCAGCACTCTGTCTCCCCTGTACTTTGGACCCTGCTGACCTATACACATGTTTGTATTGGGTCTTCTTAAGAGGTGGAGGTATTGGTGGAGACTGGGTTACCTTGACCTGGGGTTTACCGGACTGTGTAGGTTGACCCCTAACCTGAGTCTGAGCCCTAGGATTATGTGTAGATGTGCTAGCTCTACTAGGCTCCCTGAGTTTTTGTTTACCCTTCTCCTCAGCACTGGTCTTTTTCAGATTAGCAGTTTTGTTCATTAAATTTGTTGAGTTCATGCTAAATAGAGGTCCCTTTTCCTTTTGAGCAACAAATGAAATTGTTTTCATCTCGAATGTTTTTGTTGCACTAGAATTAAATCCTAGGCCCTCTTTTCTGAATTTAACCTTTGACCCTAACAAAGCATTTAAGTTATCTGTTCCTTGGGTCATTTTCTCAATGATTTTCATTTTATCCTCATTATCTTTCTGAAGTTCATCAATAGACTTTTTCAGTTCATTGTTGACATTGAGGACATCTTCATATTTTTCAGAGATAATTTTGACTTCACTTTCACATTTCTGAATCTTCAGCTTCCATTCATCAATTTCATTTTCAAGCCTTAGATTCTCTTCCTTAGAAGCTTTTAACTCATTTTTGATTTCATCTTCTTCAGAGCATGTGAGTTTCAATTCATCAATCTCAGATTCCAAACATGCAATTTTATCAGTTAGTGTTTTATCATTTTGCATGGAATTGATTTTTCTTCTAAGATGCCTATTCTCTTTTCTAATATCATCAGCTCTATCAGCTATGTCATGATAAGCATCTACCCAATCAGCAATTGTGAAGTTTTCAAATCTAGTGATTACCTCATCTGTGTCCTCTTCTCTATCTTCGGAGCTTATTGCCATAAGGCAAATGGGCTGTTCAGATTCGGCTTCACTATCTGAGCTGCTGCTGAAAGAGCCTTCATCTTCATCACTCCATGTGGTGATCATAGCTCTTCCCTTCTTGGTTTTCTTCTTTGACCTGTCCTTATGTTTCTGATTGTCTGGACAGTCAATTTTCAGATGCCCTGGTTTCCTGCATTGATAACAGACATTAGCTTCATTTTTCTTTGCAGGTTTAGATTTATACCTTTTATCCTTTCGGCCACCACTGTATTTCTTCTGGCCGAACCGTCCTGCTCCCTTTTTGAGAAATCGCCTGAACTCTCTAGTCATCATGGCTATCTCAGATCGAGTCACATCTTCTTCTTCATTTAGGCTCTCCTCTGATGATGAAGAGCTGCTGGAGCTGGATTTTGTTGATTTGCTGGAACTAACCTTTAGCGCTATCGGCTTCTTCTTCCTCTCGGCTTCATCTGTCCTTGGCATGTTTATCTCATATGCCATTAGTGAGCCAATTAGCTCATCAGCTTTAGTATTACGCAAGTCCCTTGACTCCTCCATCACTGTTACTTTGGTGTGCCAAATGGGAGTCAGGGAGCGCAGAATTTTCCTCACTACATCATACTCTGCCTAAGGTTTCCCAAAACCTCTGAGGCCATTGGTTATGACAGTCAGCCGAGCGTACATTTCGCTGATGGACTCGTTCTGCTTCATCTTGAAGGCTTCATACTCAGATACAAGAAGATTGGCCTTCTGCTCTCTTACTTGAGATATACCTTCATGAATTACTTCCAACGCATCCCACATCTCCTTAGCTGATTTGCAAGCAGACACACGGGAGAATTCTGTAGGATGCAGAGCGCACTGGATAGCATTAATAGCACAGCAATTCAGCGTGGACCTTCTGATCTCCTCCTTGGTCCATACATCTTCATTCGGGGACAGCTCATAAGGTCCCTTGCTGACAATCTTCCAAATCTCATAATCCTTAGCCCTGAGGAACACTTGCATACGGTTCTTCCAGTATGCATAGTTTGATCCATCAAAGAATGGGGGCTTCGTTGTTGAGTGACCTTCGGCAGTCATCCCTCGAGCATCCATCTCTGCCTATTCTCTTCGGGCGATGAGTCCCTATAGAAGAGTTAGGCTCTGATACCAAGTGTTGGGTTAGATGGACGCAGTCTATCTCCACTAAGTGTGGATCTAGAGGGGGGTGAATAGATCAACTTGCCTAATTTAAAACTACTGTAAGTTCTAAAGCGGAATTGAGGCAAACATCAGTTAAGCTAAAAGAAGAATGCTAGACATGAGCTTGAGCGATGAAACCAAATAAGCTATGCAAGAATTCCCATCACACACAGATCACACAAAAGCACAAACACACTGCACCCACAATTTTTAGGTGGTTCGGTCAACGACCTACGTCCTCCCGACACTCAACCGAGTATGGCTTCCTGCTGCGCAGTGCAGCTTACGTCCGCTGGGCTTTACAGCTTGGCTAAACAATCCGCTGATACACAGCTTCGCTGGGCACTACAGCTTGCCGACCAGAGGATCTGATCCTTTGCAACCGCTGGGGAAATACAGCTTAACCCGTCCAGGGGAGACTACCACTGCAAGACCGCTGACACACAGCTTGAAGAAATAGTATTCAAAAATGAAAGACAGAATCAAAATGAAAAAGCAAAACCCAAATGCAATGTAGCTCAAAAAAGCAAAGCTCAGCTCTGGTTTTGAACCACGAGACTGAGATACAAACTCTCTCACTCTCACTCTCAATCAGCTCTCTCTCAACTCAATCTCTCTCTCGATCTCTTCTTCTCTCTTTTTCTTCTTCTTCTCTATTTCTTCTTCTTCTTTGTATCTTCTTCTTCTCTCTTTTCTCTCTTTGGATCGAAGGAGCCTTGCTGTGGCTGTATAGACTTTCTCCCTTCTCTTCGATCTGTCTTCTTCTGTGGAAGAAGGCTTGTTTATATAGCAGCAACAGCAGCAGGCGTGTGCTCTCCACGTTTCCCGCCTAAAGCATTTGGACCACGTGGTAGCATCCAATGGAGTGTCAGTACACGTGTCCTCATCTGGATACCTTGTCCTTCTCGGATCACGAGCCAGGTACCTCGGATCACGTGCCCCTCATTAGCTACTGCATTCACTATCAAATAGACAAGAGTGTGTTCAGTTTAAGTGTAAACTCTGTACAGGCTTTGCAAACATGAATACAATGTATAGAGTTAATGCATGTAAAGGCTTCAAAGAAGGAAAGAAGTGTATAGACTTAATGCACGTAAAGGTTTCATGCGAAGGAAAGCAATGTATATACTTGAGGAGTTGACGCTGCATGAAGCACTGAGTTGACGCTGCATGAAACACTGAGTTGATGCTTCATGAAGCATGGACAGTGTACAGACTTTACCCATTGTATGGACTTCATGTAATGCAAACGAATGCGAAGACTTCAGTGTATAGACTTTATAAGACCAGTGCAATGTATAGACTCCATGAGACTCTAGTGCAGACAGACGATGTATAGAGTTCTCAGTTCAGCCGTCAGTGTATAGACTTGAAAGTCTTGAAGCCAATGTATGGACTTGAGAAGCTGAAGGGCTGTACAGACTTCGAAGACAAGGCCCGATGTATAGACTTGCCAAACAGTCCAGTGAATAGACTTGAATAGCTGAGTCCAGTGTACAGGCTTGCCACTGACCAGTGTGAACTTGCTCAGCCTGAGGCACAGTATGGACTTCAACTCTGCATATTGAATGTATTGACTTCAAGTATGAAGACCATTGTATAGACTTTGGATTCGAAGACAATGTGCAGACTTTGAGTTTGAAGACCAATGTCCAGACTTCAAGTAACACTGTGGATGTACAGACTTGATGGAGCGAAGCGATGTGTAGACATGAAGCTCCACGATGGATGTATAGACTTCAAATATCAAGACGCTAAGGAAGACGGACAATGTACAGACTTGCTGGAACAATCTGATGTACAGACTTCATGAAGCTATAGACATTGAATGATGTACAGACTTAGCCCAATGCCTGAGACGCTAACAAATACGGACGATGTTCAGACTTGCTGACAGACCGATGTACAGACTTTGCTCAAATGCATGAGACGCTAACTGAGACGCTGGACTCTGTACAGACTTTGAGCGATGTATGGGCTTCAAAGAAGTTGGCGATTCAATGTACAGACTTGATGAAGCGAAGCCATTGTACAGACTTGAGTGTAGCTAAAGCCTTGATCGTAGGACTAGGCTGGACTGTATAGACTTTAAGCTTCAGAACCGAATGTACAGACTTCACTTAAGAAATATAGGAGAAGACCCCAGTGTATAGACTTTACCTTGAGCGAAAGGTAAGTGATGAATGTATAGACTTTCACGATGTGTAGACTTGAATATGTGAAAGCTACAGTGAAAGAGTGTATACACTTGACCAGATCAAGGGCAATTCGGATGTACAAACTCTGAGGTTCAAAGCCAACGGCTGTACAGACTTAGAATATTAAGACTGATGTACAGACTTCATGCGTTGACGCTGTACACACTTAGCGAGTTGACGCTGTACACACATCCAATGAAGTGCGTTGACGCTGTAACATGAGCCAGTGAGATGTGTTGACGCTGTACACACTTAACCAATTCAAATGAAATGCAGTGTGTGGACTTTATCTGAAATGGACGATGTATAGACTCAATCTAAACAAGTCTGCTGGAGGAGTCGACCCATCCTCTGATGTGTCGACCCATGACAGTTAGAAATGCAGACTGTAGTGATTAAATGCAAAGAACACATAGTCAATCTGATAGAGCAATTTCATCAAATCAAAAGCAGTTGCCAATCAATCAAAACAATGGTGTTGCCAATGAAATAAAGCAAGTGTCAACATCATCAACATAGAGGGGTCACTACACCCACGAGGGTCGGTCATCGCCAGCTCCCAATTCCAGTTTTAGCTACAACGCCTCTACAGGCCAGCCGCCGGCCCACAGTCCTAGCACTTCGGCTACAACGGCTTCACAGGCCAGCCGCCGACTTTCAACTCCAGTTTTCGGCTACAATGCCTTCACAGGCCAGCCGCCAGCTTTCAATCTCAATCGGCTACAACGCCTTCACTAGCTAGCTGTCAATTTTCAACCCCAACCTCGGCTACGACGCCTTCACAGGCTAGCCGCCAGTTCTCAGTCCCAGTCACGGCTACAACGCCTTCACAGGCCAGCCGCCAACTCCCAGTCACGGCTACAATGCCTTCACAGGACAGCCGCTAGCCTCCCGTCCTAGTCACAGCTACAACACCTTCACAGGCCAGCCGTCAGCTCCCAGTCCCAGTCACGGCTACAACACCTTCACAGGCCAGCCGCCAGCCTCCAGTCCCAGTTACGGCTACAACGCCTTCACAGGCCAGCTGCTCAGCCCCCAGTCCCAGCTTTGGCTACAACGCCTTCACAGGCCAGCCGCTCAGTTTCTAGCCCCAGTCTCGGCTACAATGCTTCCCAGACTAGCCGTCTTACCCAGTTCCAGCTCCCAACCATCGCACCTTTCCAGGTCACCCAGCGGGCTTCAACTCCAGTCCCCATTTCTAGTCATAGTCCTAGCTTCAATTTCAAGTCCCTCTCCCAGTCTCGGTCTTGGTTGCCATGTCCTCCTAGGCCGTCCAACCAGCTCAATCCTGGTTTCCCAGACACATACAAATTCTATTTTTTTTGACTAACGACATAATGTTAACCAATATTCCACCATCCAGTTCAGGGCTAATACACCCTCCAGAACCACCTCTATAACCCTAAACCACGTAAGTTGCCCGCTTCTACGGGCCTATGTTGGTTCCCTGATATGCAGGCCTTCACCCTCCAGGGGGATTGGCCCCCACATATGGCCCTTTCTTTCCCCTACTACCCAGTACTCAACCTCCAGCTTCTAGTACCGAGTTCTTTGAACCCGGTCCCTTTTATTCCCTATCACTAATGACGATGCATCGTAGAACAAGCTAGCACGGCTAGCAATAAGTGGTCGTTAGTTCACACGCATCATTCCATTCTATCGAAGAAGGGAGGGAGCAACCCAGTAAGCAAAGGATCTGGAGTTTATCATTAATACTCTGTAAAAGGAGCACAAGACATGCCCTTGGGGTAACAAAATCCATACACTCCAGACATAAAAAAAAGGGGGGGAATACAATCAGGGCTCCGGCTCAGTCTCCTCCAGTGCTGCATGGTGAGAGTCCACTGCTGCAAGCTCCGCCTCCAAGGTGGACAAGAGCTCGGCACTGGCTCATGCTGTGGTCTCAGCCACCTGCCACTCGTCTCGGACGCGCTCGACGACTGCATGCCGCTCCTCTCAAGCGTTCCTCAAGACCTCAGCCTGGCTCTCCACCTCCCTCAGCTGTGCGGCTCGCTCCTGAGATGCCAATGCAGTCGCTTTGGCGTGACTCCTCTGCTCAGCTATGGCTGACACAAGCCGAGCCCGCTACTCCTGTGCCTCTCGGAACACTGCCAGCCTTTGAGCCCTCTGCTCCTGAACTGCGCAGAGTCGCAGGTACTCTACCCAGATCCCAGCTAACCCAGACATCCAGAGCTCGCGTGGGAATCCAAGCTCGTGGTAGCCCTGGGTGCACTCCCGCAGCTGCTGCCTTAGGTCCTCCGAAGAGAGGAGGGGCTCGCTATGTGAGTAGCCTAGCGCCTGTTAAAGTAGGGCGGAACCTGCACTCGCCTCCAGCAATGGCTCTGGCGGGGAGGCGAATGAAGGCCACTCGACCCCCAAATCCAGGGAGAGGTCTCCAGACGCAGCCAGCACCCCAGTGGAACCTGCATAGTTCCAACAAACACCAAAGGGAGTCAGTAACACATAAAATGCTTCCTTTGATAAACAAGGTGAAAAAACCTGAGAAAAAGAAGGAGACAAGTCTTGGCTCCTTACCTGGAGCAAGTCCAGCGGTCCCTATGGCATCATCTGTCGGGGTCGGAGAAGGCAACTGCACCTCCGCCTCAACGGCATCACCTGCCGGGGTCAGAGAAGGCAATGATTCCTCCACCGCCCGGTCATCTCCAGCAAGCACAGGTGAGACAGGGGGCTCCTCCTGCCCGCCCTCATCAGGAACCGACGCACGCTCCTCTCCGGACTCTGACGCTACAAGTAACCCAAGAACGCCAGCACTCTGCCGTATAGGGCTAACAAGCACCAAATGAAGACAGAAAGGACCACCGCATACCTCCAGGAGTGGCCCTCTCCGAAACTTCCCTACTAGCAGTAGCCCCGGAGGATGAAGAGCTCGAACTCTCCTCTGTCTCCATCTCCGAGTCGTCGTCATCTGAAGAGCTCGACGAGGTCCCCGATGAACTCCCAAAGGTTGCCGAACCGGAAGCTCCTGCAAGCCAACACAACAAACAAGATCATCACAAGACCCGGCTCTATATAAGGATGCCTCTCCAGCTAAGGGTTGCAGATAGAAAACTCACCGGTCGGAGCACTACCCTCCGAAACCCTCTCGATGTCGATGATCTCCTCGTCGCCCTCAGTAGGAGCGACTTCCATGGGCCCCTCTTCTACCACCTCAGCCCCGTCGCGGGGTAGCTCACCTTCTTCTAGAGGCAAAGGTACACCTGTAAATAATACCAACAGGACCTCAGCACTAGAAGACAATCAACACGAAGGGCTTAACAGAAATGATTAATTCCCCAGCTACATACCTGAGGGTCCCATGCTCGAAGACCCGACCAGCCCCACAGTGCAGGCCGACACCACAGCTGGCAGGGAAGCTCGCTCCACCCCTGCCAACATGTACAGCAATAGGCTAGATACTTCTTCAGTTGCAGGCAGCATTGAAGCACTCCTCCCCTCAAGCTCCCCCTCAAATGAGGGAAGGGACACTGAGGGGCCGGTACGAACCAGCTCCTGAATCATCTCCAGAGTAGCGGCTGGATCCTCACCTGCCAAATGACATCGTAAAGTCAGTCAGTATTGGCATCCCCGTGACTATACAATGGAAGGGCCATGCCCTCCGTAACAGTTCAATACTTACCCAAGCCATCCTGGGTAGCTCCGGGCTCCTGCCCATCAATAGATGAAGGCACCTCGCCTCGCATCTCAGAAGAAGCTGCGGTCTCTGATGCCCCGACTACCTCCGCATGACACTAGCAACTACGTCAACTCCCAGAATCAAATACAGCCATGAACGCAACATGCTCAGTCCTAGAATCATTTACCTGGCTGGGCACCCTTTGAAGCCTTCCATGGCTCAAAGTCGAGGAAGGTCTCAGCATTGAGGGCGGTCTCGTCCATCATACGAAGAAAGCCCCTCCATATCTATCCCACAATCGCCCCCATCATCAGGAAGTGGGTCAACCTCCAAAGGTGGCGAGAAGGCCGCGTCAGCCCCAGTCTCTAATGGCACTGTGAAAGGTAAACCCAATTGCACAAGGTTACCCGATCGTCAAGGCTGAATCAATATAAAGCAAGCAGGTGGATATGGCACTTACTCAGAGCTGGCTCTGCCTCGATATGCTCCCTCGCAACGGGTCCCCGAGAGGACTCACGAACCTCCCTAACTCCGGTCTCTACCCGGGGGCGCTTCCTTCGGGGCTGAAGGGCCCTGTCACCTTCCCTGGAAGACGTCCCCGTGGAGGGGTAATCCCTGTCAGCCACAGTACTTGCCAATAAACACAACCACACAGGATCTCTCAGCCATATGCCCTAGAAAGCAACAAAGCAGGGCCAGCAGGCTAACGAAGAGGTCTTACCTGAAGTCACAAAGGGAGTCAGTGGCAGAGGAACTAACTGCTCTGGCTTCAAGCCCACGACTCGTGCGGCCTTCGCGACCGCCTCTTTCACGTCCCTTAGGGTGTAGGAGCACTCAATGATGGACACGAGCTCTACGGGTCCGGCCGATCTGATCACGTGGGCGATATGACGCCTCCAATCTTCAGTCGTCGTATCTGCAAAGCTCCCCTCAGTGAGCACTTGGTCCAGCAAACCCCTCTACTCGATCCCGCAGTCAGCCAGAAACTGGGTCCACCAAGTCCTCGATGTCCCGGGTCAAGGGGCCCTAGCTCCAGTACCTCCAAGCGCCGCCCACGCCTGCTTGAGGGGCTTCAGTGCCCCGTAGCCGCTCCGCCCCGCAGACAAAGAGCCTCGGCTCCCCCGAGGTGCCTGCTGCACCAGTCGCTCTACCTCCCGGCGAATCCGAGAGAAGCGAGTACGCATGTACCTGTCATCTAGTGCAATGAGGGGCAGGTCCTCCCTCAAGAGACGGGTCTCCTCGGCTTTTCTAATCGTCGAGGCCTTCTGTCGGTACTGATGACTATGCTCAAACCACCACCTGGCGTAGTGGACATCGAACCATCCCCTGCGTCCCGGCATAGGCGTCGGTAGTCGCTCTGGCTCTTGGCGACAGTAGAAGTCCCACCACGCCGCGGCTAGCAAATGTGTGTCCCGGCCTCTGCACAGACAACCCGCCAAAGGAAACTCCTGGTTCGACAGGATCCACTGGTCATACCCAAAGTTCCGAGCGAACCTGTGCGGGTAGTACGGCTCTAAGAAGCTCATCACAGACCGGTGTAAAGGCGGCACCGCTGGCCGGGTGCTCATCACCCACTCTGTGTACAGCACCGCATCCGGCTCCGGCTGGTAAGGTAGGGCGCATGCCACCCCACCATTTGAAGGCACCATGATCAAGTGGGAGTCCCTGGTGGCACCGTTAAAGGGAACACCCTCCGCACCCCTACCGGGCAAGTAACACAAGACTCTCCTGGCCTCCTCCAGCTGTACGACTGCGTCCCCGTCCGGCTGCCCGGTGAAGCTAAACAACAATGGTGCCGCCTGGTTCGTCACAGACCCGCGAGACACCAACCCTGGGATCAGTTGACCAGCCCACGCACTAAGGTAGTGGGTCGACAGAAGCAGGCTCCACTCGCGTGACACCGGGTGCGCCGCCAGGACACCCAGCCCCTAATAAACATTGGCCAAAGCCGCTGGGGCTAAGGCCAGCCTCCCTCCCTCCGCCAATTGGCACGCAGGCCACAACAGCTCTACTCTCAGCTGGCCGTCCTCCCCGTGGGGGACCACGAATGTCGCCAGCCAGTATGCCATGTACGCGGCCAAGTGGGTCACGTCTGGTAGTCTATCGGGGTTCCACCCCTCCTTTGGTGCATAGATATACTGGCTATATGTCCAGAAACATAGCTCCACCTCTGTGTACTCCTCCCAGAGAGTCTGATCCCTCGTGAACTCTTGGTGAAAGCAAAAGGGTCCGTCATAAAAGTGGCGAATCCATGCGTTCAGCGGCACCCAGGGAGTCTGCGTCGCTCTTTCTTTCCCAGCCAGGGCCAAGTCCCTCCAGGTCTTCAGTAAATACCGATAGCTGTAAGAAACCCGGTATCGTCCATACCCGTCGGTGTGGCTACTGTTAGGTTCGGTGCAGTATTCAGAGGGGGGGTGAATGAATATAACCCTTTAAAAAACTTTCACCCAATTAACATATTAGGCTCACTAACAATATAGAATGCTAACTAGACAGATTTATCCAATCTGAAAGACTAATTACCCGATGCGGAATTTGACAACCAGTTAGTGAGCACTCTAACAAGACAAGTTAGACGAACGATAGCTCAAATTGATAATCGTTTACTTAACAGGTTAAGACACTCTAAGAGAGCTAATCAACTTAACTGCTCAACCAGAAGGCCAACACATAGTCCGCCCCTAATCAATCATCTACCGGAAGCAAACCACAAGAATCAAACCACTGCTCAAAAGATTTTTAGGTGGTTCGATCCAGCAGACCTACATCCACCCCACACTCAATCCGAGTGTGGCTTCCACTAGCTCACGCTAGAAACCGCAGACTCAGTCTGCAACAAGTGCTGCCACACAGCTTGACCAGGGGAACAACCTCCCCTCTTCCTCCCAACCGGAGGGAACCACTAGTGACACCAGTCACTAGCAAACCAGAGACACACGGTCTCTCTTCCTCCAGACCTGGAGGGAACCCCTGGACTTGAATCCACAAGCCCAGAACCGGAGACAAGTCTCCCTTCCTCCAAACCGGAGGGAACCCACAAGTAGCTCCCAGCTACTTGCAACCGGAGATCAGATCTCCCTTCTCCTGATCCACAGGAGGAACCCCGACCACTCTACAGAGTATTGGAAACACAGCAAATCAGAAAACAAAGGAAAAACAATAAACGAGAGTGACTTCAGCAAAACAGAAAGCTGAAAAACGAAATGCACAATGTGGCTCTCAACGGAGCTGACTGGCCTGGATTTGATCCACGGTCCAGTAGACAGATCTTCAGGTAAGATCTTCCTTCTTCTCCACGAGCTCTCTCTCGCTCACTCTCTATCTTTCTTTCTCTTTCTTCTGCTCTTCTCTCACTCTCTGCTTCTTCTTCTCTTCACACTCTTCTCGAGCTCTCTACCTCTCTTCTTCTCCTTCTGCTCTTCTTCTTTCTCTTTTCTTTTTCTATCTGGATCGTGGCTCTCTGTATAAGCTTTTCTTCACGCCAACTCGATCAACCTTCATCTGTGGACGAAGGCTTCCTTATATAGCATCAGTAGCAGGTGGATAGGGCACAAGACGCGTGTGCCTCCCACGCTTGATCCAGAACTTTCTTGCCACGTGCCTTCATTGCATTTTGTTCCTCTTGTCTTGGATCACGTGCAGCCCAGGTGTGTGAAATGTTCTTCCTCGGACCTGTAATGAGATTAACACCATTAGTCAATCAGAGTTCGCTGCATGCTTATTTAAAGCTAAGGCGCACGAGGTATGTAATGTCAACACAGGGTGACTACTTCACGAGGTTGGAAGTGAACGAACTGTGATACAATGAACAAGGCTAACACAACAAGGAAGATGACACGAGATGCAACTAGAGGACAGAGAGAAGCGACACAAGGTTCACACAGAAAACGACACGAGGTATGCTGTGACAGAACAGACCTAATGAAGAGAACGACACGAGATACACACTATGATAGAGATAATACTTCAAAGAGAACTATACAAAGTGTGGTCAAAGCAAGAACGATACGAGGTCTAGTGAGAAGGACCAACACGAAGACGGTAAGAACAGCACGAAGTGAAGAACAATCGACACGAAGTATAGTGGTGACAAAACCACACACTACACAGAGAACGACACAAGGTGGTGGCACAGAAAGCAACACGAAGTGCTGCAATGTTCTGCACGCAGTGAAACAAAAAACGACACGGAGTGGAAAACGACACGAAGACGTGAGAGGGAAAAAACGACACGAAATGAAAAACGACACGAGGTGAAAACACCACGAAGACATGAAACAACACTTAAGACGAAGTTGACACGAAGTGAAAACGACATGGAGTACATAAAACCAACACGAAGACATATCAACACGAATACGTGGACAAACAGTGACCGACACGAAGTGTGGTTACTAAGTAGGAACGACTCGAGGTCTACAGGAAAACTACTCGAAGTTCATCAGAACTTTTAGAGCAGCTTCAGGAACACGACACGAAGACCTGAGAAGGAAAAACGACACGAAGAGCAACAGTAAATGACACGCGATGAAAACAACAATGACTGACAACGATACGAACTGAACAGAACTAACACGTGTTGAAGACAAAATAAAGATAGAAACAGTCATTGACACGGAGTCAAAATGACACGGGGTTTACTGGGAAACGACTCGAAGTTCATCAGAACAAATCGAGCTGCTACAGTAAGTGATACGAGATATAGTGGAGACAAAACGGACACACGACATGAAGACAAGCAGTACAACACTGCGTGTTATACTCAAACAAGACGAAGTGCCAACCAACAGGAAGACAGTAACAGTATAGACACACAATGTACTACCTCTTAGCAGATTTCCTGGTAATAGACAAGATCAACACGAAGTGTTATAAACTTAAACGACACGAAGTCTTTTCGTGTTTGTGAGGAGAGACAACACGTAGAACAGATACACAATGTTCTATGAAGACACAATTGTGAAAACACCACGAGGTGGACAGACTGTGCACGGACATTGTTCAAAGCAAGAAATGCACGAACATTGTGGCAACCAAAAATGTGCACGAGGTTAAGTATGCACGAACGGAAGCACGCTTAACAAATCTTCTTACATTGTCCCATTCATGTCAATGCATAGACTGTAAATGTATATGAAAGCTTTATGTGGCAGATAACAGTCTTAAAGTTCAATTGCAATGACTCACAGTGACTCACATCAAACAGCAATCATCAAAACCAAATCAATGAATGCTTTATTGCATCAGTTTATCATGTAACATAACTGATCATCATAGAATAACTCACATCAACAATCAATCAACAAAACCATCATCAAAACCACAGGGGCACAACAATCTCCCCCTTTTTGATGATGGCAACACTTTCAATATATTGAGTCATTCTGATGATGTGAGGCATTCTAAAGACTCAAATTATTCTCCCCCTTTGACTTCATCAAAAAGAAAAATAATTTGAGAAATTATAGCATGTTTAAAAGTTCAGTCAAATTCTCTCCCTTGCAAGAACATGATTCTCCCCCTTTAATAGTTTCAGCAAAAACATGAGTTAGAGAAGAGCAAGGTAATGGGAAGGGTGAAATGTAAAAATGCAGATGCAACATTAAATGCAATACTCCCTCCCGAGTATATGAATGCAAGGTCACAAATGATATGAACATAATTCAGCATGAAAAGGAATGCTCCCCCTGAAGAGATGCCAATTGATATGTAAGTGATGCATGACATGGAAGCTCCCCCTCAATAAGTGGACTCTTATGAGATAAGTGAGAGGGATACCACAGGGGCAAACAGGGAGAAGTTCAGGTCATTGAGCCAAGGACATGAGCAGAAGAAGTTCAGATGAGCTTCAACCAGAAGGAATTCAATCAGATTTTCAAGGAAATATCATTCTCATAAATCCAAATCAGAATATTACAAAGTCTTCCATTATAAGGGCTTATGAATGAACTTTATTGAACAGCATGGTTTAATCATGATGTATGTAGAGTTTATCAATAAAATTCTGTATTGATATCTGAAACCATGGTTTAATAAAAATGAACCAAGCCCTCATATTTATCTTGATAAATCTCCCTTTCTCTTACACAATCAAACTTATTGACTTCTTTCGCAATTACATGCATCTGTATTGAAATCAAGCAATTATGAAGTCATATGATTTTGTCTAGGGTTGTAGCAATTTGATTTTGGCATCAATATTCAGATATTTCAATTTATTCAATAATTTTCCTTGCTACAAATTTTACGTGCACTCTAGTTCAGTACACACCTTGTAACTAGAGGATATACCTTGATCAGAGGCCAATATCCCTAAGCCCTTAGTGTGACTAACTGTCATGCCTTATGTGAACAGAGTTAGCATTTACACATCATGACACACTACAACTCAATTTTTAATGAGTGAATTGTATTTCTCAGTGTGCATGCCATTGCTCTACCTGATTTTCAATGAATTTTTACAGAGTTAACTAAGGCACCTCATGACACAATCCTTTGGACATGTGTTTCTCAGTGACCAAGGTCATTGCTCTGACAATTACTTTACCCTTTAGACAATTCAAAACATTCATTTGCTTCAAAACAATATTAATCTCATGTACTTAACCAAATAAAGTCATGTATTCAAAAGTGCAGATTTCAGAAGTTTTTGCAAGACATAGTATGAAACAGTTGGTTAAGATTTATTAAACATGATTCAGATATGTTAAGAGATTTTGAAGTTAAACTCCATGAATACATTAAACTTAAACCACATGAGTTATTTCAGTCATTCATAAAAACGTATAATAGAATATTTCTAGTTCAAGATTTTCAGATTTATGATCGAGATAGCCCATTGAAATCTTCATGAAAGACTGATAGAATTCTGAAGCCAAATGATACCAATTGATAGGAGAGTTACCAATTGTTAAGAGAGATTTTGAAGCATAAAGTTTTCAGAATATGATCAAGGTTTGTCAACAAAATCAATAAGAAAGGATATGCTATGAAATCTGACAAATGTATGCATTTGACAACCTATATGCAATGCATTGACTCCCCCTTACAATATGCATTTAAACATACATGCAAATCACATATATGCACTTCAGATGAGTAGAGTTCAGAGGTATCAATTCAGACAATGCTGATGAGGAATGATTATGCAAACACAGAATTAACTTGCTATGCAACATACTGTCCTACATGCAGACTATGCACCAAGGATACATTAAACAAGTATGCAATCAATTCAGGTTTATGCATCCAATTCATGAGCATTTTTATCCTTTTTCAGATTTTTTCAACATATGATGCAGTTCACTGTTTTACATGAAGACTAGACCCATGGTACTAGGCGGAGGACTTGGTCCAAGGATCACCTCACACATGTCAGTAGCATCCAGACATACTCCATATGCCCTTCAACTTGTTCCATTTAATATACCATGATGATCATGTATGACAATGCAACATAAAGCAGTCCTTCATGCATTGAATCAGCATCATTGACACATGTAATGACAATCAGTCTATACACAATCAGTCCAAGTGTGCATTCAATAACAAGCATGCAATGCATTAACACAAAACACATGCATGGACGCAGAGTCTGTATAGTGCATCAACCGTATATACTAAAGAAGTATTCAAATTCAGTTCAACATATAGTACGAGAAGAGCATCAGATATGCAGAGTTGAGTTCAATAGCTGAGTCTGGAATGCAGACTGATCAACTAGACAAGAGAAGATCATACAACAAACAAGTAAATCAGCATGGAATTCTCATTTTTCATACTCACAAATTCAGATAATGAATTTAAAATAGATTTCAGAACTGACCTGAATTGAATCATGGGGTTTTCTTTTTGAGTGCCTTGGTTAACCCCTTTTATTTCTCCTTCCAAGGCCCTACCTGCAGCAAGTCAATCAATATGATCTTGCAGGGACCCAAGCAGTCTTGGGTCCTGCACTACCCCTATCAGGTGTTCTAAACAGTTTCTTAGCAACATGGTCATCAGATTTCATCAGAAAACAATTATCCATAGAGTGACCAAGTTTATCACAGTATCTACATGAAACAGCAGATTTTCTGGTCCTGTGATGCATATCAACAGCAGCATGAGACCTATGATAATTAGCATGAATTTTTGATTTATCATTACCTGCCCACCAGCATTCAGAAGCTCGGTGGCCAGGTTTTCCACATTCATAACAAGCAAGAGTCTTTTCTTTAAGACTAGTTTTATTTCTGCCCAAGAGATTTTTGTTTGGAGGGAATCTTACAAATTTGGAATTAAAATGATTTCCCTGAACAAACCAGCAGTCCTTGACTACATGCCCATACTTACCACATTCAATGCACCTAGAATGCTTACCTCTTGAGCCAGTAAATCCCCATGAAGGCCTAAACCAACACTCAACAACTTTATGACCACGTCTGTTACAATTGTAACAAATGATATGTTGGTTTGAGGAAGACATGTTTCTTTTGGGGTGGTGATGATTATTTGGAAGAGTTTTGTCATGCATCATATCATCCCTTATCATTACTCTGCAGTCATCCATATAATGACCATGCCTACCACAGTAGTAACAATAGACATCAGATTTCCTAGGAACATGGTTTCTATCATGTGAGTTCCTAGGTGTATGTGAACGAGTGCAAGAAGCATGAGCATTATGTATTGGCCCAACAGATTCAGCAGAACTAGCAAATTTCAGAGTACAACCAGAAGTATTCTTAGCCTTCTTTGTTTGACTCTTTCTTTTCAATTTCTGATTATTCTCAATAGATTTTGTTTGCTTTTCAATTTTCTGGGCTTTAAACTGAAAGACAGATTTTGAAGGTGACTTCTGATTTTCATTTTGTTTTGGGGATTGCCTTGAAGTACCAGCTACATTAGTGCTTTGGACAAAGATCGTATATAACTGGTTTTTAGTGATTTTCTTAACATCAGAACAGCAATTTGTTCCCCCTTCAGAGTTATCATCCTTCCTCTTCTCAACAGTTTTCATTTTTCCTTTAATCTTGGCAGACTCAATAGCTGAATTTTCCAGATTATGAATTTTATCTTCCAAGTTAGCAATGTGAAGTTCATAACTGGCTATTTCCTGTTCACTGCAATTTACACATTCGCTTAGAACTTGGTTTGCAGTTTTATACTTCTCAATTTCTTGTTCTAGACTGTTCAAACTTTTTGAATTTTCATCATAAACAGCTTTTCCTTTTTCAATTGACAGCCATTTCTCAGAGAATACAGTATTAAGAACCATTAGCCTTTTATTTTGATCCTTTAAGTAGACATTTTCTTCTTTTAGAGATTTTATTTGTTCTTTTTGAAGAATGTCATCAGACTCAAACTCATTAATTATGTCTTCGAGAATGGCACAACCTTTACAAGAATTATCTTCTCTAATGTGCTCCTTTTCAGATTTCAAAGTTTTCACTTCTTTTCTCAATTTCTTGTTTTCAGATTTTAGTTTCTTGGATACTTTGAACAGATCTTTATACATTACTATCAATTCATCAAAAGTGTATCCATCTGATTCGGAGCTTACCTGAGATGAAGTTTCCTCACCATCACTTCCCCGGTTGGCCATTAAGCATATGGACTTTCTTCCTTCTCTATCAATGTCCGAGGTGTTCCCTTTGAGTTTCAATACCTCTTGACAATCATCCTTTGTGTGGCCAGCCTTCCTGCATTTGTAGCAAACATTAGTGTCAGCAATCTTGGCAGGATTAGAGTTATACCTTGTTTGCTGTTTGCTACCGTCAAGCTTTCCTTCTCTTTTTCTCAGAAATTTCCTGAAGTTACTAATCATCATTCCAATGTGGTCTTCATCAATTTCAGACCGCGAGAGGCTACTTTTCTTGCTTGATGATCCACTGTGGCTGGATCTGTTTGCTTTGCTGGAGCTAGCCTTCAGCACGATTGGCTCCATTGCAAACAATCTGAAAGCTCAGAACAAACTGAAGCACCTAAACCAAATAAGCAAGACAAAGCACTAAGACGGAGAATCAAAGCTACGAACACAGAAAGCACACTCTGAAAAACACCAAACAAACCAGCAGGATCCTCTGCAGATTGTTAGATCAGATAGATCAGAGACCTGCTCTGATGCCAATTGTTAGGTTCGGTGCAGTATTCAGAGGGGGGGGTGAATGAATATAACCCTTTAAAAAACTTTCACCCAATTAACATATTAGGCTCACTAACAATATAGAATGCTAACTAGACAGATTTATCCAATCTGAAAGACTAATTACCCGATGCGGAATTTGACAACCAGTTAGTGAGCACTCTAACAAGACAAGTTAGACGAACGATAGCTCAAATTGAATATCGTTTACTTAACAGGTTAAGACACTCTAAGAGAGCTAATCAACTTAACTGCTCAACCAGAAGGCCAACACATAGTCCGCCCCTAATCAATCATCTACCGGAAGCAAACCACAAGAATCAAACCACTGCTCAAAAGATTTTTAGGTGGTTCGGTCCAGCAGACCTACATCCACCCCACACTCAATCCGAGTGTGGCTTCCACTAGCTTACGCTAGAAACCGCAGACTCAGTCTGCAACAAGTGCTGCCACACAGCTTGACCAGGGGAACAACCTCCCCTCTTCCTCCCAACCGGAGGGAACCACTAGTGACACCAGTCACTAGCAAACCAGAGACACACGGTCTCTCTTCCTCCAGACCTGGAGGGAACCCCTGGACTTGAATCCACAAGCCCAGAACCGGAGACAAGTCTCCCTTCCTCCAAACCGGAGGGAACCCACAAGTAGCTCCTAGCTACTTGCCACCGGAGATCAGATCTCCCTTCTCCTGATCCACAGGAGGAACCCCGACCACTCTACAGAGTATCGGAAACACAGCAAATCAAAAAACAAAGGAAAAACAATAAACGAGAATGACTTCAGCAAAATAGAAAGCTGAAAAATGAAATGCACAATGTGGCTCTCAACGGAGCTGACTGGCCTGGATTTGATCCACGGTCTAGTAGACGGATCTTCAGGTAAGATCTTCCTTCTTCTCCACGAGCTCTCTCTCGCTCACTCTCTATCTTTCTTTCTCTTTCTTCTGCTCTTCTCTCACTCTCTGCTTCTTCTTCTCTTCACACTCTTCTCGAGCTCTCTACCTCTCTTCTTCTCCTTCTGCTCTTCTTCTTTCTCTTTTCTTTTTCTATCTGGATCGTGGCTCTCTGTATAAGCTTTTCTTCACGCCAACTCGATCAACCTTCATCTGTGGACGAAGGCTTCCTTATATAGCATCAGCAGCAGGTGGATAGGGCACAAGACGCGTGTGCCTCCCACGCTTGATCCAGAACTTTCTTGCCACGTGCCTTCATTGCATTTTGTTCCTCTTGTCTTGGATCACGTGCAGCCCAGGTGTGTGAAATGTTCTTCCTCGGACCTGTAATGAGATTAACACCATTAGTCAATCAGAGTTCGCTGCATGCTTATTTAAAGCTAAGGCGCACGAGGTATGTAATGTCAACACAGGGTGACTACTTCACGAGGTTGGAAGTGAACGAACTGTGATACAATGAACAAGGCTAACACAACAAGGAAGATGACACGAGATGCAACTAGAGGACAGAGAGAAGCGACACAAGGTTCACACAGAAAACGACACGAGGTATGCTGTGACAGAACAGACCTAATGAAGAGAACGACACGAGATACACACTATGATAGAGATAATACTTCAAAGAGAACTATACAAAGTGTGGTCAAAGCAAGAACGATACGAGGTCTAGTGAGAAGGACCAACACGAAGACGGTAAGAACAGCACGAAGTGAAGAACAATCGACACGAAGTATAGTGGTGACAAAACCACACACTACACAGAGAACGACACAAGGTGGTGGCACAGAAAGCAACACGAAGTGCTGCAATGTTCTGCACGCAGTGAAACAAAAAACGACACGGAGTGGAAAACGACACGAAGACGTGAGAGGGAAAAAACGACACGAAATGAAAAACGACACGAGGTGAAAACACCACGAAGACATGAAACAACACTTAAGACGAAGTTGACACGAAGTGAAAACGACATGGAGTACATAAAACCAACACGAAGACATATCAACACGAATACGTGGACAAACAGTGACCGACACGAAGTGTGGTTACTAAGTAGGAAAGACTCGAGGTCTACAGGAAAACTACTCGAAGTTCATCAGAACTTTTAGAGCAGCTTCAGGAACACGACACGAAGACCTGAGAAGGAAAAATGACACGAAGAGCAACAGTAAATGACACGCGATGAAAACAACAATGACTGACAACGATACGAACTGAACAGAACTAACACGTGTTGAAGACAAAATAAAGATAGAAACAGTCATTGACACGGAGTCAAAATGACACGGGGTTTACTGGGAAACGACTCGAAGTTCATCAGAACAAATCGAGCTGCTACAGTAAGTGATACGAGATATAGTGGAGACAAAACGGACACACGACATGAAGACAAGCAGTACAACACTGCGTGTTATACTCAAACAAGACGAAGTGCCAACCAACAGGAAGACAGTAACAGTATAGACACACAATGTACTACCTCTTAGCAGATTTCCTGGTAATAGACAAGATCAACACGAAGTGTTATAAACTTAAACGACACGAAGTCTTTTCGTGTTTGTGAGGAGAGACAACACGTAGAACAGATACACAATGTTCTATGAAGACACAATTGTGAAAACACCACGAGGTGGACAGACTGTGCACGGACATTGTTCAAAGCAAGAAATGCACGAACATTGTGGCAACCAAAAATGTGCACGGGGTTAAGTATGCACGAACGGAAGCACGCTTAACAAATCTTCTTACATTGTCCCATTCATGTCAATGCATAGACTGTAAATGTATATGAAAGCTTTATGTGGCAGATAATAGTCTTAAAGTTCAATTGCAATGACTCACAGTGACTCACATCAAACAGCAATCATCAAAACCAAATCAATGAATGCTTTATTGCATCAGTTTATCATGTAACATAACTGATCATCATAGAATAACTCACATCAACAATCAATCAACAAAACCATCATCAAAACCACAGGGGCACAACAGCTACGATGGAGGTCATCCAGCACCACCTCCTCGTACCCCTCGCCACTGATCCGCAACCCGGAGATCCTGTACAGGGACCACAAGTCTAACGAGGTCTCTCCCTCAGCCGTTGCCACGGTGTTCCACCTACGGTTGAAGCGCTCTGCCAGTGCTTGTAGAAGTCCTGTGTAGCAAGGATACCCATACAGAGTCGCAGTCACAGCATATCAGATATCAGCTCGGTCTACCAGCACTCGGTAGTGGTGTACTATGCCCATGAACCACTCGGTAGCTCCCTAGCGATATCTGTGTGATGAAATCACCGCCCAACGTCCATACCAGGTAACGACGGTCTGTCACAGAATCCCAGATAGAAGGCTATGGTCGTCATAGCCCTCTCCGGAATACTCCAGCCCTGATGGCTCCAGTACTAATCTTGGACTGCCCTCTATCTCTACTCGGTGGTGTCCGTGCAAGTCCCAAGAAGCGGGACCCATCACTCCAGTGCGAACCCCAAACTGGTCTGCTCTACTGAAGAAGCCCAGGCACTCAGCACTGGGAAATTGGCTCTGCCTCCAGTAGTCCGTAGAAAAACTCAGAAAGCCACAGAGGACAATTCTGTTCAAACTGTCTCGACCCACCATGATCGCCCGCTCCAGTCGGCGACGGGCTTCAGCAACTCGTGAGTCACTCTACTCCATGCCTGGTGGGACGAAGTGCCTGATAAACTCAAACTAGTGCCGATCCAGAGGGAACACCACTGGATAGCCACCGATGCGGTCATAAGTGTAAATCCCGCCCGCCTCTGACGTGTGGGCCAACTCCACAGTCCCAACCCCGCTGCTGCGCTCGCCAACGGGGCCCTCTGCCACAGTCGTGTACCCCCAATCAAGCTGCTCCACATTAGCCGCAGTGATGACCGGCGGGCCCAAAGGGGGCATGGGCCGCTCGGTCCTCCTCACCCAGTGGTCCTCCTCCCGGACCACACTCCTCGGGACCCTCTCGTCCGTGCCAAATCCGGCCATAGCTGCAAGACATAGCACAAAAAAATGGTCAGTATGCCAGAAATTCAACACATACAATACAACAAATCACAAACATATGAAGCGTCAAAATGCAACTACAACAACTCAGAAGAAGGGGTTCACGGGCCGTACGCCCTTGTCTCTGCCTCCGATGCATGACCCGTGGGGGGCATTTGTTGTACTCGGACTATTTCCCCAGCAAAATACCCAGAAATAAGGGTTCGGGAATTTCCTCGAACACCTTCAAGGCACTGGCTACCCGGCCTCTCCGACAACCCAATGGGCCCGACTAACGGCCCCAACCCTGCTAGCCGAAGCGTACGGCGGCATTAGCAATCGATCGGGAACTCCCGACTCATAAGTTGCGGACTTCCCCCGCACTCTACACGACCACCCGGGCCATCCCGGGGACGCTCCGACCACAAGCCACGCCACATGGCACTCAGTGAAAAGGCCAGGGGGGCACCTCGGGACGCCTTCCTTCAACCATCCAAGGTCAAAGGGAGACCCAAATAGGTCAACCACAGGCCCGGGAGGCCCGCAGCACGTGCGTACGGCTCACACACGTGTGTTCGGCATTCGGCCAAACACCTTGTGGGCGCGCACGTTTCAACCCTTCTACACCAACCCACGGGCCACCCCGCGGTTCCAGAACACCAATTGGGTCCTACAACGACCCCCCAGTAAGTCGGGGCCATCCCCGACCCTCAGACACGTGGCAACATGCCACTCAACTTTAGCTCTCGGGCCAACCCAAGGCTACCCTTCCAACCCGTCGTACAACATGGCACGTAACACGAGGCAAGGCCTGTGGGCCCAAGGTGCCTCCTCCCAACTCCTACGGACTTCTACCTTTGGCCCTAGGCCAAATCCAAGGCCTGTCGGCCACCCACGGGGCTCGTTCGGCAACCCGGGGTGTGTCGGGCATTCGCCCGAACACCTTGCGAGCGGCCACTATAGCCCGAAGAATAAAGGCCCCCATGGGCCGTTTCAATATCCCGGGACCCTATATCCTTCAAAGGATATCCCCAGACGACGAAGGAAGACCTCCGGGGGCCATCCCTCGGGGTTGCGACTCGCCCTGGGCCAATTCGCCCCAGGGCATGGCCGCACCCCTGGAGAGGGCGAACTTCCCGGGAGCCACACCCTCTCCTCAGCTCGGAGGCCAGACAGCACTCCCCAGTCCCAGTTCGTGGAAATTCCTAACTTCACAGTCCGAGCTTCGTGCAAAGTTCGTTCGTCATACCCGTGTGTCGAAAGATTCACGAAGACGGAGTCCAGGGATTACGTTGAGTCACACACGTCTATCCCTCGATCTTCGCGCACAAGCAGCCAGTCCACCACTATATCCTCCCAGTATCTTTTATCTTCTTTCTTCTTAGCCAATTTGGGAAGAAAATACACAAAAAATCAGATTTTATAGAGGTGGGACCACTCCCCCTCTCTCTCTTCTATCCGGTCCGCCCAAACCCCCCCTGGGAAGGGGTTTAGGCGGACCAGCTTGGGCCCCCAAGCTAGTCCGCCTAAACCCCCCAAGGGGGGGGGTTTAGGCGGACCAGCCTGGACCCCCAGGCAGGTCCGGCTAAACCCCTTGAAAATAATTTTTTTTTCAAATTAAAAAAATGGACACTTTGGTCCGCCCAAACCCCCCTAGGGAGGGGTTTAGGCGGACCAGCTTGGACCCCCAGCCTAAACCCCTAAAAAAAAAAGAATTTTACCCTCCGAAGAGGGGTTTAGGCGGACCAGACCAGCCCCTTGGGCTGGTCCGCCTAAACCCCATCTCCCACACTTCGACACACACACACAAAATACACAAAAAATATAAGTAAAATAAAAATAAAAGCACTATTTGGGGGTTTACCCGGACCAAGTTGGACCCCTAACTTGGTCCGCCTAAACCCCAACCCCCACCCCTTCAACTTCTATAAATTGCCCCCTTACCAACAAGCTAAGGGAACGATGCATGCATATGGTACGTGAAGCAACCCACGGACACACGGACGGACAGCAAACTCCCCTGACCTAATTGTGGCACCCTCGGTCCCCCGAGGCTTTCGACAAGGGTCGGGAACGCAGGAAGACGAGTGTGCGCGCGGTTGGCTTGCTAGTCGGCTCATACACACCGAGGGTATGTCTTACGTACTCCCCTCACGCGGTGTTTAGCTGTCTCATACCAAGTCCATCCCCGCCACATGTGAGATGACTACGCCAATGGCAAATACGCCCGCATCCCAGGTCCGCCCGTGTACATGAACTTACGTCAACTCACGGTGGTAACGAAGGGCACTTCACAATGCTGCGCCGGCCCCCGACACAGAATCCCGTGCCCACCGTCCACCCCCAGTCAGCCGTCGGCCCCTCAGATTGACGAGTCGAGTCTAGTCGGACCCCTGGCCCTGGAATCACCGCCCAACGTCCATACCAGGTAACGACGGTCTGTCGCAGAATCCCAGATAGAAGGCTATGGTCGTCATAGCCCTCTCCGGAATACTCCAGCCCTGATGGCTCCAGTACTAATCTTGGACTGCCCTCTATCTCTGCTCGGTGGTGTCCGTGCAAGTCCCAAGAAGCGGGACCCATCACTCCAGTGCGAACCCCAAACTGGTCTGCTCTGCTGAAGAAGCCCAGGCACTCAGCACTGGGAAATTGGCTCTGCCTCCAGTAGTCCGTAGAAAAACTCGGAAAGCCACAGAGGACAATTCTGTTCAAACTGTCTTGACCCACCATGATCGCCCGCTCCGGTCGGCGACGGGCTCCAGCAACTCGTGAGTCACTCTACTCCATGCCTGGTGGGACGAAGTGCCTGATAAACTCAAACAAGTGCCGATCCAGAGGGAACACCACTGGATAGCCACCGATGCGGTCATAAGTGTAAATCCCGCCCGCCTCTGACGTGTGTGCCAACTCCACAGTCCCAACCCCGCTGCCGCGCTCGCCAACGGGGCCCTCTGCCACAGTCGTGTACCCCCAATCAAGCTGCTCCACATTAGCAGCAGTGATGACCGGCGGGCCCAAAGGGGGCATGGGCCGCTCGGTCCTCCTCACCCAGTGGTCCTCCTCCCGGACCACACTCCTCGGGACCCTCTCGTCCGTGCCAAATCCGGCCATAGCTGCAAGACATAGCACAAAAAATGGTCAGTATGCCAGAAATTCAACACATACAATACAACAAATCACAAACATATGAAGCGTCAAAATGCAACTACAACAACTCAGAAGAAGGGGTTCACGGGCCGTACGCCCTTGTCTCCACCTCCGATGCATGACCCGTGGGGGGCATTTGTTGTACTCGGACTATTTCCCCAGCAAAATACCCAGAAATAAGGGTTCGGGAATTTCCTCGAACACCTTCAAGGCACGGGCTACCCGGCCTCTCCGACAACCCAATGGGCCCGACTAACGGCCCCAACCCTGCTAGCCGAAGCGTACGGCGGCATTAGCAATCGATCGGGAACTCCCGACTCATAAGTTGCGGACTTCCCCCGCACTCTACACGACCACCCGGGCCATCCCGGGGACGCTCCGACCACAAGCCACGCCACATGGCACTCAGTGAAAAGGCCAGGGGGGCACCTCGGGACGCCTTCCTTCAACCCTCCAAGGTCAAAGGGAGACCCAAATAGGTCAACCACAGGCCCGGGAGGCCCGCAGCACGTGCGTACGGCTCACACACGTGTGTTCGGCATTCGGCCAAACACCTTGTGGGCGCGCACGTTTCAACCCTTCTACACCAACCCACGGGCCACCCCGCGGTTCCAGAACACCAATTGGGTCCTACAACGACCCCCCAGTAAGTCGGGACCATCCCCGACCCTCAGACACGTGGCAACATGCCACTCAACTTTAGCTCTCGGGCCAACCCAAGGCTACCCTTCCAACCCGTCGTACAACATTGCACGTAACACGAGGCAAGGCCTGTGGGCCCAAGGTGCCTCCTCCCAACTCCTACGGACTTCTACTTTTGGCCCTTGGCCAAATCCAAGGCCTGTCGGCCACCCACGGGGCTCGTTCGGCAACCCGGGGTGTGTCGGGCATTCGCCCGAACACCTTGCGAGCGGCCACTATAGCCCGAAGAATAAAGGCCCCCATGGGCCGTTTCAATATCCCGGGACCCTATATCCTTCAAAGGATATCCCCAGACGACGAAGGAAGACCTCCGGGGGCCATCCCTCGGGGTTGCGACTCGCCCGGGGCCAATTCGCCCCAGGGCATGGCCGCACCCCTAGAGAGGGCGAACTTCCCGGGAGCCACACCCTCTCCTCAGCTCGGAGGCCAGACAGCACTCCCCAGTCCCAGTTCGTGGAAATTCCTAACTTCACAGTCCGAGCTTCGTGCAAAGTTCGTTCGTCATACCCGTGTGTCGAAAGATTCACGAAGACGGAGTCCAGGGATTACGTTGAGTCACACACGTCTATCCCTCGATCTTCACGCACAAGCAGCCAGTCCACCACTATATCCTCCCAGTATCTTTTATCTTCTTTCTTCTTAGCCAATTTGGGAAGAAAATACACAAAAAATCGGATTTTATAGAGGTGGGACCACTCCCCCTCTCTCTCTTCTATCCGGTCCGCCCAAACCCCCCCTGGGAAGGGGTTTAGGCGGACCAGCTTGGGCCCCCAAGCTGGTCCGCCTAAACCCCCGAAGGGGGGGGGTTTAGGCGGACCAGCCTGGACCCCCAGGCTGGTCCGGCTAAACCCCTTGAAAATAATTTTTTTTCAAATTAAAAAAATGGACACTTTGGTCCGCCCAAACCCCCCTAGGGAGGGGTTTAGGTGGACCAGCTTGGACCCCCAGCCTAAACCCCTAAAAAAAAAAGAATTTTACCCTCCGAAGAGGGGTTTAAGCGGACCAGACCAGCCCCTTGGGCTGGTCCGCCTAAACCCCATCTCCCACACTTCGACACACACACAAAAAATACACAAAAAATATAAGTAAAATAAAAATAAAAGCACTATTTGGGGGTTTACCCGGACCAAGTTGGACCCCTAACTTGGTCCGCCTAAACCCCAACCCCCACCCCTTCAACTTCTATAAATTGCCCCCTTACCAACAAGCTAAGGGAACGATGCATGCATATGGTACGTTAAGCAACCCACGGACACACGGACGGACAGCAAACTCCCCTGACCTAATTGTGGCACCCTCGGTCCCCCGAGGCTTTCGACAAGGGTCGGGAACGCAGGAAGACGAGTGTGCGCGTGGTTGGCTTGCTAGTCGGCTCATACACACCGAGGGTATGTCTTACGTACTCCCCTCACGCGGTGTTTAGCTGTCTCATACCAAGTCCATCCCCGCCGCATGTGAGATGACTACGCCAATGGCAAATACGCCCGCATCCCAGGTCCGCCCGTGTACATGAACTTACGTCAACTCACGGTGGTAACGAAGGGCACTTCACAATGCTGCGCCGGCCCCCGACACAGAATCCCGTGCCCACCGTCCACCCCCAGTCAGCCGTCGGCCCCTCAGATTGACGAGTCGAGTCTAGTCGGACCCCTGGCCCTGGAATCACCGCCCAACGTCCATACCAGGTAACGACGGTCTGTCGCAGAATCCCAGATAGAAGGCTATGGTCGTCATAGCCCTCTCCGGAATACTCCAGCCCTGATGGCTCCAGTACTAATCTTGGACTGCCCTCTATCTCTGCTCGGTGGTGTCCGTGCAAGTCCCAAGAAGCGGGACCCATCACTCCAGTGCGAACCCCAAACTGGTCTGCTCTGCTGAAGAAGCCCAGGCACTCAGCACTGGGAAATTGGCTCTGCCTCCAGTAGTCCGTAGAAAAACTCGGAAAGCCACAGAGGACAATTCTGTTCAAACTGTCTTGACCCACCATGATCGCCCGCTCCGGTCGGCGACGGGCTCCAGCAACTCGTGAGTCACTCTACTCCATGCCTGGTGGGACGAAGTGCCTGATAAACTCAAACAAGTGCCGATCCAGAGGGAACACCACTGGATAGCCACCGATGCGGTCATAAGTGTAAATCCCGCCCGCCTCTGACGTGTGTGCCAACTCCACAGTCCCAACCCCGCTGCCGCGCTCGCCAACGGGGCCCTCTGCCACAGTCGTGTACCCCCAATCAAGCTGCTCCACATTAGCAGCAGTGATGACCGGCGGGCCCAAAGGGGGCATGGGCCGCTCGGTCCTCCTCACCCAGTGGTCCTCCTCCCGGACCACACTCCTCGGGACCCTCTCGTCCGTGCCAAATCCGGCCATAGCTGCAAGACATAGCACAAAAAATGGTCAGTATGCCAGAAATTCAACACATACAATACAACAAATCACAAACATATGAAGCGTCAAAATGCAACTACAACAACTCAGAAGAAGGGGTTCACGGGCCGTACGCCCTTGTCTCCACCTCCGATGCATGACCCGTGGGGGGCATTTGTTGTACTCGGACTATTTCCCCAGCAAAATACCCAGAAATAAGGGTTCGGGAATTTCCTCGAACACCTTCAAGGCACGGGCTACCCGGCCTCTCCGACAACCCAATGGGCCCGACTAACGGCCCCAACCCTGCTAGCCGAAGCGTACGGCGGCATTAGCAATCGATCGGGAACTCCCGACTCATAAGTTGCGGACTTCCCCCGCACTCTACACGACCACCTGGGCCATCCCGTGGACGCTCCGACCACAAGCCACGCCACATGGCACTCAGTGAAAAGGCCAGGGGGGCACCTCGGGACGCCTTCCTTCAACCCTCCAAGGTCAAAGGGAGACCCAAATAGGTCAACCACAGGCCCGGGAGGCCCGCAGCACGTGCGTACGGCTCACACACGTGTGTTCGGCATTCGGCCAAACACCTTGTGGGCGCGCACGTTTCAACCCTTCTACACCAACCCACGGGCCACCCCGCGGTTCCAGAACACCAATTGGGTCCTACAACGACCCCCCAGTAAGTCGGGACCATCCCCGACCCTCAGACACGTGGCAACATGCCACTCAACTTTAGCTCTCGGGCCAACCCAAGGCTACCCTTCCAACCCGTCGTACAACATTGCACGTAACACGAGGCAAGGCCTGTGGGCCCAAGGTGCCTCCTCCCAACTCCTACGGACTTCTACTTTTGGCCCTTGGCCAAATCCAAGGCCTGTCGGCCACCCACGGGGCTCGTTCGGCAACCCGGGGTGTGTCGGGCATTCGCCCGAACACCTTGCGAGCGGCCACTATAGCCCGAAGAATAAAGGCCCCCATGGGCCGTTTCAATATCCCGGGACCCTATATCCTTCAAAGGATATCCCCAGACGACGAAGGAAGACCTCCGGGGGCCATCCCTCGGGGTTGCGACTCGCCCGGGGCCAATTCGCCCCAGGGCATGGCCGCACCCCTAGAGAGGGCGAACTTCCCGGGAGCCACACCCTCTCCTCAGCTCGGAGGCCAGACAGCACTCCCCAGTCCCAGTTCGTGGAAATTCCTAACTTCACAGTCCGAGCTTCGTGCAAAGTTCGTTCGTCATACCCGTGTGTCGAAAGATTCACGAAGACGGAGTCCAGGGATTACGTTGAGTCACACACGTCTATCCCTCGATCTTCACGCACAAGCAGCCAGTCCACCACTATATCCTCCCAGTATCTTTTATCTTCTTTCTTCTTAGCCAATTTGGGAAGAAAATACACAAAAAATCGGATTTTATAGAGGTGGGACCACTCCCCCTCTCTCTCTTCTATCCGGTCCGCCCAAACCCCCCCTGGGAAGGGGTTTAGGCGGACCAGCTTGGGCCCCCAAGCTGGTCCGCCTAAACCCCCCAAGGGGGGGGGGGGTTTAGGCGGACCAGCCTGGACCCCCAGGCTGGTCCGGCTAAACCCCTTGAAAATAATTTTTTTTCAAATTAAAAAAATGGACACTTTGGTCCGCCCAAACCCCCCTAGGGAGGGGTTTAGGTGGACCAGCTTGGACCCCCAGCCTAAACCCCTAAAAAAAAAAGAATTTTACCCTCCGAAGAGGGGTTTAAGCGGACCAGACCAGCCCCTTGGGCTGGTCCGCCTAAACCCCATCTCCCACACTTCGACACACACACAAAAAATACACAAAAAATATAAGTAAAATAAAAATAAAAGCACTATTTGGGGGTTTACCCGGACCAAGTTGGACCCCTAACTTGGTCCGCCTAAACCCCAACCCCCACCCCTTCAACTTCTATAAATTGCCCCCTTACCAACAAGCTAAGGGAACGATGCATGCATATGGTACGTTAAGCAACCCACGGACACACGGACGGACAGCAAACTCCCCTGACCTAATTGTGGCACCCTCGGTCCCCCGAGGCTTTCGACAAGGGTCGGGAACGCAGGAAGACGAGTGTGCGCGTGGTTGGCTTGCTAGTCGGCTCATACACACCGAGGGTATGTCTTACGTACTCCCCTCACGCGGTGTTTAGCTGTCTCATACCAAGTCCATCCCCGCCGCATGTGAGATGACTACGCCAATGGCAAATACGCCCGCATCCCAGGTCCGCCCGTGTACATGAACTTACGTCAACTCACGGTGGTAACGAAGGGCACTTCACAATGCCGCGCCAGCCCCCGACACAGAATCACGTGCCCACCGTCCACCCCCAGTCGGCCGTCGGCCCCTCAGATTGACGAGTCGAGTCTAGTCAGACCCCTGGCCCTGGAATCATTGTCCCAGGACCGACCTCGACTCTCCAGCACGACAACACTCGCCTCCCAAGACTAGGACCCGACCGCTCACCTCGAGCCACGTCCGATCTCCGCCAGACACAAGTCCGTGTCCGTTCTGACCACCAAGGCAGTCGGACCTACACCAACTCCTTTGTAAAGAGTCCCTGTAGAACACGCGGATATCCGCTTTGTCACGCAATGACCCGGGGATCGACCCACGTGTCAGAATTGTCCCGCGACTTACTCCAGTTGTATTTTGGCCCATTAAGGCCCGCTTGTAAAGCCTATGTGGCTCATCATAAAGCCAGTAAAAAATACATGTGCCAGCATTCGGGCCCCCAGCTTCCCACCTACACCACTCGACATCTGTGCCTAACACCCTAACCCCAGTAAACACCCCTCGGTCCAACGTGCACCCATAGCTGCTGAATGCCCCCTAACCCTCCACCCACGGCTTCAGACACACATACAGACTTCTCTTCAGCATGGAACGAAGGTATTCGGATTCAATCCGATGTATATAAACACCGGTTGCTTGCTGCCAGTGGGGAAAGACGTCCAGTACATGATTCCCGCAATCACCTACGCACTCACACCCATGGAACTTCTTCTCTGCACGTGTCGCCCGATCGCCCGAGCCCACGTGCCGTGCCCTGGTGGCACTTCCCCGGTCAAACCTTGGTTCCATGAGTGATTGTCGAGAGATCAACTGGCACGCCCGCACCTTATCCGATTAACCATTATCCCGACATTTTTGTGCCATTCGACCCTCTTTGACTTTCCATAAAAAGGAGAGTGCCCGGTCCCGCCGTGAGAGGCATGCAACCGTTAGGAGGATACCCGAGATATATCAAACTCCCGTATCTTCCTTTCCCGCTGTATCCCTTCCTTCACCCCGGTTAACCGACATAAAAACCCGCACAACAGAGAGGATGGCACGCCCGATGGGACATCTCCCGCCTTCCTTCTTTTTACTGAAGAAAAGTCTGTGCCAGCCCTGAAGCCCGGTGCCCTTTCCCTATCCTTGTAGGAGAGGTAGAGGAGGGTACTCGTGCGCGCTTCCGCTAGCAGCTTTCGGTTCGCGCTCTGATCGTCGGACCGCCCTCGGCGACTGTCAGCTACTGTCGCCTCCGTAGCACTCAGCATTCTAGCAACCATGGCGGCTGTCACCTACGGCCCCAACGTGATTGCTACACATGCCCGGGTGGGCTACTTGGCGACGCCGATCACTTTCGGCAGCTTCGCCCCGGTTATCGGATCGCCCTACTTCTTAGGTGTGATCCCTGTGGCTGCTCCTCAGCCGACTCCAGTTTCTTCATTGGCTCCCGTGGCCAATGCGCCAGGCGCACTTCCAGCGTCGGTGTCCCGCCTGAGCGTCGGGCGCCGGACCGTCACTGCAGACCCCTACAGGGCCCCCAGATCAATGCCGACCTGGGTAAGCGTTAGCTCCCGAGGCCAGCCTCGTCCGATCTCCAACACGGGCCCCGCTCCTCAAACTTCGGTCACTACTGCAGCATCTCCCTCGGGTCCTCAACCCCGAGCCGTAGCCAAGCTGGCACCCAACACGGGCTCCCTGCCCCGGGTCCACGGCTTCCCGGCACCTTCCTCAGGTCTTCAACCCCGAGCTGCAGCCAAGCTAGCACCCAACGCGGGCTCCCTGCCCCGGGTCTACGACACCTCAGCATCTCCCTCCGGTCTCCAACCCCGAGCCCTAGCAAAGCCGGTACCCGACACGGGCTTTCAGCCCCGGGTCCATGGCTCCTCAGCATCTGCATCAGGTTTTCGACCCCGAAGACCGGCAAGGCCGACACTCGACATGGGCTCACAGCCACGAGTTTGTGGCTCTCCAGTATTACACTCGGGGCCTCGGTCCCGAGCTCTAGTTGAACCGACTCTCCCCGCGGGTCTTCCACCCAGGGGGCAACGTTCCTCAGCACCTACCTCGGGCATCCCTGCCGGAGCCCAGACTACGCCGGCACCTACCGCAGGTTCTCGACCCAGGAGCACCGGCATCCCAGCACTTCCAACGGCGTCGCCTTCTGGTGCAAGAGTGTCATCTCGAGCATCGGTGACACTTCTATCGGCGCGAGCGAAGGCTTATACCCGAGTTGCCCGACCATCGACTCCCGGCACAGGTTACTTACCCCGAGGGCCAATCCCAGCACTTTAGACTGACGGCTTCATGATACCGGTTGCTCTAGGCCGGGTCCTCTCGGTCTACCATCTTGGGGCAGAGTCTTCCTCAGCTCCTCAAAAGAAGCGTCACCATGGCCGCAGGAGCAGACGGCTCGCTACTGCAACAAGCAATTCCGGCAAGATGGTCCTGGTCGGTGACTTGCGGATCCGTCTCGACGGGGGTGAACCAATCATACCCCAGGAATGGACCGTTCCCACCGTCCCCACCTCCAATCATTTTGCCCTCTTGCATCAAACACGAGAGGACGGGGCGAAGCTCAAAAGAGTGGGTCCCTCGGCAGCAGCCCGTGGGCACCCACCGCAGCTAGACACGCGGCATCCCAACACAACTCCTCAGAAAAATGGCGACAAGGGGGATCAGCAACCTGACCTGAGAAGAATCTGGGTTACCCCAGAAGAAGCTCAAGCTGTTTGAAGGACGCGTATCACCCACCCCCTCTGAGCACTCAGACGCGGCATCAGACGGGATGCGGCTGGCTTTACAGTAGCATCGTCTGACGACACCCAGTCATCCAATGTCCCCCGCACAAGTAAGCGGAGGCAAAGGCAAGATCGTCCTCAGGCCCTCAAGCAACTTGTACAAGGTTCTCCTCCGGGTGACATCGGAAGCGAGCCCACTCAGCAACGCATCTCGGTCTTTGACAGACTAGGGACGCCCGTCCGCCGCGAGCGACACCCGCGGAGGAAGCTGACGGCCAGGTTCATCAATGATGCGGTTCGAGTGTTCGCGTGCTACACCACCGGACACCAGCCTCATAGACTAGTTCCTTTATTTAGATCTAGCCTTATTAACCTTTTTACGAGAGATCTTTGGTATATCAAAAGGTAGTTTCTAATCGACACGGTAAGTCCTATCGCGAGGAAAACACCTGGTGTGAGAGAATCTTCTGATTCCCAGACTCCGCCTGGTACCAATGAACTGCTATAGGGGTTGATTCAACCAGATTTTTTTATATTTCATCAGATCTATTCTTGTTTGTTGTGTGCTCTTTATACATCTCTTATATTTGTTAAAAGTTGTTAAAATCTGTCATCACCCATTTCACCCCCCTCTTCGGTGTCATTGATCGCGGGGCTTCAACTTCCTCGTCATCTAGAATAGCATTGAGACGAGCCTGTCACTTTCGTCCACCGCTAGAAGACTGATCTTTCATAAGGGGGCAATCTGGCATGTGGTGCTCCCGGCTTCCACATCTTAGGCATGCACCTAAGCGCTTCCAACATTCTTCGGCCGAATGACTGAATTTTTTGCAGAATGAGCAAGCGGTTGTAAGAGCCTTCTCTGCTTCCTTTATCTTCCTGTTCTTATGGCTTCCGCTCCTGTTACCACTTCGGGATCTCTTTTTGTTATCCCGAGAGTTATAGGTGATGCTGAATTTTTCCTCTTTTCTTCCTTGCCGATCTGACTTTCGGCTAGACTCCTCCCCTTTACTTTTAAGTTTCTCGACTTTTTCCAAGGTCCTTTCACACAGATGAGCTCGTTGGACCATTTCAGCTTAGGTCTGAATATTCTGGGAGCCAAGTTGCTGGATGAAAATGGGTCGCAGCCCGTCCATAAAGCGATTTACTTTAAGGAGATCCGTGCTTACCAGATGCTGAGCATAGTGTGCCAGACGAGAAAATTACAATTCATACTCGGCTACCATCATCATACCTTGATGTAATGAAGCAAATTCTACCGCCTTCCTCTCCTTGACATGTTCGGAGAAATATTTAACTCGAAAGAGCCTGAGAAATCCTTCCCGAGTGTGTGGTGCGTCTGCAGGTGGTGTAGGTACAGACTTCCACCATGTACATGCATATTTGTTAAGCTGGAATGTAGCAAGGCGAACCTTCTCCTGGTCGGCACATTGCATGAATTTGAAGATGCGATTCATTTTTTCAATCCAGTTCTCCGCTTCGTCTGGAGTGGAAGAACCGTTAAACCGTGGAGGATTTAAACTCTAGAAATTACAGTGTAGATCGCCAGCTCCTGCCCTCGCGCCAGCTTGGGCCATAGTTTGCAAAGCTTGTGTGAGACCTGCAATGGTTTGTTACATTCTATTCCAATTGACACGATGAGCCATTTGTAAGAATAAGGTACCTGAGAAGAGTAATAAATTTGTTAATTTCAACAGAATTGGTGGGTTTAATCTTAGAGATATTTCTAATTAACTATCTCAATCCCGGTTCTACCCAATTTCTCTCAAAGGTTGGGTATTTCTTTCCTTGTTTCATAGGCATGGGTCCTTAAACCTTGCACTTAATCCTATGACATGACTTCTTTTTCCTAGGACTTCTAAGCCTAGGCTCCGATACCACTCTAACTGTCACACCCTGAGCTTTTAATACAACGGAAAAAATATCAGAACGTGAACAGCCGGCATGGTAAGCCTCTCACACGCAAGAAATCAGAGTGCAAGACAATCACATATAAGTAATTGCACAAGTAACTTTTCTCAAATTTCCAACTTTATTGCATCAAATCCAATTACATAAGACCATCATTTCTTGACAACTACGACTCAAGAAAATCAAAATTACAATATGACTGTACTAGACACTTTGATCATCTAAGGCTTCTCTCATCTTGAAAACCTTCATTCACTCTCAGACCCGCTACTAGCATAATCCGAATCCGACGCACTAGTACTTCCTGAAATAGACAAGAAAATAGGTATGAGCACACTTGCCCAGTAGGTATCTTCGCATCAACATGAAGGTAATATTTAAATGATTAGCATCTTTGCTCTAGAATTAAGATCCAAATAAGAATGTGATAAACAAGTGATATAAACCAAGATAATCCAGAATCATGAAATGACTGAGCAAGTAGATATGAATAAGTATAGACTTTGAACAAGCAAGAATAATCATATAGATGCAAATTTGGCCTTTCATGAACAAGAATGTACGAGCATGTAACGCGAAAGTACTTTGCACAACCTTCTAAAGGCTATGCAATAACAAGCATGTAAATTTTATAACGAGCCTCGTGAATTTCACTCATTTATAAGAGAAAGTACTCCCAGCGCAATGCGACGCCAGTATCATCGTACCCCATGGTTTATAGCACATTTCCAACCATCGGCCGTGAGAACTAGCATATAGCCCTTAGACATAATCCATGCCCGATCTTGCATCTTCAAGTTATAAATCCAGCTACTTCCACGAGATATAATAATAACATCGGCCAATAATTCAATTCCAAATAACGATTTTTATGATCAAGTAACCAAGGAATTGAACGTACCAAAGTTTGATATGATGCCAAAGAATGATTTAAAAAGGACATTATGGTATGGCGACATTCCGGCAGCATAATTGATGAGGGCATCCCTTGCCCCTCCACATTTTCTCCAGACTCGATTGTTCGTCGGCTAGCGCCATTATGTTAGTCATGTATTTTTGAGTCTAGTCATGTAATCTTCACATTTTCTTTGAGCCAATATCATGTAATTTTCCTTTTATTTGAGTCATGTACCTAGGTTAGTGAGTCATTTTCCTAAGTCTTGAAGTCATTATGTTGGTATGATTAGTTAATGGGCCCAAACCATTGGGCTAGGCCCAGGGGCGCCCCTCCCTTGGACTGTTTGGTCATTAGTTAGCTTGTCAGGGTCAGTTTGGTCTTAGGAAAAGTGTAGAGTCTATAAATAGCCCCACCCCTCTCTCATTTGTAAACAACTTATGCATGGATATTGAATTCCAGATATACTCCAAATCCCTCTAGCCTTCTCTCTCAATATCTCTCTCTCTCTCTCTTTATCTCTCTCTCTCTCTCTCTCAAGGGGAAGAATTCGCCCCATTCTCTCTCTCCTCCCCCCTCTCAATCACTTCCAACCCCCACCTACCTCCAATAACTCCCCACAACTTCCAACAACCCTCCTTTACTCTCCATCTAGTCCCAACAACCCTCCACCAATCTAAACCCTACTTCCCAACCACCACCACTCCCCTAGGCACCTCTCCACCTTCCCAAGGCTGAATTAACCCCTCCCAAAGCCCAAATTCGAGTTTCCCTCCCCTCTCCCATCCCTCCCACACCCTAGGTCGACCCAAACCAGACCCCCCTTGGTCTGGTCGCCCTCCTCCCCCTCCTCTCTTCTCACCCTCTCTCTTGTGCACACCCACTCCCCCATCTCCACCTCTAGCAGTTCCATCCCCCCCTCTCCTTCCACCACTGCCACTCCTGACCTCCTGGAGCCCTAGCCACGTCCTCCCCCTCTCCCTAAACCTTCAGCCATCATTCACAAGCCTAGCTAACCCCCTTCCACTCCCTTTATTCTTGCTAGTTTGTAGTTTCAGATAGCAGGTCGCAGGCAGCAGAGTTGGGTCCTGAAGATTGCATCGGGTCCGGCCGCTCCCTGGTCCTCCAGGTGTCAAGGCCTACATCTCTAAAAAGGTCGTCCAGAGAGCTTTCAAGGCGAGGTGGTTTCGTCGACATCTGAGGTCGGAGCTGTCCACAGGAGCCGATCTCCCTCGACTGCGCAGAAGACCCCAGGCAGAGAACCAGAGCGAGAGTGGGAGCTCGGCCACGGTGAACCTTTTGGGATTCAGATCAAGTGTTCTTCCAAAATATTCTTCCCTCTCAAGTCCTCTTTCATCCTCAAGAAGCAGAGCTGCATTTGGACATTGGCATCTAAAGTTACGAATTTTCTACTCCAAGTGTGTCAGGTCAGTTTACAGGATCCAGAACCGACACCCCTCTACTCATCTGATCGCCCCGGTCTTCTCTGACATCTGCCAACCCCGCCGTTGCCACCGACAGAAAGAAGACTCGACCACGGTTCCAACGGTTCAGGTCTCGTCTCAATCAGAGTTTGGTAGAGATCGTGGCACCCTCTGCAACAGGCCACACTGTTCTGCACCAGACAGAGGCAGAACCCGTCAGTCCGGTTCCAGACTCTGCCCCGGCCAGCAACGATTTTACCAAGCTCAGCAAAAATTCAGAGATCATCCTTGGTCCGTTGGGAAGCTTTTAGCGCAAGTCTCATCAAGTTCTGAGCTCTGTGGAATTTGTGGCGGCATCATCACCGCACCCCTGTCCAGCCATTCTGAAGATTGGTAGAACCGGCATCAATCCGAACGTCGAGTTTTCTTCATAATTCCCCACCCCGCTTGGCCGGCTGAAGGCCCCTCCCTGCACGGAGGTAGTTTTGGCTGTAATTCACATAACCCCACCCCGAGATCCCCCCCCCTTGCATGGGGTGTAGTTCATGTCATTATTAAGTCACAGGTTTGAAGCTTCAATCGACGCGGCGTGCGGGTGCATACCCTCGCCTCCACGCTCGCCCCCGTCTCCGGCCGGAGTCGGCGTCTTCACGCTGGCTAGGTGAGCCTTGGACCCTCTCTTGACTGGTTTAATCACTTGCTTAGCTTAGTATTATTGCTATTGCTTCGTCGGACGGAGAGTGAGAGCTCGGCTCAAATTGCTAGTACCGTGAGTGACCACCGCGGACAAGTTGAGAGTGAATCCACTTAACCCACACCCTTGGTGTGTTGGCCGCCCATGATTTGGGCATCCTAGGCCCATTTGAGGTTCTTCCCAAGCTAGCCAACCATTGGAGCATAAAGGTCCCGCCTCGGACCCTCTCCAACATCGCCTAGTCGCCATCGGGTACTAATGTGCGCCATACGGGTGAGCTCGCTAGTGTGAGTCCGCTGCTCAAACTTGAATGCTTGCTAAATAGGTCCAAGGTTGGTTTTACATCAAGTGGTATCAGAGCAAGTTCACAACTTGTCTCTATCAAGTTGGTCCTAGGGCATGTCTATGCATTTAGAGTCTTCAAGTGCATCACTCTTATCCCCTAATATGGCCACCTCATATCGACCTTACCAATTGGCCCACTCCATAAGTCCAAGCCACCAAGAGATGCCTACCACTAACACCCATAACTTCCCGGGCCATATCAACTACTTCATGAAAGCCTTGACCTATGCTAATGAGTGGCTTGATAACATATCAGGCCGACTCAACCAACTTGGAGAAAATAGGCCCGCCCCAAGGACGGATGATAGGATGGCCCCTTTCCCACTTCCCACCTTTGATGGAACCTCTCCTAGAGAATATTTAGATTGGGAAGCTACAATGGACCAATACTTCACTTTGTATCCTATGTCCGAGGATGAAAAGGCATGGGTTGCTAAAATACAACTTACCAAATGGGCCGAAACTTATTGGATGCAAATTGTCGGGCTAAAGGTACTTAGAAGGGAAACTCCCATCACCACTTGGAAGGACATGAAGGAGCAACTTAGAGCAAAATATATGTCCCCTTCCTACCCGGGTTACCAAAACTCGAGGAGCACTCCCACTCCTCCAACCCCACCCATCCAAACCCTTACCACTAGAACCCAAGTGGCCAAGGCCTCCACCTCCCCACCTAATCCCATGAGGGCCCCCACACCCCAACCAAAACCCCCTTCCCTAACCTACACTAGTCAAGCCCCTTTAGCCCCCACTTCCACCCCAAACGATCCCAAGGGCAAGAGACCCCTAATCGACCCAGTTCCCTCCATGGTGACCACCACTCATCCAACCCTCACCATTAAAAATCAAGTGGACACCGTCTCCACCCCTCCACCGAGACCCATAATGGCCACAACCCCCAAACCCAAAACCCCTCACCCAACCCACCTCCCACTTCCTACACCAATCTTTCTCCAACCTAGGCCTCCTCTACTTCCCCTTCCTATCCCAACCCAAGCCCATGCTTGTTCACCACCCCGGGTGTGTCATATGCTAGCTATCACCCAACCACCCACCATAGATCCCCCTACTCCATTAGCAATAGAAGTTGCTACCCACACACCTACCCAAGTGGAGAAGGATGCCCATCCGAATCCACCTCCCAACATAGAGGAAATCCAAAGGCCAAACAACTCACACACCTCTAGCCTAGCTCCTCTAGAGATACCCAACCTCACCATAGATAAGTCCATACTCCAATGGCTCAAGAAAGGTCTCACCATTCCTAGTTCACAACCATGCCACCTACCCATGGGATATCAATCCCAAATCATTCCCATTCAACCACATGTCACTTATCAAACTTCTTATTGTGTGGAAGATTTGGGAGACTTAGTGAACTACCTACATTGGCAAATTTACTTGACCAATATGCTAGCCATGAGGCCGCCCGAAACTAACACCATTAGCCTAGCATATCCCACCATTGGCTCCATCACTTCCATCTACACTAATGGCCAAGTTACTAGTGAGATCATCCTCCTTCTTCCCATGGAGGAAGAACCTATCCTAGTCCACTCCCCAACCATTGAGATCCCAAGTGCTTTGATCAGCCAACCCATTAGCAACCTTGGCCCAATTATTGAGGAGGATGACTCACCATTCGAGGACCTTGAGAGCATAGAGTACCCCTACCAAGATGACCCTTACTATGATCCCTATGATCCATTCCAATGGGAGTCAAGGAACCCATGTGACCCAACCACCTTAACCACCACCTACCTTTCCCTACCCCAACCCACCATATTTGATCCAATCCACCCCATCCCAGACCCGGGTTACACCATGAGAGCCATGACTTTGGGTGGTATACACCTAGGGATCGAGGAAGTGCCTCATTTCATGATATCCACCTTGCTAGACCCCTTTGACCCATTCCAATGGAAGTCTAAAAGCCCACACATAGGAGACATCTTTGTCACAAGAGTGCATAAGTCTTGGCATACAACACCACTTGGCATGATTCATAAGTCGGGAACATTCATTCACATCACCCACATGTCAAGTAGGAAGTATAAGTGGACCGTATTTGGATGTATTGGCCCACCTTCATTAATCATGAGTCTTAAACATGAGAGGAGCATACATGGATGTCCGGGTCCCCCGACATTTGTCTTACCCATACATAAAAGGTTCATCTCTGGTTGTCCCGGGCCCCCTAAGTCTGTCACAGTCTTCATGGCATCAAAGCATGATCGAACTACATTTGGCTGCCCCGGACCACCTTTGCATACCATACATTGTCCACTCACACCGCATCATAAAGCATAGCATATGCATCCAAGCAAATATCAAGCAGCAAGCGGTGAGATTCATAATAAGCAAGCAAAAACTCGTGTGCGCCACTTGAAATTCCAAGTTGGTAACTTGACGATGATGACTTTGGAGTGGCTCTACCCTGGGGTCACCTCCAAATCGAGGGCACGAGGACTTGGACCTTGCCAAGTTTCGAGTGGCTTTGGCAAACCGGCTTATGGGTTGAACTTCCAAAAGGGTTTTGGGATTCTCCCCATTTCTCATGAAGCGGATCCAACACCCACTAAGGGCACCGCGGTGGATCCTAGTGAGTGCCTTGAGCTTACACCTATCCTTGCGAGGGACACCTTCGGAGTGCCACCACAAATTAGCCCGAGAGCCCGACGTGAGCACACGGCAGCAATACTAGGCAAGCAAGACATCATAGCCAGCATGAGGGTGTGTCCGGGCCACTTCGAAAGGCTGAAGCGCCGTTCCCCGACTATGGTCGCGGGTTGAGTATGGAGATCATGGATCGCCCAGAGCCGTAGTTTTATGTACTACTTCCCTGGTGGACCCATACTCGACGGGGTCGAGTTTTCCCCACCCCGGGGGTATGATGAGGGCATCCCTTGCCCCTCCACATTTTCTCCAGACTCGGATTGTTCGTCGGCTAGCGCCATTATGTTAGTCATGTATTTTTGAGTCTAGTCATGTAATCTTCACATTTTCTTTGAGTCAATATCATGTAATTTTCCTTTATTTGAGTCATGTACCTAGGTTAGTGAGTCATTTTCCTAAGTCTTGAAGTCATTATGTTGGTATGATTAGTTAATGGGCCCAAACCATTGGGCTAGGCCCAGGGGCGCCCCTCCCTTGGACTGTTTGGTCATTAGTTAGCTTGTCAGAGTCAGTTTGGTCTTAGGAAAAGTGTGGAGTCTATAAATAGCCCCACCCCTCTCTCATTTGTAAACAACTTATGCATGAATATTGAATTCCAGATATACTCCAAATCCCTCTAGCCTTCTCTCTCAATATCTCTCTCTCTCTCTTTATCTCTCTCTCTCTCTCTCTCAAGGGGAAGAATTCGCCCCATTCTCTCTCTCCTCCCCCCTCTCAATCACTTCCAACCCCCACCTTCCTCCATTAACTCCCCACAACTTCCAACAACCCTCCTTTACTCTCCATCTAGTCCCAACAACCCTCCACCAATCTAAACCCTACTTCCCAACCACCACCACTCCCCTAGGCACCTCTCCACCTTCCCAAGGCTGAATTAACCCCTCCCAAAGCCCAAATTTGAATTTCCCTCCCCTCTCCCATCCCTCCCACACCCTAGGTCGACCCAAACCAGAACCCCCTTGGTCTGGTTGCCCTCCTCCCCCTCCTCTCTTCTCACCCTCTCTCTTGTGCACACCCACTCCCCCATCTCCACCTCTAGCAGTTCCATCCCCCCCTCTCCTTCCACCACTGCCACTCCTGACCTCCTGGAGCCCTAGCCACGTCCTCCCCCTCTCCCTAAACCTTCAGCCATCATTCACAAGCCTAGCTAACCCCCTTCCACTCCCTTTATTCTTGCTAGTTTGTAGTTTCAGATAGCAGGTCGCAGGCAGCAGAGTTGGGTCCTAAAGATTGCATCGGGTCCAGCCGCTCCCTGGTCCTCCAGGTGTCAAGGCCTATGTCTCTGGAAAGGTCGTCCAGAGAGCTTTCAAGGCGAGGTGGTTTCGTCGACATCCGAGGTCGGAGATGTCCACATGAGCCGATCTCCCTTGACTACGCAGAACACCCTAGGCAGAGAACCAGAGCGAGAGTCGGAGCTCGGCCACGGCGAACCTTTTGGGATTCAGATCAAGTGTTCTTCAGAAAACTTCTTCCCTCTCAAGTCCTCTATCATCCTCAAGAAGCATAGCTGCATTTGGACATTGGCATCTAAAGTTACGAATTTTCTACTCCAAGTGTGTCAGGTCAGTTACAGGATCCAGAACCGACACCCCTCTACTCATCTGATCGCCCCAGTCTTCTCCGACATCTGCCAACCCCGCCGTTGCCGCCAACAGAAAGAAGACTCGACCACGGTTCCAACGGTTCAGGTCTCGTCTCAATCAGAGTTTGGTAGAGATCGTGGCACCCTCTGCAACAGGACACATTGTTCTGCACCAGACAGAGGCAGAACCAGTCAGTCCGGTTCCAGAATCTGCCCCGGCCAGCAACGATTTTACCAAGCTCAGCAAAAACTCAGATATCATCCTTGGTCCGTTGGGAAGCTTTTGGCGCAAGTCTCATCAAGTTCTGAGCTCTGTGGAATTTGTGGCGGCATCATCACCGCACCCCTGTCCAGCCATTCTGAAGATTGGCAGAACCGGCATCAATCCGAACGTCGAGTTTTCTTCATAATTCCCCACCCCGCTTGGCCGGCTGAAGGCCCCTCCCTGCTCGGAGGTAGTTTTGGCTGTAATTCACATAACCCCCACCCCGAGATCCCCCCCCCCCTTGCATGGGGTGTAGTTCATGTCATTATTAAGTCGCAGGTTTGAAGCTTCAATCGACGCGGCGTGCGGGTGCATACCCTCGCCTCCCCGCTCGCCCCCGTCTCCGACCGGAGTCGACGTCTTCACGCTGGATAGGTGAGCCTCGGACCCTCTCTTGACTGGTTTAATCACTTGCTTAGCTTAGTATTATTGCTATTGCTTCGTCGGACAGAGAGTGAGAGCTCGGCTCAAAATGCTAGTACCGTGAGTGACCACCGCGGGCAAGTTGAGAGTGAATCCACTTAACCCACACCCTTGGTGTGTTGGCCACCCATGATTTGGGCATCCTAGGCCCATTTGGGGTTCTTCCCAAGCTAGCCAACCATTGGAGCCTAAAGGTCCCGCCTCGGACCCTCTCCAACATCGCCTAGTCGCCATCGGGTACTAGTGTGCGCCATACGGGTGAGCTCGCTAGTGTGAGTCCGCTACTCAAACTTGAATGCTTGCTAAATAGGTCCAAGGTTGGTTTTACATCAATAATGATTCATTCATTAAATTCTATAACTTAGTATTAACATTTTAAACATAGTTTTGGAACTCTAGATAATCCTAAGATCATCTAGAAATTCAAGAAAACCAACCCCAATGGTCAAACCTTGGGTTAGACTAAATCAGGAACTAAGCGGTCGTTTACTGGATCGTTTCGTTCAGAAAGCGGTCATAGTCTAGACCGTCTCATAAAAAGAGAGTCGACGCATGAAAAAATGTGTCGATGCAGGGAAAACCATCTGGAGCTTTAGTGGTCTAGTGAATGGCCGCTAACCGAATCAGACGGTCAACCATAGGGCGCTAAGGTCTAGGGTACATAATTGGGTTTTAATGGTACAACCAGCTCGGCGTCCTAATGGGAATCACAGGCTCGCGGAGTCTTACGAAGGCCTTGAAACATAATACCCTAGTCCGACAGAAGGAATATCGACAGAGAGATTCATAAGTCCAAGACAAATATGCCTATAAGTGCAAAGTGTAACTAATGACAACATACCGGGATATGTGCCATGTACTTAAGAAAATGACTCGTAGATAAGAAAGGATCATGATAAAATAGCGATAAACTACTAGTGAATCCAGTTCATCTACCACTTTGAAAATATGCATTTAGTACAAGAGTATATGATTTTGGCATGAAAATAACTTAAGATTAAAAGAAATTCCAAATGCATAAAGAACATGAAACCAACTAGAATAAATCATCAATATTAACCAAGTATAAGAAAACAAAGCTTAAAACTTTGTAAAAACTTAAATAACTAGGCTTATCATAAGTAAATTAGGGCCATTCTGCATTATGTCTCGGATTAACATTAAAACAGAACTCAGAAACAAAAGCGGCCGCTTCAAGGACCGTTTTACAGAGGCTAGCAGTCTATCGTAGGGCTGCTAGTTATTCCAGGCGGTTTTTAGGTAGACCGTTTCTTCCTCTGTAGCAGACAGACATTAAAAAATTGATGCTCAATCCTATTTTACATAAGGCATAAAAATGATATAAAACATGTAATGAACATGCCAGAAGAAAGTAGGCCAAGAATATGCACTAGAGAATGTAAATTAGGTAGAAATTTCATCTTTTCCATCAAAGGCTAGGTTCATGCATGAGAATGAACAAACTACTAAAACACAAAATACTCCATATATAATGCAAGAAATCAACTGAAAATAGTGGGCTTTTACTCCTAAGCTCATGTTTAAGCCGTTCATGAGATAACCTACCTCTGGTCTTGTCCTTAAACTTCGAATTTAGCTTGCAGTTAACCCTAGTTCCTGCTCTTCCTGAACTGAACCAGCAACTTCATGGCCTTCTATCTCTTGATTCCCTTTACCTATGACCACAAAATTTGGAGGGTAAAAAGAGGGTACTAAAAGGAACAATTCATTCTAAAGAACCTTTATCTAATTACCTCGTTTAGGGCTTCTTTCTTGCTGATCATTCTGACCCGGTCGCATAGGTTCCTGAGATTCTTGTGCTAAACCAGCGACTTAAGACACCTTTAACTTCCTGTAGGCTTGATCTCCTAGAATGAAATTTTGGGAGTAGTTAGACCTTAGTATTATGAACAAAAACTTCTACAGAACATACCTCTAATTCATCCTCCTTACCTCAGTTCCACGCTAGCCAAAAGTAAGGGTCGCGCAGGTTGGTTCTCCCGGTCTATTTATAGGTTTAGCTAGGGTTTTAAGGATTTGCACGAACTTAGAGTCCTAATTAGGTCACCCATTAGATCTAAATCTATCTTAGAACCTTCTAGCTAATGGATTACATCGATCCCAAGTGATTAGGATGCTAAAGTTTCCATCTTTTCACACCTTCTATTCACGGAATCTGCAGTGCTTAGTGGTCTAGTGCTAGAACGTTTATTCTCCTATGCGGTCGCCCGATAGACTGTTTCTTTTGTTGGCGCCGAATTTGAACAGTTTCGAACTCTTTTGATATTATCTCCTATTATTATCCATTTATTTATTTAATAAAGAGTAATTATCCCCTTAAATTCGTAAAACACTAGTTTAAGCTTCTAGAATATGGGCCAAACCTTATAAACTTACTTTTGGGTCATTTAGGGCCTATATAAAAGATTATATTCATTTAAATAAATATTGGGCTTTAATAATTAGATTTAATTAACTATAATTCATTTAATAGCCGATTATATTTCTAGAAAATTTAAAATATTATTTATAAAATCTTAGGGTATTACACAGGGGCTGGCTAAACCTCAAGCTAGGGTGGCCAAATGACATTAACACCTTCAGAACACACTCATGGCCATCTAGACATGAACTATGCTTGCCAGCCAAAGGCCTCATCACTGGTATCTCTAATACTGCACCAGAAACTCGCACCTGCTGGAAAAAACTCTGCCTAACCCAGCACAACCGGGGCCACCACCATTAGGGAAGATAACTCGCTATCTTACTCCTCAGGCCCCTTGCTGGCACTCCGACAGTATCCGAATCCGCCTTCACATCACCATCACCACGCTCTCTAGCTCCTATGCGAGAAACAACACGGTAAATTAACACAAAAACTCTATGCCAGCTGCCAACTGTAATAGACTTTATAGACTCTAGAACACTGCAATTATCTCAAATTCCCATGTACATCCACTACCTAGCTCTGATACCACCTGTAACGACCCAAGATCTGAATATCAGGAATTACCTGATACCATTCAAATCCTGCCCTGCCACCCACGAGCCGGAAGGCTCGGAAGGGTTTATTAGGTGTTGTGGGGGTACATTAACATTTAAAATAATGTAAAAAATAACTACAGAATTAATTGTTTAAATAATAGAAAATAAATTATATTTTAATTAATAAATTAACTATAGAGTCTAGTCCGCCAAGTACAATCTATAGGGAAAGAAACGTACTCAATCACCGGGTACGCCCCGGCTCTGGCAAGCTGGCAACTACGAACCTCCGCGTTGCACCTCTGAACCTCGAGGAGGAATCGCAACACTTGAAAATAAAGGGGTCAACCTCATCTCATTGGCTCAGTAGGGGTCCCGCGGATCCCCACCACCAAACAACGGTGGTAGACAGTAGCGATAATGTAAATAACAACAACAATAGTAAGAGGAGTAGCAACAGGAACAATAACGATGGAAGTAGCTGCCGTAGCAAGAAGAGTAACGATGGTAGTCGGTGGTACCACGACTGATGTGACACAATGATGCAAAGGCAGCAAACGACAATGATCCCTTGGACTTAATTCGCAATAACAATCACAAGAGTCGAGAGCAACTTGAGAGTCGCCGTTACACCGCGCACACCCGTTTCCCGTGGTGACTCGGTGATGCCGAGTCGAGGTAGTGGAGAAAGCCCCTGGCTGGCTAGAGGGCCAGCACCACTTAGGTTGACCCTCCCGAAGGTATGAAGCCCACAAACGAGGGCGGCCGGGTGCCTTGGGGGCACTAGGTCACTCACTCACTATGGCCACGGTGACCACACAAGAGTTAGTGGCTCCGGGAACGGGCACTCTCTCACCGACCAGCGGACAAGCTTTACGATATGAAATGAACAGAAATAAATGGAGCAAGGGCAGGAGCTCACCTGGTTGGTTTGAAGAAACCAACCCCGATTGGAGACGAGGGCGAGCGGGGAAGTGTGGTTCCCCGCACACTGTGCCGGTGAAGCTTCAATCCTGTTTTGAATGATTACAATCACTACTCCTCGCGCAGGAGGGTGAACTTAGGGTGGGGACAATTAAGTACACTCAAACACTACCTCCACGCAGGGAGGGGCGGTAAGCCGGCCAGGCGGGAGAGGGAGATTCGCCGGAAGACGCGCCGGTGTAGCCGAAATGGAAACTCCCTGCTTGCTGTGATGGCTGACTGCCAGTCGCTGTAGAGGCCGTAGATCACGTTCTAGATGTTTGCTGAAGACGAGACCAGCTGGGAAATCATCGTATCTGGAACCAGGATGCTTCAGAATTTTCTCAATTTCTTCGGCTGCAGTGGCTGGTCTGGATCGAGCTTCGAACAAGGTGGCAGTTTCTGGCCGCAACAGCTACCTGACACGAATAGTAACTTGCAGAAGTTGTCCCGGCCGTTCCCGGGCACCAAATCTCTAACCGTCGAAGTTTATGGGACCGTGGATGGACCCTCTTCGCGGGAAAACTGGTGGGGAAGCCGTCTGAGGTCGGGATGGACTGTGGGACGCCGATGAGTGGCAACAGGTCGCTGCAGGTTGTGGGAGGCAGTCCCGACCAGTCGAGGGAGAAAAACGAAAGCTCTGACCTCCGGATGCCGAACACACTTCTGCTTCTTGATCCAGAAAGAGGACAGGTGAAGGAAGATATTTGTAGAAGGACTCGTGGCTTGAATCTTCCACCGTCGGCCGTGGTGCAGCTTCGAACCGGGTTCAGGAACTCTGCAGAGGGAGCTCTGCGCAGTCGGGGGAGATTGGCTCTCCCGGACAGCCCCGAACTTGGAACGGAATGGAATCACCTCGCCTGCGAAGATGACTGGACGCCCTTTCAAGAAAGGTATGGTACGCCAACAAATGTCTCCGTGTGAACTCGGGGAAGCTTCTGCAAGACGAGTCTTCTTCTGCCACCTGCAGACTTGACCAAAGGAAAGGGATGGTGGTGGAGCTAGGTTAAGGGGAGTGGAGATTAGTAATGGAGGGAAGGGTGGGGGTGATAGTAGATGGGGGAGGGATGTGTGGGGATGAAGAGAGGAGTGGAGCAGGGGAGATGGAGGTCCAAGAGGGGGGGGGAGGGGTGACGTGGCCGCAGCTAGTAGATGGGGATGGGGTGGTCGGCCAAGGCCAAGGGGGGGGGTGAATAGATGGTGGGGGGTGCGCAAGTGGTGGTGGAGTGGGGGTTTGATTGCCCTGGGGATATGAGTGAGTGTGTGGGGGAGTGGAAGGGTTGCTTGGGGAAGAGGGAGGGGTGCCTTGGAGGTGGAGAAGGTGTATGGGGAATGGGAAGGGTTGCTTGGGGAAGTGGAGGTATTGATGGGAGTTAATGCTCTTGGGGAGGTGAAAGGGTGGAAGGGTGAGGTGGCTGGTGATGTGGCAAGGAGGGGGAAGGGGAAGGGGCAGGTTCGCCCAAGGGAGAGAGAGAGAGAAGGGGAAGAGAGAGAGTGGGGTTCACCCCCTTTAGTGAGAGGGAGAAGAAGAGAGAGAGAGAGTTAGAGAGGGAGAGAGAGAGAGCTAGAGAGAGGGGGGCACAATTCTTGTGGCAAATTTTACTCAAATATTCATTAGCTCAAAATGGAGGGTTTGGGGCCCTATTTATAGGGAATCCCCAATTTACAATAAGTCCTTGCAAAATAGATAACTGACACAAGACTAGGGGAAGGAAAAGAGGAAGTGGGCCAAGCCCAAGGATTCGGGCCCAGAACCCACATGAAGACTACTAAACATAGGGAAATAAACACGTAACCTAGATACTGGACTCAAATAAAAGCAAATTACATCATAATGACTCAAAATAAAGGTAACAAGTGCACAAAGATGCTCCTCAAGGTGCTGCAGCGAGCGGTGAAGTGATGGAGCTCAGGACTGGATCTCGTCGGAGGGGAGGGAGGTCCCGAGCCAGAGGGAATCGTGAGTGATGCCCTCATCAATTCCCCCGGGCCGCGAAGAGCTCGACTCTGTCGAGTAGAGGTCCTCCCTGCTGTGATACTGCTCCAAGAGGTCGGGGTCCAACCGCTGGAGGTCCTCCCGACTCACCCAGGCGTCATCCGAAGGGGGCCGTCCCTTCCACCTGACCAGGTATCGCTCATACGCCTTGCTCCGTGTATTGGTGACCTGTACATCTAATATCCGCTCCACTTGATCACGCTGGTTTCTCAAGTTGGGTGGAGCTCTCTGAGGTGTGGGGGCGCTCCCAAGGGGTGGAGTAGGCTGGACCTCCTCACTGGGTGTCACCGTGGGGCCCTTGTAGGGTACCAGGTCAGCCACATTGAATGTGGGACTTACTCCGTATTCTTCAGGGAGGTCCAACACATAAGCATTGGTGCCAAGTCGTCTCAGTACCTGGAAGGGGCCGGCTCCACGAGACCTCAACTTTGAGGTATTCCCATGGAATAGCCTCTCAGTTCTCACCATCACAAAATCAGCAGTTTGGAACTCTTGGTGGCGGCGGTGGGAATCAGCTGACTTCTTGTAAATCTCATTTCTCTTGTTGATGTTTTTGCGAATATTCTCATGTAACTCTCTAAGGTGTTGTGCAAAAGACTCAGCAGTGATGGATACCCTAGCATGAGGGGGTAGGGGAATGAGATCTGTTGGTTTCCTGGGCTTGTAGCCATGCACAGCTTCGAAGGGACTCATGCCTATGGACCTATTGGTGGAATTATTGTATGCAAACTCGGCTTGAGGCAGAATGAGTTCCCAATTTCCAGGGCGGTCCTCAACAAGGCACCGCAGGAGATTCCCTAGGCTCCGATTGACAACTTCGGTCTGGCCATCGATTTGAGGGTGATAGGCCGTGGAAAATTTAAGCAGGGTCCCCATTAGATGCCAGAGGGTCTTCCAAAAGTAGCTTGTGAATTTGACGTCCCTATCTGAAATGATGGTCTTGGGCAGGCCATGGAGGCGGACCACCTCATCAAAGAACAGACGGGCCACATGGGAGGCGTCAGAGGTTTTAGAACAGGGGATGAAGTGGGCCATTTTTGAGAATCTGTCCACTACAACAAAGATGGAGTCATGTTTCCTCTGGGTCCGAGGTAGCCCTAACACGAAATCCATGCTCAGGTCCTGCCATGGCTGATCCGGGACGGGTAGAGGGGTGTATAGGCCTGTGTTCTGTCTGACTTGCTTAGCAGTCGCACATGTGCGACATTGCCCCACGATTTTGGCCACATCCCTTTTGAGACTGGGCCAATAGAACTGTCCTTCAACCAAGGCAATGGTTTTGTGAACCCCAAAGTGCCCAGCCAGGCCTCCTGCATGTAATTCCCAGACTAATAAACCCCGCAGTGAAGTTCTAGGGATGCAAAGTCTATGTCCTTTGAAGATGAATCCGTCCTCTAGGATAAAACTCTGGTGTTCTTGGGGTGAAGAGGTGATTAGGTCGGCATGGACATGTCCAAAGTCGGGACAGTTTGGGTATTCTTCCTTAACCCGATCGAACCCTATTACTTCTACCCGAATGGTAGCTAGCAGGGAGATTCTCCTACTGAGTGCATCAGCAGCACAGTTTTCACTTCCGGCCTTATGTTTGATCACAAATGTGTAGGCCTGGATGTACTCGACCCATCGGGCATGCCGGGCATTCAGTTTCTGCTGGGAGTTGAGGTATTTTAGGGCCTCATGGTCGGAGAATATGACAAATTCCTTGGGCAGGAGGTAGTGCCTCCAATGGCGGAGGGATTGCACCACCGCATAAAATTCCTTGTCATAGGTAGAGTACTTCATCCTGGCATCACACAACTTCTCACTAAAGTAGGCCACTGGGTGTCCCTCTTGGCTGAGGATCCCGCCAATTCCTACCCCGGAGGCATCACAAGTCACCTCAAAGACTTTGGAGAAGTCAGGGAGGCACAATACAGGGGCTTGGGTCATCCTCTCTTTGAGTTCTTGGAAGGCCCTAGAGGCCGACTTGGTCCAAACAAAGGTCCCCTTCTTAAGGCAGTCGGTGATAGGGGCTGTGACTGTGCTAAATCCACGGATGAATCTCCGGTAAAAAGTGGCCAATCCATGGAAACTCCTGACCTCATGGAGGGTGCGGGGCTCCGGCCAGTCAACGATAGCTCGGACCTTCTCGGGGTCCATGGATACTCCCTTAGTGGAAACCTACCCAAGGAGAGTAATGGACTCTGTCAGAAAGTGGCACTTTCCTGGGTTGGCATAGAGACTCTCTTTCCTAAGGACAGTCCAGACTTGTCTGAGGTGGTTGAAGTGGGCCTCCCTAGTCCGACTGTAAATAAGGATGTCATCGAAATAGACCACTAGGAAGACTCCTATGTAAGGTCTGAGGACTTCCATCATGAGACGCATGAAGGTACTCGGGGCATTTGAAAGTCCGAAAGGCATCACTAACCATTCATAGAGCCCATCTTTGGTTTTAAAGGCAGTTTTCCATTCATCCCCGGGCCTTATCCTAACCTGATGGTAGCCACTTTTGAGATCTATTTTGGAAAAAATGGTGGCCCCGGCTAGCATGTCAAGCATATCGTCAAGTCTAGGTATGGGAAACCTATATTTGACTGTGATCTTGTTGATGGCCCTGCTGTCGACACACATTCGCCATGTCCCATCTTTCTTTGGTGTGAGGAGGGCTGGGACAGCACAAGGACTTTTGCTAAGACGGAGGAAGCCTTTTCTAATGAGTTCCTCCACTTGCCTCCTCAATTCAGCATGCTCAGTGGGGTTGAGGCGATAGTGGGGAAGGTTTGGGAGGGTGGCCCCTGGGACAAGGTCAATAGCATGTTGGACATCCCTCATGGGTGGCAGTTGATCGGGGAGCTCTTCGGGGAACACATCCTTGAATTCTTCTAAGAGAGGGTGGATTTCCACGGGATGAGTGTTGGAGGAGGTGGGTTCCCCGAGGCATATGACTACAGCGTATACGGGTGTTCCGAGAGCTACCTCTTCCTCGAGTTCTTGTCTAGTGATGAGGTGTAGGCCCTTGGTGGGTTTCTCATGGGTGGAGGGTTGACTTGTTGGTTGGGTTGGGGGTGATGAGACCCCTGGGCTTTGAGGTGGTGTAGGGAGAATTCCCTTGGAGGGTGGTTCCTTTCGGGGTGGTGAAGGGTTGAGGCGAATGGTCTTCCCCTCGTGTTCAAAGGTGCATGTGTTCGTTTTCCCATAGATGGTAGCATTAACATCATATATCCAAGGTCTCCCTAGTAGGATGCTTCCTACAGCCATAGGTATGATGTCACACCATATTTGCCCTTGGTAGGATGAAAAGGTGATGGGGATAAGACAACATGTGTTGACGGGTAGGGAATGGTTGTTTATCATGACCCGATATGGTTTGGGGTGGGGTGTTGGGGTAAGCCCTAGGAGCTTGACGGTGTCCGGGGACACGGTGTTGACACAACTTCCGTTATCTAGGATGACCTTCCTAACCTGGTTCCCGATTTTGATGAAGGTGTGAAAAATGGAAGTCCTCCGCCAGTCGTCCTCTTGAGGTTGGGTAAGGGTGCACCTTATCACCCCTAGGTGGGTGGAGTGGGGGTCATCTTCTACACCTTCCTCAAAGAATTGCACCTCGTATTCCTCTTCCCACCCAAAAGTAGCCTCGTGTTCCTCAATAGTATTCTCATGGGTTTCCTGGGATGTGGTAGGTCCGCCCTCAATAACAAGGCTCGACAACCCCTTGGAAGGGCATTGGGAGGCTATGTGGCCATAACCATGGCACTGAAAACACTTAACCGTACTACTCCCTGGGGTCTTCCCTTTGGAGGCTTCCTCCCTTCGGGGAGGAGGGTTGGATGGAGTGACCTTTGTGGGGGTAGGATTGGTTGGCTGGGGGTAGGGCCGAGTGGGGGTTCCCCCACTGGGAGGAGGTGTTCTCAGCAGGGGAGGGAGGTTGGGTCGGGGTCCCGGGCCCTTGGGGGGGGGCAAACCTTGGGTTCCTAGAAAACATTTCTACATCCCGGGCTATTTGATAGGCGACCTCAAGGTTATGAGCTTCCATCATGAAAAGCTCCCGTTTGATGTGGGGAAGGAGACCATTCCTAAACCGGGATAAAGTGACGGCTGGCTCTTCGACGACACCACACCTTAAGAGGTATGAGTAAAATTTTTCTATATACTCTTCCACGGTCTTTCCCTCTTGGGTAAGGCTTTGCCACTCGTCAAGGAGGAGTTGGCTATAGAAATTGGGAAGGTATTTGTTTCTGAGTTGGATTTTCATGTCGAGCCAAGTGTCAATGGGTTCCTCCCGCCTAATCCTCCTTTGGGTCCCTACCTTTAACCAATATGTCTTGGCTAGTTTGAGAAGGTGCATCTTGGCCAACCTAACCTTTCTCTCCTCGGACATTGGGTACCAATCAAAGTATTGGTCCATGCCATGCTCCCATTCTTCATAGGCACTTGGGTTATGAGACCCATCAAAATTCGGAGCATCTACCTTGATCATTCTTAAGAGGAAGTCATCCGGATCCTCTCGTGGTCGCCTCTCTTGGTACCGAGGTTGTGGGGCCCTCTCTTGCTCACGATACCACTCATTCTCTAGGTCTTCCCTCTGATGTTCAACCCGCGGAGGCGGAGCCCTGTGGACATGATTCCTAGGTGGGACCCTAGCTTCTTCTAATCTCTCTAATCGAGTGGAAAATCCATTCATTTGCTCCGTGAGGGCTTGAATGGCAGCCTCAAGTCGATCCATAGGAGCTTGGGGAGCTTCCCTAGGGATGTTTTGGTTGCCTTGGAAATTGGGATCCATGGGTGGATCGGAAGTAGAAGGATCGGGTATATGGTACCCCTACGGGTGGACATGCACACAGACAAGGTGACCGACACGGGATGGTAATGCAATTGCCCTAGGACCTAGGCTTGTAGAGACAAGTCTAAAACTTACTCTGATACCACTTGATGTGACACAATGATGCAAAGGCAGCAAACGACAATGATCCCTTGGACTTAATTTGCAATAACAATCACAAGAGTCGAGAGCAACTTGAGAGTCACCGTTACACCGCGCACACCCGTTTCCCGTGGTGACTCGGTGATGCCGAGTCGAGGTAGTGGAGAAAGCCCCTGGCTGGCTAGAGGGCCAGCACCACTTAGGTTGACCCTCCCGAAGGTATGAAGCCCACAAACGAGGGCGGCCGGGTGCCTTGGGGGCACTAGGTCACTCACTCACTATGGCCACGGTGACCACACAAGAGTTAGTGGCTCCGGGAACGGGCGCTCTCTCACCGACCAGCGGACAAGCTTTACGGATATGAAATGAACAGAAATAAATGGAGCAAGGGCAGGAGCTCACCTAGTTGGTTTGAAGAAACCAACCCCGATCGGAGACGAGGGCGAGCGGGGAAGTGGGGTTCCCCGCACACTGCGCCGGTGAAGCTTCAATCCTATTTTGAATGATTACAATCACTACTCCTCGCGCAGGAGGGTGAACTTAGGGTGGGGACAATTAAGTACACTCAAACACTACCTCCACGCAGGGAGGGGCGGTAAGCCGGCCAGGAGGGAGACGTAGATTCGCCGGAAGATGCGCCGGTGTAGCCGAAATGGAAACTCCTTGCTTCCTGTGATGGCTGACTGCCAGTCTCTGTAGAGGCCGTAGATCACGTTCTAGAATTTTACTGAAGACGAGACCATCTGGGAAATCATCGTATCTGGAACCAAGATGCTTCAGAATTTTCTCAATTTCTTCGGCTGCAGTGGCTGGTCTGGATCGAGCTTCGAACAAGGTGGCAGTTTCTGGCCGCAACAGCTACCTGACACGAACAGTAACTTGCAGAAGTTGTCCCGGCCGCTCCCGGGCACCAAATCTCGAACCGTCGAAGTTGCTGGGACCGTGGACGGACCCTCTTCGCGGGACGGACCCTCTCCCGGGCACCAAGGTTTGCCCCCCCCAAGGGCCCGGGACCCCGACCCAACCTCCCTCCCCTGCTGAGAACACCTCCTCCCAGTGGGGGAACCCCCACTCGGCCCTACCCCCAGCCAACCAATCCTACCCCCACAAAGGTCACTCCATCCAACCCTCCTCCCCGAAGGGAGGAAGCCTCCAAAGGGAAGACCCCAGGGAGTAGTACGGTTAAGTGTTTTCAGTGCCATGGTTATGGCCACATAGCCTCCCAATGCCCTTCCAAGGGGTTGTCGAGCCTTGTTATTGAGGGCGGACCTACCACATCCCAGGAAACCCATGAGAATACTATTGAGGAACACGAGGCTGCTTTTGGGTGGGAAGAGGAATACGAGGAGCAATTCTTTGAGGAAGGTGTAGAAGATGACCCCCACTCCACCCACCTAGGGGTGATAAGGTGCACCCTTACCCAACCTCAAGAGGACGACTGGCGGAGGACTTCCATTTTTCACACCTTCATCAAAATCGGGAACCATGTTAGGAAGGTCATCCTAGACAATGGAAGTTGTGTCAACGCCGTGTCCCCGAACACCGTCAAGCTCCTAGGGCTTATCCCAACACCCCACCCCAAACCATATCGGGTGATAAACAACCATTCCCTACCCGTCAAGACATGTTGTCTTATCCCCATCACCTTTTCATCCTACCAAGGGCAAATATGGTGTGACATCATACCTATGGCTGTAGGAAGCATCCTACTAGGGAGACCTTGGATATATGATGTTAATGCTACCATCTATGGGAAAACGAACACATGCACCTTTGAACACAAGGGGAAGACCATTCGCCTCAACCCTTCACCACCCAGAAAGGAACCACCCTCCAAGGGAATTCTCCCTACACCACCTCAAAGCCCAGGGGTCTCATCACCCCCAACCCAACCAACAAGTCAACCGTCCACCCATGAGAAACCCACCAAGGGCCTACACCTCATCACTAGACAAGAACTCGAGGAAGAGGTAGCTCTCGGAACACCCGTATACGCTGTAGTCATATGCCTCGGGGAACCCACCCCCTCCAACACTCATCCCGTGGAAATCCACCCTCTCTTAGAAGAATTCAAGGATGTGTTCCCCGAAGAGCTCCCCGATCAACTGCCACCCATGAGGGATGTCCAACATGCTATTGACCTTGTCCCAGGGGCCACCCTCCCAAACCTTCCCCACTATCGCCTCAACCCCACTGAGCATGCTGAATTGAGGAGGCAAGTGGAGGAACTCATTAGAAAAGGCTTCCTCCGTCTTAGCAAAAGTCCTTGTGCTGTCCCAGCCCTCCTCACACCAAAGAAAGATGGGACATGGCGAATGTGTGTCAATAGCAGGGCCATCAACAAGATCACAGTCAAATATAGGTTTCACATACCTAGACTTGACGATATGCTTGACATGCTAGCCGGGGCCACCATTTTTTCCAAAATAGATCTCAAAAGTGGCTACCATCAGGTTAGGATAAGGCCCGGGGATGAATGGAAAACTGCCTTTGAAACCAAAGATGGGCTCTATGAATGGTTAGTGATGCCTTTCGGGCTTTCAAATGCCCCAAGTACCTTCATGCATCTCATGACGGAAGTCCTCAAGCCTTACATAGGAGTCTTCCTAGTGGTCTATTTCGATGACATCCTTATTTACAGTCGGACTAGGGAGGCCCACTTCAACCACCTCAGACAAGTCTGGACTGTCCTTAGGAAAGAGAGTCTCTATGCCAACCCAGGAAAGTGCCACTTTCTGACAAAGTCCATTACTTTCCTTGGGTATATGGTTTCCACTAAGGGAGTATCCATGGACCCCGAGAAGGTCCGAGCTATCATTGACTGGCCGGAGCCCCGCACCCTCCATGAGGTCAGGAGTTTCCATGGATTGGCCACTTTTTACCGGAGATTCATCCGTGGATTTAGCACAGTCACAGCCCCTATCATCGACTGCCTTAAGAAGGGGACCTTTGTTTGGACCAAGTCGGCCTCTAGGGCCTTCCAAGAACTCAAAGAGAGGATGACCCAAGCCCCTGTATTGTGCCTCCCTGACTTCTCCAAAGTCTTTGAGGTGACTTGTGATGCCTCCGGGGTAGGAATTGGCGGGATCCTCAGCCAAGAGGGACACCCAGTGGCCTACTTTAGTGAGAAGTTGTGTGATGCCAGGATGAAGTACTCTACCTATGACAAGGAATTTTATGCGGTGGTGCAATCCCTCCGCCATTGGAGGCACTACCTCCTGCCCAAGGAATTTGTCATATTCTCCGACCATGAGGCCCTAAAATACCTCAACTCCCAGCAGAAACTGAATGCCCGGCATGCCCGATGGGTCGAGTACATCCAGGCCTACACATTTGTGATCAAACATAAGGCCGGAAGTGAAAACTGTGCTGCTGATGCACTCAGTAGGAGAATCTCCCTGCTAGCTACCATTCGGGTAGAAGTAATAGGGTTCGATCGGGTTAAGGAAGAATACCCAAACTGTCCCGACTTTGGACATGTCCATGCCGACCTAATCACCTCTTCACCCCAAGAACACCAGAGTTTTATCCTAGAGGACGGATTCATCTTCAAAGGACATAGACTTTGCATCCCTAGAACTTCACTGCGGGGTTTATTAGTCTGGGAATTACATGCAGGAGGCCTGGCTGGGCACTTTGGGGTTCACAAAACCATTGCCTTGGTTGAAGGACAGTTCTATTGGCCCAGTCTCAAAAGGGATGTGGCCAAAATCGTGGGGCAATGTCGCACATGTGCGACTGCTAAGCAAGTCAGACAGAACACAGGCCTATACACCCCTCTACCCGTCCCGGATCGGCCATGGCAGGACCTGAGCATGGATTTCGTGTTAGGGCTACCTCGGACCCAAAGGAAACATGACTCCATCTTTGTTGTAGTGGACAGATTCTCAAAAATGGCCCACTTCATCCCCTGTTCTAAAACCTCTGACGCCTCCCATGTGGCCCGTCTGTTCTTTGATGAGGTGGTCCGCCTCCATGGCCTGCCCAAGACCATCATTTCAGATAGGGACGTCAAATTCACAAGCTACTTTTGGAAGACCCTCTGGCATCTAATGGGGACCCTGCTTAAATTTTCCACAGCCTATCACCCTCAAACCGATGGCCAGACCGAAGTTGTCAATCGGAGCCTAGGGAATCTCCTGCGGTGCCTTGTTGAGGACCGCCCTGGAAATTGGGATCTCATTCTGCCTCAAGCCGAGTTTGCATACAATAATTCCACCAATAGGTCCATAGGCATGAGTCCCTTCGAAGCTGTGCATGGCTACAAGCCCAGGAAACCAACAGATCTCATTCCCCTACCCCCTCATGCTAGGGTATCCATCACTGCTGAGTCTTTTGCACAACACCTTAGAGAGTTACATGAGAATATTCGCAAAAACATCAACAATAGAAATGAGATTTACAAGAAGTCAGCTGATTCCCACCGTCGCCACCAAGAGTTCCAAACTGCTGATTTTGTGATGGTGAGAACTGAGAGGCTATTCCATGGGAATACCTCAAAGTTGAGGTCTCGTGGAGCCGACACCTTTCAGGTACTGAGACGACTTGGCACCAATGCTTATGTGTTGGACCTCCCTGAAGAATACGGAGTAAGTCCCACATTCAATGTGGCTGACCTGGTACCCTACAAGGGCCCCACGGTGACACCCAGTGAGGAGGTCCAGCCTACTCCACCCCTTGAGAGCGCCCCCACACCTTAGAGAGCTCCACCCAACTTGAGAAACCAGCGTGATCAAGTGGAGCGGATATTAGATGAACAGGTCACCAATACACGGAGCAAGGCGTATGAGCGATACCTGGTCAGGTGGAAGGGACGGCCCCCTTAGGATGACGCCTGGGTGAGTCGGGAGGACCTCCAGCGGTTGGACCCCGACCTCTTGGAGCAGTATCACAGCAGGGAGGACCTCTACTAGCAGGGAGGACCTCTACTCGACAGAGTCGAGCTCTTCGCGGCCCGGGGGAATTGATGAGGGCATCACTCACGATTCCCTCTGGCTCGGGACCTCCCTCCCCTCCGACGAGATCCAGTCCTGAGCTCCATCACTTCACCGCTCGCTGCAGCACCTTGAGGAGCATCTTTGTGCACTTGTTACCTTTATTTTGAGTCATTATGATGTAATTTGCTTTTATTTGAGTCCAGTATCTAGGTTACGTGTTTATTTCCCTATGTTTAGTAGTCTTCATATGGGTTCTGGGCCCGAATCCTTGGGCTTGGCCCACTTCCTCTTTTCCTTCCCCTAGTCTTGTGTCAGTTGTCTATTTTGCAAGGACTTATTGTAAATTGGGGATTCCCTATAAATAGGGCCCCAAACCCTCCATTTTGAGCTAATGAATATTTGAGTAAAATTTGCCACAAGAATTGTGCCCCCCCTCTCTCTAGCTCTCTCTCTCTCCCTCTCTAACTCTCTCTCTCTCTTCTTCTCCCTCTCACTAAAGGGGGCGAACCCCACTCTCTCTCTTCCCCTTCTCTCTCTCTCTCCCTTGGGCGAACCTGCCCCTTCCCCTTCCCCCTCCTTGCCACATCACCAGCCACCTCACCCTTCCACCCTTTCACCTCCCCAAGAGCATTAACTCCCATCAATACCTCCAGTTCCCCAAGCAACCCTTCCCATTCCCCATACACCTTCTCCACCTCCAAGGCACCCCTCCCACTTCCCCAAGCAACCCTTCCACTCCCCCACACACTCACTCATATCCCCAGGGCAATCAAACCCCCACTCCACCACCACTTGCGCACCCCCCACCATCTATTCACCCCCCCCCCCCCCCCTTGGCCTTGGCCGACCACCCCATCCCCATCTACTAGCTGCGGCCACTTCACCCCTCCCCCCCCCTCTTGGACCTCCATCTCCCCTGCTCCACTCCTCTCTTCATCCCCACACATCCCTCCCCCATCTACTATCACCCCCACCCTTCCCTCCATTACTAATCTCCACTCCCCTTAACCTAGCTCCACCACCATCCCTTTCCTTTGGTCAAGTCTGCAGGTGGCAAAAGAAGACTCGTCTTGCAGAAGCTTCCCCGAGTTCACACGGTGACATTTGGGGGCGTACCATACCTTTCTGGAAAGGGCGTCCAGTCATCTTCGCAGGCGAGGTGATTCCATCCCATTCCGAGTTCAGGGCTGTCTGGGAGAGCCAATCTCCCCCGACTGCGCAGAGCTCCCTCTGCAGAGTTCCTGAACCCGGTTCGAAGCTGCACCACGGCCGACGGTGGAAGATTCAAGCCACGAGTCCTTCTACAAATATCTTCCTCCACCTGTCCTCTTTCTGGATCAAGAAGCAGAAGTGCGTTCGGCATCCGGAGGTCAGAGCTTTCGTTTTTCTCCCTCGACTGGTCGGGACTGCCTCCCACAACCTGCAGCCACCTACTGCCACTCATCGGCGTCCCACAGTCCACCCTGACCTCAGACGGCTTCCCCACCAGTTTTCCCGCGAAGAGGGTCCGTCATGGTCCCAAAAACTTCGACGGTTCGAGATTTCCTGCCCCGGAGCGGCCGAGACAACTTCTGCAAGTTACTGTTCGTGTCAGGTAGCTGTTGCGGCTAGAAACTGCCACCTTGTTCGAAGCTCGATCCAGACCAGCCACTGCAGCCGAAGAAATTGAGAAAATTCTGAAGCATCCTGGTTCCAGATACGATGATTTCCCAGCTGGTCTCGTCTTCAGAAAACGTCTAGAACGTGATCTACGTGATGTGAAACAAATGCCGAAGTCGATTCTGTCCGGTTCTGGAATCTGTGACCAGCAGCTGTTGAAGTGGCTGTGGATCGCACTCTGGAATTTTGCCGGAGGCGCGGTTGGTGCCGTTGGCTTCGTAACAGGGTAGGGATACAGCACAATTTTTCTGAATTTTGGTTCCGCCCGAACCTGGTCGCCACGGACGACTGAGCGGGGACCCCGTTCTGGTTCTGTGCAGGGGCAGCTTCTGAACAGCGGCTTGACAGGGACACCACGAGCAACCCCGAACTCCGTTTGGTGCGCGGCAGGTGGCGTTGGAATCGTGGGGACGACTACTTTCCAGCGGCACTGGTCTCGCCTCAGTCGGATGTCGGTGTGGACGTGCAGGTCCCGTTGAGTGGGGACTGGTCGGAGGAGACAGACAGGAGGCAGAATGGGGTCGTCGGGGTATAAAATTTGTAACTCTGGCCACCGACCTCTGATTGCGGTTCCGTCTTCTGATCCCGGTAGCTGACTTGAGGATGGAGAACTTTGATGAAGATCCTGGAGCCTGAATCCTTCAAGAAGAGGTCGTGGTTGCTGCCCCAAACCGCTTCAGGTCGCTGTCAGGCCTTCTCTGCGCAGTCGGGGAAGAAAGTCCCTTGTGGGCGGCCACGAACTCGGATCGACACGATTCCAACTCGCTTGCGAAGAGGACTTGTGGACGATCAACTTTACTGAAGACCTTCGATGCAGAATCCACCTGGAACGAGCTGGAAGTTACTCTGCAAATTGGGCCAGAAGCTGCCTGCGGGTTTGGGATGGGCTTGTGGAGTGGGGGCTAAGTTTAGTGGTGGTGTTTGTGGGTGTAAGCTATGGGGATAGTGGGTGGACGTGGTTGGGGTTGCAGGGGGTTGTCTTGAGGCTGTGGAAAGGGGTGCAGTGCGTGTATGACGGGAACGGAGGTAGCGTGGGCGTATGAGGTAATAGCGTGGCCGGGAGGAAGAAGCTTAGAGGGCGAGGCAAGGGAGGTAGACTGCCGCAGCAGTGAAAGATTGGGTTAGAAGACAGGAGGAACTGGGGAACGGGAAGTTCGGCCAAGCTGTGAGGGTGAGCGGAAGATGCTGGTGGCTGGAGGAGAAGGGAGGAATGAAGGGCATCAACACCCGTGGCAAGGAGGGAAGAACTGGGCATCTCACCCGTGGAGAGGGAAGGAAGAACAGGCACTCACGGCCATGGGAATTAAAAGAGGGGGGGGGAAGAAGATAATGGAGGGGAAGGCCCCTCCTACGTGGGCTTCACATGGGGGTTCCAAAAATAAGATTTCATTCACTGTTTTTCCACCGTGGGATACAAGACTCTTATATAGGCATACAAGGAAGATTAAGAGACACTTACCACTTAGTATCATGACTTCCTAGGAATACTAAAAGACACCCTATCGGAAACATCAAAATACATAATAAGACTCCTTAACACTTAATACCTTCTTATCATGATTCCCTAGGAATACTTAAAGACACCGAAAGACTAAAATACATAATAAGACTCTTTTATTGTGAATAAAATTTCATAGAGATGACCCATTAGGCCCATGTATACGGCCCAATAAAATGAGACGATTAGCATGGAATGGCCCATTTGATTGCATTTGTTGATGAAGCTGCTTGCCGATCACTCGGAGATGCTTGTTCCGTCAAACTTCCTGACTCGGAGAAGGTTCAGCTCAGATTTTGTGTAAACTGTCGATCTCATCAAACCCACAAAGCTCGTGAATTTTGAATCTTGAACTGAGATTTCCATCATACTCCTCCGCTTGGAGGAGGTTCGACCTCGAACCTCAAAGCTCAGGATCTCGGTCCGATGGGACGGCCCGATTCCCTAAGCTCTGATACCACTTGATGTGAAACAAATGCCGAAGTCGATTCTGTCCGGTTCTGGAATCTGTGACCAGCAGCTGTTGAAGTGGCTGTGGATCGCACTCTGGAATTTTGCCGGAGGCGCGGTTGGTGCCGTTGGCTTCGTAACAGGGTAGGGATACAGCACAATTTTTCTGAATTTTGGTTCCGCCCGAACCTGGTCGCCACGGACGACTGAGCGGGGACCCCGTTCTGGTTCTGTGCAGGGGCAGCTTCTGAACAGCGGCTTGACAGGGACACCACGAGCAACCCCGAACTCCGTTTGGTGCGCGGCAGGTGGCGTTGGAATCGTGGGGACGACTACTTTCCAGCGGCACTGGTCTCGCCTCAGTCGGATGTCGGTGTGGACGTGCAGGTCCCGTTGAGTGGGGACTGGTCGGAGGAGACAGACAGGAGGCAGAATGGGGTCGTCGGGGTATAAAATTTGTAACTCTGGCCACCGACCTCTGATTGCGGTTCCGTCTTCTGATCCCGGTAGCTGACTTGAGGATGGAGAACTTTGATGAAGATCCTGGAGCCTGAATCCTTCAAGAAGAGGTCGTGGTTGCTGCCCCAAACCGCTTCAGGTCGCTGTCAGGCCTTCTCTGCGCAGTCGGGGAAGAAAGTCCCTTGTGGGCGGCCACGAACTCGGATCGACACGATTCCAACTCGCTTGCGAAGAGGACTTGTGGACGATCAACTTTGCTGAAGACCTTCGATGCAGAATCCACCTGGAACGAGCTGGAAGTTACTCTGCAAATTGGGCCAGAAGCTGCCTGCGGGTTTGGGATGGGCTTGTGGAGTGGGGGCTAAGTTTAGTGGTGGTGTTTGTGGGTGTAAGCTATGGGGATAGTGGGTGGACGTGGTTGGGGTTGCAGGGGGTTGTCTTGAGGCTGTGGAAAGGGGTGCAGTGCGTGTATGACGGGAACGGAGGTAGCGTGGGCGTATGAGGTAATAGCGTGGCCGGGAGGAAGAAGCTTAGAGGGCGAGGCAAGGGAGGTAGACTGCCGCAGCAGTGAAAGATTGGGTTAGAAGACAGGAGGAACTGGGGAACGGGAAGTTCGGCCAAGCTGTGAGGGTGAGCGGAAGATGCTGGTGGCTGGAGGAGAAGGGAGGAATGAAGGGCATCAACACCCGTGGCAAGGAGGGAAGAACTGGGCATCTCACCCGTGGAGAGGGAAGGAAGAACAGGCACTCACGGCCATGGGAATTAAAAGAGGGGGGGGGAAGAAGATAATGGAGGGGAAGGCCCCTCCTACGTGGGCTTCACATGGGGGTTCCAAAAATAAGATTTCATTCACTGTTTTTCCACCGTGGGATACAAGACTCTTATATAGGCATACAAGGAAGATTAAGAGACACTTACCACTTAGTATCATGACTTCCTAGGAATACTAAAAGACACCCTATCGGAAACATCAAAATACATAATAAGACTCCTTAACACTTAATACCTTCTTATCATGATTCCCTAGGAATACTTAAAGACACCGAAAGACTAAAATACATAATAAGACTCTTTTATTGTGAATAAAATTTCATAGAGATGACCCATTAGGCCCATGTATACGGCCCAATAAAATGAGACGATTAGCATGGAATGGCCCATTTGATTGCATTTGTTGATGAAGCTGCTTGCCGATCACTCGGAGATGCTTGTTCCGTCAAACTTCCTGACTCGGAGAAGGTTCAGCTCAGATTTTGTGTAAACTGTCGATCTCATCAAACCCACAAAGCTCGTGAATTTTGAATCTTGAACTGAGATTTCCATCACTACGGCCTCTACAGCGACTGGCAGTCAGCCATCACAGCAAGCAGGGAGTTTCCATTTTGGCTACACCGGCACGTCTTCCGGCGAATCTCCCTCTCCCGCCCGGCCGGCTTACCGCCCCTCCCTGCGTGGAGGTAGTGTTTGAGTGTACTTAATTGTCCCCACCCTAAGTTCACCCTCCTGCGCGAGGAGTAGTGATTGTAATCATTCAAAACAGGATTGAAGCTTCACCGGCGCAGTGTGCGGGGAACCACACTTCCCCGCTCGCCCTCATCTCCGATCGGGGTTGGTTTCTTCAAACCAACCAGGTGAGCTCCTGCCCTTGCTCCATTTATTTCTGTTCATTTCATATCCGTAAAGCTTGTCCGCTGGTCGGTGAGAGAGCGCCCGTTCCTGGAGCCACTAACTCTTGTGTGGTCACCGTGGCCATAGTGAGTGAGTGACCTAGTGCCCCCAAGGCACCCGGCCGCCCTCGTTTGTGGGCTTCATACCTTCGGGAGGGTCAACCTAAGTGGTGCTGGCCCTCTAGCCAGCCAGGGGCTTTCTCCACTACCTCGACTCGGCATCACTGAGTCACCACAGGAAGCGGGTGTGCACGGTGTAACGGCGACTCTCAAGTTGCTCTCGACTCTTGTGATTGTTATTACGAATTAAGTCCAAGGGATCATTGTCGTTTGCTGCCTTTGCATCATTGTGTCACATCAGTCGTGGTACCACCGACTACCATCGTTACTCTTCTTGCTACGGCAGCTACTTCCATCGTTATTGTTCCTGTTGCTACTCCTCTTACTATTGTTGTTGTTATTTACATTATCGCTACTGTCTACCACCGTTGTTTGGTGGTGGGGATCCGTGGGACCCCTACTGAGCCAATGAGATGAGGTTGACCCCTTTATTTTCAAGTGTTGCGATTCCTCCTCGAGGTTCAGAGGTGCAACACGGAGGTTCGTAGTTGCCAGCTTGCCAGAGCCGGGGCGTACCCGGTGATTGAGTACGTTTCTTTCCCTATAGATTGTACTTGGTGGACTAGACTCTATAGTTAATTTATTAATTAAAATATAATTTATTTTCTATTATTTAAACAATTAATTCTGTAGTTATTTTTTACTTTATTTTAAATGTTAATGTACCCCCACAACACCTAATTAACCCTTCCGAGCCTTCCGGCTCGTGGGTGGCAGGGCAGGATTTGAATGGTATCAGGTAATTCCTGATATTCGGATCTTGGGTCGTTACAAGTGGTATCAGAGCTAGGTAGTGGATGTACATGGGAATTTGAGATAATTGCAGTGTTCTAGAGTCTATAAAGTCTATCACAGTTGGCAGCTGGCATAGAGTTTTTGTGTTAATTTACCGTGTTGTTTCTCGCGTTGGAGCTAGAGAGCATGGTGATGGCGATGTGAAGGCGGATTCGGATACTGTCGGAGTGCCAGCAGGGGGCCTGAGGAGTAAGATAGAGAGTTATCTTCCCTAATGGTGGTGGCCCCGGTTGTGCTGGGTTAGGCAGAGTTTTTTCCAGCAGGTGCGAGTTTCTGGTGCAGTATTAGAGATACCAGTGATGAGGCCTTTGGCTGGCAAGCATAGTTCATGTCTAGATGGCCATGAGTGTGTTCTGAAGGTGTTAATGTCATTTGGCCACCCTAGCTTGAGGTTTAGCCAGCCCCTATGTAATACCCTAAGATTTTATAAATAATATTTTAAATTTTCTAGAAATATAATCGGCTATTAAATGAATTATAGTTAATTAAATCTAATTATTAAAGCCCAATATTTATTTAAATGGATATAATCTTTTACATAGGCCCTAAATGACCCAAAACCAACCTTATAAGGTTTAGCCCATATTCTAGAAGCTTAAACTAGTGTTTTACGAAATTTAAGGGGATAATTACTCTTTATTAAATAAATAAATGGATAATAATAGGAGATAATATCAAAAGAGTTCGAAACTGTTCAAATTCGGTGCAACAAAAGAAACAGTCTATCGGGCGACCGCATAGGAGAATAAACGTTCTAGCACTAGACCACTAAGCACTGCAGATTCCGTGAATAGAAGGTGTGAAAAGATGGAAACTTTAGCATCCTAATCACTTGGGATCGATGTAATCCATTAGCTAGAAGGTTCTAAGATAGATTTAGATCGAATGGGTGACCTAATTAGGACTCTAAGTTCGTGCAAATCCTTAAAACCCTAGCTAAACCTATAAATAGACCGGGAGAACCAACCTGCGCGACCCTTACTTTTGGCTAGCGTGGAACTGAGGTAAGGAGGATGAATTAGAGGTATGTTCTGTAGAAGTTTTTGTTCATAATACTAAGGTCTAACTACTCCCAAAATTTCGTTCTAGGAGATCAAGCCTACAGGAAGTTAAAGGTGTCTTAAGTCACTAGTTTAGCACAAGAATCTCAGGAACCTGTGCGACCGGGTCAGAATGATCAGCAAGATAGAAGCCCTAAACGAGGTAATTAGATAAAGGTTCTTTAGAATGAATTGTTCCTTTTAGTACCCTCTTTTTACCCTCCAAATTTTGTGGTCATAGGTAAAGGGAATCAAGAGATAGAAGGCCATGAAGTTGCTGGTTCAGTTCAGGAAGAGCAGGAACTAGGGTTAACTGCAAGCTAAATTTGAAGTTTAAGGACAAGACCAGAGGTAGGTTATCTCATGAATGGCTTAAACATGAGCTTAGGAGTAAAAGCCCACTATTTTCAGTTGATTTCTTGCATTATATATGGAGTATTTTGTGTTTTAGTAGTTAGTTCATTCTCATGCATGAACCTAGCCTTTGATGGAAAAGATGAAATTTCTACCTAATTTACATTCTCTAGTGCATATTCTTGGCCTACTTTCTTCTGGCATGTTCATTACATGTTTTATATCATTTTTATGCCTTTTGTAAAATAGGATTGAGCATCAATTTTTTAATGTCTGTCTGCTACAGAGGAAGAAACGGTCTACCTAAAAACCGCCTGGAATAACTAGCAGCCCTACGATAGACCGCTAGCCTCTGTAAAACGGTCCTTGAAGCGACCGCTTTTGTTTCTGAGTTCTGTTTTAATGTTAATCCGAGACATAATGCAGAATGGCCCTAATTTACTTATGATAAGCCTAGTTATTTAAGTTTTTACAAAGTTTTAAGCTTTATTTTCTTATACTTGGTTAATATTGATGATTTATTCTAGTTGGTTTCATGTTCTTTATGCATTTGGAATTTCTTTTAATCTTAAGTTATTTTCATGCCAAAATCATATACTCTTGTACTAAATGCATATTTTCAAAGTGGTAGATGAACTGGATTCACTAGTAGTTTATCGCTATTTTATCATGATCCTTTCTTATCTACGAGTCATTTTCTTAAGTACATGGCTCATATCCCGGTATGTTGTCATTAGTTACACTTTGCACTTATAGGCATATTTGTCTTGGACTTATGAACCTCTCTGTCGGATATTCCTTCTGTCGGACTAGGGTATTATGTTTCAAGGCCTTCGTAAGACTCCGCGAGCCTGTGATTCCCATTAGGACGCCGAGCTGGTTGTACCATTAAAACCCAATTGTCTTGAAAGTACTTTACCGGTGTTTTATGTACTCTAGACCTTAGCGCCCTATGGTTGACCGTCTGATTCGGTTAGCGGCCATTCACTAGACCACTAAAGCTCCAGATGGTTTTCCCTGCATCGACACTTTTTTTCATGCATCGACTCTCTTTTTATGAAACGGTCTAGACTATGACCGCTTTCTGAATGAAACGATCCAGTAAACGACCGCTTAGTTCCTGATTTAGTCTAACCCAAGGTTTGACCTTTGGGGTTGGTTTTCTTGAATTTCTAGATGATCTTAGGATTATCTAGAGTTCCAAAACTATGTTTAAAATGTTAATATTAAGTTGTAGAATTTAATGAATGAATCATTATGGTGCCGGAATGTCGCCATACCATAATGTCCTTTTTAAATCATTCTTTGGCATCATATCAAACTTTGGTACGTTCAATTCCTTGGTTACTTGATCATGAAAATCGTTATTTGGAATTGAATTATTGGCCGATGTTATTATTATATCTCGTGGAAGTAGCTGGATTTATAACTTGAAGATGCAAGATCGGGCATGGATTATGTCTAAGGGCTATATGCTAGTTCTCACGGCCGATGGTTGGAAACGTGCTATAAACCATGGGGTACGATGATACTGGCGTCGCATTGCGCTGGGAGTACTTTCTCTTATAAATGAGTGAAATTCACGAGGCTCGTTATAAAATTTACATGCTTGTTATTGCATAGCCTTTAGAAGGTTGTGCAAAGTACTTTCGCGTTACATGCTCGTACATTCTTGTTCATGAAAGGCCAAATTTGCATCTATATGATTATTCTTGCTTGTTCAAAGTCTATACTTATTCATATCTACTTGCTCAGTCATTTCATGATTCTGGATTATCTTGGTTTATATCACTTGTTTATCACATTCTTATTTGGATCTTAATTCTAGAGCAAAGATGCTAATCATTTAAATATTACCTTCATGTTGATGCGAAGATACCTACTGGGCAAGTGTGCTCATACCTATTTTCTTGTCTATTTCAGGAAGTACTAGTGCGTCGGATTCGGATTATGCTAGTAGCGGGTCCGAGAGTGAATGAAGGTTTTCAAGATGAGAGAAGCCTTAGATGATCAAAGTGTCTAGTACAGTCATATTGTAATTTTGATTTTCTTGAGTCGTAGTTGTCAAGAAATGATGGTCTTATGTAATTGGATTTGATGCAATAAATTTGGAAATTTGAGAAAAGTTACTTGTGCAATTACTTATATGTGATTGTCTTGCACTCTGATTTCTTGCGTGCGAGAGGCTTACCATGCCGACTGTTCACGTTCCGATATTTTTTCCGTTGTATTAAAAGCTCAGGGTGTGACAGTTAGAGTGGTATCGGAGCCTAGGCTTAGAAGTCCTAGGAAAAAGAAGTCATGTCATAGGATTAAGTGCAAGGTTTAAGGACCCATGCCTATGAAACAAGGAAAGAAATACCCAACCTTTGAGAGAAATTGGGTAGAACTGGGGTTGAGATAGTTAATTAGAAATATCTCTAAGATTAAACCCACCAATTCTGTTGAAATTAACAAATTTATTACTCTTCTTAGGTACCTTATTCTTACAAATGGCTCATCGTGTCGATTGGAATAGAATGTAACAAACCATTGCAGGTCTCACACAAGCTTTGCAAACTATGGCCCAAGCTGGCGCGAGAGCAGGAGCTGGCGATCTACACTGTAATTTCTAGAGTTTAAATCCTCCGTGGTTTAACGGTTCTTCCAATCCAGACGAAGCGGAGAACTGGATTGAAAAAATGAATCGCATCTTCAAAATCATGCAATGTGCCGACCAGGAGAAGGTTCGCCTTGCTACATTCCAGCTTAACAAATATGCATGTACATGGTGGAAGTCTATACCTACACCACCTGCAGATGCACCACACACTCGGGAAGGATTTCTCAGGTTCTTTCGAGCTAAATATTTCTCCGAACATGTCAAGGAGAGGAAGGTGGTAGAATTCGCTTCATTACGTCAAGGTATGATGACCGTAGCTGAGTATGAATTGTAATTTTCTCGTCTGGCGCACTATGCTCAGCATCTGGTGAGCACGAATCTCCTTAAAGTAAATCGCTTTATGGACGGGCTGTGACCCATTTTCATCCAGCAACTTGGCTCCCAGAATATTCAGACCTAAGCTGAAATGCTCCAACGAGCTCATCTGTGTGAAAGGACCTTGGAAAAAGTCGAGAAACTTAAAAGTAAAGGGAAGGAGTCTAGCCGAAAGTCAGATCGGTAAGGAAGAAAAGAGGAAAAATTCAGCATCACCTATAACTCTCGGGATAACAAAAAGAGATCCCGAAGTGGTAACAGGAGCGGAAGCCATAAGAACAAGAAGATAAAGGAAGAAGAGAAGGCTCTTACAACCGCTTGCTCATTCTGCAAAAAATTCGGTCATTCGGCCGAAGAATGTTGGAAGCGCTTAGGTGCATGCCTAAGATGTGGAAGCCGGGAGCACCGCATGCCAGATTGCCCCCTTATGAAAGATCAGTCTTCTAGCGGTGGACGAAAGCGACAGGCTCGTCTCAATGCTATTCTAGATGACGAGGGAGTTGAAGTCCGCGATCAATGACACCCAAGAGGGGGGGTGAAATGGGTGATGACAGATTTTAACAACTTTTAACAAATATAAGAGATGTATAAAGAGCAAACAACAAACAAGAATAGATCTGATGAAATACAAAAAAATCTGGCTGAATCAACCCCTATAGCTGTTCTTTGGTACCAGGCGGAGTCTGGGAATCAGAAGATTCTCTCACACAAGGTGTTTTCCTCACGATAGGACTTACCGTGTCGATTAGAAACTACCTTTTGATATACCAAAGATCTCTCGTAAAAAGTTTAATAAGGCTAGATCTAAATAAAGGAACTAGTCTGTGAGGCTGGTGTCCGGTGGTGTAGCACGCGAACACTCGAACCGCATCATTGATGAACCGGGCCGTCAGCTTCCTCCGCGGGTGTCGCTCGGGGCGGACGGGCGTCCCTAGTCTGTCAAAGACCGAGATGCGTTGCTGAGTGGGCTCGCTCCCGATGTCACCCGGAGGAGAACCTTGTACAAGTTGCTTGAGGGGCGGAGGACGGGCTTGCCTTTGCCTCCGCTTACTTGTGCGGGGGACATTGGATGACTAGGCGTCATCAGACGATGCTACTGTAAAGCCAGCCGCATCCCGTCTGATGCCGCGTCTGAGTGCTCAGAGGGGGTGGGTGATACGCGTCCTTCAAACAGCTTGAGCTTCTTCTGGGGTAACCCAGATTCTTCTCAGGTCAGGTTGCTGATCCCCCTTGTCGCCATTTTTCCGACGAGTTGTGTTGGGATGCCGCGTGTCTAGCTACAGTGGGTGCCCACGGGCTGCTGCCGAGGGACCCACTCTTTTGAGCTTCGCCCCGTCCTCTCATGTTTGATGCAAGAGGTCAAAACGATTGGAGGTGGGGACGGTGGGAACGGTCCATTCCTGGGGTATGATTGGTTCACCCCCGTCGAGACGGATCCGCAAGTCACCGACAAGGACCATCTTGTCGGAATTGCTTGTTGCAGCAGCGAGCCGTCTGCTCCTACGGCCATGGTGACGCTTCTTCTGAGGAGCTGAGGAAGACTCCGCCCGAAGATGGTAGACCGAGAGGACCCGGCCTGGAGCAACCGGTATCATGAAGCCGTCATTCTGAAGTGCTGGGATTGGCCCTCGGGGTAAGTAACCCGTGACGGGAGTCGATGGTCGGGCAACTCGGGTATAAGCCTTCGCTCGCGCCGATAGAAGTGTCACCGATGCTCGAGATGACACTCTTGCACCGGAAGGCGACGCCGTTGGAAGTGCTGGGATGCCGGCGCTTCTAGGTCGAGAACCTGCGGTAGGTGCCGGCGTAGTCTGGGCTCCGGCAGGGATGCCCGAGGAAGGTGCTGAGGAACGTTGCCCCTGGGTGGAAGACCCGCGGGGAGAGTCGGTTCAACTGGAGCTCGGGACCGGGGCCCCGAGTGTAATATTGGAGAGCCACAAACTCGTGGCTGTGAGCCCATGTCGAGTGTCGGCCTTGCCGGTCTTCGGGGTCGGAAACCCGATGCAGATGCTGAGGAGCCATGGACCCGGGGCCGAAAGCCCGTGTCGGGTACCGGCTTTGCTAGGGCTCGGGGTTGGAGACCGGAGGGAGATGCTGAGGTGTCGTAGACCTGGGGCAGGGAGCCCGCGTTGGGTGCTAGCTTGGCTGCAGCTCGAGGTTGAAGACCTGAGGAAGGTGCCAGGAAGCCGTGGACCCGGGGCAGGGAGCCCGTGTTGGGTGCCAGCTTGGCTGCGGCTCGGGGTTGAGGACCCGAGGGAGATGCTGCAGTAGTGACCGAAGTTCGAGGAGCGGGGCCCGTGTTGGAGATCGGACGAGGCTAGCCTCGGGAGCTAACTCTTACCCTGGTCGGCGTTGATCTGGGGGCCCTGTAGGGGTCTGCAGTGACGGTTGGCGCATTGGCCAGGGGAGCCAATGAAGAAACTGGAGTCGGCTGAGGAGCAGCCACAGGGATCACACCTAAGAAGTAGGGCGATCCGATAACCGGGGCGAAGCTGCCGAAAGTGATCGGCGTCGCCAAGTAGCCCACCTGGGCATGTGTAGCAATGACGTTGGGGCCGTAGGTGACAGCCGCCATGGTTGCTAGAATGCTGAGTGCTACGGAGGTGACAGTAGCTGACAGTCGCCGAGGGCGGTCTGACGATCAGAGCGCGAACCGAAAGCTGCTAGCGGAAGCGCGCACGAGTACCCTCCTCTGCCTCTCCTACAAGGATAGGGAAAGGGCACCGGGCTTCAGGGCTGGCACAGACTTTTCTTCAGTAAAAAGAAGGAAGGCGGGAGATGTCCCACCAGGCGTGCCATCCTCTCTATTGTGCGGGTTTTTATGTCGGTTAACCGGGGTGAAGGAAGGGATACAGCGGGAAAGGAAGATACGGGAGTTTGATATATCTCGGGTATCCTCCTAACGGTTGCATGCCTCTCACGGAGGGACCGGGCACTCTCCTTTTTATGGAAAGTCAAAGAGGGTCGAATGGCACAAAAATGTCGGGATAATGGTTAATCGGATAAGGTGCGGGTGTGCCAGTTGATCTCTCGACAATCACTCATGGAACCAAGGTTTGACCGGGGAAGCGCCACCAGGGCACGGCACGTGGGCTCGGGCGATCGGGCGACACGTGGAGAGAAGAAGTTCCATGGGTGTGAGTACGTAGGTGATTGCGGGAATCATGTACTGGACGTCTTTCCCCACCGGTAGCAAGCAACCGGTGTTTATATACATCGGATTGAATCCGAATACCTTCGTTCCATGCTGAAGAGAAGTCTGTATGTGTGTCTGAAGCCGTGGGTGGAGGGCTAGGGGGCATTCAGCAGCTATGGGTGCACGTTGGACCGAGGGGTGTTTACTGGGGTTAGGGTGTTAGGCACAGATGTCGAGTGGTGTAGGTGGGAAGCTGGGGGCCCGAATGCTGGCACATGTATTTTTTACTGGCTTTATGATGAGCCACATGGGCTTTACAAGCGGGCCTTAATGGGCCAAAATACAACTGGAGTAAGCCGCGGGACAATTCTAACACGTGGGTCGATCCCCGGGTCATTGCGTGACAAAGCGGATATCCGCGTGTTCGACAGGGACTCTTTGCAAAGGAGTTGGTGTAGGTCCGACTGCCTTGGTGGTCAGAACGGACACGGACTGGTGTCTGGCGGAGATCGGACGCGGCTCGAGGTGAGCGGTCGGGTCCTAGTCTTGGGCGGTGAGTGTTGTCGTGCTGGAGAGTCGAGGTCGGTCCTGGGACAATGATTCCAGGGCCAGGGGTCCGACTAGCCTCGACTCGTCAATCTGAGGGGCCGACGGCCGACTAGGGGTGGACGGTGGGCACGCGATTCTGTGTCGGGGGCCGGCGTGGCATTGTGAAGTGCCCTTCGTTACCACCGTGAGTTGACGTAAGTTGATGTACACGGGCGGACCTGGGATGCGGGCGTATTTGCCATTGGCGTAGTCATCTCACATGCGGCGGGGATGGACTTGGTATGAGACAGCTAAACACCGCGTGAGGGGAGTACGTAAGACATACCCTCGGTGTGTGTGAGCCGACTAGCAAGCCAACCGCGCGCACACTCGTCTTCCTGCGTTCCCGACCCTTGTCGAAAGCCTCGGGGGACCGAGGGTACGACAATTAGGTCAGGGGAGTTTGCTGTCCATCCGTGTGTCCGTGGGTTGCTTCACGTACCATATGCATGCATCATTCCCTTAGCTTGTTGGTAAGGGGGCAATTTATAGAAGTTGAAGGGGTGGGGGTTGGGGTTTAGGCGGACCAAGTTAGGGGTCCAACTTGGTCCGGGTAAACCCCCAAATAGTGCTTTTATTTTTATTTTACTTATATTTTTTGTGTATTTTTTGTGTGTGTGTCGAAGTGTGGGAGATGGGGTTTAGGCGGACCAGCCCAAGGGGCTGGTCTGGTCCGCCTAAACCCCTCTTCGGAGGGTAAAATTCTTTTTTTTTTGAGGGGTTTAGGCTGGGGGTCCAAGCTGGTCCGCCTAAACCCCTCCCTAGGGGGGTTTGGGCAGACCAAAGTGTCCATTTTTTTAATTTGAAAAAAAATTTATTTTCAAGGGGTTTAGCTGGACCAGCCTGGGGGTCCGGGCTGGTCCGCCTAAACCCCCCCCCCTTGGGGGGTTTAGGCGGACTAGCTTGGGGGCCCAAGCTGGTCCGCCTAAACCCCTTCCCAGGGGGGGTTTGGGCGGACCGGATAGAAGAGAGAGAGGGGGAGTGGTCCCACCTCTATAAAATCCAATTTTTTGTGTATTTTCTTCCCAAATTGGCTAAGAAGAAAGAAGATAAAAGATACTGGGAGGATATAGTGGTGGACTGGCTGCTTGTGCACGAAGATCGAGGGATAGACGTGTGTGACTCAACGTAATCCCTGGACTCCGTCTTCGTGAATCTTTCGACACACGGGTATGACGAACGAACTTTGCACGAACCTCGGACTGTGAAGTTAGGAATTTCCACGAACTGGCACTGGGGAGTGCTGTCTAGCCTCCGAGCTGAGGAGAGGGTGTGGCTCCCGGGGAGTTCGCCCTCTCCGGGGGTGCGGCCATGCCCTGGGGCGAATTGGCCCCAGGCGAGTCGCAACCCCGAGGGATGGCCCCCGGAGGTCTTCCTTCGTCGTCTGGGGATATCCTTTGAAGGATATAGGGTCCCGGGATATTGAAACGGCCCATGGGGGCCTTTATTATTCGGGCTATAGTGGCCGCTCGCAAGGTGTTCGGGCGAATGCCCGACACACCCCGGGTTGCTGAACGAGCCCCGTGGGTGGCCGACGGGCTTTGGATTTGGCCTAGGGCCAAAGGTAGAAGTCCGTAGGAGTTGGGAGGAGGCACCTTGGGCCCACAGGCCTTGCCTCGTGTTACGTGCCATGTTGTACGACGGGTTGGAAGGGTAGCCTCGGGTTAGCCCGAGAGCTAAAGTTGAGTGGCATGTTGCCACATGTCTGAGGGTCGGGGATGGCCCCGACTTACTGGGGGGTCGTTGTAGGACCCAATTGGTGTTCTGGAACCGCGGGGTGGCCCGTGGGTTGGTGTAGAAGGGTTGAAATGTGCGCGCCCACAAGGTGTTTGGCCGAATGCCGAACACATGTGTGTGAGCCGTACGCACGTGCTGCGGGCCTCCCGGGCTTGTGGTTGACCTATTTGGGTCTCCCTTTGACCTTGGAGGGTTGAAGGAAGGCGTCCCGAGGTGCCCCCCTGGCCTTTTCACTGAGTGCCATGTGGCGTGGCTTGTGGTCGGAGCGTCCCCGGGATGGCCCGGGTGGTCGTGTAGAGTGCGGGGGAAGTCCGCAACTTATGAGTCGGGAGTTCCCGATCGATTGCTAATGCCGCCGTATGCTTCGGCTAGCAGGGTTGGGGCCGTTAGTCGGGCCCATTGGGTTGTCGGAGAGGCCGGGTAGCCCGTGCCTTGAAGGTGTTCGAGGAAATTCCCGAACCCTTATTTCTGGGTATTTTGCTGGGGAAATAGTCTGAGTACAACAAATGCCCCCCACGGGTCGAGCATCGGAGGCGGAGACAAGGGCGTACGGCCCGTGAATCCCTTCTTCTGAGTTGTTGTAGTTGCATTTTGACGCTTCATATGTTTGTGATTTTTTGTATTGTATGTGTTGAATTTCTGGCATACTGACCATTTTTTTGTGCTATGTCTTGCAGCTATGGCCGGATTTGGCACGGACGAGAGGGTCCCGAGGCGTGTGGTCCGGGAGGAGGACCATTGGGTGAGGAGGACCAAGCGGCCCATGCCCCCTTTGGGCCCTCCGGCCATCACTGCGGCTAATGTGGAGTAGCTTGATTGGGGGTACACGACTGTGGCAGAGGGCCCCGTTGGCGAGCGCGGCAGTGGGGTTGGGACTGTGGAGTTGGCCCACACGTCAGAGGCGGGCGGGATTTACACTTATGACCGCAGCGGTGGCTATCCAGTGGTGTTCCCTCTGGACCGGCACTTGTTTGAGTTTATCAGGCACTTCGTCCCACCAGGCATGGAGTAGAGTGACTCACGAGTTGCTGGAGCCCGTCGCCGACTGGAGCGGGCGATCATGGTGGGTTGAGACAGTTTGAACAGAATTGTCCTCTGTGGCTTTCCGAGTTTTTCTACGAACTACTGGAGGCAGAGCCAATTTCCCAATGCTGAGTGCCTAGGCTTCTTCAGCAGAGCAGACCAGTTTGGGGTTCGCACTGGAGTGATGGGTCCCGCTTCTTGGGACTTGCACGGACACCACCGAGCAGAGATAGAGGGCAGTCCAAGGTTAGTACTGGAGCCATCAGGGCTGGAGTATTCCGGAGAGGGCTATGACGACCATAGCCTTCTATCTAGGATTCTGCGACAGACCGTCGTTACCTGGTATGGACGTTGGGCGGTGATTTCATCACACAGATGTCACTAGGGAGCTACTGAGTGGTTGATGGGCATAGTACACCACTACCGAGTGCTGGTAGACCAAGCTGATATCAGATATGCTGTGACTACGACTCTGTATGGGTATCCTTGCTACACAGGACTTCTACAAGCACTGGCAGAGCGCTTCAACCGTAGGTGGAATACCGTGGCAACGGCTGAGGGAGAGACCTCGTTAGACTTGTGGTCCCTGTACAGGATCTCCGGGTTGCGGATCAGTGGCGAGGGGTACGAGGAGGTGGTGCTGGATGACCTCCATCGTAGCCACACCGACGGGTATGGATGATACCGGGTTTCTTACATCTATCGGTATTTACTGAAGACCTGGAGGGACTTGGCCCTGGTTGGGAAAGAAAGAGTGGCGCAGACTCCCTGGGTGCCGCTGAACGCATGGATTCGCCACTTTTATGACGGACCCTTTTGCTTTCACCAAGAGTTCATGAGGGATCAGACTCTCTGGGAGGAGTACACAGAGGTGGAGCTACGTTTCTGGACATATAGCCGGTATATCTATGCACCAGAGGAGGGGTGGAACCCCGATAGACTGCCAGACGTGACCCACTTGGCCGCGTACTTGGCATACTGGCTGGCGACATTCGTGGTCCTCCACGGGGAGGACGGCCAGCTGAGAGTAGAGCTGTTGTGGCCTGCGTGCCAATTGGCGGAGGGAGGGAGGCTGGCCTTAGCCCCAGCGGCTTTGGCCAATGTTTATTAGGGGCTGGGGGTCCTGGCGGCACACCCGGTGTCACCCGAGCGGAGCCTGCTTCTGCCGACCCACTACCTCAGTGCGTGGGCTGGTCAACTGTTCCCAGGGTTGGTGTCTCGCAGGTCTGTGATGAACCAGGTGGCACCATTGTTGTTTAGCTTCACCGGGCAGCCGGACGGGGACGCAGTCGTACAGCTGGAGGAGGCCCGGAGAGTCTTGTGTTACTTGCCCGGTAGGGGTGCGGAGGGTGTTCCCTTTAACGGTGCCACCAGGGACTCCCACTTGATCATGGTGCCTTCAAATGGTGGGGTGGCATGCGCCCTACCTTACCAGCCGGAGCCGGATGTGGTGCTGTACACAGAGTGAGTGATGAGCACCCGGCCAGCGTTGCCGCCTTTACACCGGTCTGTGACGAGCTTCTTAGAGCCGTACTACCCGCACAGGTTCGCTCGGAACTTTGGGTATGACCAGTGGATCCTGTCGAACCAGGAGTTTCCTTTAGCGGGTTGTCAGTACAGAGGCCGGGACACACATTTGCTAGCCGGGGCGTGGTGGGACTTCTACTGTCGCCAAGAGCCAGAGCGACTACCGACGCCTATGCCGGGACGCAGGGGATGGTTCGATGTCCACTACGCCAGGTGGTGGTTTGAGCATAGTCATCAGTACCGACAGAAGGCCTCGATGATCCGAAAAGTCGAGGAGACCCGTCACTTGAGGGAGGACCTGCCCCTCATTGCACTAGATGATGGGTACATGCGTACTCGCTTCTCTCGGATTCGCCGGGAGGTAGAGCGACTGGTGCAGCAGGCACCTCGGGGGAGCCGAGGCTCTTTGTCTGCGGGGCGGAGCAGCTACGGGGCACTGAAGCCCCTCAATCAGGCGTGGGCGGTGCTTGGAGGTACTGGAGCTAGGGCCCCTTGACCCGGGACGTCGAGGACTTGGTGGACCCAGTTTCTGGCTGACTGCGGGATCGAGCAGAGGGGTTCGCTGGACCAAGTGCTCCTTGAGGGGAGCTTTGCAGATACGATGACTGACGACTGGAGGCGTCATATCACCCACGTGATCAGATCGGCCGGACCCGTAGAAACCAACCCCGATCTGAGACGAGGGTGAGCTGATTCCCACCGCCGCCACCAAGAGTTCCAAACTGGTGATTTTGTGATGGTGAGAACTGAGAGGCTATTCCCTGGGAATACCTCAAAGTTGAGGTCTCGTGGAGCCGGCCCCTTCCCGGTACTGAGACGACTTGGCACCAATGCTTATGTGTTGGACCTCCCTGAAGAATACGGAGTAAGTCCCACATTTAATGTGACTGACCTGGTACCCTACAAGGGCCCCAAGGTGACACCCAGTGAGGAGGTCCAGCCTACTCCACCCCTTGAGAGCGCCCCCACACCTCAGAGAGCTCCACCCAACTTGAGAAACCAGCGTGATCAAGTGGAGCGGATATTAGATGAACAGGTCACCAATACACGGAGCAAGGTGTATGAGCGATACCTGGTCAGGTGGAAGGGACGGCCCCCTTGGGATGACGCCTGGGTGAGTCGGGAGGACCTCCAGCGGTTGGACCCCGACCTCTTGGAGCAGTATCACAGCAGGGAGGACCTCTACTCGACAGAGTCGAGCTCTTCGCGGCCCGGGGGAATTGATGAGGGCATCACTCACGATTCCCTCTGGCTCGGGACCTTCCTCCACTTGCCTCCTAGGAGATTCCCTAGGCTCCGATTTGCCGGGAGATGCCCTCATCAACGACTCTCTAATCTACTCCTATTAGAACCAGAAAGTAAACCTCGAGCTCACAGTCGGGACCGCCAAACCACTGGTGAAACTACGGCTACACTATTGAAGGAAAAATCATGACATCTCTGTCGTTGTGGACGTCAAAAAAATGATGATGATCATACTACGTGCACGCCTCAGCACTCGAGAGCGAGTCGAAGATGGAAAGGCAATAAACCCTGTGCCTCCTCCAAGAAGGACGAATACCTAGCCGGTGCTCCGCCACCCAACAAAGAAGCCCCTCGGGTTGAAGAGATAGCCCCGGCTCACAAGTCGGTAATGCCGAAGGTCGAATCAAAAGAAACTCAGGAATTCAAACGCATGCTCGGCATACACCAGAAATCACTTAAAGCCCTGAATCGAGACTCGGAGGCTCACAACTAAAGCAACAAAAGAGGGCAAGCATCTGTCCGAATCGCCACTAAGCTAGGAGGGAGCCCTTTGATGCTTAAACCGGCGCGGCATAGCCTCGAACCGGCGCGCCCCTCCAAGGGGCCTTAAACCGGTGCGCCCCACCCAAGGGGGCTTAATTCGGCGTGCCCCCTTGCTTATGCTTGATCCGGCGCGCCCCTTTACATGATGCTAGTCCGGCGTGCCCCTTTATGTGTTGTTAATCCGGCGCGCACAACACCGCGCCGGTTTAACTCAAATGCCATCCCATCCATGCCTCGATACTCTGCTCTCCTGTCGTCTTGGGGTGCAGACTCGAAAGGGCATAGCATTCAATGCTACCGAGCTCTGTCTCCACATCTGTTCGACAGCGCAGCGACGAAGACGTGCATCGACGGTGGAAGCAGTAAAAGATCTCCCGGCAAACCCGCGAACGTCCCGTCCTCGGACGAATGCCAGCGTACTGTGCAAATCAACAGACGACACCGTGGCATGTCAATCCTGTTCGTCCGGCAAACAAGGGCAAGTGGCGGGAGTTTCTTCCGTCCGAGCGAAGAAAGGGCAGCCGGCTATATATACTCTGCATGTTCGACAGAGAGAAGAGGATGGGCTATTGAAAAGAGAAAAGAGAAGCTGGAACCCCCTGGCTGGCCATTGAAGAGAAGAAGAAAAAGAGAGAAGAGAAGCTCCATTCCCCGGCGCCCGTGAGGTGAAGAAGGAGAGAGTGAGCTTGAGAGAAGAGAGGTGAGCACGGAGGGGGAGAGCTTGTGCTCTATTCCCCCTCCCCGTCCATATATCTCTTTCCTTTTCCCCTCTGCAATGTATTTCTCTTCTTTTGAGATGAAAATATCTTGGGTTTGAGCCGTTCCCCCCCTTTGGTGGATGAATAAACAGAAGGCCTTTTTTGGCAAACACGATCCTTTATCTTTCTTCTTCTTTCCCCTTCCTCCTTCTCCTCATCCAAGGCCCTTCGAAGCATGCTCCTCCGTAGCATGGCCTTCAAAGGAGTTTGTCGACGGATGAATATTCATGGCCCCTGTGGTGAACACTTGTCCCGCTTCAAAGAATCATCACCCGTGAGCTGCTGGGACTCTTGAAGGCTAGTCCTCGAGTCTCTACACGCACTTATGGGTTAACGGAGGCCTCACTCCATGTTTTGAGGTTCGCCCCGGAGCAATCCGTTTGGCGTTCCTCTATTTTCTCTGGCAAGCCTCTGTCCGGGGGAGGTGTTGCCCAATTTGCGCCAGGAGCGTGAACAATGAGAACTAAGAACGAAGGCACATAGAAGTGAACAGACTAGGCTTCTTCCTGCCAAGAACTGACTAACTCAGAAAGTCCCCCCCCCCCTCTGTTGAAATCAAACTCAAACTGAACTACCCTGCACAGCGAACCCTTCTAATAAAACGTCAGATCTTCATGTTCATCCGTCTTAATAAACAATTAAAACACTTAATCTTCCTCTCTATCAACTTAATCTACCAATTCAGTGAACAAACCAATCAACAAATTAACTTGCAGTTGAAAGAAACAAGAAATAGAGCCAACAGAATAAAAGAAAACCTCATAGAAGCTTAACCCGGCGCGCCCTAATCCGACATGGGCTAATCCGGCGCGCTACCCCCCCGCGCCGGTTTAGCCCCACACTCAAATCCACTTTGGAATTCCTGAGATGAATAGTGCCCCCCTCCCATTCCTATTTGGAGCCCAAACCGGCGCGCCTCCCCTTCTTAGGCTATTCCGGCGCGCCCCCTCTCCCTTCTTGGCATTACCTTAATCCGGCGCCCCCCCCTCCCTTGGCCTTGAACCGGCACGCCCCTTACACCTCTTATTCCGGTGCGCCCTCCTTTGCATCATGCTAAACCGGCGTGCCCCTAGTGTCCCCCTAAACCAGCGCGCCTCCTTAACACAAAAAAGGATAAGTAGCCAATAAAAAAGGGAGAAATATTCAAAACTAAAAAAAAATTGAAAAAGGGATCAATCTTAATAAAAAAGGAAACAAACGCCATCCCCCTTTCCATAATCAAATTTTGTTCCGGGGGTGCTGCCCCCGGAAACCCTCCACAAGGGGCGCTGCCCCCTTGACCCCCGCGACCTGACTGGGCAGGTCGAACCTCACGACTTGACCGCGCAGGTCGATCCACGTGCGAGGGCGCACGATGGCGAGTTCGTGCTCCACACCTAATGACTCACTTCCCCGGACCGTGCGTGAAGAGAAAAGAAATGACGCCCCGTGGCATCAGACGTGGTCCTCGGAAACCCCGATATGGCCATAGTATGCAACCACCTCGGGCCAATAGATCATCAGCTTGACTCACCTCTATCGGGATCCAATCCCGTATCCACATTAACCTTGCCGTATCTGCGGCAGACATTCGTACGGTTTTGTCACCGTCTTTTATGTTACAAACACGGACTTCTATCCAAATAAGAAATGGTCCGTTAGTGACTGACATATATATACCGGGATTTAATCCCGCACCTGCATTAAACTTGCCATACTCACGACAGACATTCGTACGATTTGGTGAAGAGAAAAGTAATTATGCCCCACTAGATCGGACTTGGATCTCGGGAGCCCCCACCCGGACTGACCATGATCCGAACTTATCCCCGGCCGATAGTTTGTTAGCTCAACCCATCTTCATCGGGATCCGATCACGCACCCACATTAAACTTGCCGCACCTACGGCAGACATCCGCACGGTTTTATCGTCGTCCTCGATGCTACTAATACGGACTTCCGTCCGAATAATGAATGGTCCGTTAGTGACCGGCATATATGCCGGGATCTAATCCCGCGCTTGCATTAAACCTGCCGTACTCACGGCAGACATTTGCACGGATGCGCTCCCGTCGCCGTCTTGTTCTCTATACGGACCTTTGTCCAAACATAAAATGGCCCGTGTATGACCGACAAAATCCGAGCGGAATGAGGCGGCTCTCGTCATCCCTGGACCCTCCGCATGGGAACATCAATGAGGCCTCCAGGGGTTATGCTCAGACCTCGGGTCTATCCCAATTATGGTCATTATCTCACCCATATCCTCGGCCTATAGCTCGCTCTCTTCGGACACGTTTTGATTTTGGGATCTAGTCCCGGGACTCTTCCCCGTTGCCCTCCGGCATCGAAAACATTAATGATGTCCACGCAAGCCTCGTTTGGACCGTGGGAGGTGCCCCCGGTATGGTCCTGACTCGATCTTGCACCGGGCCAACAAATTAATTGGTTTCCTGCTACGCTAACCGAGGTTTAACCGAATGCTTTCAGTGCCTCAAAAAATATATATTTGCCGTATCCTGGCATACATACGTTCCGGGTCTTCCCGCGACGATTGTGATATTTTCAAGCCGGACACCCATCCGAATGCCAAATGGTCCATCGAGTGACCGATATGTTTCGAACGTTCACTTCCCAAGACATAGGGCTTTCCAGCTAATTCAAGTGATATTTCCCCGTTGCCCCCCCTTGGCACTGGAAACATTAATGACGCTCACGCGAGTCAAACTTCGACCGCGGGGGGCCCACCGCAGTATCGTCGCAGCTTGCTCTTGCACCGGGCCAACAGATTTACCGGGCTTTTGACCGCTCTAACCGAGATTTAGCCGAACACTTTTTGTTCTTCTGAACAATAAATTTGCCGTATCTCGGCATACACATGCTCCGGATTTCCTGCGACGATCGCACTTTTCTCGAGCCGGACATTCGTCCGAACATTAAATGGTCAGCACACGACCGACATGACCGCGAATGGTTTTCTTCTCGCCCTCGCACGAGGATTTCAATACCTTCTAATATACCTTTCATGCAATTAATTTCCTGGCCATGAGGCCCTGAATCCCAGCGATTAATCAAGGGTGTTCCCTCGTATGGGGGATGTAAATGACGTCGTGACCTTTATGGCGCGGCGGGTTTTGGTCCCGACACGAACCACACAATCGTCTGACGAAGTCATATCGAGCGCACCATGGGCTCTTTGGAGCCCGAATAAATTGTCACTTTGTGACTAGCACGCCCACGCACTTAATAAACGCCAAAGATAAATAAACAACGATTTTAAATAAAAAGTGCATCCACAGTCGTGAAGGCCCGTCCTCACTGACTAAGGCCTAACCAAGACCACGTGGTCTAAGGGTACAGTCATGACCTCGCCGTCATAAACCCTACACTATCTATGGGTGAAACCTCGATAACTCTACTCGGAACCCTAGACCTCAACATCGAGGAAAGTATGTAGAAACCACCCGAAGAATCATGTCCTCCCTGACGGGAAACCAAACCTCGAGTCAAGAGAGTCACGTGTCGCGTGACGGGAGAACCTACCCACTAGAAGTAAGGCCGGATGCATCCACTGATGATTTAGTCCGTGCCTCGGGTGTCTCCCTACTCGCCCCAGGCAAAAATTGAGACACCGTACAAGTAACCGAAGACAATGGTCTAGTCGAGGTCATGCTCATCAGCAAGAGTCCATAGTCCCCGACAACGTGTGCACACACTGACTGATTGCGCTACATCAGGCCCTCTATCTTGTTTTCCTCCAGGCCTGGACTCGAGCTACCACAGTGGGAGGCCCTACAGGAACCAGCCCCAAACTGTCTCCCCCAAGTCTAGCTCTCCACCGCTCCCAGGTGGATCAGTACACGCGTGCACAGGCAAGCTATGACTAGTGGAGAAGTCACTGGATGTTGGAACTCTCAGTAGCAAGGAATCCACCGGAGTACTGACGGGCTATACACCCGCCTGTCGCGAATAACTCGGAACACAAGGTGGCACGGTGCCACAAGACTCAGGATGACAAGCTAGACTAGCCAATCTAATAGCCATAGAGTCACATGACTCATCCCAAGGCTGTTGTACTATACGGCACCATGCCGTCAAATCATCCTAGTCTGAGAGTTAGAAACCAGGGTCAAAAGAACTCATTAGACAGCTTACAACTATCAGGTCCATTCCCTTTCTAAGGGAGGCTAAGAAGCCGCCCGCACCTCTGGCTGGGTCACGGGACTCACGATCAATGGCCATACTCATCATCCACACAGAAACCACTTTCCGAGGAAACATGAACAACCCTCTGCCCGTACTAGAGTGTACGGTGACTCGGACTAGCATAACAAAGAAGTCTAGAACACATGGGGTCACCCGGACCCTCAAAACCACACGAGTGCATTAATCGCGATATTATGACTTCTCCGGAGACCCAAAAACATGAACTCGGTCCCCACGGGGTGTCCGGGACATCAACGGGGCCAAAGGTCAACCAAAGGGTCTCGACTGGGTCGACCAGAGGCCAAAATGGATGAAAAGGGCGGATTTCGGTCGACCTACCCACTGGGTCGGTCAACCTACAAGGGGTCAGTCGACCGGACCAGGAGGGTTGGTCGACCGGACCATGACCAGGACACCCCTGACCAGGGTCGATCAACCGAACCGGCTGGGTCGGTCGTCTTGGGTCCCTTGCTTGGGTGCAACCAGACATAGAGGGGGGGGGTGAATAGATCCCATAAAAATATGCCCTCTTAAAACTCATTTTAATCTGACAAGCTTCTTGTTTGAACACACAGCAGATATAACAATATATAAGATAGTACAAACAAGGAGCCATTAAAAACTATGGACCTGAAGTTGCAAGGTCTTAGAAGACACAGGCAGCAGAATTATCACAAGCACCTAAGATCTACATGTAGAGATTCCAATTAACAGAGTGCTTTCTTAGGTGTGAGTGTGAGTCTTTGTTCCAACAACAAGAATGCTGGTAAATGGTGAATGGCTCACAATATGTGCAGTGTTCGGCCATAACAGAAATGTAGAAATAGAACTTATAAGTCCCAGTGAAATGGAGATAGAAGAAGTGGAAGTAATCACACAAGGACACACCACTGCACAAGAGAATTTTTAAGGTAGTTCAGTCTGCAAACCCACAGACCTACATTCACCCCTCACCAAACCCGGTGAGACTTTACCACACGCTACAAACGAAGCACCACATGGGGACGACGCCCCACATATACACACACAAGGAGCAAGCTCCTCACGGGGACAAACCTCCCCCCCGACACACAAACAAGGAAAAGAAATGCACTGCAAGTGTAGCAAAAACATGGGGAGAACTCCCCAAGAGCACACGGCTGTTGTAACGACCCAGTTTCCCGGATACCGGAAACGCGATACCCAAAGACCCGGGGATGTCACCCAAGAGTTGATGAGGCTCCGTAAGGGTTGGAAAAGAGGCCGTGGGTGCACAAAGATCTACAATCACACGCGCATTTTTATGAAAATAATTACATTGAGCAGATGGAAAATTTACAATATCAGAGTCTTGTAGTTATACATCAGTCCAGAAGCATATAACATAAGCCCAAAATTATACAAGAATCAAAAGAGGACAACTACACGGGGCATACCACGGAGTGGACCACGCTGGCACTACTACTGGCTGCCAAAAGCACGCGAAAAACCAGACGACTACTACGCCTCACCTGAAAAACAAAGGGGTGAGTCTCATTTCATTGACTCAATAGGGGTTTCATAGATCCATACTTCGCAGGTAAAAAGTGCAAGAAAAATAATTAATTACAAGAATATATAACTGGCATGCAACCTTAACAATTAAAGAAAGCTGTACATGTATAGCAATTCAAAGGAGACAACTAATGTGAATGCCAATTAAATTCAAGCTAATTAAAGCGCATAATTAAACACAAAAATCTTCATTTACCATTTAAGTCAAATTCTCTAAGACCAAGTGACGAGAGAAAGAAAAGCCACTAGAAGAAAGATTAGACGCGTCCACTGATGACTTACACTACGTCTCGGGTGTCTCCCACTTGTCTCGAACACGATAACTGAGACACTGTAACTGTAACCAAGGACAAGGACTAGTCAGGGTTGTTGGGAGCAGAGGATCGTCAAGCTAGAGGGGGAGGGGGTGAATAGATTGACCACTTAAAAATTATTAAGCCAACTAAACCGATCGCACACACTGAGATGGAACAGACAACCTCACTTCGTGAACTTCTAGAAGGCAAGAGCAGTATTTAAACGATCTAACCGAGACAGAGAGCAAGGAATCAAACCACAAGCAAAAACCACAAGAGACAGGAGTTTTAAGGTGGTTCGGTCTCTGTCCCGAGACCTACGTCCACCCCCTCACCAACCTGGTGGGGATCACTGCTGAGCTTTACAGCTTATGCTCACTCCAGAGAAGAACTCTTCTCTGACCTGCAGATCCAGTCTACAGATGACAGTAACACCCTGTCACAGACCCGCTGTCGAACAGCTTGCAGACACGAAGTCTATTTACCCTCTGATCTCAGAACACACTCTGGATCAGAGCAAACCTGTCCACTAAATCCCAGTGGAACAGTAACTCGAAAAACGCAATGTATAAGAAAAACAAAAATACAAAGTAAAGAATGAACTCAGATGATGCTAGTCAATGAATCTTCAGACTTCTTGCGCAGCAGAAGAGATTGTAGCATGAAGGAATGAACATCACGATCTGAATAGGATCTTCTCTTCAGTTGAGACTAGATCAGACTGATGCTTCTGTGGTTCTTCAGCATCTGATCTTCTTCACCAGGAGAACGAGCTGGTACTGCAATCTTCGCCCTGGACCTTCTTCGAATGTCCCCTTGCCCTTAGTTTTCCAGAAGAGAAAAATGCCTCACTCACTGTTCTACTCTCTGCACGAGTGCTTCTATATCTTTCTCAAATACACCTCCTCATTTCAATCTCGATCCACTTCTCTATTTCCTCTTTTATTTTTCCCGCGCCGGATTGGGCCCTACGAGATTCCCAATCATTTGCCCACGTGAGGAGAAGCTTCTGGACTAAAGGAGGAAGAGAGTACTTCGCTTGCAGACGTGGCTGGCCCACTTTATCCAGTCCTTCTGCTCGAGCACTTGTCTGGGACTGGGTGCGTCGATGCCAGCATCTGGATGCATCGACGCTGTGTGAAGGTAGCTTCTGATCTTCCTTCGATTTACGGCTTCAGGCAGTCGCTGCGTCGACGCTGATAACTGGATGCGTAGACGCAGTGTGAAGGCAGCTTCTGATCTTCCTTCGATTTACGGTTTCAGGCAGCCGCTGCGTCGACGCTGATAACTGGATGCGTAGACGCAGTGTGAAGAGATCTTCTGGAGGCAAACGCATCGACGTTGTCTTGCTTGAGGCGTAGACGCAGTCTTGATGAAATGTGCTTCAACTTGTAGGAGCTGAAGGCTGCGTCGACCCTGACTATTGCCTGCATTAATGTTCAACAACAATTCTTGCCACATACCAGATTGTCAGATAATAATACACCCTGTCATATCATGGTGGTCATCATCAAAACCAGGAGGACAACAATCTCCCCCTTTTTGATGATGGAAACCATGATTGAATTTTAGCACTTTAATGATCATGCACTTCAATAACCAATTAAGCAGAGGCATGCACAACCATAACATTCAAACACATGTATCAACATTCAACTCATTCACCATTCACTTACGCACATGATCAAGATTTAGATATAGAAAAAAAACAAAGTGCATTCACAAGATAGTCTCCCCCTTTGACATCAGCAAGAAGGGGAGGCCAAAAGTCAAGTAACTAGAACAAAATATCGAGTCAATTACTTAGAGAAATATTGAGAATGCCTCCTAGACGAGTGACTAGAGGACTGGCCCGGTGGAGGTGGAGGATGATGAGATGAGAAGGTCTGCTGGGCATGCAAAGCTTGAATTGCCTGAGAAAGCTCGCCCAACTGAAACATTAGAGTGCTTTTAAGACCTACCAGCTCGGAGCGGACATCGTCAGATCCTCGTGTCAACGACTCAAGTGAACTGCACATAGTTTCCATGGAGGATGAAAAACTAGTCAGCTTGCCAAAAATAGCTTGAAAACCTGTGGGAATCGAGGTTACTTGAGACTGCAGAGTAACCATAGCAATTTGAATATCATAACACAGGGATTGCATCTTGGCCATGGTCTGAAGAGTAGACATCTGTGTAGTGTGCATATTGGAAACAAACTCTGCAATCTTGTTGACAATCTTTGCAACACTCTGCAGGACCTTCCTCATTGCTTTGTCAGTTTTCTGCTTGGCCTTCATATAGTCTCTCCAAGAGACCATTATAGAAATTTCAGATAAGACAATTCTTTTATACAGTCGTTCCAGCTGAAAGTCAGTATACAGAATAAAATAGTTAATTTTGTCCCCTTGATGCTGCATCATTCGGATGAGGTGAACCAGTAAATCCTTTTCTGTTGCACCAGGAGGGGCCTGGAAATAATCATCCTGAGGCTGTTGGCTAGTGGACCCAAGTTCTCTATTAAGATAAAGTAAGCTGGACTCACCTTGTTCCCACTGAGTCTTGGGTTCCCCTCTAATGTCATACCATTCAGGCTCATCATCTTGAAAAGGGGGTACTTCAGTCTGAAATTCTTCCTCATCAGCATCATCGGGAGACTCCACCACATACGAAGGAAAAACCTGCTCACTATCATCAGTATGAGCTGGCCTATCCTGAGTGACAAAAGGTGGAAGTGACCTGGCTGGAGCTTGGTCTGCACCTTGGACCTCAATGTCCACATCTCTTTCCTGACCTCCCCAAAGTGGAGGAGAAGCAACAGGTTCAGGAGATATCCTGACGGACTCTGGGTCGGGCTCAGGAGGAGGAGCAGCTGCCTTGACAGTAGATTGTTGACTTGGTAGCACTCTGCCTGGCTTGCCATCTACAATTTTTATACCCATAAAATTTTGAACAAAAGACATGGAGTACACATTGCCTCTAGGAACTACACATTTCTTTTCATTGCCAAACGGAATTCCAACCTTTCTGAACAAAGTTGTGAGATGTGCTGCGTAGGGTAGAGTCCTAGAGTTGTCCAGGCAAGTCCCCATTGTCTGAATAATAACATCAATCAAAGACACATTGATTTCTTTCAACATGCAGTATAGTAAAAATCTCTGCATGATTGTAACCCTTTCACGTCCACTGCTCTATGGGGTAAAGATGGAAGTGCATATATGGTGCAGAAGACGAACAGAAGGTGAAAAATGGTTAGCTTTTAAGCTTGACAAATGAGTCTGCTTAATGTCTGAAGGGTCCTCTGGCTGGCCGGTCAAAACAGCAAATGCTTCATGTTCATTCAAAGGAAATGAATGAAGTTCGGCCCCCTTCATAGGAATCTTCCATACTTTGGCGAGCAGACTAGCAGTAAGTTCAAACTTAACACCCTGAACAGAGCTGGTCAGTCTTCCACGTTCGGGTTGATGGCAAAGATTGCGGTAAAACTCCATGACTAGAGTAGGATAATAGACGGAGTACTTGGTGGCAAAACCCCACCAACCTTGAAACTCCAAAGTAGGTCTAATCTCAGGGAATACAGCAAGAAAAGCTTCGTCCAATTCAAGGATATATCGAGGAATTAAAACCTTCAGGGGTTCGTCTGTACCAGAAGAAGGAGCGGATACGGAAACCCCAGACTTGGATTTTTTGGAGAAGACTTTCTTCTGAGGAGATGAAGGCTTGGAGGACGATCGGACCTTCTTCTTCTTGGAAGGAGGGGAGGGGCTGCGTGGACGCTTCCCCTTGTCTTTGCGTTTTTGCGAAGAAGAAGATTTAGGAAGAAGAGCCGCCGCAGGGGATTTAGGAACTTGGGCTTCAGCAGCGAGCTCAGGAGCTGGAGGAGCCGAAGATGGTTCCGCAACAGTCTTCTTTCCTTTCCTGGAGTAGGCGAGCTCCATCTTCATGGATAGAGGAGAAGAAGAACAGTCGAGAGGTGTATCTGAAGGAGGAGAGGAAAGTAGCCGACTGCTCCCTCGGTTGAGGGTTTAAAAGAGTGACAAGAGAAACCCCCAATTCGGTTATCGGGTAACCGGGTAACGGATCCAGGTCATATCCGAAAGAACTTAGATAGAGTGGATGCGTCGACGCGAGGAAATCAATGCGTCGACATTATGATCACTTATTCACAAAAGTGTATTGGAAAAGCACAGAGACGTCGACGTTAAGAGCAAGAATGCATCGACGCCATAGTGTAAATACACTCTACCAGACAAAGATTTTGAGAGAGAGAAGATGCAGCTTAAAGAACAGAAGTTGGGAAATATCGATAGAGACCAGGGTTCATAAGGTAATACACTCAAACTCTGGGATTTTTAATAGCTTTAGTTCAAATTCCCATGAAAATTAAATTTACTCAGATTAACTTCGAACCATTTAGTGACATAAAATAATGATATTCTACGAAGTTTGAGGCACAGAAATGAACATTAAGAGTGCAAAAATGGAGGAATTACTAAACTAGCTTCATACAATGGATCTTCACATATCTTTATCCTACGTTGTTCAATTTCAAAAAATCTTTGAAGAAAGAAATTTAAGGAGCATTGAGGATAAGTTTATTAGATCTGTTGAGCCTTTTGATTTCATACCAACACACATGTGTCTTAAATTTTATTTCATTTATTGCATCCATTAGCAGTCAGATATAGCTAGCCTTGTGACACAAGTACACATGCTTATTAGGCACCAGAGTCCCTGGTTATTCAGCATAGCTAATCATTTTGCCTAGATTCAGAGGTAGTGATCAACCACATGACATGCCTTTCAACACTTCATGGGTGAAGAAGGTAGTTTCTCGGTTGAGAGTCACCATTGCTCTGAAATGTATAATTTTCATTTAAGGACAGAGATAGTAGTCCACCTCATGACTTGCCCTTTAACACTTCTTTGGTGCATAGAGCCAGTTTCTCAGTGAAGGCCTACCATTGCTCTGCGTATTGCAGATACATTGTGTGTTGCACACTATCTTTTAGCTCTTGTTAGATCTGAACAAACTTTAGCAACAATACTAATTAAATTTCAATTCATTGAAAGATCCTTCTACTTTTGATTACATTGGGATAAAGTGATGATAGGAACCCAAGTCGTATTAACATGTTTAGTTCTTATTCCAGATTCAAGCACTTTTAGGTTCAAGTACTGTTTAGTTCAAACAATGAAGGACACACATTTTATATCATTAAGTAGTGTGAAGCTATTCTAAGAAAAAACTTATTTTCATTAGAAATTAACCCCTTAGCTCCCCCTGAATATAAGGCATTAACTTTTCACCCTAGCATTTGAGACAATTCCCTTGTTCTGGAATAGAAAGAGAGTGCATCAAGAAATCTTGGGATTAAGAAGGTGAATAAGGTAGAAAATAAGCAAGATTGAGTGCAAGGGAGATTCTTGAAGAAGAATAAGTCTAGCAAGAAGGGTGGATAAGATGACCAAGAGAGTTAGACGAGAGAACAAAGTCACCACAACAACACTCTATTTCTTGTATAGCGTCAACGCAGAGCACCTGTAGCATCGACGCACTCATCCATTCTGCTCGGACTGTTTATCAATGAACAGACGCAGTCCAACGCTGCGTGGACGCATCCTAGAGGGTGCGTTACCGCATCAAACATCTTATCTGCAGACTTCCACATTTATTCTGAGAATTATTTATACCTAACTCCCCCTTAACTCAAGCATGATTTGAAAGAATAAAAATAGATGAATTTGAGAGCATGCTGAGGTTTTATTTTGAATGAACAAAACAAATTTAACTCACAAGATTTCATACTCCCCCTAAAAGTGTGAATTATTTAAACAAAACACATTTTGACCATAGCAGGACATCAAATGATCATGAATAAGGGCAATCAAGGAGCATTCATATATTTGAATCATGCAATCAGTTCAAGCTTTAGAATGTACATTACAAAGTCCAAGCTCTCTCCTAAGAAATGAAAACCGTTCATTATTGAGAGGTTTGGTAAAGATATCAGCTAATTGAAGTTCAGACTCTACAAATATAAGCTTGAAACACCCTTTGCTGACCTCATCTCTTAAGAAATGATGTCTGATTTCAATATGCTTGGTCCTAGAGTGCTGGATGGGGTTCTTGGCCAAGTTTATAGCACTTGTGTTATCACACAATATTGGGACACATCCAAGATCTGTTTGGTAATCTTGGAGCTGATGCTTGATCCACAACACTTGAGTGCCACAGCTCCCTGCAGCGACATATTCTGCCTCTGCAGTGGACAGTGCCACTGAGTGTTGTTTCTTGGAAGCCCAGGAGACCAAGCACCCACCCAAAAATTAGCAGTAGCCACTAGTGCTTTTTCTGTCCAATTTACATCCAGTATAGTCTGCATCCGAATATGAAACCAAATCAAAGGAGCAGGATGTAGGATACCAAATCCCTAGGTCTTGAGTTCCAGCAAGGTATCTAAAGATACGCTTTACAGAACTTAAGTGGGATTCTCTAGGATCAGCTTGGAAACGTGCACACATGCAAATAGAGAATTGAATATCAGGCCTGGATGCAGTAAGGTATAACAGTGACCCTATCATACCTCGATAGGTCTTGGCATCAACTTGTGTACCTTTCAAATCTGCATCCAAGGATGTGTTTGTGCACATGGGAGTGCTGATTGCCTTCAGATTTTCCATTTTATACTTCTTCAATAGCTCCTTGATGTACTTTGTTTGATTAATAAAGCATCCGTCCTTGCTTTGGGTGATCTGCAAACCTAGAAAAAATTGAAGTTCACCCATGAGACTCATTTCAAATTCTGTAGTCATTAAGTTACCAAACTCCTTACACAAACTGGGTTTAGTAGAACCGAAGACAATGTCATCAACATATATTTGAACCAGAATGATATCTGAATTCCTTAATTTTGTAAACAATGTCTGGTCCACCTTACCTCTTGAATATCCTTTTTCAGTGAGGAAGGAGCTGAGCCGGTCATACCAGGCTCGAGGTGCCTGCTTGAGTCCATACAGTGCTTTGTGTAACCTGTATACGTGGTTAGGGTTTTCTGCACAGTCAAAACCAGGAGGTTGTTCCACATATACTTCTTCTTTTATTATTCCATTTAAGAAAGCACTTTTTACATCCATTTGTTGTAATTTTATTCCATGACTTACAGCATCTGCAAGCAGCAACCGAATGGCTTCTAATCTGGCTACTGGTGCAAAGGACTCTTCGAAGTCAATGTTGAACTCTTGATTTTAGCCCTGTGCAACTAGTCTAGCCTTATTCCTTACAACAACACCATTTTCATTTTGTTTATTTTTATAGACCCATTTAGTTCCTATTACAGATTGATCCGTGGGTCTATTCACTAGATGCCACACTTCATTTCTTGTAAATTGGTTGAGTTCTTCATGCATGGCATTTATCCAGTTGGAATCTTTTAAGGCTTCCATGACATTTTTGGGTTCAGTTTGAGACACAAGTGCCATGTTATCCATTTCTTGAATTTGAGAGCGTGTTCTAACAGGTTCATGCAAGTTTCCAATTATGCTAGTTCAGGGGTGATCCCTTAACATCCTAATGTTAATTAGAGGGTTACCTCCATCAATACATGCATTACCCTGATTACTAGACTCTGGCTCTTCTTCTTTTGGTCTTGAATCTCCTTCCAATGTTTCTTTCTCCTCAGGCTTGTCAAGGAAGTCTTCATCACCCTCGTTCCTGCATGAGGATTCAACTTGTGAATTTTCAATTAGCTCATCAAAAATGATGTGAGGTGATTCCTCAACTGTTTGAGTTTTCAGATTTAGGACCCTATATGCCCTAGACTGACTGGAGTATCCTAAGAATATGGCGGGTTCACTCTTGGGTTCAAACTTATCTAGGATCCGTTTATCATTATTCTGAACAAAGCATTTTGAACCGAAAACTTTAGAGTGAGCAACAGAGGGCTTCTTACCTTTCAACATTTCATATGGAGTCTTTTTGGACTGAGGTCTTACCATTGCCCGATTTACAATGTAGCATGCAGTGTTCACAGCCTCCGCCCAATACTTCCTTGGGAGTTGCCCTTCAATCAGCATGGTTCTGCCCATCTCCACAAGGGTTCGGTTTCTTCTCTCCACGACTCCATTTTGTTCAGGTGTTCTTGGGGAAGAAAACCTGTGATTTAGCCCTGTTGCTCTGCAGAAATCTCCAAATTCAGAATTGTCAAATTCTCCACCATGATCTGATATAATGGAAGAAATGACAAACTTACCCTCCTGCTGTGTTTTCTTAAAGAATGCCTGAAATTCCTCAAATGCCTCATTCTTATGAGTTAGAAAGAATACCTAGGTAAATCTAGAAAAATCATCCACTAGAACAAATCCATATCTATTACCACTAATGCTTGCTGTTCTAGTGGGTCCAAATAAGTCCAAATGAATGAGTTCAAAAGGTTTAGTGGACTGACTCTTTATCTTGGACTTAAATGACTTCCTAGTCTCTTTACCTTGGGTGCATGCATTACAGATTTTGTCATTTTTCTTGAATGAAGCATCAGGCAGGCCATTCACCATGCTGTGTTTGGCTAACTTATGCAATACACTATAGCTAGCATGTCCTAGCCTACGGTGCCACAACCAAGCTAGTTCAGTTTTATTTACAGCAAGGCAAAGATTATTATGTGTAGGATCATCTAAATCTACCATGTACATGTTGTTTATCCTTTTTCCAACAAATTTAACTTTTTCTAATTTTTCTTCTAAGATGGTGCATGTATTTGCATCAAACACTACTTTATTATTCCTATCACACAGCTGACTTATACTGAGCAAGTTATACTCTAGACCCTCTACTAAAAGAACACCATCAATTGAGGTAGAAGGATTCTTGCCAACTTTACCTTTGCCAACTATCTTACCTTTATTGTTTCCACCAAAGGTAACAAATCCTCCATCCTTCTCAACCAAGAGACAAAACTTGGCCTTGTCCCCTGTCATATGCCTTGAGCAACCGCTGTCAAGATACCATCTGTTGTGCATGGCTGCAAGGCATTCCTGCAAGAATCATCACACAAGAGATTTTGGAACCCAAACACACTTGGGTCCCGTTGGATCACTGGATGACTTCAGGAAATTCAGTAGGTTCTTAGGAATCCACATTTGTATTTGTTGAGGTTCTTTGATGGATTTTGGTTGAGGAGGCAGCAGGTTTCTGATTTGATTTTAAGGTTGTTTTAGCTGCTTTATTGAACCATCGTTTATTTTGGCTCCAATAAGCCTCTTGGTAGTGTGAGTTGAATGCCCTAGATGAATGTGTTTGTCTTATCGGATAAGCATACATGGGATGCGTCGACCTTCCTGAATGAATGCGTGGACTCACCCACCCATAGTTGCCTCTATGAGCATGATAGAAAGTAGGGTGCGTGGACGCATTGTGATGTGTGCGTTGACCCATCCACCCAGACTGATTGAAGTATTGGCCATGGTGGTATGGGTGCGTAGACGCATTTACCTGCATGCGTCGACCCATGTGGTCGTTCCTATTCTTATGGACTCTTTGGAATTCGGCCCGAGTCGACGCCACATGCCCGTAGCGTTGACGCATCTGAGTTGAGTGCTTAGACCTATATGCAGAAGGCCTCTGATTGTATGAAGGTTGCGTTGACACATTAATGGCCTTGCGTGGACGCATCTGGCTCTTGCCAGACCTGGTATTTTCAGTCTTTCTACTGCAATTCTGGTGAAGAAAGAGTCTTGAGCTGGAGGCCTTAGATGGTGATGAAATGACAGGCTTGCAGCTGGTTACATTCTTTGCAAATTTTGTCTTAGGAGATTCATTCATCTTCTCTTTTCCTTTCTCCTTTGTCACTTTATTTTTCTGAAACTGTTTCCCTTTGTCTCTTTCAACATTTTTTACTTCAGCCACCTGTTTCTCCTCAGCTTTCTTTTCTTCTGACACGAAGGTCACCAGTTTTAGTCCAATTTCTTTCATTTTGCTTGGATTATATCCAAGTCCTTCTTTGCCGACATTGCATTTTGTTCCCATTAGAGCATCAAGATTATGTTTGCCTTGTGTCATTTTCTCTAGGGAAGTTTGTTTGTCCAATTTTTCTTTTTCAACTTTCTTCAAATCTTCCTGAAGTTTCAAGTTGACACCATTTACAGCTTGATATTTCTCTTCAGCGATTTTGGTGTCCTTTTCCAGTTTTTGCATTCTTAACTTCAGTTCATCGTGTGTTTTTAGTAAGAAGTCATTTTCTCTTTTCAATTCAATCAATTGAGATCTGTATTCATTTTCTTCATTCAGAGTTTTCTTCAGACAAACAATTTCATCCTCTAGCATTTTAACCTTTTCATTTGACAAATTTTCTTGACTTCCCTGGTTTTTCTTCTTTTTAAGCATTTTATTTTCTTTCTTCACAACATCATATTTATCCATAAGGTCATTGAAAGCTTCTTCCCAGTCATCACAAGTAAATTCATCAAATGGAGAATTTACCTCAGTAGAGTCCTCTCCCCTGGCCATAAGGCATAGCTTCACTTCTTTTTCTTCCTCTGAGGTGCTATCCTCCTCTTCTTCTTCTTCTTCATCACTCCATGTACTGATCATGGCCTTGGGCTTTTTATTTTTGAACTTGGGGTAAGCTTTCTTTTTATTTTCGGGACACTCTGACTTGATATGTCCCTGTTTCCTGCATTGATAACACACAACTTTGTCAGATTTCTTAGTTTGGTCAGACTTAAATTTAGAATTCATTTTACCTTGATAGCTTCTAAATCGACCAGCTTTACCTTCCCTTCGTAAGAATTTTCAAAATTTCTTTGTGAGCATAGCAATCTCACCTGAATCACTGTCTGATGAAGAGGTCAGATTCTCATCTGAGCTCTCCATGCAGCTTGGAGCAGCTTTGAGAGCTAGGGGTTTCTTCTTCTTTATTTCCTCATCAGATCTTTTCAAATTCAGCTCATAGGCCATAAGGGAACCTATCAACTCGTCAGGAGTGGTCTTGGGAAGATTCCTAGATTCTTCGACAACTGTGGCTTTTGTGTGCCACACGGATGTCAAAGATCTAAGAATCTTTCTCACCAGCTCATAATCTGTATAGGCCTTCCCTAGACCTTTGAGACCATTGACAAGCAAGGTTAAACGAGCATACATCTCAGAAATACTTTCTTCAGGTTTCATGTGGAACGACTCATATTCAGAGATTAGCATGTTAGCCTTGGTCTCCCTTACCTCCGAGGTACCCTCGTATATTACCTCGAGTCGATCCCACATTTCTTTTGCACTTGCACATGAGGAGACGCGCGAGAATTCCTTGGGATGCAGGGAGCATTGCATAATGTTCATTGCCTGCCAGTTGACGGTTGACTTTCTTACCTGCTCCTTTACCCATAATTCTTCGTCACCTTCAATTATGTAGGGCCCCTTGCTCACTACTTTCCATACTTCATGGTCCTGGGCCCTGAGAAAAACTTGCATGCGATTCTTCCAATAGGAATAATTATTGCCATCGAAAAATGGTGGTCTATTCACAGCATAACCCTCTGGCATGAGTCCTTTGCTCTCCATTACTTCTCTCTAGGCTGTTGAACCGTTCAAGAGAGCCTGGCGCTCTGATACCACTTGTTGGGAGCAGAGGATCGTCAAGCTAGAGGGGGAGGGGGTGAATAGATTGACCACTTAAAAATTATTAAGCAAACTAAACCGATCGCACACACTGAGATGGAACAGACAACCTCACTTCGTGAACTTCTAGAAGGCAAGAGCAGTATTTAAACGATCTAACCGAGACAGAGAGCAAGGAATCAAACCACAAGCAAAAACCACAAGAGACAGGAGTTTTAAGGTGGTTCGGTCTCTGTCCCGAGACCTACGTCTACCCCCTCACCAACCTGGTGGGGATCACCACTAAGCTTTACAGCTTATGCTCACTCCAGAGAAGAACTCTTCTCTAACCTGCAGATCCAGTCTACAGATGACAGTAACACCCTGTCACAGACCCGCTGTCGAACAGCTTGCAGACACGAAGTCTGTTTACCCTCTGATCTCAGAACACACTCTGGATCAGAGCAAACCTGTCCACTAAATCCCAGTGGAACAGTAACTCGAAAAATGCAATGTATAAGAAAAACAAAAATACAGAGTAAAGAATGAACTCAGATGATGCTAGTCAATGAATCTTCAGACTTCTTGCACAGCAGAAGAGATTGTAGCCTGAAGGAATGAACAGCACGATCTGAATAGGATCTTCTCTTCAGTTGAGACTAGATCAGACTGATGCTTCTGTGGTTCTTCAGCATCTGATCTTCTTCACCAGGAGAACGAGCTGGTACTGCAATCTTCGCCCTGGACCTTCTTCGAATGTCCCCTTGCCCTTAGTTTTCCAGAAGAGAAAAATGCCTCACTCACTGTTCTACTCTCTGCACGAGTGCTTCTATATCTTTCTCAAATACACCTCCTCATTTCAATCTCGATCCACTTCTCTATTTCCTCTTTTATTTTTCCCGCGCCGGATTGGGCCCTACGAGATTCCCAATCATTTGCCCATGTCAGGAGAAGCTTCTGGACTAAAGGAGGAAGAGAGTACTTCGCTTGCAGACGTGGCTGGCCCACTTTATCTAGTCCTTCTGCTCGAGCACTTGTCTGGGACTGGGTGCGTCGATGCCAGCATCTGGATGCATCGACGCTGTGTGAAGGCAGCTTCTGATCTTCCTTCGATTTACGGCTTCAGGCAGTCGCTGCGTCGACGCTGATAACTGGATGCGTAGACGCAGTGTGAAGGTAGCTTCTGATCTTCCTTCGATTTACGGTTTCAGGCAGCCGCTGCGTCGACGCTGATAACTGGATGCGTAGACGCAGTGTGAAGAGATCTTCTGGAGGCAAACGCATCGACGTTGTCTTGCTTGAGGCGTAGACGCAGTCTTGATGAAATGTGCTTCAACTTGTAGGAGCTGAAGGCTGCGTCGACCCTGACTATTGCCTGCATTAATGTTCAACAACAATTCTTGCCACATACCAGATTGTCAGATAATAATACACCCTGTCATATCAGGGTGGTCATCATCAAAACCAGGAGGACAACAAGGGTCACACTCGTCAGCGCAAGTCCAGGCCCCTGACCACGTGTGCACACACAAGCTTAATGCCTTGATCCAGGTCTCTAGCTAGTTTCCCCCCCAGTAGGACACTACTGCAAAGCAAGGGGGCCACAAAAATTAGCTTAAAAACCGTACACCGGGACTGCCCCCCCACCTCTCCTCGGTGGGCCAACTCTAAGGGTCGTCGGGCTACGACTAGTGGATCAGTCACAAAGGAAAGAGAAACTGACTCAAAATGGAAAAATAAAACATGCTACAGGTCGAAGAAAAAGTAAATTTATCAATGGCCTAATATTAGATGCAAAACTAACAAATATTTGATGCATAATTGGGCCCATTGGGATTGCGTCACCCCTTCAGGGTGCGTTCCTTATTAACGCGATAGAGGTCATTACCGCGTTAAATGTTGATGTGGCGGTATACATGGTCGCATCTTTGACCGCCTTCGGAAAACTATTAAAATATTTATCCCGGTGCCACGATACGGCGCGATAATACATATCGCGCTATATACATGTAGCGCGTTCTTGGGTAAAACATGGCGGTCACTTGTACCACGTTCTACACGGGATTCCGACCCTGTTCTTTCTCTTCCTAAACCCCTCCCAATTGACTCAAATCGATGGGATTGCAATGCTACAACCTGTTCCAACCTGTCATATGGCATTTCTACAAGTTTTAAACTCCAAAAACATAAGTTACAATGCCCATGATAATCAATCCATAAGCGTTTCAAATGAAATCATCTTCCATGCAATCTTTAGATGAAAACAACCAGTTTAACATGCATTTCACCAATACAATGCGTAAGAAAACACGAAAAGATGAAGCGGAATCCATCCCCCTACTTGTAATCGCGAAAGGACCCCATTTTTCACGTCAAAACCACCTCTCACGTCGGCAAGAAACCACCACCTCACGAACTAGCCTCCACTACCACACGTACACTCCACCGCCATCTCGTACTCACCTGAGCCTTCTCCTCCAAGCCACCCACGGCCGGGTGGAGTTGCACGCCGAGAGAACAACGGGAAGAGAGGGGGAGACGCATAGGAAGGGGAGAGGGAACCGCGGGTTCCTTCTTAGGTGAAAAAATAAGTTTAACATATTAAATTTTTTTTTAAAACCTCAAATTACCAAAAGGGATTACAGAAACCAAAATTATGCTAATACCCCCCCATTTTCTATAACTCATTAGAAAAATGGATTAAACATGAATTACACATGGAAAAAGCCCACAAAAATTGCCCAAATTCATGAGAAATTCTGAATAATAGATCTGGTAAGAATCCAAAATCCACGGGTCTTACAGTCCCTCCCTCCTAATAAAATTTCATCCTCAAAATTTGAAGGAAACATTGGGAAAAAAGGAGAGACGACTTACTCAAATAGATACGGGAACTGCAATCGCATTTCATCTTCGCGTTCCCAAGTAGCCTCATTACCAGAGTGGCGCTTCCATACCACCTTAACCAGTGGAATGACCTTGTTCCTCAGCCACTGCTCACGGTGATCCTCAATACGAATCAAGAATTCCGGTGTAGACAGATCGATCGCCACTTCAGGCCACACAGAATCATCAAGGATGTGTAATGCATCTGGCACATATTTTCTCAACATAGAAACATAAAATACATCGTGAATCATTCCCATCGCTGGTGGTAACTGAAGATGATAAGCCACTTGGCCCACACGCTCCAAAATAGGAAACAGACCAATATACCGGGGACGCTTTCCACGCTTGCCGAATCTCATAACACCCTTCATCGGAGATATTTTCACAAAAACAAAATCTCCTGGCTCTAATTACAAAGGTCTTCTGCGCCGATCCTCATAACTCTTCTATCGACTTTGAGCTGTCAATAGTCTTTGCCTGATCAGATGAACCACATCGACACACTGCTGCACAAGATCCAGTCCTGTCAGTAACAGATCACCGACCTCAAACCAGTCTAACGGTGTACGACAAGGTCGACCATATAGAGCCTCATACGGTGCCATACCGATGCTGGAGTGGTAGCTGTTGTTATAAGCAAACTCTACCAATGATAAATGCTGGCTCCACGAACCCTGCCAATCGAGACAACAAGATCTCAACATATCCTCTAAAGTCTGAATGGTCCTCTCAATCTGACCATCAGATTTAGGGTGATATGCTGAACTGAGTGCCAAGTCCGTACCCAACACCTTTTGGAATCTCCTCCAAAAACCAGAAGTAAAGCGTGGGTCACGGTCTGATACAATAGACATTGGAATTCCATGCAATGGCACATTCCTTTCAACATATAACCTGGCCAATCGTTGAACATTCCGTGTTACCTTGATCGGCAACAATCTAGCTATTTTTGTTAAATGATCAACCAACAGCCAAATACCATCGTAGCCTTCAGGGGTTCAAGGTAAACCCACAACAAAGTCAGTAGTCACATGATCCCATTTCCACATCGAAATCTCCAAAGGTTGAAGCATACCTCCGTGTCTCTGATGTTCGACTTTCACCTATTGAGATGTCAAACATTTAGCCATAAAGTCTGCCACATCCTTCTTCATACCCGGCCATCAGAATTGCCTTTTCACATTATTATACATCTTCGTGGTTCCAAGATGAATGGTATAGCGGGATCCATGCGCTTCATGCAAGATAGCATTCCTCAAGGAATCTTCAGTTGGAACATAGATTCGGCCCTTGAATCTCACCACTGCATCATCACAAAATTCCACATCTGGCATTGCCAAAATACGAGACAGCTCAGAATCTGCTTATTGTGCCTCTCTGATCTACCGATATATAGCTGGAGTCATCACTAGACTGACTAGAACAGCCGTCATCAGCTCACGGGAAATTTCAATTTGAAAGTCTCGCTTGGAACCTACTCCCAAAGCTTCCATTCTCGCACCATCAAGTGACTAATCTGCACTTTCCTGCCCAGTGCATCTGCCACCGCATTCATCTTGCCAGGTTGATATGATAGAGTAAAATTATAATCTTTCATATACTCCATCCACCTGCGTTGACAAATATTCAAGTCTTTCTGAGAAAAGACATATTTCAAGCTTTGATGATCGGTGAAAATCTCAAATTTCTCACCATATAAATAATGCCTCCATATTTTAAGTTCAAAAATCACTGTTGCCAACTCTAGGTCATGAGTGGGATAATTTTCTTCATGCCGCTTCAATTGCCGGGATGCATAAGCTATAACCCTGCCATGCTGCATCAATACTGCACCCAAACCCACTCGAGACGCATCCGTACACACAACAAATCCACCAGAAGTAGAAGGCAAAACAAGTAATGGGGAAGTTGTGAGTACCTCCTTCAATTCATTGAAACTCTGCTCACAATCCTTAGACCACATGAATGGCACATTGTTCCGAGTCAACATAGTCATAGGTGCTGTAATTCATGCAAAGTCCTGAATAAACCTCATGTAGTAACCTGCAAGACCCAAGAAACTCTTGACCTCTATCATAGATCTCGGTCTCTGCCACTAGAGGACGGCCTCAATCTTGGTTGGGTCAACTGTAATTCCTTCACCAGAAATCACATGGCCCAGAAAATGGATTTCTTGAAGCCAGAACTCACACTTACTGAATTTTGCATAAAGCTGATGATCTCGCAGAGTCTGCAATACAATTCTCAAATGTTGCGCATGCTCTTCCTCAGAAGCAGAATAAATCAAGATATCATCCACAAAGACCACCACAAACTTGTCCAAGTATGGATGAAACACCCGGTGCATCATATCCATGAAAGCTACAACCGCATTGGTTACCCCAAACGGCATAACCAAAAACTCATAAAGACCATACCTTGTACTAAAAGTAGTCTTCTCTACATCAGATTCCCTGATCCGCAATTGATAATAGCCAGATCAGAGATCAATTCAGGAAAAGACACGAGCTGACTGAAGCTGGTCAAATAAATCATCGATCCTGGGCAGAGGATATTTGTTCTTGATAGTTGCCTGATTCAATTGCCTGTAATCAATACATAGCCTCAGACTTCCATCTTTCTTCTTCACAAATAGCATAGGAGCACCCCATGGAGAGAAGCTAGGACGGATGTAGCCCTTTTCCAGCAATTCTTGCAACTATGCTCTCAATTCCTTGAGTTATGCAGGAGCCATATGGTAAGGTTCTTTTGACAAAGGCGTCGTACCTGGAATTACTTCGATCATAAATTCAATTTCTCGCTGCGGAGGTAATCCTGGTAACTCATCAAGGAAAACATCAGAAAATTCACAAACGACATGAATATTATCAATGTCCTGCTGTGGTGCCTCAACAACAGCCACTGAAGCAAGAAATCCCTGGCAACCAGCATCAAGTAGCCTATGTGCTCGAATAGCAGAAATAAGCAAGCTAGGAGAATGAGATCGAATACCTTGAAAATAGAATACTGCTCCCTCGGATGGATGACAGTAAATCTTCTTAACTTTGCAATCAACAACTGCCCCATAATCTTCTAGCCAATCCATGCCCTAAATGACATCATAGTCTACCAATTGCAAGGCATACAATCTAGCAGGCAATTGCTGATTCCCAATTACCACTGGAGCCTTGTCAAGACAGAAGGGAGTAAACATAATTTCTCCCGTTGGTAATTCCACAATCAATTCACAAGATAATTTTGAAGTCGGCTCCTCAATACAAGTAACAAAGTCCTCAGAAATAAATGAGTGAGAAGCACCAGATTCAAATAAAACACGTGCGGCTTGACCGTAAATCATAACAGTACCTTCCACAAGTTGTGATGCAACCGCCTGAGCACGAGTCATATGCATAACCCTTCCACGAGATTTCTTGCTGCCTGCGGTAGATTGCTGTGATGACGCCTGCGCCTGAGAGAACCGATGTATCTACTGCGGTGGTGGAGGTCGGAACTGCTGTGGCTGTGAAAACTGAGCAGGCTACTTAGGCCTCGTCAAACACTCACGGGCCACGTGTCCCACCTGATCACACCGATAACAGACCACTGGCATCATACACTGTCTACCCAGATGACTTTCACCACATCTGGGACATACTCTAGGCTAATTCCTTGCCGATCCCTGTCGCTGAGAAGGTGCAGGTTGCTACACACTACTTGATAAAGCCTGTCAATCTTGTCGCTTCTTTTGCTTCCTGAACATCCACCTGAACTTGGATCTCAAAGAAAGTGAATCACCGACAGAAGTAGTAGAAGATGGTACCCCTGGCACACTCGGCTGACCACTCGGCTACTACTGCTGCCCACTTGGTTGCATTGGTCCCATTTGTGTCCGCCCTTGAGTTCTTGCCATATCTAACTCTAATGTCGCCGCTGCTTGACAAGCCCTGTCCAAATCTGTTACCCTTGTCACAATAAGAGGTTGCCTCAATTCTGGCCTCAAACCTCGCAAAAATTATTGAGTCTTCATCCCTTCATCTGCCATGATATGAGGAGCATACCGGCCCAATTCCACAAACTTAGTTCGATACTACAGAATTGACATATCACCTTGGACCAATTCCATGAACTGATACATCTTATCCATCCTGAGATAAGCCAAATTGTAAGTACGCTCAAAAGAAGAGACAAACTCTCGCCAGCTAATCAGTCGAAGAGGATGAGATTGCAAAGCCATTTCCCATTCTAAAGTCCACCATGCAAGCGTTGCCCCTTGCAAGTTGCAACTGAAAAGAAGCCAACATTACCTTTTCATCCTCGGCGCACTCCATAGAGCAGAAAACTCGCTTAGTAGCATCTAGCCATGCCCTTGCCGCATCAGGATTAGGCTGCCCATCAAACTGAGGTGGGTGGAACAAGAGAAACTCTTTCAAGGCCTAGCCACGACCACCTTGAGAAGACACGCCTTCACCAACATTAGGATCAGCACGGCCTGGACCTCTAACATTCACTGGAGGAGGCGATGAACCACTCTCTTCCCCTTGAACATCCGTAGGCACTCTGGCTTGGAAACGCGTCCTTCGCCTCGGCGCCATTGGTTCTAAAACATGAGAGAAAACACACAAATGAAATCATAAGTAACCGCAGAAAACAAGCTAAGCCAACAGTTAGTGGTACATGGACTTATTTTGGACTATTATAATTTTAGGTCTTCGTATACCCTCACAAGACCATGCTCTGATACCAACTGTAACGACCCAGTTTCCCAGATACTGAAAACCCGATACCCAAAGACCCGGGGATGTCACCCAAGAGTTGATGAGGCTCCGTAAGGGTTGGAAAAGAGGCCGTGGGTGCACAAATATCTACAATCACACGTGCATTTTTATGAAAATAATTACATTGAGAAGAAGGAAAATTTAGAATATCAGAGTCTTGTAGTTATACATTAGTCCAGAAGCATACAACATAAGTCCGAAATTATACAAGAATCAAAAGAGGACAACTACACGGGGCATACCCCGGAGTGGACCACGTTGGCACTACTACTGGCCGCCAAAAGCACACGGAAAACCAGACGACTACTACGCCTCATCTGAAAAACATAGGGGTGAGTCTCATTTCATTGACTCAGTAGGGGTTTCTTAGATCCCTACTTCGCAGCTAAAAAGTGCAAGAAAAACAATTAATTACAAGAATATCTAACTGGCATGCAACCTTAACAATTAAAGAAAGCTGTATAGGAATAGCAATTCAAAGGAGACAACTAATGTGAATGCCAATTAAATTTAGGCTAATTAAAGTGCATAATTAAGCACAATAATCTTCATTTACCATTTAAGTCAAATTCCCTCAGACCAAGTGAGGAGAGAAAGAAAAACCACTAGAAGAAAGACCAGACGGGTCCACTGACGACTTACACTGCGTCTCAGGTGTCTCCCACTTACCTCGAACATGGTAATAGAGACACCGTAACTGTAACCTAGGATAAGGACTAGTCAGGGTCATGCTCGTCAGCGCAAGTCCAGGCCCCTGACCAAGTGTGCACACACAAGCTCAATGCCTTGAGCCAGGCTTCAAGCTAGTTTTCCCCCAAGTAGGACACTACTGCAAAGTAAGGGGGCCCACAGAAACTAGCCTAAAAATTCTACACCGAGACTGCCCCGCCACCTCTCCTCGGTGGGCCGACTCTAAGGGTCATCGGGCTACGACTAGTGGATCAGTCACAAAGGAAAGAGAAACTGACTCAAAATGGAAAAATAAAACATGATGCAGGTCGAAAAAAAAGCAAATTTATCAATGGCCTAATATTAGATGCAAGACCAACAGATATTTGATGCATAGTTGGGCCCATTGGGATCGCGCCACCCCTTCAGAGCGCGTTCCTTATTAACGCGATGGAGGTCATTACCGCGTTAAATGTTGACACGGTGGTATACATGGTCGCGTCTCTGACTGCCTTCGAAAAACTATTAAAATATTTATCGCGGTGCCACGATACGGCGCGATAATACATATCGCGCTATATACATGTAGAGCGTTCCTGGGTAGAACGCGCGGTCACTTGTACCTCGTTCTACACGGGATTCCGACCCTGTTCTTTCTCTTCCTAAACCCCTCCCAATCGACTCAAATCGATGCGATTACAATGCTACAACCTGTTTCAACCTGTCATATGGCATTTCTATAAGTTTTAAACTCCAAAAACATAAGTTACAATGCCCATGATAATCAATCCATAGAAGTTTCAAATGAAATCATCTTCCATGCAATCTTTAGATGAAAACAACCAGTTTAACATGCATTCCACCAATACAATGCGTAAGAAAACATGAAAAGATGTAGTGGAATCCATCCCCCTACTTGTAATCGTGAAAGGATGCCGTTCTTCGCGTCAAAAACAACTCTCACGTCGGCGAGAAACCACCACCTCACGAACTAGCCTCCACGACCACATGAACACTCCACCGCCGTCTCGTACTCGCTGGAGCCTTCTCCTCCAAGCCGCCCACAGCCGGGTGGAGTTGCACACTATTATGACCACCAATTGGGCAGTGGTCCAATTGTGTACAATTCGGACCCACGAAATCAATGAGCTAGGAACCTAGATAGATTATTGAATAACCCTTAGAAAATTTATAATTTAACATAGGAAGATCAGAATTAGGTGAAACCAAAGCCCATGCAACGACCCTTGGGTAAGAAACATCATTGATGAAGAGTATAACCTCTGAAAAATGGGTCAAATAGAGGTTAAGAGGGAGTTTGTGATAATGGGTCGAAATAATTACAAAAAACACAACCACCCATTAAAATAAGGATATCTTGGTCCACAATCAACCAAATAGGATGAAACCAGGCTCATTAGAAAGCTTGGGCCCTTATCCCAAACTCTTTTGTTGGGATGGAAGCCCAATTCACATCAGAACCAAGGGTTCCAAGCCCTTTGACTGCTAGCTATCATGAAAGAGGTGTGACTGTTAGGAGAACTCTGATGTAATTAATGAGAAATTCATAACTTCGTCTGTGGTTAATGAAATGACCTAAAACCAAGGCCATAATTCCGAGTGGGGCGTTAGCTAAAACTTCTATGTCGAGGTCGATGCCAAATAATACCTGGATACTAGAGCTATACCCAGATTACCTCGCGCTACCGAAAGGTCACGACTGGAATGAGGGAGAATAAATGATAATAGTGAAAACATCATAACTCGGGCGAAGAATGAGGAAATTTGATGAAACCATGTCTCAAAGTTAGATCTATAAGTCCTCTTGATTTCATCTAAAGACATCCCAATCTAAATCCCAACATAAGAGTGTACCCACTCGCATTTATGCCTAGGTAGACAAAGGGTCACGACTGGAATATAGGAGAAATAACGCTAATATTGCGAAAATCATAACTCAGGCTAGAGTTGATGAAATTTGATGAAACCGTGATTGGAAGTTAGATCTAGACGTCGTCTTCATTTCATATGCAAACATCCCAACCCAAATTCTAAGAGAAAAGTGCGCCCATTCATATTTATGACCGGGTAGCCAAAGGGTCACTTCTATTCAAACCCAAGGGGTGCTTAGCATTAACCCCCTCTTTAACCAGTGACCTTGGGGGCTAGACTGAGCCTTGCTGGACGTAAGAAAGGCCTTGGGAGGCTTGAACCTATATAAGGAAGTGGTTTCCAAGGGTGGTCAGTCTTTTAGCAACACCCATTCTCAACTTTCCACCATCTACGGTTCCTCTTGATAGAGAAGAGAGGTGAGGGACCTTGGCCCTGCGAAGGGGGTGAACCGACAGTTCCTAGAAGGGAGCAAAAAGTTTTGGGAGGGTCTGGGGTGTGGATCTCATCCCCAGATCGAAAGGGGTAAAGCTGAGAAGGATCTGGGGTGTGGATATTATCCCCGGATCGTCGGTTAGCATCTCAAAGGTAGGCACCTAACCTCAAACTTTAGGGGTCAATGATGCATTAAAATGGTTTGAAATATAGTTTATACACTTTAAAGAGGGATTAAGGGCATGTGGGGAGTACTACCATGTTCATTTTGATTTTTGGTTTCATCAAGTTTTAGGCTTCCATGAGTTACCTCTGTGTCTCTAAGGATTTGCACAGCCCCTGGGAAGGTCAGCCTTTGAGGGAAGGTCTGTACACATTTCATATGGTTCATAGCAAGGTCTGTGCATATTTCATGTTGATCATGGCAAGGCCTGTACATATTTCATATGGTTCATGGCAAGGCCTGTGCATATTTCCTGTTGATAATGGCAAGGTCTGTGCATAGTTCCTAAAATTCATTGTGAGGTCGGTGCACATTAGGTCCATGCATAGGTAAGGTCGGTGCATGTTTGGTCCAAGAAAAACTAAGGTCTGTGCACATTTGGTCCATGCATAGGTAAGGTCGGTGCATGTTTGGTCCAAGCATAACTAAGGTCGGTGCACATTTGGTCCATACATAGGTAAGGTCATCCTTGCATAGGTAAGGTCGGTGCATGTTTGGTCCAAGGATAACTAAGGTCGGTACATGTTTGGTCCAAGCATAACTAAGGTTGGTGCACATTTGGTCCATGCATAGGTAAGGTCGGTGCATGTTTTGGTCCAAGCATAACTAAGGTTGGTGCAGGTTTGGTCCAAGCATAGGTAAGGTCGGTGCATGTTTGGTCCAAGCATAACTAAGGTCGGTGCACATTTGGTCCATGCATAGGTAAGGTCAGTGCATGTTTTGGTCCAAGCATAACTAAGGTCAGTGCATGTTTGGGCCAAGTATAACTAAGGTCGGTGCACATTTGGTCCATGCATAGGTAAGGTCGGTGCATGTTTGGTCCAAGCATAACAAAGGTCGGTGCACATTTTGTCCATACATAGGTAAGGTCGGTGCATGTTTGGTCCAAGCATAACTAAGGTTGGTGCATGTTTGGTCCATGCATAACTAAAATCGGTGCACATTTGGTCCATGCATATGTAAAGTCGGTGCATATTTTGGTCCAAGAGTAACTAAGGTCGGTGCAGGTTTGGTCCAAGCATAACTAAGGTCGGTGCATGTTTGGTCCAAGCATAACTAAGGTCGGTGCAAATTTGAACCATGCATAGGTAAGGTCGGTGCATGTTTGGTCCAAGCATAACTAAGGTCGGTGCACATTTGGTCCATGCATAGGTAAGGTCGGTGCATGTTTTGGTCCAAGCATAACAAAGGTGGGTGCATGATTGGGCCAAGCATAACTAAGGTCGGTGCACATTTGGTCCATGCATAGGTAAGGTCGATGCATGTTTGGTCCAAGCATAACTAAGGTTGGTGCACATTTGGTCCATGCATAGGTAAGGTCGGTGCATGTTTGGTCCAAGCATAACTAAGTGTTAGTCTGTGAGGACTAAGTACAATGGTGCACACTAGGATTTTGAGGGGGGTGAATGAATCCCCATTAAAAATTTTGCCCAATTTGAACACTAATTAGTAAATTATGCGGAATTAAAATTAAATGGCTTAGTTAACAAAAAGACTCACTAAATATCAGATCGATGGCCTAAAGATCAGCTAGGTGACTAATGTGCAGTTAGTACACATACATCTAGATGCCAAACCGATCGAGAGGCTTCAATATATATGCAATTGAACGCAGTTCTATCCAAGCATCTAGCTGTGAAACACAAGAGCAAGCAAACCATAGTGCAAGGAAGATTTTTAGGTGGTTCGGTACTCAGACCTACATCCACCCCACACTCAGACCTGAGTGTGGATTCCGCTGATACATAGCTTAAACCACTGGGCCTCATAGCTTGCCTACAACTGTTGAGCGTCACAACTTACTCCGCTGAGCATTACAGCTTTAGCCACCGCTGATTCACAGCTTCAAACCACTGTGTCTTACAGCTTAGCCACCGCTGATTCACAGCTTCTGAAATGGAAAGTAAAAATAGAAAATTGGAAAGATAAAAATCAGCAACTGAAAGCTGGACTTAAAGCACAGTAATATAGCTCGCTATGAGCAGTGTGGCTTGGATCTAATCCAGAGGCCACAGATCTTCTTCAATCTTGCTGCTGCAACTGTCTTCTACTTCTCTCACGATCTCTCTGCTCTTTTCTCTCTTCAGCCCCTTTCTTTTTTTCTGATCTATCTCTCCTCTTTCTGCTGCTCTATCTCTCTCTTCTTTTCTCTTCTGAACTCTCCTCTCCTTTTCTTCTCTCGAGCTTCTCTTTGCTCTTCTTTTGCGCTGGAGAGTTGGCCGCATTTGATCGCAGGAGCCGCCTTGTTATAGGGCTGTAGGCAGGGTTTCCACGAGCTCATGCATCTGGCGTGTGTAGGACTTGTCCCAGCCTTTTCCAGAAAAGCCACGTGCCAAGTGTGGATTAGGGCATTGATCCACGTGGCAGAATGTCAGAAATATTCTCCCTTGGGATCACGTGGCAAGCATTGATTCCGTTTATCCCCACGAGCTCATACTTCAGGCGTGATTAAAAGCTCACGTGAGAGACGATGCCGTTCGCCCTTATGCATCTTAATTGCTCGAGAGTATGTTGGAGATAATCTGTGTTCAACACATGAGAGTAAAGATGCATCAGTTATGCTTTAATCAGATTATTGTAGATAGATAATAGATAAAGCAATAATTAACAGAAAACCTCAGTCTGTTAAAATAATTCATGCAACCTAAACATAATGATTTAGGTCTTAGGGCAATGCAGGCAAAACCTGTCTCAATGGTGAATGCATAATGTGCATCGACCTCAATCAACATAATGCAAAATGTGCACAGACGTTATATGGCTATATGCAAGATGTGCACCGACTTGCTTATGCTATTGTGAGAACATGCACGGACAAGATATGAAGGCTTGACGCACTAGCACGGAGCTTGTGTGTGCGCAGGCAAAGTATGCACTGACCTTGGTATGTGCAAAGCAGAACCTGCATCGACCTTGTATATGGTCAAGACAAAATCTGCACAGACCTTATGCGCATGAAACATGAACTAGCACCGACCTTATGCAGACTTAACTAAACCTAGCACCGACCTAGTGACAAAACATGCACAGACCTTGGTATGCATCTAGCCTAAACTAGCATCGACCTATATGCATGCTACAATGATGTGCACAGACCTTCTTATGAAGACTAGCAAATGTGCACCGACCTTTGTGAAGGAATGAACAGCGATAGCACTTACCTTAGTTGTGTGAAACCACAACGAGCACCGACCTTGTTGAAACGTGCACGGACGTTATATGAATAATGCAAAAAGAAAAACTTGCACCGACTTGCAAGCTCATGTGCACAAGACCTGCACCGACGTTAGCACACAAAATGGAGATGTGCACCGACTTCAGATGAAGACTAGCAGAAATGCACCGACCTTCTATATGAACGATGTGAATGCCAAACAATGCACCGACCCTTGAGTGCTCACAATAAAACTTGCACAGACCTTATTATGTAGCATGCAAACATGCACAGACCTTATGTGTGCAAGGCAAAAACAATGCACCGATGTTGTGTGCATTCATGCACAGACTCTATATGCAGCATGTATGCACAGACCCATTAAGCATTATGCACAAGCCCTAACAAACTCATACCAAATGTGCACCGATGCTAACAAGGCTAACACCAAATGTGGATCGACAGTGTTCTGCCTAACGACTGATGTGCACAGACCTTATAAACCATGTACAAGGACATGCACAGACCTTGTATGCCTTCTACAGTGACTTGCACAGATGTTGTATGCGTTAAAGGCAAAACATGCACTGACCTTGTATCATACAAGGCAAATGTGCACTGACCTATATATATATATATATATGCAAACTGGTAACTAGCACCGACCTGGTAACTAGCACCGACCTTTTTGTGCATACGGTCCTAACTAGCATAGACCTTGTTGTGCAAACAACACTGACTAACATCGACTTACCGAGTGAAACAAATGCACTGACTCAAGATTGACAAAACATGAATGCATACATAGTACTTATGTGAAAAATGATTATTTGGCCAAATCATAATCTGATGCAAGAGTTGACTGTTCGTTGACCAACAGTTAACAACATAATCAAGCACATACAAGCACATATGAATTGTATCAACACATCATATGAGCCCTTAACATATTCTAGAACAAATGAACCATGAATCATGATTTACACTACACACATGATTCATAGTATGTCATTATCAAAACCAGGGTTCCAACATTCTCTCCCTTTTTGATTATGACAATACTATGAGTCATGTGTGCTTATTCACACAACTCAATTACTCCAAGCATTCAGTCAAGAGCTGAGACCAAGTTTTAACAACCATTTCATATCAAACAAGCATTTCATTCAAACAAGTTCAAGCAAGTTCCTGTCAGCATCTTCTAAACAGCTTCCCAGACATCCCAGATAGAACATATGACTCATACCAATTTATACCGCTTTGTCATTATCAAAAAGAATCATGAAAAAGGTATGATCTCAACCAATCTCTCCCCAGGTTCTCTAGTAGCATTTCGGACACAGACATATGCAACATATGACTCACATATCCTCCCCCTTTGACTTCATTCTCTCCCTTTGACGGATAGTAATTGACCTTACAAATAAATCTCCCCCTGTGAAAGACAATGAATGCAGTTTAGACAAAAAACTGTTCTTCCCATTAAATCAATGCATCGCAACCTTGTGACCGAAGGAACAAGACTTTCAACAGGAAAAGAAGATAAGGGATCTGTCGAGAGAGAGTATAGGAGGGTAGGAGGGTAATCGAAACACAGATTCAGAGAGACAGTTCAGTGATTGAACACAAGATGGCAGTGACAGAGATCAGTAAATTGAGCAGATTTAGTAGTGAATTTTTCAAAGATGCTGAGATGAAGAATTTTTCAGTGAGATACCAATTTCATAAATCAATATTTATAATTCAGAGTCTTCCATTATAGGGGCTTATGAATTGGTTTTGATTGATAATCATGGATTAAGAATGATGTAGACCAAGTCTTAAAAAAGATTCAATACTCATATATGAGACAATTCTTTAATAAAAATGAACCACTTGTTCATATAACATTTTAGTTCAACCTACTTCCATCTTACTCAGTTTAATTTCATGACTTCTTTAAAAGTGATACAAGGTAGTATTGAGATTAAACATTCATGAAAACATCTGAAATTTGACTTTTCTTGCATAAATTTTATGATGCACACACACACACACACACACACACACACACACACACACACACACACATATATATATATATATATTGAATTTTCTTTTTGAGCATCATTTTATTTTTCATTGAGCAATTTTGGTTTGAGCAACACCTTTTTACATGAGGCACAACACGTCTTAGGTGAAATGACCCAGTTACTCAGTGTGATAACCGTATTGCTTCTCTATCTAGAGAACAGAGGAAGCATTAAGGGTATCTTTGGCATGAGGAGACACCTTGGTTAGAGGCCAGAATCCCCAATTATTCAATACCATTATGCCATTGCTCTGCCATATTTTCATTATATTTTCAATGATTTTTTTTAAAAGCAGAGTTAGCTATGGTCCTTCATGACACAGTCCTTTGGACAGATTTCTCAGTGACCATAGTCATTGCTCTGACCACAATATCTCTTTTAAGACTGTTTCAGACAAAGCAAATGTTTAAGAACAATACTTACACTATGCATCTCAACCAAAGTAAATCAAGATTTCAACTTTTCAGATTTCAGGAAGTCTTACACGACATTTACATGAAACATACAGTTAAGGTTTATTAAAAATTGAATCAGATACTCTCAAATTCCTTAAGTTCAAACTCAAGAGTACACTAGACTTAAGCCAATTCAAATCAACAAATATTCTTAAACCTGTATAATAGAAGATTCTTCATTAAGAGTGATTTCAGATTTATGAAACAGTACACAGGCTGAAGTTTTCTTCAATACACAGTTCAGTTGCTTTCAGATCAGCAGCAAGCCGTAAAAGTATGAACAAGCATGCATAGAGAGTGATGAATTTAAAACTCATGCTTGTTACAAGGTTTATCAAGATAAACCAATCAGAATTTCAATATGCACAGTTTTCCAAGTGAGTTGACTGATATTTCATGAGAAGTAGGAACTCCGAAGATGAAAATGAACAGGAGTTCCAGATTCAGAGCTCAGATGACAGTTAGTTTGAGATCAATAAACTAGGATCAATAATGAAGGTGAGTCACTATCATACAGATATGACAAGGTGAATCAAATGAATGGACAGGAAGAATTTAGATAATGATACAACTGAAGTATTTCAATGCTCCCCCTGTCGTTATGCAGAGAATCACCTCTTTTTGAATTTTCTAAGATAAATTCAATGCAACTATATGCATGCATATGCAATGTCTTCACTAAAAGCAATACATGGACACGAATGGCATAAACATGATGCAGGGACAGACAAACTCCCCATGACTATATGCAATCTATGCAATGAAGACTAACCATATGATTTTATAATTAATGCTCATGATCATTCTGATTGCCTTATATGCAAAATGACCCATGGTACCAGGCGGTGGACTTAGTCAAACAGACCACCTCACACATGGTGAGAACTTCCAAACAGATTGCATATGTCCTTTAGTAACTTACCATTTTATATACCATAATGGTCATGCATGTTAATGTAATGTCAAGACAGTCCTATCATATTTTCAAGGAATACACTGCAAATTCGGACAATCATCAAAACACAAATCATGTGAAATTCACATATTTTCAAGGAATTCTAATTAGAGGATGTCTATCCACAGAGTTGAGTGCAAAGCATAAATTTCAGATGAGCAGAATTCAGAGAATTCAAATTTGACAATACTGATGATGAATGAATATGCAAAAACAAGTTTAACATGCTATGCATTGATCAAAGACAGAAAGGCTTGAATGACAGAAATTGAGCAGAGTTGACATGACAGACCTGGTAAATTCATAGTTGGGGTTTTCATTCTTTGAGTGCCTTGGTTTATTACCCCCAAAATATTCTTCAACCCAAGGCACACCTGCAAAACACAATTTATTTTACACAAATAGATACCCAAGACATCTTGGGTCCTGAAATAACAGTGACACCTTTAGCAGGTGTTCTCAACAATTTTTCAGCTTGTTCATCATCAAACGACAGGAGATGACAGTTATACATAGAATGCCGTAACTGTCCACAGTAATGGCATGATCCACAGTTTAAAAATTCTTTTTATGCTCATTACTGTAATCATGAAATCCATTAACAGAGTGAAAATTCTATTTACTAAAACCAGTCATCCAACAATAAGCAGCTCTGTGGCCTGGCTTTCCACATTCAAAGCATGAAGAGTTTTTCTTTTTATCAATCAAGTTATTTCTAGCAGCAGCATAGAGAGCAGGGAATTTTACAGATTTAGAATTCAATCTATTTCCCTGAGCATGCCAGCAGTTTTTGACTGTATGGCCATGCTTTCCACATTTAAAGCACCTAATGTGCTTTCCCTTAGAACCAAAATTCTTTCTTTCAAAAATATTTTTTTTAACAGGGAAATTAATAAATCCAGAATGAAATTTCTTTCCCTGATTATGCGAACATTGAGCAGGCAATGTGACCTAATTTGCAGTAGTGAAAGCATTGAATGCTCTTTTTATGATTTGCATGATTTTTAGCATGAACATTCATATCATGCAATTTTCTAGCATTGAGGTCATCATGTTACATTAATTTGCATTCATGCATGAGATTACCTACACTATGACAGTAAACACATTTGATTCTCTTGTTTTGAACATGAGAAGGTTTCTTCATATTAGAATTCCTAGCATGAATTTTATCAGATTTCAGTTCATCCTTCTTCATGATAAAACAATCATCCATCTCATGACCAAATTTACCACAATAAAATTTTTTAACATTCTTTCTTTTTTCAGAAAACATCTTGGTTTGAGATATTTCAGCATGCAATTTATTTTTCTTCTTTTTCAAATTTTTATTCTATTTTTGAGTTTTAATTGCAGCAGATTTGTTTGGAGATTGCCTAGAGGTTCTAGCTATATCAGTGCTTCGGACAAATGTGGTGTAAAGCTGGTTCCTCATGACCCTTTTTGTTTCAGAAAAGTTGTCGGTTTCCTCACTTTATCTTTCAAGGAAGCTTTTGACTTCTCTTTACCTTTGAGATTTTTTGACAGAGAGTTTTTCAAATCACAAATTTCATTTTCTAGAGAAGCAATTTGAATCTCATAACTAGCAATCTCTTGTTCACTGCAATTAACGCATTCACTTAGCACTTTGTTAGCATTTTTATATTTCTCAATTTCTTATTCTAGATTGCTCAGTTGTTTAGATTTTGCATTACAGACAGTTTTCCCTTTTTCTAAGGTTAAGAGTTTTTTAGAAATAGCAGTGTTGAGATGTTTGAGTCTCTCATTTTCTAATTGTAGTTGTTCAACCTGTTCACTATTGTTATCAGATTTAGAATTCAACTCTTCACTCAGCCTTTCCTCTCTTTGTTCAGTTTCTAATTTTTCATCCAACAAATTTTTGTTCTCTTCCCTCAAGGATGCGATTAAGTTTTGATGCCATTCTAAGTCAAAATGAAGTGACTCATTTAATTCATTCACAAACGAACATTTATCACATGTAGACGTGTTCAAGCACTTATTTTTATTCTCAGATTCTTTCAATTGTTCTCTAAGGCTGTCAATCTCAGTCCTTAGACTTTCATTGACTTCTTTCACGGATGAGCTTTCATTGCATGAAGACTTAGCAGAGCAAATTGTTTTCTGAAGTTCTGTAATTTTTACCTTAGCGGCTTCAAGCTTTCTAGAAATTAAGTCATTTTCATGCTCAAAATTGGCGAGATTCTTTTCAACCTTTTCAATTTGTTTTTTTAAGGATTTCATTTTCAGATTTCATGTGATTTAGTTCTGAGTTGATGCTTTCAAGATTTTCTAGTTGTTTCTTCAGACAATTATTTTTAGATAGCAGATCTTCAAAGTCAACATTTTCCAAGCAGACACTCATGCTAGCATCCAGTTTCTTGTTCAATTTTTTATTTTCAGACTTTAATTTTCTATACCTATCAGTAAGCTCTTCATGCATGCTCACTAATTCATCAAACGAAATCTCTTCAGATCCGGAGCTTACCTGAGATGCTGTCTCACTCATTTAATCACTGTTGTGATCACTATGGTTGACCATCAAGCATTGATCCTCTTGCTTCTCATGAGCAGATATGACTCTGTCCATGATCTCTTTTCCAGATGTTCATCCTGCAATACAGGAAAACATATCAGTATCTATTGAAGCCTTCAAAATATTGAGACATGTGATATTATCACGGTTCTTCAGTCTGTCCTCACTAGACCAATTGGTCTTGTCGTGAGATAATTCATGTGGCCCTTTAGATACAAGATTCCATAGATTTGGATCAATGGAATTCATGTAAATGCATAGGCCGCCAAGTGATAGTTAAAAATGCATGCCGTTAATACATCCACTACCAAATTTAATTATCGGCCCACAAATCAATTAAAGAGAATAGATAAGCGGTGAGTCCGAGTCGAATCCACGGGGAAATTTATATTTCTAAGGTGGAAAATCTTGAATTTCTCTAATTACAATTTATGACACATGCAGACTGAAATAAGAGTTAACAAACTGAAATTAACTAACCTAGATAAATGGACTAAAAGAAGCTAAGACTAAAACTAATGTAATCAAATGCAAGGATAACAATAAAAAAGACGACACCATGTTTGAAGAAGAAGCAAGAGATGAAGATAATGAATAAAATTGAAACACTTCCACCAAATTGAATCTGAAAGAGAAAATATGCTTACAACTTAATTGTCAAACCTAAGACAACCAATGCTGATAAACTAACTAAATGAACTTATAACAACGAAGCTACCATAGACAATGGCAGGGCTGAAATGACGATGTGAACTAATATTGAGCAAAAAGAATGTGAAGCATAAAAGGGGCCTTCGCTGCTCTCTCCCTGTCTATCCGTCTCGTCACTGCAGGTGGCTGAACAACAAGGGAAGTCGCAGCAGGGATGCGGCACCTCCCTTCTCCGGTCACGGACGCCATACGGTGCAGAAGAAGAAGCTCACCACGGATGGCACGAATGCAGCAGAGGAGGCGAGCTCACGAGTGACAGATGGATGCTACCAATGCCACGCTCGGAGGCAACTCCAACTGATGCACTGGCCACAGCTGCAACAAAGATGCACACCACGGATGCCAAGGAGCTTTGAGGAGAGCTCGCAGTAGCATAGGGAGCACGTCGCGACTGAGAAGCCTCCACACGCGAGAGGTGGCCGACGCTGCACTTCTAGCCGCTGAACTCCGGAGGAACGCTGCAAAGGCCAAAGCAAAAAAAAAGAATCTAAAACTCCAAACCCCCCCCCCCCGGCCGACGTCTTTGCGGATCCCTTTAATAGAGAGATGAGTAATGCCAAGAACCTCTCACGGGATCGCTTCCGCTTCTCTTGCTACCACCGGTACTACCCATATCTCTTTGCTCCCTCATCTCCGTATGTCGTTGGATGCGAACAGAGCTCGCAAGAGATCCTCCCGCACCGTTGCACGCTGATCGGATGGGTCCGCGATCCTCGCCAACGTCCCTCTCTTTATCCCATGCTAGCATCTTGCCACAAGCGAATGCCACACACGAAGCTAATGGCCTCATTCCCTGCCATCTTCTCCGGTTGCAGCTTTATCTTCGGTGACAACGTCCATGAATCTCGTCGATGGCATCTTCAGCTGAGGCCATGCAGCGAGCGGCCACGTCTACTGCTATTCACGCGGTGGAGAAGCCAACACCCATCGCAACCCACCAGCTGCCAACCAATGAGGACGCCACCTTGGTGATGCGAAGGCCACCGATGAGGTTGCCCCATCATCTGCATGCGTTCAGCCATCAACGGCTTGCCACGGTGGCAGTCATCTGCGAAGTAAGCCCATCATCCAGCCACATTAGCTGCTAGCCCATGGTTTTGCATCTCATGCTTTATGCAACCCATATGGCCCTTCCTCTTGCGATCTCCAGGTGCGCCTTTATGTATGTGTTTACCACGTCCAATCCATGCATCTGCCATTTAGAAAGAGTGCATAAGTGACAGCAAGATAAATAATGTTGTAACACAAAGAATATTAATCCATGTAAAACTTTTATATGCACTCGTTATTATTTACAAATTACTCCCACTTGTTGTTTTCTATGAAAACTCATATATTAACATAAATCTCTTTTTGTGAACATTTTCACACATAATCAACAATTCACTTAGAATTTTCTCCCAAGCATATATGAAAATAATACATGAAAATATGAAGTTATCACACCCCCCAACTTACTCATTGTTAGTCCCTAGCAATGCAAAAAATTATAAATTTAGGACTAACAAGAGTACATAACACACGTTTCATGACAAGAAGGTGATTATCATGATTTAACTATAGAATATTACAAGTTCAAGCAATGTATGCCAGGAATAAACTTTGTCAATCCATGTAATTAGACACTTCCTCAGGTTACACTCATAAATTTTTGTATCTCTTTGTGTAAGTGCTCTAATTTGATTAGTGGACATCAGACAACAGGATGCATGAGCCTTCTATTTATCACTTTAACGATGATTTCCAATTCTACCTATTGCAAATCAGACTCTCGAATTACAGGTAGCTTCACTCTGCCTTATTTCATCATCATTTTTTTCTCATATATTTTTTTCTATCATGGTGCTGCACATTCCTTCACCGTTTGACGCGAACCTCAACTCTTGCCTTAGGAGAAGCAGGCCCGGTTACTAAGATCAGGAGCATTTCCCATGATTTTTTCACACATTTTTTTTCTTTTGGTGCTTTGCACTTATTCGTAGGCAGGTAGCTTTTTCCCCACGATTGATCTTCAATGACTAGGCAGAATTTTCAATCATCACCTAAGTATTAAGCAAAAAATCTCATCATCCTTATGTTTAATACCCACTATTCTCATTAGTGTGCAAATGTGTGCGAGTTCAAGAATCTGAGTGTGTTCCGAGGAAGATGCTAAAAACATAGCAAACTAATTCACCCCTTAACTCACTGCTGTCACAAGTGGATATTCTAAGCCTTATCATTCTGACAAGTTTCTTATCATGAAAAATGATCCTGAAGCACTTGTTAGGGGTGTCATGAAGGATTACAACATTTTGATGAAAATTTAAGCTTAACCTACCCCCCAACTTAAGTGACATTGTCCTCAAAAATAGAAAACTAGGACAATATGGAGTGAATGCATTGAGAGGGAAAGGTACAACCTGGGCGAGAAGAAGTCTGTTGGTAGGGACATGCTGCTCCATGCTCCTTGTTCCTTGTTCCTAAAAAGAAAAATCAATCATCATTTATTTATTTTTAGAAGAAAGAATTGGGTTGCCTCCCAATGAGCGCTAAGTTTAATGTCTTCAGCCAGACACCAGTGAGTTCAATTTGTATTAGTCAATTCAATCTCATCTACATTCATTTCATTTGAGACACCTTCAATGTAAGGTTTGAGTCTCTGCCCATTGACTTTGAATGTACTGCCACTTTTAGGGTCACAGATTTCGACAGCACCATGTGGAAATGAATTAACCACAATGTATGGTCCATCCCATCTAGATCTGAGCTTCCCAGGAAAAAGTTTTAATCTAGAATTGAACAACCAGACCTTTTGATTAAGCTCAAATTCTCCCCTCTCTTTTACCTCATACATCCCAGCTTTTCTAGATGGCCCCACTGATTTTTCATATGAAGAGAGGGAAGCATGATTGATGGAGTTCTCACTCAACATTTCAAAGAGGGCATAAGCTTCTTCCTCACTCTTGCTCATGAATGCACCTCCACAAGAAGCATCAACCATTTGTCTATAGGGTTCAGTCAATCCTTCATAAAAGACCTGCACAATCTGCCATTTTGATAGCCCATGATGTGGGCATTTTCTCAATAACTCCTTCATTCTTTCCCAAGACTCATGGATCAATTCCCCTGGGTTTTGAACAAAGCCCGTGATAGCTCTTCTCATTGTATTGGTCCGACCTATAGGATAGAATTTTTTCAAAAATTCTTTTTGCATTTCCTCCCATGACCGAATGGGTCTTCCTAAGGTCCCTAACCAATATTTGGCTTTGTCTTTCAAAGAAAAGGGGAAGAGAGTTAGCCTCAGGGCATCATCTGTGAAATTCTGAATTTTCACAGTGGAGCATATCTCTAGAAACTCATCTAGGTGCTTATATGGGTCTTCATTTGTAAGTCCATGGAATGAAGGGAGCATTTGGATAGTGCTAGATTTTATCTCATATTGGGCCGCTGGCACTTCCGGAAGATGGATACATGTGGAAGGTTGATAACTAGAAGGAATGAAATATTCCTTCATCTGCTTGGGTAATTCACCTTGATTAGCCATTTGTTGAATTGGATTTTGGGCTTGATGGATTTCCCTCTCAATTTCTTGGATAGGTTCAACTAAATGCGGGTGCTGGGATCTTCTCCCCTGCATGAACTCCAAAAATTAATTCAATTTTTTTCGTTTTTATTTGTTTTTATTTTTATATTTTTATATGTAATTGCAAACACTTGTTCAACAAATTAACCTACAAACCCTAGGGCTCCTTAGACTTAAAAGCACAAATAGTGAGAATTCCCCAAAGTTTAATTGTAGTCTTGTACACACCGACCTTTAAGTTGGCCAGGTAAGAGGTAGGATCGTGGGAGGTTCCCCTTGCTTTCGCAAGCTCCTAATTAATGAACCACGAATCTAGTTAGGCGTAGCCTTTTAACCTCTTGCCTAGACACCAACCTTAGATGGTGATACAAGTACAATCTTCCTTAGGTTCTAACCACTAAGTGGGCTTAATGTTAGCTTTCTCACAAATCAACTTAAATCCAACCCAAGCCCGCTACCAAATTTGTCCACTAGCCAGGAAAGAGGTGGGGTTGTGGGAGGCTCCCCCTACTGATGTAGGGTCCTAATTAATAAACCACAATCCCACTTAAGGCGTTTGCCATTGGACCTCTTTCCTAGACACTAGTTTTCAAATTGATAATGGACCTAAGTGAACCTAAATCTCAGTGTGAACCCTAGGGCCAAAGTCTACTGGATTTTATTAGGCTTGGGAAATGCAAAATGAAGAGTTGTGGTTTGTGGGCCAAGGAAGGGTGATCAAATCTCCACCTTATGTGATTATGGGTTTTGCCCTTAAGATATTTTAAAATGAAATGCAACACCACATAGTCAAACAAGGGGTTCTATGCAAATTTGAATGTCATGTGATTAAGAAAAAGATAGAAGAACTCACCTTGCCCCAGCAATCTTCAATGATGCATTTAACAAAATTAAATAACAAAAACAATTCTAACCTATATGATGCATGACCTAAGACATGGAAATGTGGTTGCTAATCTTGAGATGAAGATTTTTATTAAAGTTCAAGTGAAATTTTTTTTTTTTTAATTAATGATCCTATCTAACCACAAGATATGAAAAATAAAGAAAATAAACTCAAATGAAGGAGGGAAATGTGAGTACTTACTTGAAAAGGCGTTCTATCATATTTTTTTTGAAATAAATGACAAAGAAAACTTACCACTTTTTTTTGATTTTCCTGTAAAAATAAGAAAAAGAGAAATTATTAGTGTCAATTTATGTACAAAAATACAAGATTAACAACCTAAAAACCATAAACTTCCCCAGCAACGGCGCCAAAAATTGATAGTTAAAAATGCATGCCGTTAATACATCCACTACCAAATTTAATTATCGGCCCACAAATCAATTAAAGAGAATAGATAAGCGGTGAGTCCGAGTCGAATCCACGGGGAAATTTATATTTCTAAGGTGGAAAATCTTGAATTTCTCTAATTACAATTTATGACACATGCACACTGAAATAAGAGTTAACAAATTGAAATTAACTAACCTAGATAAATGGACTAAAAGAAGCTAAGACTAAAACTAATGTAATCAAATGCAAGGATAACAATAAAAAAGACGACACCATGTTTGAAGAAGAAGCAAGAGATGAAGATAGTGAATAAAATTGAAACACTTCCACCAAATTGAATCTGAAAGAGAAAATATGCTTACAACTTAATTGTCAAACCTAAGACAACCAAGGCTGATAAACCAACTAAATGAACTTATAACAACGAAGCTACCATAGACAATGGCAGGGCTGAAATGACGATGTGAACTAATATTGAGCAAAAAGAATGTGAAGCATAAAAGGGGCCTTCGCTGCTCTCTCCCTGTCTATCCGTCTCGTCACTGCAGGTGGCTGAACAACAAGGGAGGTCGCAGCAGGGATGCGGCACCTCCCTTCTCCGGTCACGGACGCCACACGGTGCAGAAGAAGAAGCTCACCACGGACGGCACGAACGTAGCAGAGGAGGCGAGCTCACGAGTGACAAATGGATGCTACCAATGCCAGGCTCGGAGGCAACTCCAACTGATGCACTGGCCACAACTGCAACAAAGATGCGCACCACGGACGCCAAGGAGCTTTGAGGAGAGCTCGCAGCAGCATAGGGAGCACGTCGCGACTGAGAAGCCTCCACATGCGAGAGGTGGCCGACGCTGCACTTCTAGCCGCTAAACTCCGGAGGAACGCTGCAAAGGCCAAAGCTAAAAAAAAAGAAACTAAAACTGCAACCCCCCCCGGCCGACGTCTTTGCGGATCCCTTTAATAGGGAGATGAGTAACGCCAAGAACCTCTCACGGGATCGCTTCCGCTTCTCTTGCTACCACCGGTACTACCCATATCTCTTTGCTCCCTCATCTCCGTATGTCGTTGGATGCGAACAGAGCCCGCAAGAGATCCTCCCGCACCGTTGCACGCTGATCGGATGGGTCCACGATCCTCGCCAACGTCCCTCTCTTTATCCCATGCTAGCATCTTGCCACAAGCGAACGCCACACACGAAGCTAATGGCCTCATGCCCTGCCGTCTTCTCCGGATGCAGCTTTATCTTCGGTGACAGCGTCAACGAATCTTGTCGATGGCATCTTCAGCTGAGGCCATGCAGCGAGCGGCCACGTCTACTGCTATTCACGCGGTGGAGAAGCCAACACCCATCGCAACCCACTAGTTGCCAACCAATGAGGACGCCACCTTGGTGATGCGAAGGCCACCGATGAGGTTGCCCCATCATCTGCATGCGTTCAGCCATCAACGGCTTGCCACGGTGGCAGTCATCTGCGAAGTAAGCCCATCATCCAGCCACATTAGCTGCTAGCCCATGGTTTTGCATCTCATGCTTTATGCAACCCATATGGCCCTTCCTCTTGTGATCTCCAGGTGCGCCTTTATGTATGTGTTTACCACGTCCAATCCATGCATCTGCCATTTAGAAAGAGTGCATAAGTGATAGCAAGATAAATAATGTTGTAACACAAAGAATATTAATCCATGTAAAACTTTTATATGCACTCGTTATTATTTACAAATTACTCCCACTTGTTGTTTTCTATGAAAACTCATATATTAACAGAAATCTCTTTTTGTGAACATTTTCACACATAATCAACAATTCACTTAGAATTTTCTCCCAAGCATATATGAAAATAATACATGAAAATATGAAGTTATCACCAAGCCATGTGTTGAAGTTGGAACCATCAAGAACAACAAGAAATGCCATTGAAAAACAACTGAGTAAATTCAGATCAAAAAGCCTGAAAACAAGATGACAAATGCACCGAACTTAAAAAAGCAAAGCACCGAAGCGGACTAATCAGGACCTTCTATAGATCGTTGGATATGGAAATCAGAGATCGATTCTCGTACAGTTCAAGCACAGACCAGACATAAAACTCAGTAAAATCAAAGATACACCCAAAACCAGTATAGCACCAAAAATAGCAAGATCCTCTGCAGATCGTTGGATCTGGACATTCAGAGACCTGATCTGATACCAATTGTTAGTCTGTGAGGACTAAGTGCAATGGTGCACACACGGATTTAGAAGGGGGGTGAATGAATCCCCATTAAAAATTCAACCCAATTTGAACTCTAATTAGTAAATTATGCGGAATTAAAATTGAATGGCTTAATTTACAGAAAGACTGACTCAATATCAGATCGATGGCCTAAAGATCAGCTAGGTGACTAATGTGCAGTTAGTAAACATATAGCTGGATACCAAACTGATCGAGAGGCTTCAATATATATGCAATTGAACGCGGTTCTATCCAAGCATCTAGCGGTGAAACACAAGAACAGGCAAACCACAGTGCAAGGAAGATTTTTAGGTGGTTCGGTACTCAGACCTACATCCACCCCACACTCAGACCTGAGTGTGGATTTCGCTGATATACAGCTTAAATCGCTGGGTCTCATAGCTTATCTACAACCGCTAAGCGTCACAGCTTGCTCCACTGGGCATTATAGCTTTAGCCACCGCTGATTCATAGTGTTGAGTCCCAAACGGTGGCAATCAAGAGGGGAGGGGTGAATTGATTGGCCAATTAAAATTTCTTCCAAGGAAAATAATGATAAGTAAACATATAAGCACTAGACCTCACTCGATCATGATCTCACTTGTGAATGCTTGTAGATAAAGGTGGGTGTTTGATTAATGAAATGGTGTACGCTCAACTCACCGTGAAGCCCACTCGATAATGAATCTGGAAAAACAAACCACGAGTGACACGAAGTTTTTAGGTGGTTCGGGTACACTGCCGTGTCCCCAACGTCCACCCCTCACACGTGAGGATTAAGACTCCACTATGAAGTGAGCCACACACACATGCTGTGTAGAATAGCAAACACACACACACACACGGCACCCGATCTGGGCTGCCAAACATACATACACACACACGTTCGTGTTTCCGATCACGAACACCACACACAAGAATCTGATTTAAGATATACAACAAATGCACAAGCTCAAGCAAAGGATTCAGAAAATGGACAGTGAAGAATTTTTTATCGTGGTTGAGGCTCCCCCTTTCACTTCTTTGAAGGTAATTGAATGCTTCTACAGGAGAAAGATCGATCCTTGAGGAAGAATGAAGCTATGTCGCACAAGCAAGGTTGTAGCTTTGATATCCCACGCAGCTTGCTGTTGGGGATGATGTGGAGGCTTGATTCAAGCTTCTTCCCTTCACTTTCAGGTTTAGAACAAGGTGGAAGAAGCCCTTGGAGGTGCTGTTGCGAACCTGCACTCACAAGGGTTAGAAAAATAACACACTTTAGATGCCTCTCACTTCTTAGGGTTTCATACCCCAATAAGATGTATATAAAGAGTTTGGAATGTTCAAAGACACCCTAGAGACCATATCAACAATTCTTGGAACGATTTAGGGATGTTAGGTTCGATTGGTATGACTTTTGGTGCATGTGCACGCAAGTCAAAAATCACGGCTCGGGTTCGAGACTGAAAGGGTCGACCCTCGTGAGGGTTTTAGAAGTTTTAAAGGTTTTTTCGTGCGGGTTTTGAAATAAATTCTCAGGGGTCAACCCTTGGGGTCGACCCTCATGTGGATGGGTTGACCCTTGGGGTCGACCCTTTCAGTTGAGAAAAAGGGATCCGATGGATTTTAATTCAACCTACCAGGGGTCGACCCTTGCGTCTGGGGGTCGACCCAAGGGGTCGACCCTTTCAGCTAGAGTTCAAAAGCCCATTGTTTTGCACCCGGGGACTTAGGGGTCGACCCAATGGGTCAACCCTTGTTCCAGAACAGCCAATTTGGAAGATTAAAAAGCCCACTAAGTCCAAGAACAAGTCAAGGGGTTTCAAGATGGTTTAAAACATGAGAGGGAGTGAAACCCAAACCATTTAAGCTTAGATATGTCCTAAACCAATTTAACACTTGAGATCAAAACAATGAGCTTCAAACCACACAGTCAAAAGCCAATATGTTGAAGTCGATCTCACCAACCGTCCTCGAGTTCCTTAAGCATGTTCCTTGCCCTGTAAAGACATACATTCTGTATTAGATTTAGCATTACAATTTAAGTTCAAAAACCTTACCAGATGAAGTTACTCTTGTACCTCCAAAAGCTCCAAGTCTACATCAAGGATGTGCATTTCCAAAGCTTTTCATGTTGGAACAACTCAATTTCAATTCACACAAATATATAGTGTTTGGTCATCATCAAAATCTATTTAGTATACCCATAAGGAGGGGGTTCAACACTCTCCCCCTTTTTGATGATGACAAAATACTACATGTCTTGTATAAACATATGACTTCAAAAAAATGTAGCAGTTATGGAATTCAACCATCAACCTCCATATCAAAAATAAAACATTCATACTTCACGTGAATCATTCAAGAAGCATCATTGCATAAACCATACCGATCCAAACATATAAGATTGACCATTAAAGGCAAGATTTCTGCCGACAACATAATTTAAAGGTGAACAAGGTCTGAGTTCAAAGGCAAAATGACAATATGCGATGCATGAGATGCAACTGAGATGCAACACAATGTAAATGCAAATACAACACTACTAAGGGACTGAAAGTATGATAAAAGCACACATGCATGCAAGCATACAACACACGATATCATATAAGTAGCCGAAGAGCCGAGGCACACATATATGCCTAAAATTCTCCCCCTTTGGCATCATCAAAAAGGAGGGGGTGAATAAGGATAAGTAGAGTGCCATGCTGCAGGAGCATAACCGCTTCAATCATCAGCCGGAGTGGATGGACGTGATGGATGCCGAATATAATCCAAAATTTTCTGTAACATGTGGGTTTGATCGGCCAAGGTGTCGGTGAAAGACTGAGTGTACTCATCGTGAGAAAGCTTCAGATCATGGAGGTCCTTTGTTATAGCATCAAAAGTCTCCCCATATGTGTCTAACCGATCATCAATAGAATCTAAACGATCCATGAGCAGCTGAACCGCCTCTAAGGGCATCTCTGCAGCAGGAGCATGGGGTTGTTCCTCACCGGCCGGCTCTCCATCATCCTCGTCTTCCTCATCAGAACTGTCAGCTGGAATGGCACTTTTCAGTTGGCGAACAAGCTCACCATTTCTGAGTTCATAGCCCATGTTGTGACAAATGGAGTGCATTGTAAAAATATCAGCCTCTTGAATAGTTTTGGAGGATTCCTTAGACAGATCCAGCTCCATGTATACAAAAATGTCAGTCAATGCAGCGGCATATGGTAAAGTTCTGTTCTTGTGCTTCACGCTTGAACACATGTGTTCCAAAACAAGTGCGGGAAAATAGATTGGGATACCACCCAAGAAATAATAGAATAGGAACATATGAATTTCAGTGACTTTGTCATGTCCTCCCCCTCGCGGCAGTAGGATGGTTGTAATCATCTGATGCAATATGTGTTGTAGAGGAAGAAAATGATTAGCATTTAATCCAGCAAGTGACTTACCACCCTTGTCTTCGAATGTCATGAATTGATAGACTATTTCATCTGGAACCAAAATATCGCCAAAGGCATACCCCTCATTTGATAAACTAAAAGCAGCAGTTAGAAGCTCCGGTTAGAGGATAACTTGAATCCCATTCACTTTTGTAATTGGTGTGTCACCGGCCATAGACAAATTACTATAAAATTGATGCACCAGATTGGGATAAATGCGGCGATGTGCAGACATGAACAAATCCAGATTGGGTTGACTGCAAAAAATATCAACAAGGCTTGGCATATAGCGGCTTAGATTATCGAAATCGACCGCCCGGGGACGGAGAACTTTCCGATCCAAGACCTTGCTGGCCAAAGGGCGACCTCTAAGTGCTTCAGCTTGAGCGGCCTGTTTAGAACGAGCTTCACTAGTAGAGCTCGATGCAACTCCTCTGCGAGAGGGGCGTCTCCTTGGGGCCATCTTGAACACAGATCGAAAGAATCACTTGATGGGGTATAGAATGAGATGGTTCAACTTGGAAGACTAAAACATAGATTAGAGATCCTCCACACTAACAAGAATTTACCTCAGGTGGATTGAAGAGCAAAGAACGACCCTTGGAGCCGCAAGAAGGAGATGCGCGCGGGTGGCCACCGGAGAAACCGTGGCTAGGGCTTGGAGCGTTTGTGGTTGCCAAGAGATGATTTGTGAGCTTGCAAGAGGTGGTGGCTAGGGTTAGAAGGGGGCTTGAGGGGTTTTAAGAGATGGGAAGGGGGAAACATAGGGTTTCCACCCACTTGAAAGGTGGTTCGGATGCAGCTAGAGCCGCCCGACCGTAACGGGTCGACCCAATGGGTCGACCCCTTTCACCCCGGACCCAGACTGGATCCGCTATCACGAGGGTCGAGCCTTCTACGTGGGTCGACCCTTGGGGTCGACCCTTCCTCTGATTTTCTTCACAAAATTATTTAAGTGAAAGGGAAGGTCAGGAATGATGTGGCTCTAATCCCCAATGATAATATAATGTTGGAATCAAGGAATTGGAGTTGTTTTATGGGTTAATGCATTGGGGAACTTGTTTCAAGAGAATCTAGGATCATAGTAGATGTTCATTATCTAACGTCTCCATATTTCAGATTTTGAACAGTTTGTGCTCCTTTGTTGGCATGAAAATGTATCCAAGGTGATTTCGGCCATAGAATTAGCAATAAACATGTGTGTATACAATATACATAGAAGAAATGCAGAAACACATCAACATGATTGTTCACACAATTTGATTTTTCTTTTGTTTTTCACACAACATAATGCACATGTATGACAAAGGAAAATTCAGTTATGCATTACACTAATGCAAATGCAAGTTATGCAACGACCTATACACACATTAATGCATATGATCATGATGCAGACTCATCTATCCTACAGACCCCTAGTTCTCTTCTAAATGTTGTGAATTTTTTTTCACAAAGAGGTTTGGTAAAAATGTCAGCAATTTCACGATCTGTTTCAATAAAGCTGATTTCTACATTGCCCTTACTTACATGATCCCTAATGAAAAGATGTCTAATTTCAATATGCTTGGTGCCAGAGTGATGAACATGGTTATTTGACAAGTTTATGGCTGATGTGTTATCACAAAGGATTGAGGTGTTTTTGAAGGAAATGCCATAGTCAATCATTTGTTGTTGGATCCATAGCACCTGGGCAACACAGCTACCGACAGCCACATACTCGGCTTCGGCGGTTGATAGTGCCACTGAGTTCTATTTCTTGAAGGCCCATGAGACCATGCATCCCCTAAGAAACTGGCAGTACCCGCTGGTGCTTTTTCGATCCACCTTACAACCCGCATAATTGGCGTCAGAATAAGTAATTAAATCAATGCTCGAATTACGCGGAAACCATAATCCCAAATTAACTGAACCAGCAATATATCTGAAAATACGTTTAATAGCCGACATGTGTGATTTCTTTGGATTTGATTGAAATCGAGCACACAACAAATTGGATGTCGGGTCTACTAGCAGTTAAATATAGCAATGAGCCTATCATGCTTCTAAAGAGTTTCTTGTCCATGCATTTACCTGATTCATCTTGATCATTTTTTATTGAGGTGGACATGGGAGTTGGTTGTGGTTTGGTAGAGGTCAGATTGAACTTTTTTAGCAGCTCATTTGCATACTTCTTCTGATGTATGAACATATCGTCAGCCGTCTGTGTGACCTATCTGCAATCCCAAGAAGAATGTCAATTCTCCCATAAGACTCATTTCAAACTCACTTTGCATCAAATTTGTAAAGTCTTTGCTGAGAGCATCTTTGGTAGAGCAAAAAATAATATCATCTACGTAAACTTGAACAATTAAGATTTCCTTACCATTCAACTTCATGAAAAGGGTTTGATCAACATTACCTTGTTTGAATCCATTTTGAATGAGGAATTCACTTAACCGTTCATACCATGCCCGAGGTGCTTGTTTCAGACCGTAGAGTGCCTTGTCTAGCTTGTACACATGGTCTGGATGCTTTGTGTCCTCAAACCCCGGTGGTTGCTCCACGTACACGTCCTCCTGTATTTGGCCATTGAAAAATGCACTTTTAACATCCATTTGAAATAATCTAATGTTGTTACAGCATGCAAATGCTAATAAGACTCTCACTGCCTCGAGTCTTGCTACTGGAGCAAAAGACTCATCGAAATCAATTCCAAGCTCTTGGCTATAGCCTTTAGCTACTAGCCTGGCCTTATTCCTAGTTGCCACTCCTTGATCGTTTGTTTTGTTTCGAAAAACCGACTTTGTTCCGATCACTGAGTGATTTCTAAGACATGGCACGAGGAACTATACTTTGCTCCTTTGGAACTGGTGTAGTTCTTCTTGCATAGCCATGATCCAAGACTCATCCTTCAAGGCCTCTTCAATAGAGTGAGGTTCAAACTGGGAAAGTAAGGCAATATAGTCCTGATTTTCAACTTCACTGAAGGAGGCCCGTGTTCTTGTTCCGTCTTCAACATTGCTGATCACATTCTCCGGCGGATGGTCCTTTTTGAAAGTCCATTGCCTTGGAAGCTGTTGTTTCAACTGATCTTCCGGATTTGCATCATCTTCTTGTGGTTCTTTTACTTCTTGTTTTTTAGTTTTTCCTTCCATCATCTTGATATTACCGTCATTCAATTCATCATCCTACAAAACTGATTTTTCATTAGTGCTTTTAAAAGATGATTCATCAATGATGACATGGGGGCTTTCCTCAACTACAAGAGTTCTCAAGTTATACACTCGATAAGCTCTTGAGCTAAAAGAGTATTCAAGAAATATACCTTTGTCACTTTTGGGGTAAAATTTAGCCAGGTCCACCATACCATTATTGTGAATGTAACAAACTGAGCCGAACGGTCTAAGATAGGAAATGTTTGGCTTCTTATCTCGGTACAGCTCATAAGGGGTTTTCTTCAACAGTGGTCTTACCATGGCGCGATTGACAATGTAGCAAGCAGTGTTCACTACTTCAGCCCAAAAGTACCTCGACAAATTGTTCTCGTTTAGCATGGTTCTTGCCATCTCAATTAGCGTCATGTTCTTTCTTTCAACAACACCATTCTGTTTGGGGGTTCTTGGTGCGGAGAAGTCATGCGTATAGCCTTGAGCCCTGCAAAAGTTACTGAACTCATGGTTATCAAATTCCTTACCGTGATCGCTCCGCACGGCCTTGATGTAACACACCTTTTCATTTTGGACTACCCTACAAAATGCTTCAAATTCTGTCAGGGCATCATTTTTATGTGAAAGGAAGTAAACCCAATAAAATCTTCAGTAATCATCCACAATGACAAAGCCATACAATTTACCACCCAAGCTATATGTTCTGCTTGGTCCAAATAGGTCAATGTGGATTAACTCAAGGGGCCTTGATGTAGTTACATCATTCTTGCACTTGAATGATGTCCTTGTTTGCTTACCCATGCTACACGCCTCATAGACTCCTTCATCAGTAACCTTCAGCTTAGGCAATCCAACAACCAAATCATTTCGAGACAGTTTTAGCAAAACATTAAAACTAGCATGCCCAAGTCGGCGATGTCAAAGCCAAACATCATCATTATTCCTTGCAACCAAACACAGATTTTTATGAGAGGGTTCATCCAAATCAATCATATATACATTGTTATGCCTCAGACCAATGGACTTTATCTCATGAGTATTTTTATTCACAACGGTGCAGTAGTTAGAATCAAAAATCACATTGCATCCTTTATCACAAAGTTGACTTATACTCAAAAGATTATGATGCAACCCTTTCACGAGCAAGACATTCTTAATGCCATGATTTTAATTCTTACCTATCTTACCTTCTCCGATGATTTTACCTTTGTCCTTACCACCAAATGCCACTGTTCCACTATCCTTTTCATGCAGGTCCGTAAACAAATTTTTTGTTTCTCGTCATGTGCCGAGAACATCCACTATCCAAATACCACCTATTCCATTGAGCTCTCAAGCAGACCTGCAATCACAACAATCATACTTATGTAAATTTTGGTACCCAAACAAGCTTGGGTCCACGATGGTTAGAAACATAAGATATGTATGATCTACTTCTCATTCTAGCAAAGCTTTCTTCATCAAATTTTAGAATTCTGCAATCATACATATCATGGCCTAACCTTCCACAATAAAAGCATGTAATGGCTTTATCCTTGTTTCTTCTCCTTCCTTTATTCAAGAATGAATTATGCACATATGTTTTTGACGTGGATGGAGATAAACTTCTGGGAGGCATATGAGTTGAATGTGTTTCAGATTGTAAAGTTTCCCCTTTTTCAAAAATGACAATAGCATCCTTCAACTCATAGTTTTCATGCATTAGAGAATGGACTTGATTTTCGGCCTTTTCTTTTGCTTGATTGCATGCTATGCTTTCAAGCTTTTCTTGTTCCAGATTATTTTTCAAATCATCATACATTTTACTTAGTGTGAATTGCTCCTCTCTCATGCATGAAATCTCTTCTTCAAGTAATTCATTTTTTGACACAAGAATTTCTTTCTCATTTATCAATTTCTCAGTTTCTGATTTCAACACATGACAATTTTCACATGATTTTTCAGGATGCACAAGATGTTCAATTTTCTTTTTCAAATGTCTGTTTTCAGATCTGAATTTTTTACATTTTTCATATGACGACTCATATGCTATTTGCCATTGTTCACTAGTAAGAGTTTCAGTTTCAGAATCTACCTCACTTCCATCGTCGTCATTGGCCATGAAGCATAGGTTTTGGACCAGCTCATCTAGTCCATCTTCATTCTCGGACTCTTCCTCATCTTCATCGCTCCAAGTGGCCACCATGACCTTGGGCTTCTTGAATTTTCCTTTCTTCAGCTTCTTCATCAGATCGGGGCACTCACCCCGCATGTGACCGGGTTTCTTGCATTCGTAGCATATCACTTCTTCTTTCTTGCTACTTTCTCCTCTATTCGGACCTTGCCTTCTTGGTCCCTTTCTGAATTGACCACCGAAATTTTTGGTCCTTTTGACGAACTTTCTTGCCCTTCTTGTAATCATGGCAACCAGCTCTTCATCTTTAGTGTTGCCGGTTGAATCATTGTCACTGCCCTCTGAATCTTGTGGATTCACTTTTAGAGCCAAAGGTGTGACTACCTTCTTCTTTTTATGGTCCTCCTCGCTTATCTTGATGTTGATTTCGTAAGTCATCAAGGAGCCAATTAGCTCGTCGAATTTCAAAGTGCTGAGATCCTTTGAGTCCTCGGTTACAGTGACCTTTGTATGCCATTGTGATGACAAGGTGATGCGGGACGAGACCACGGACACGACAAGCTCGTGACTGCCCCTTAACGAGGGAAGCGTCGGATGTGCGCGGTTGAGAAACCGGCTGTGAGCTAGGGTGGTCGGCTCTCACTTGTGCTCGGATCGGGTCACGGGACGGTAACGCTCTCTCTCGCAGCAGCGGTGATATAAATAGAAAGCGAGCTAATTACCCTATCATGCTCTCTAGTAGTGGCATAAGCAAGTATATATGAAAATTAAGCAAAATGCCAAGTAAGGGAGCGAATGCGATACCTCCACGCGCTCGGCGTGGGGACGACGGGCCCGGCCGAACTCGTGCTCCCGGGACAGTTAATACATGAATATTACAGCAATGGAAATATGCCCACTCCACGCAGGGAGGTAAAGGGCGACACAATGGGCCCGGGAGGGCCGAATTCGGTATGACGGGCAGCTTCGTGTGTTGATTCGGCTACATGCGTGATCACGACAGTGGGGCCCACGTGATGTCTGGAGGGGCCGTGTGGGACCCGGTGGTGCCGCTGTAGTGTGGACACTTAGGGAAGTGTTCCCTGGGCTGGCGGCACACCGGAACGTCGCCCGGGGGTCGGGCGGTTCCGATCGGCACCCGTCGGGTTTGCTGTCCACGGACTGGTGGTTGCTGTTTTGCAGCGCGTGCTCCGACGAGAATGGACGCTGCGATCAGCCTCGACGTCGGATCGACACGAGACTGGCGCCGTTGGAAAGCTAGCTTGAAGTTCTTCAACCTACGCCTAAAGATCTGGCCTGGATCTGCTTGGATATTGACTTATGGAATTTTCAATCTTCTGTTGTATAGTTCCTGAAATCACAGGTCAGCAAAGAACTTCCTTGTGGATTGCCTTTGACCGCAAGGTAGACGTTCGAATCTGGGGTTATGTTCTTCAGAAAAGTTGTGGGACATTGAGCTGGGAAGAGGGAAAAAGTGGTTTGGATCCGTTTGGATGTGTCTATGATTTTTTGTGATTTGTTTAGTGGATGAAGGTCGGATCTGGGATCAGGGGGACAAAACTGTAGCTGGGACGGAGAACGATTTTTAGAAAATATTAAATGGACGAACCAAAAATTGAGAAACATTTTGGATGAAGGGGTGGATGGGTGTAATCTCCATTAAAATTGGGCGAACTAAAATAAATCAAAAAGTGGACCTAAGACATGAAACTCCGGGCTACTATCACTGTAGACAGTGATAGAACAGATCTGAGATTGAGAGTTGAACGAAATGGTAAAGATATGAAACGGTGGATTTTGAACCTCACTTTTTTTGTGGAGAAGGGGCTAGAAGATAGGAACCAACCCTCAAAATTTCAAATCTATCAGAACTCATGGCTGGCTTCAGGAATTCTCGAACCACACCTCTGTCCAGCAGGACAAAAACTTGATGACGATTCCACGGCGGCTCGAAGGCGGCACGAACGGCGGCGGCGGCGGCACAGACGATCACCGTAGGTTGAGAGGGGATGAAGGGAGATAGATACACTCTAGATCTGGGGTTGGGGATGGAAGAACAGCAAGGGAGGAGAGAGGGGCGCACCAAGCTTCAAACAACTCAACAATTTTCAGATTTTTTCATTGAATTTCTCATGAAAATACAACATTATATAGTCTAGGTCTCTAACTAATTCTAGACCCTTGGATCAAGGGTTGATGAGTGAAGGGCTGGGATGTGGTTTGAACAACCACAATAAATCCCAATAAACTACAAGGTTCGCCCCCCCCTTTAAGAAGGCAAGTTGGAATTGTCTTCTTTAATTAAATCTAGGTCCAAGTCCAAGGTTGGACCATGGACCAGCCACCTTGGGCCCGGGAGTCCAAGTGGACCAATAAGGAGGAGGGAGGGGGCCCCTGCAGGGCCTACATGGACTTTTGCAAAAATACCCCATGGCCTTTTGCAAATAAACCCACTAAGACCTACTATTGTGTACCCATATATCACAAGGGTATACATACACATATAAAAGGACGTAGATGCAACACAATGTGAGCGGGCTGACGTTGATGTCCCCGTCAATTCTCCCCGGGCGGTAGGAACTCGACCCCGTCGAGTAAGGGGTGCTGCTGCTCGAATAGCGCCGGCGGATCCGTCACCGAACCAAGTAGCGCAGATATGCTCCACTCCAAGTGATCGGCACCTGCTCATTCCATATATACTCGATATGCGAACTGCTATGGCTAAAGGTGGTCACTCCGAAGGGGCACTCTCAAAAGGAAGGAAACAGCTCGAAAACTCACTAGGAATCACCGCTGAGTCCCTATAGGTGACTGATCCGGGTATAGAAGTAAAACCGATCCCATACTCATCAGTGAGTCGACTCGCTTCACACTCACAAGAGAACGACAACGAGCTTACACACGACACATGCAGACTCACCATGAACTAACACACGTATGCAAACCACACAAACAATCGACTCAAAACACACCACTCAAAACAAACCACACAAGGAAAACACACCGACTTATGCATGACTCTAGACGAAGGTGGTAGCATCAAGCCCACTAGGTGGCTGTATCCTGGGCGGCAGGAGAGCCGTCCTGCTCTTCCCCTCCCAAGGCATAGTACTCCTCGGCTAGTGCCTCATCGGCCTCGTAATCAACACACTCAGGCTCGGGAGGTACGGATCCTCCAACACCTAAGGCTAGGGTGGTGCGAGCGGGACACTCGCTGGCAATGTGGCCAAACCCATGACAGTGGAAACACTGCACTCTCGACCGACTACTCTCTCCTATAAAAGGGGCCTTACCCTTATCATCCCGTCGGGTAGGGGGTGTAGGCAGTAATGGGGGAGATGTAGGTGCTTTGGACAATAGTGGAGGGGGTGCCGGTGCCAGAGGACGGGCTATAGGAGTCGGGGAACGGGCAACGGGTGCCGGTGGTTGGGGTGGAAATAGATCCCGGGGTGGAGGAGGACGAGGCCGTGGAGCGAAGTGCTCCTGACGGGTGGACTCCTGAGGTCGAGCCATGGGAGGCCGCTGATGTGGGCCTATGGAGTGACGGGGCTCGGCACTACGGAGAGGGGTGGGGCCCAATCGATGGCTAGACTCGAACTCTCCCTCAAATTGCTTCATCTCGAGAGCAACCTGGTATATCTCTTCCAACGTCTTAGCATTGCGGCGGAAAAGCTCATACTGGTAGTGTGGCCGCAAACAACGTCGAAAGCGGGACACGGGCATGGTACTCTCCTCCGTGACACCACATCGTAGAAAGTACTCATCAAACTCCGCGATGTATTCGGAGACAGACCGGTCTCCCTGGCTAAGACTTTGCCATCTATCGATGAGTCGCTGGCGGTATGTGGGAGGAAGGTACTTTTGCCGAAGTTTATTCTTCATCTCGGCCCATGTGTCGATCGGGGGTTCTAGCCGCTGAAGTAGCAGGCTCTCCACATTCTTCCAATAGGTTTGTGCCTGCCCCATGAGTTTCATGGTGGCGAATCGGACCCTTCGACGCTCCGACATATCATACCACTCAAAGTAACGGTCCATGCCGAACTCCCAATCTAGGTAGACTTTCGGACCCAAAGACCCGTAAAAAGCGGGAGGGTCCGCTCGCACGGTCTTAAGGACCCGGTCATCATCCTCATCTCGTTGTGGCTGAAAACCACGACGGCGTTGACCATATCCCTCATAGGCATTGTCGGAACCATAGTCCTCGAGACCAAGGTCACGGTGCGGTAGTTGGGGAACCCGAGGAAGGGCGGGTGGAGGAGCCTGTGGTGGCTGGTTTTGGGCCGCGGGAGCGGCCTGGACTTGGGCCATGGGAGCGGGTTGGACTTGGGCCACCGCGGGAGGAGGTGCGGGTGGGCCTTGGGCTGCCCCTGGAGGGTCCCCGTGTGACATCCTATCTAACCGCCCAACGAGGTCTTGGACCGACCTGTCGGAGGTCTCCAAGCGCCCCTCCATGGCTTTAAGGCGACCATCCATATTATCGAAGAAAGTCTGAAAGTTAGCATCGGATTGGTCCAACCTAGTCATAATGGCCATCATCGCCTCTTGTAGGGAGTGGAAGTCTCCCGAGGTATCCCGTGGGTTGGCCATAGGTGGTGGTGGGGGTGAGTACTGAGTACCCCGACGAGTGGGCATGCAAACACACCGACTAGAAGACGCCGACTAAAGCAAAACACACTAATGCAAAATGATGCGCTTAGACTTAACCAAAACGCGGTACGCGGCGGAGATAATCGACCCGAAGGTCACTCGCACAAGTGTGCGGCCTTCCCGATAGGCGTAGCCTAACGTTCGGACAACACCTTTTGATATACCGGGTTATTGGGATGCGATGCAAAAGACACCTTTTTTTTGTTTTAAAACAATGATGATTCTAGACTCGACTTCAACCAACTAATGACTCGATGTAAATGACACTCTTTTTTTTTTGACACCCTAGACTCAAACTCGCTCTGATACCAAATTGATGCGGGACGAGACCACGGACACGACAAGCTCGTGACTGCCCCTTAACGAGGGAAGCGTCGGATGTGCGCGGTTGAGAAACCGGCTGTGAGCTAGGGTGGTCGGCTCTCACTTGTGCCCAGATCGGGTCACGGGACGGTAACGCTCTCTCTCGCAGCAGCGGTGATATAAATAGAAAGTGAGCTAATTACCCTATCATGCTCTCTAGTAGTGGCATAAGTAAGTATATATGAAAATTAAGCAAAATGCCAAGTAAGGGAGCGAATGCGATACCTCCACGCGCTCGGCGTGGGGACGACGGGCCCGGCCGAACTCGTGCTCCCGGGACAGTTAATACATGAATATTACAGTAATGGAAATATGCCCACTCCACGCAGGGAGGTAAAGGGCGACACAATGGGCCCGGGAGGGCCGAATTCGGGATGACGGGCAGCTTCGTGTGTTGATTCGGCTACACGCGTGATCACGACCGTGGGGCCCACGTGATGTCTGGAGGGGCCGTGTGGGACCCGGTGGAGCCGCTGTAGTGTGGACACTTAGGGAAGTGTTCCCTGGGCTCGCGGCACACCGGAACATCGCCCGGGGGTCGGGCGGTTTCGATCGGCACCCGTCGGGTTTGCTGTCCACGGACTGGTGGTTGCTGTTTTGCAGCGCGCGCTCCGGCGAGAATGGACGCTGCGATTAGCCTCGACGTCAGATCGACACGAGACTGGCGCCGTTGGAAAGATAGCTTGAAGTTCTTCAACGTAGGCCTAAAGATCTGGCCTGTATCTGCTCGGATCTTGACTTATGGAATTTTCAATCTTCTGTTGTACAGTTCCTGAAATCACAGGTCAGCAGAGAACTTCCCTGTGGATTACCTTTGACCGCGAGGTATAAGTTCGAATCTGGGGTTGTGTTCTTCATAACAGTTGTGGGAAATTGAGCTGGGAAGACGGCAAAAGTGTTTGGATCCGTTTGGATGTGTCTATGATTTTCTGTGATTTGTTTAGTGGACGAAGGTCGGATCTGGGATCAGGGGGACAGAACTGTAGCTGGGACGGAGAACGATTTTTAGAAAATATGAAATGGACGAACCAAAAATTGAGAAAACTTGTGGATGAAGGGGTGGATGGGTGTAATCTCCAGTAAAATTGGGCGAACTAAAATAAATCAAAAAGTGGACCTAAAACATGAAAGTCCGGGCTACTGTCACTGTAGACAGTGACAGAACAGATCTGAGATTGAGATTTGAATGAAATGGTAAAGATATGAAACTGTGGATTTTGAACCTCAATGTTTTTTTGGAGAAGGGGCTAGAAGATAGGAACCAACCCTCAAAATTTCAAATCGATCAGAACTCGTGGCTGGCTTCAGGAATTCTCGAACCACACCTCTGTCCAGCAGGACAGAAACTTGATGACGATTCCACGGCGGCTCGAAGGCGGCACGAACGGCGGCGGCGGCGGCACAGACGATCACCGGAGGTTGAGAGGGGATGAAGGGAGATAGATACACTCTAGATCTGGGGTTGGGGATGGAAGAACAGCAAGGGAGGAGAGAGGGGCGCACCAAGCTTCAAACAACTCAACAATTTTCAGATTTTTTCATTGAATTTCTCATGAAAATACAACATTATATAGTCTAGGTCTCTAACTAATTCTAGACCCTTGGATCAAGGGTTGATGAGTGAAGGGCTGGGATGTGGTTTGAACAACCATAATAAATCCCAATAAACTACAAGGTTCGCCCCCCCCCCCCCCTTTAAGAAGGCAAGTTGGAATTATCTTCTTTAATTAAATCTAGGTCCAAGTCCAAGGTTGGACCATGGACCAGCCACCTTGGGCCCGGGAGTCCAAGTGGACCAATAAGGAGGAGGGAGGGGGCCCCTGCAGGGCCTACATGGACTTTTGCAAAAATACCCCATGGCCTTTTGCAAATAAACCCACTAAGACCTACTATTGTGTACCCATATATCACAAGGGTATACATACACATATAAAAGGACGTAGATGCAACACAATGTGAGCGGGCTGACGTTGATGTCCCCATCACAAGGATCTCAGTACCTTTCTGACGAGTTCCTTGTCGGAATACTCTTTACCAAGACCCTTTAATCCATTCGTAATTCCTGTCAATCTTGCAAACATATCAGAAATAGACTCTTCTGGTTTCATCATAAATAACTCATAATCCCGGACTAGCAGATTCGCCTTGGTTTCGTTTACTTCTGATGTTCCTTCAAAGATCAACCGCAGCTTATTCCACATCTCCTGCGCGGAAGAACACATGGAAATACGTGAGTATTCATTAGGATGAATGGCACATTGTATTATATTCATGGCCTTAAAATTTACTGAACACTTCTTTATATCCTCATCATCCCACTCATCCTCATTTTGAGACAGAGTATACAGACCCTTGCTTATGACGCGCCACACGTCATAGTCTTAGGCTCGTAGAAAAACATACATTCTGTTTTTCCAATTAGGGTAGTTTGATCCATCAAAGAACGGGGGTCTTTGGATCGAATGCCCTTCGGGCATCATCCCCTTGTTTGCCATAAGGAGGGATCTGCTCTACGACCGTGTGGTCGAGTGAAACAGAGACCAAAGCTCTGAAACCAATTGTTGAGTCCCAAACGGTGGCAATCAAGAGGGGAGGGGTGAATTGATTGGCCAATTAAAATTTCTTCCAAGGAAAATAATGATAAGTAAACATATAAGCACTAGACCTCACTCGATCATGATCTCACTTGTAAATGCTTGTAGATAAAGGTGGGTGTTTGATTAATGAAATGGTGTACGCTCAACTCACCGTGAAGCCCACTCGATAATGAATATGGAAAAACAAACCACGAGTGACACACGGAGTTTTTAGGTGGTTCGGGTACACTGCCGTGTCCCCTACGTCCACCCCTTACACGTGAGGATTAAGACTCCACTATGAAGTGAGCCACACACACATGCTGTGTAGAACAGCAAACACACACACACACGGCACCCGATCTGGGCTGCCAAACATACATACACACACACACGTTCGTGTTTCCGATCACGAACACCACACACAAGAATCTGATTTAAGATATACAACAGATGCACAAGCTCAAGCAAAGGATTCAGAAAATGGACAGTGAAGAATTTTTTATCGTGGTTGAGGCTCCCCCTTTCACTTCTTTGAAGGTAATTGAATGCTTCTACAAGAGGAAGATCGATCCTTGAGGAAGAATGAAGCTATGTCGCACAAGCAAGGTTGCAGCTTTAATATCCCACGCAGCTTGCTGTTGGGGATGATGTGGAGGCTTGATTCAAGCTTCTTCCCTTCACTTTCAGTTTCAGAACAAGGTGGAAGAAGCCCCTGGAGCTGCTGCTGCGAACCTGCACTCACAAGGGTTAGAAAAATAACACACTTTAGATGCCTTTCACTTCTTAGGGTCTCATACCCCAATAAGATGTATATAAAGAGTTTGGAACGTTCAAAGACACCCTAGAGACCAGATCCACAATTCCTGGAACGATTTAGGGATGTTAGGTTTGATTGGTATGACTTTTGGTGCATGTGCACGTAAGTCAAAAATCACGGCTCGAGTTCGAGACTGAAAGGGTCAACCCTTGGGGTCGACCCTCGTGAGGGTTTTAGAAGTTTTAAAGGTTTTTGGGCCAATGGGTCGACCCTTGGGGTCGACCCTTGGGGGTTGTCCGTGCGGGTTTTGAAAAAAATTCTCAAGGGTCGACCCTTGGGGTCGACCCTCGTGTGGATGGGTCAACCCTTGGGGTCAACCCTTTCAGTTGAGAAAAAGGGATCCGACGGATTTTAATTCAACCTACCAGGGGTCGACCCTTGGTGTCGACCCTTGCATCTGGGGGTCGACCCAAGGGGTCGACCCTTTCAGCTAGAGTTCAAAAGCCCATTATTTTGCACCCGGGGACTTAGGGGTCGACCCAATGGGTCAACCCTTATTCCAGAACAGCCAAATTAGAAGATTAAAAAGCCCACTAAGTCCAAGAACAAGTCAGGGGGTTTCAAGATGGTGTAAAACATGAGAGGGAATGAAACCCAAATCATTTAAGCTTAGATAAGTCCTAAACCAATTTAACACTTGAGATCAAAATAATGAGCTTCAAACCACACAGTCAAAAGTCAATATGTTGAAGTCGATCTCACCAACCGTCCTCGAGTTCCTTAAGCACGTTCCTTGCCCTGTAAAGACATACATTCTGTATTAGATTTAGCATTGCAATTTAAGTTGAAAAATGTTACCAGACGAAGTTACTCTTGTACCTCCAAAAGCTCCAAGTCTACATCAAGGATGTGCATTTCCAAAGCTTTTCATGTTGGAACAACTCAATTTCAATTCACACAAATATATAGTGTTTGGTCATCATCAAAATCTATTTAGTATACCCACAAGGAGGGGGTTCAACACATAGCTTCAAACCGCTGGGCCTTACAACATAGCCACCGTTGATTCATAGCTTCAAACCGCTGGGCCTTACAGCTTAGCCACCGCTAATTCACAGCTTCTGAAATGGAAAGTAAAAATAGAAAACTGGAAAGATAAAAATCAGCAACTGAAAGCTAGACTTAAAGCACAGTAATATAGCTCGCTAGAAGCAGTGTGGCTTGGATCTAATCTAGAGGCCACATATCTTCTTCAATCTTGCTGCTGCAACTATCTTCTACTTCTCTCACGATCTCTCTGCTCTTTTCTCTCTTCAGCCCCTTTCTTTTTCTTTCTGGTCTATCTCTCCTCTTTCTGCTACTCTATCTCTCTCTTCTTTTCTGTTTTGAACTCCTCTCCTTTTCTTCTCTCGAGCTTCTCTTTGCTCTTCTTTTGCGCTGGAGAGTTGGCCGCATTTGATCGCAGGAGTGACCTTCTTATAGGGCTGTAGGTAGGGTTTCCACGAGCTCACGCATTCGGCGTGTGTAGGACTCGTCCCAACCTTTTTCAAAAAAGCCACGTGCCAAGTGTGGATTGGGGCATTGATCCACGTGGCAGAATGTCAGAAATATTCTCCCTTGGGATCACGTGCCAAGCATTGATTCCGTTTATCCCCACGAGCTCATACTTAAGGCGTGATTAAAAGCTCACGTGAGAGACGATGTCGTTCGCCCTTATGCATCTCAAGTGCTCAAGAGTATGTCAGAGATAATCTGGGTTCAACACATGAGAGTAAAGATGCATCAGTTATGCTTTAATCAGATTACTGTAGATAGATAATAGATAAAGTAATGATTAACAGAAAACCTTAGTCTGTTAAAATAATTCATGCAACCTAAACATAATGATTTAGGTCTTAGGGCAATGCAGGCAAAACCTGTCTCAATGGTGAATGCACAATGTGCATCGACCTCAATCAACATAATGCAAAATGTGCACAGACGTTATATGGCTATATGCAAGATGTGCACCGACTTGCTTATGCTATTGTGAGAACATGCACGGACTAGATATGAAGGCTTGACGCACTAGAACGGACCTTGTGTGTGCGCAGGCAAAGTATGCACTGACCTTGGTATGTGCAAAGCAGAACCTGCATCTACCTTGTATATGGTCAAGACAAAATCTGCACAAACCTTATGCGCATGAAACATGAACTAGCACCGACCTTATGCAGACTTAACAAAACCTAGCACCGACCTAGTGACAAAACGTGCACAGACCTTGGTATGCATCTAGCCTAAACTAGCATCGACCTATATGCATGCTACAATGATGTGCACAGACCTTCTTATGAAGACTAGCAAATGTGCACCGGCCTTTGTGAAGGAATGAATAGTGATAGCACTGATCTTAGTTGTGTGAAACCATAACAAGCACCGACCTTGTTGAAATGTGCACGGACGTTATATGAATAATGCAAAAAAAAAAAACTTGCACCGACTTGCAAGCTCATGTGCACAAGACCTGCACCGACGTTAGCATACAAAATGGAGATGTGCACCGACTTCATATGAAGACTAGCAGAAATGCACCAACCTTCTATATGAACGATGCGAATGACAAACAATGCACCGACCCTTGAGTGCTCACAATAAAACCTACACTGACCTTATTATGTAGCGTGCAAACATGCACAGACCTTATATGTGCAAGGCAAAAACAATGCACCGATGTTGTGTGCATTCATGCACAGACTCTATATGCAGCATGTATGCACAGACCCATTAAGCATTATGCATAGACCCTAACAAACTCATACCAAATGTGCACCAATGCTAATAAGGCTAACACCAAATGTGCACCGACGTTGTTCTGCCTAACGACTGATGTGCATAGACCTTATAAACCATGTACAAGGACATGCACAGACCTTGTATGCCATATATAGTGACTTGCACAGATGTTGTATGCGTTAAAGGCAAAACATGCACTGACCTTATATCTTACAAGGCAAATGTGCACTGACCTATATATATGTGAACTGGTAAGTAGCACCGACCTGGCAACTAGCACCGACCTTTTTGTGCATACGGTCCTAACTGGCATAGACCTTGTTGTGCAAACAACACAGACTAACGTAGACTTACCGAGTGAAACAAATGCACTGACTCAAGCTTGACAAAACATGAATGCTAACATAGTACTCATGTGAAAAATGATTATTTGGCCAAATCATAATCTGATGCAAGAGTTGACTATGCGTTGACCAATAGTTAACAACATATCATATTCAAGCACAGATAAACACATATGAACTGTATCAACACATCATATGAACCCTTAGCTTATTCAAGCACAAATGAACCATGAATCATGATTTACACTACACACATGATTCATAGTATGTCATTATCAAAACCAGGGTTCCAACACTAAGGTCGGTGCATATTTGGTCCATGCATAGGTAAGGTCGGTGCATGTTTTGGCTCAGGCCAAAGTAAGGTCAGTGCATGTTTTCCCCGGGCCAAAGTGAGGTCGGTGCATATTTTTCCCAGGCCATAGTGAGGTCGGTGCACATTTGGTATTATTCATAGTAAGGTAAGTGCACATGCTGCACAGACTTTAGTAAGGTCGGTGCACATGCTGCACAGACTTTGGTGAGGTCGGTGCACATACTGCACATACTTTAGTGAGGTCGGTGCACATGTTGCACATACTTTAGTGAGGTCGGTGCACATGCTGCACAGGTTTTAGTGAGATCGGTGCATATTTTGTCCAGGCCATAGTAAGGTCGGTGCACATTTGGTTTAGGCCACAATGAGGTCAGTGCACATTTAGTTTAGGCCACAATAAGGTCAGTGCACATTTGGTTTAGGCCACAAGGAGATCAGTGCACATTTGGTTTAGGCCATAATAAGGTCTGTGCACAATTGGTTTAGGCCACAATAAGGTCAGTGCACATTTAGTTTAGGCCACAATAAGGTCAGTGCACAGTTGGTTTAGGCCCAATGAGGTCTATGCATGTTTGGGATAGCTATAGTAAGGTCTGTGCAAGTTTTGGGATGGCTATAGTAAGGTCTGTGCATGTGTTGGGATGGCTATAGTAAGGTCTGTACATGTCTTGGGATGGCCATAGCAAGGTCTGTGCACGTTTTGGGTTAGCCATAGAAAGGTCGGTGCATGTTTGTGTTAGCCATAGGGAGGTATGTGCATGTTTTTTTTTTGGGAAAAGGCCATATAAGGTCGATGCACATTTGGTACAGGTCGATGAACCTGTGGGTCTGTTACAATTTCCAAAAACTTAGAAAAGGAGAGTTTTGGGAGGTCATTTTAATTCTAAAAAATCTGAAAAATTAGAAAATGGTAGAAGGCTAAGTTAGTAACCCACAATAAAAATTTCATGGTCACAAAAATTTTGTACTTTTAGATATAAATCATTTTTTGTGCATGTGTAGCCTAGAAGGACAAACATGTTCTTTTTATATAGTAACCTGATCATGCACTGTTCCGCACCAGTCAACATATAAGTATGTTTAGCCCACTTAAACTGTTGGAAACATGCTTGTTATGATAACGTATCATATTAATGTTTGTAAAATGAGTATGAATGTGAATGCGAATACGATGTGAATGTTATGAATGGAAACCACAGCATTCTGTGGAAAAGGACTCCGGTCCCTTTGTGGGGCGACCCTTCTGTGGGATGACGATATGTAACGCCGCGGAAGTAAAAGAACCCAGGGGAGGCTGATACGTAACGCCCTGGTCAAAAATCCTATTTATTCGGTTGGTTCGCTCTGAGGGACGGCGATTGGAGCGCCACGGAACCTGGGGGACGACGGTGCGTAACGCTCCGTGCAGTAGGAGTCTAGGTGAAAACGTATGATTCGACTGATTGTTCTGTGGATGGCAGAACTGTGTGGTCCACATGAGTCTAGGTGGGAGTTCGCTCTCGGGTCTGCGCAGTAGTCTTTCGTCCGTTCGTTTGTGTGTGGGCCTCCCATGTTTGTGGCAGCTGTTTAGTCCCATGAATAACAAAGATGTGAAGACTCATAAAAATGTGATAAACTGCTCATTCACTTAGTTCTAGTTGCATTCATGGGTACCCTATATGTTAGTTAAAAATGTGTATTTTTCTCATATGAGTTATTTTTAGCAGATGATAATGAATGGATTATGCTATTATTAACATCTAAATTATATCCATAAATTGGTTATATAGATGCGAGTTAACCCCGGTTTGTATAGGTTGCCTACTGAGGGTCACTGTAATGCCCTGGATCCGTGTTAGGTCCTATTGGATCTTTGTTGGATCTTTCGGATTGGTTTCGTTGAGTTTCGGTTCGCTTTTGTGGCTTCCGAGTCGAGTTTGACGAGCCGTGTGGGTTTTTCTCACGTCCTAGTTACGGAACCCTACGGTTAGTTTGTTTGTCAATTTTTGAGCTCGTGGATGCTACAACGACGATGTACTCGTCGAGCCGGTCGTTTCGCCTATTTTTACGTATTTTTCTGAATTTGTGCATTTTCGGCGCATTTTCAGAATTTTCGGAAATTAGGAAAAATTCCTAATTTCTTTTCTTTTATTTCTTTTCCTCTCTTTCTCTCCTCACTCTTGCGATCTCTCTCTCTCTCCCGTTTTCTCTCATCCTTCCCCCTCTTTGGCCCCAGCTGCAGACGAAGCGATCGTGGGCGGGTTGGCGAGGCCGTGGAGCTGTCGAGATGCGCGATGGGGCGAGGATCGGATCGATTCTAGCGCGATCCCGATCGGTGGATTCAAAGCCGGTGAAATCGGTTCGTGAGTGGTTTTCAGCGTGGTGTAGTCCTTTCAGGGCACGGTTTCTTTGGTGGAGGTAGGGTGACTGATCCTTACTTCGTCCTCTCCGTTTTCCCTGCCATTGCACGGCGTTCGGCTAGGAATCGGTCGAGTCTGGGCTTGTTTTGCCTAAACCGTGATTTTCGTGGTTTTTAGGGTCGACCGGTAAACGGCGATTGTTTGCGGCGTAGTTAGTTCCTAACTGATCGCGGGGATGTTAGAATCCCATCCACGTTGATTTCGTGTGGTTTGGTGTTCATTCGAGGCCGGTTGAAGCCCGGGAACCTCGGTGACCCACTTTGGGTGAATTTGATGAAATCGCCCGGATCGTGCGTTTTTGAGCTTGCATGTGGGGTCCTTGGTGCCCTGAAGTTGTTATTTGTCATTGTGGTTTGTTTCCCCTACGTTTCGGCGTGAATGGGGCGTGGAACGGGCCGATTTGGCCGTTCCTCTGTTTTCCCGCCTGACCGATGTAGCGGTCGTTCCAGTGGCCGTTATTTGCTTCTGGCGGCCCTACGATAGGCCGTTATTAGCCTTGTGCTTCGATTTCTGCCTGTTGATTTCTGTTGTGGCTTGGCTTGGCCTTGTGGTCTGCCCGTTGTCCCGTGGATGTCTTCTGACATCCTATGAGGGCTATGACTACGTTGTAAGGTATCCAGGAGTCTTCTTATTTGAGGTAGTATTCTCCATCCTACTTTTTGTAAGCTACTGTTTTGGTTCCGGTCGGCCCGGTGTGACCCAGGGGTTGACTAGTGACCTTGTGTGTAGGTGTCTTGGTGGCCTTGTCCGGCCCGAGACACTGTTTCTGGATGCCTCGAGGTATTGTCTTACCTCGGTTTACGTGTCCAGCTGTGCTGAGGGTTTCTATTGTTCCCTCAGGTCTCCGTGTGTCATTTTCTGCGGAGCGTTGTTTTGTTGGCTTAGGATTAGACCGATTGGCGGCTTGTTCCGCTGTTGTGACGATCTTGCCTTTAAGTCGTCCGACTCGGGATCGTTACGTAGTAGGTCTAGTTGCCTAGTCCTGAGTTTGTTGGCAGTGGGCGTACTGCCAGTGGTGCTTTGTAGTACGTGTGACAGGGCTGTTCTTAGACTGTCTGTACTCTAGAACTTGTGTTTTGTAGTTCGTGCCTTGTGAGCCTCCCCTGGTTGTAGCCCTAGGCTTTTGCCGACCCACCGGGAGTGGTGGAGGGGTTTTCCTGTTGCGTTTGGTACGTACGGTTTTTAAGCTAGTTCCGTAGGCCCCGGCCAACGGTAGCGTCCTACCGAGGGGAGTACTAGCTAGAGGCCTGACCTAGGTAGAGGTCGGTGTGTGCAAACGTGGTCAGGGACTGGGGACTTGCGCCGACGGGCGTGGCCCTGACTAGTCACTCACAGTTGGTGCTATAGTCTTGTGCTGTGGTACCATGTTTCCTTGGAACTGTTGTTCCTCGGACCTGGTTTTTTGGTGTGTCTTGTCCTTGAGAGACATGACACTTGTAGCGCAGTGTAAGTCGTCAGTGGACGCTTCTGGCTGTTCTTCTTGGAGGAGGGTGCTCCTGTCACTTGGTGCTGTGACTCTCGCGTTTCTTGCGCGTTGTGACCTTTGCGAGTTGCCCGCTCGTGGCTGTACTCGAGGTCAGTGTTCTATCGGTTGCATGACATTTTAGTCATGCGTGGGGCTGTTTGCACGACGTTTTCGGTAGTGTACTTGTTTGGTTGGGCTGGCTGGCAGGCGGGTGTACCCTTCTGTGTGAGTTCAGGGTCAACCGCTTGTTGCCTTTTGTGTTGGAGTAGTAGGGGTGCCGAGGTTATTTCGGCAGCCGTTTGTGTGGCGCGGTTTCTGCCCTCTCCTGTTTGTTCCCTACTCCCACTCCCCGTCTGTGTTTGTGGCGTCGGTGTCTGCCCTCGCCCTTTGTTTGGCTGACAGACTGGGTTACCCTACTGTGTGAGTTTGGGGTTGACCGTCTATTGCCGTTTGGAGTACCTTAGGGTGCCGAGTCCTTCTCGGTGGCCGTGTTCCATGTTTTACGGCCTCGCTCTTCTTTGTTGTTGAACTCCCCTCGCTCTTTGCCTATTCCCTACTTCTGCTGTCCTTGTTCTGTTTACAGCTTGGTAGTGTAGCTTCTCCTGCTTTGCTGCACTTGTTGTTTGAGTTGGTTCCATTGCACTGTGCATTTTTTCCAGTGGGGATCCGCGTGACCCCTACTGAGTTTCTGTTGAGACTCACCCCTGCTTTTTCAGGTGAGCCGTGCCCGTCATCTCCCGACGCTTCGTGAGCTATTTCGGAGACCGTGTCTAACTGCCAGCTATAGTCCAGCCACCTTTTTGAGGCTTTTGTTGTACCTTTGCCGGGGTATGCCCCATGTAGTTGTACTCTCTTTGGACTAGTGCTCTTGTTATCTGGACTAGTATATATATATATCACTCTGGTCATTTCGAATTGCTTCCGCACTTGTGTTAATTTCTTTACTTAATTGTAAAATGCGCGTTCCAAATTGCAATTCTTTATGCATACCCCTCAGCTTACCCCCATTAACCCTTCAGGGGCCTCATCAGCCTCTTGGGTGGCTTCCCCAGTTCTTGGTATCGGTATGTCGGTATCCTGAACTCTGGGTCGTTATAGTTGGTATCAGAGCATTAGTTGAGGATTGTATAAGGAATTGGAATTTGTGCTTGTCCAGAGCTGGTCCTTGGTGTCGTCTCTTGCTGGCTTAGGTGTTGTGATGTTTATCGCGGTGCTTTTTGTGTGTGGTCTTGTGCGTGCTTGGTTGGCACTGTACGAGATGGGTTTTGCTCTCGTCTGGATGTGACGAGGTGCTTCGTTCGGTTTTAGTGTTGGTCTCGATCGCATTGCGCTTGGCAGTGTTTGTCGGTTGGCATGAACCTGCAGTGCATTGTTCGAGCTATTTTCTGTGTTTTGCTCAGGTGGCTTGTGACTTTTAGCGTTGATGTGATGGCCATGCACATTTTTACATTGCTTGGGTTGTCCCGGCTTTAGTCTGTGTAGCTCCTGATGTGCCTCGCTTCTGTTGAAGTGCTCGATTAGATCCCGTATTGGAGAAGTTGCTCAGGCGAGCCTAGGATTTTTCCTTTCTTGGTGAGCTTTTGTGGTTGAGCTTCTTGCTTCTCATCCCTTCTTGTGGAATCTTTTCAAATTTTGCCTTGAAATTGCTGCCTTAGTGATGCCTTTGTCCTGTGTGTGGATAGCTTTGTTTTGAGCCTGATCTGTCCCTTGCTGTACGGTTGCTTGGCTTTTGACTCCATGATGGTATTAAGAGCTGTTGTGTACCGTGTTGTCGTGCTGCGTTCGTTAGCCGACGTGTTGTGAAGGCTCATTTATCGTTTCGGACGTGAAGGTAAGCTGAGACTGATGCTTTTCCTTGTGCTTTGACTTTGTCTGTTGCCGTGCCTGTGTTTGTGGTTTTCCGTTGTTGTTGGCATCGGCATGTTGCGAGTGTTGGGGAATTTGTCGGCATTCTTTGCTGATTGAGTGCCCTTTTGCTCTGCATTTCTTTCTTGGGTGTTGTGCTCTCGAGGCGTGTTTGTAGTCCTTGAGGTGCGTTCCCCGAGATTATTGTTGTTTCTTGTTGTTGTGGGTCTTCTCTTGGTGAGCAGTCTGGTGCGTGACCTGTCTCTAGTGGTCGTGTGTTCAGTTGTTCATATGCCTTGATGTGACCTTGCTTGCAGTGGTGTTCCTTGGCCCTGTGTGTTATACGGAGCCGGAATCCTGCAGGTGTTGCCGTTGTGTTGTCTTGGCGCTGTTTCTTTATGATTTTGTGTCCTTGCCTTGGACCATTGTCTTGTCAGTTAGCTTGCAGTACTCCCTTTGCTTGGGTAGAGTTAGCTTGCGACTCGACCAGATGTAATGTCTGGGTGGATGCTGACTTGATGGTGTCTGTGGTCCAGTGGTGTTATTGCCGTTGGTGTCCTGTGTGCCAGGTGTTTCCTGTTACCTTTGGCACTGGAGCCGATGATGTTGCAAGCTGTCAGCTGTGAGGACTGTGTTTCCTGGTGTAAGCTGCCGCTTGCTGTGTGCTATTGTGTTTTTCGGTAATGGTTCTTTGTTGTTGTGGCAGTCGTGTCTCCTGTCTGGTGAGACGTAAACGACGTTGCATTTGCTTCGGAGGTGTCAGGTGTGTTCACTTTGGTGCTATGCTCGTGCTGTGGACTTGCTGTCTGGGAAGCTAGAGCGTGTACCTGTAACTGTGATCCGACGATGTTCCTCTGAGCTATGTTTCTCGAGATTTGTGTCGTTGGGTTGTTCTTCCCTGTTTCTCCTTTGTTAGTCCTTAATTTCGAGGGCGAAATTTCTTAAAGGAGGGGAGGATGTAATGCCCTGGATCCGTGTTAGGTCCTGTTGGATATTTGTTGGATCTTTCGGATTGGTTTCGTTGAGTTTCGGTTCACTTTTGTGGCTTCCGAGTCGAGTTTGACGAGCCGTGTGAGTTTTTCTCACGTCCTAGTTACGGAACCCTACGGTGAGTTTGTTTGTCAATTTTTGAGCTCGTGGATGCTACAGCGACGATGTACTCGTCGAGCCGGTCGTTTCGCCTATTTTTACGTATTTTTCTGAATTTGTGCATTTTTGGCGCATTTTCAGAATTTTCAGAAATTAGGAAAAATTCCTAATTTCTTTTCTTTTATTTCTTTTCCTCTCTTTCTCTCCTCACTCTCGCGATCTCTCTCTCTCCTGTTTTCTCTCGTCCTTCCCCCTCTTTGGCCCCGGCTGTAGACGGAGCGATTGTGGGCGGGTTGGCGAGGCCGTGGAGCTGTCAAGATGCGCGATGGGGCGAGGATCGGATCGATTCTGGCGCGATCCCGATCGGTGGATTCAAAGCCGGTGAAATCGGTTCGTGAGTGGTTTTCGGCGTGGTGTAGTCCTTTCGGGGCACGGTTTCTTCGGTGGAGGTAGGGTGACTGATCCTTACTTTGTCCTCTCCGTTTTCCCTGCCATTGCATGGCATTCGGCTAGGAATCGGTCGAGTCTGGGCTTGTTTTGCCTAAACCGTGATTTTCGTGGTTTTTAGGGTCGACCGGTAAACGGCGACTGTTTGCGGCGTAGTTAGTTCCTAACTGACCGTGGGGATGTTAGAATCCCATCCACGTTGATTTCGTGTGGTTTGGTGTTCATTCGAGGCCGGTTGAAGCCCGGGAACCTCGGTGACCCACTTTGGGTGAATTTGATGAAATCGCCCGGATCGTGCGTTTTTGAGCTTGCATGTGGGGTCCTTGGTGCCTTGAAGTTGTTATTTGTCATTGTGGTTTGTTTCCCCTACGTTTCGGCGTGAATGGGGCGTGGAACGGGCCGATTTGGCCGTTCCTCTGTTTTCCCGCCGTGACCGATGTAGCGGTCGTTCCAGTGGCCGTTATTTGCTTCTGGCGGCCCTACGATAGGCCGTTACTCAGTTTGAGGTCTTTGAGCTTTTTGGCTTCTGGGTAAGCGACGGCCCTGGAGTGGCGCGTCGTTCCCGTGTAACGCGCCAGTGCCTGCGCGTTACTTCACCTTCATCGTTTTGTGCTGGGGTTGAGTCAGTTGGTCTAACGCGCTTGACCCTGCGCGTTAGTTGGGAATTAACGCGCCCTGCCCTGGCCGTTATTTTCCGTTTGACTGACTTTGACTGTTGAGGCGGTTCCCCCGACGGATGGGTTCCCATCCGTTATTTTGAGTGTAACGCGCCTGCCCCTGGCCGTTACATTCTGTTTTGGCCGAGCTTGGGTGGCTGTGTCCGTTGGAAGTAACGGGTGAGCCCCTGTGCATCGTTATTGTATAACGCGCCTGCTCCCGTCCGTTATTTGTTGCTTTGCGCTGGGTTGAGGGTGGCTGTGCACGTTGAGAATAACGCGCCTGCCCCTGCGCGTCATTTGGTTGTGACGCGTCTCCCTTGCCGCGTCGCTTGCGTGTAGCGCACCTGGCTTTGCGCGTTACTTGGCTTCCTGTGTTTAGTAGAGTGTTAGGATGGTGGTGCGACGGCTTAGCCTTCGTTCGTCGTTGGTGAGTAACGACCTGGTCTAGACCATCATTTGTTAATAGCGGTCTAGGTATGGTGCGTTATTAGCCTTGTGCTTCGATTTCCGCCTGTTGATTTCTGTTGTGGCTTGGCTTGGCCTTGTGGTCTGCCCGTTGTCCCGTGGATGTCTTCTGACATCCTATGAGGGCTATGACTACGTTGTAAGGTAGCCAAGAGTCTTCTTACTTGAGGTAGGATTCTCCATCCTACTTTTTGTAAGCTGCTGTTTTGGTTCCGGTCGACCCGGTGTGACCCAGGGGTTGACTAGTGACCTTGTGTGTAGGTGTCTTGGTGGCCTTGTCCGGCCCGAGACACTGTTTCTGGATGCCTCGAGGTGTTGTCTTACCTCGGTTTGCATGTCCAGCTGTGCTGAGGGTTTCTATTGTTCCCTCAGGTCTCCGTGTGTCGTTTTTTGCTGAGCGTTGTTTTGTTGGCTTAGGATTAGACCGATTGGCGGCTTGTTCCGCTGTTGTGACGATCTTGCCTTTGAGTCGTCCGACTCGAGATCGTTACGTAGTAGGTCTAGTTGCCTAGTCCTGAGTTTGTTGGCAGTGGGCGTACTGCCAGTGGTGCTTTGTAGTACGTGTGACAGGGCTGTTCTTAGACTATCTGTACTCTAGCACTTGTGTTTTGTAGTTCGTGCCTTGTGAGCCTCCCCTGGTTGTAGCCCTAGGCTTTTGTCGACCCACCGGGAGTGGTGGAGGGGTTTTCCTGTTGCGTTTGGTACGTACGGTTTTTAAGCTAGTTCCGTAGGCCCCGGCCAACGGTAGCGTCCTACCGAGGGGAATACTAGCTAGAGGCCTGACCTAGGTAGAGGTCGGTGTGTGCACACGTGGTCAGGGACTGGGGACTTGCGTCGACGGGCGTGGCCCTGACTAGTCACTCGCAGTTGGTGCTATAGTCTTGTGCTGTGGTACCATGTTTCCTTGGAACTGTTGTTCCTCGGACCTGGTTTTTTGGTGTGTCTTGTCCTTGAGAGACATGACACTTGTAGCGCAGTGTAAGTCGTCAGTGGACGCTTCTGGCTGTTCTTCTGGGAGGAGGGTGCTCCTGTCACTTGGTGCTGTGACTCTCGCGTTTCTTGCGCATTGTGACCTTTGCGAGTTGCCCGCTCGTGGCTGTACTCGAGGTCAGTGTTCTATCGGTTGCATGACGTTTTAGTCATGCGTGGGGCTGTTTGCACGACGTTTTCGATAGTGTACTTGTTTGGTTGGGCTGGCTGGCAGGCGGGTGTACCCTTCTGTGTGAGTTCAGGGTCAACCGCTTGTTGCCTTTTGTGTTGGAGTAGTAGGTGTGCCGAGGTTAGTTCGGCAGCCGTTTGTGTGGCGCAGTTTCTACCCTCTCCTGTTTGTTCCCTACTCCCACTCACCGTCTGTGTTTGTGGCGTCGGTGTCTGCCCTCGCCCTTTGTTTGGCTGACAGACTGGGTTACCCTATTGTGTGAGTTTGGGGTTGACCGTCTGTTGCCGTTTGGAGTAGCTTAGGGTGCCGAGTCCTTCTCAGTGGCCGTGTTCCATGTTTTACGGCCTCGCTCTTCTTTGTTGTTGAACTCCCCTCGCTCTTTGCCTATTCCCTACTCCTGCTGTCCTTGTTCTGTTTACAGCTTGGTAGTGTAGCTTCTCCTGCTTTGCTGCACTTGTTGTTTGAGTTGGTTCCGTTGCACTGTGCATTTTTTCCAGTGGGGATCCGCGTGACCCCTACTGAGTTTCTGTTGAGACTCACCCCTGCTTTTTCAGGTGAGCCGTGCCCGTCGTCTCCCGGCGCTTCGTGAGCTGTTTCGGAGACCGTGTCTAGCTTCCAGCTATAGTCGAGCCGCCTTTTTGAGGCTTTTGTTGTACCTTTGTCGAGGTATGCCCCTTGTAGTTGTACTCTCTTTGGACTAGTGCTCTTGTTATCTGGACTAGTATATATATATATCACTCTAGTCATTTCGAATTGCTTCCGCACTTGTGTTAATTTCTTTACTTAATTGTAAAATGCGCGTTCCAAATTGCAATTCTTTATGCATACCCCTCAGCTTACCCCCATTAACCCTTCAGGGGCCTCATCAGCCTCTTGGGTGGCTTCCCCAGTTCTTGGTATCGGTATGTCGGTATCCTGAACTCTGGGTCGTTACAGTCACACTCACCCCTTGTGACACACGTTTTTAGGGAACATAGAGAAAGAGGTTGAGGAGGAGGCAACAGCTGAAGGGTAGAGTTAGCCACTGTCCATCTGGGTATGCTATGGTCGAATGTTCTATTTTATGTAGGGTTGTGGAGTGGTAAGCCCATGCGGGCTCATGTGTAATCTGGAACAATGAACCTGTACTCTTTTAGAGATTATGAATGGTTGAGATGTTTACCTACATTTCTTGTAACCTGTGGTTTATCTCTCATGTAAATGTATGCACGTTACATAATATTGTGCTTCTGCGATACGTATGAAGTGATTGCTTCGGGGTCCGATAAAAAGAAAAAACATATAATCCCCAAAAACTTGGGGATCGGGTCCCGGGGCGTTACAGAGTGGTATCAGAGCACGAGAGACAAACCATGGTTACAACCATTCCGATTGTCCAAATAGTAGAAGAGGATATAGGCTAGAGTGGAAAAAGGGAAAGAGTATATTTATATCCCATTTTAATCAAACCCTCACCGGTAACAACTGAAACCATCAGAAATTTTGGGACATATTGAGTTAGGTTCTAATGAATACCTATGCATAGGTTCATTAAGGAGCAGAAGAGGATGGGCAAGAGGCAGGGCAACGAAAAGGTGGCACGTCCGGAGTCGGTACCAAGGAACATGTCGGGGGTTCCAGTCTGTGTCTATTGTAAGCGCACCCATCCGGGGCAGGAGTGCAGGAGGACAGAGGGCAAATACTATGAATGCGGTGAGGTCAGACATTTTGCGAGGGACTGCTCTAGGAAGGCTCAGCAAAAGCCAGTACCACCGCAAGAGAAATCTAATGGAAATTAGGAAATGTCAGATGCTATTTTCAGCATCATAGACTCTTAAGAGTAAATGGAAGAGGTTGTCCCTTACTCATGGTTATCCCAACTTTAGGTCTATTAGGCCTTCTGAATTGATAAAGGATATACAATCCTTCGTTCCACCCACTATTACGTACTCCCCCTTTCTTTTTCAAGGTACAGAGCAAGAAATTGATATCTAGGGTCACACTTTTCCTATCTCTGACATGTTCAATGCCGATTAAGATATCTCGTTATGTTTATGCCATGGATTCTAGGCAAAAATACTCATTTGCATACGTCAAACTGATGACCTTGCTCCTCAACTAGCTGCAAAATGCTTATCAAAGTTTAGAAGGGGGTTCTGTTGTGGTTCATAGTGATAGTTTTACCATGAATGAAAATGTCCATTCAACATTGATTGACGGTCTGGCTTCCCCATCGTTTACATCAATGGGTTTTCCATGTGCCTCACCAAGTTAGTTTTGAAGTTCTGGGTTACATGCGATATGAAATTGTTCCCCCATTTTTCAGATTGTTGAGCGGGTAGGCTTCAACATGGAGTTATTGTAACACCCCAGTTTTTAAAATTTGAAATTTAATTGAAATAGTGAATTTTTAATTTAGATAAATGAATTTCAAAAATTAATATTATATTCCTCAGTGAATAGTGCTAGCGTAATTTTGACTTTCTCAAAAAAATCTAGAAAAATAGTAAATTGATAGAGAATGATTTATACAACAACTTTGCCTTGTTGAATTTTATCAGTAAAAATCTGTAGTTAGATCTATTTATCGTTTAAGTGAGTTTCATTAAATAATATTTTATTCCTTGGAATAGTACTATCGAAAATTCTTCTACTTGATAAAAATCTATAAAAATGGTAATTTGGTTTCTGACAATGTATGTAACAAATTTGTCTTCTGGGATTAACCCAGTGAAAATCTGTAGCAAGATCTATTTAATGTTTTAAGTGAAAAATGCACACTTTTCAACCTTTACCTAACCTTGACTTCAAACATAAAATTTGACCTTAATACTCAACCATTTGATCTGAAATTGGTGTCAAATTAAAGGCCATGATCTTAACTTCAATATCCCTCTAAAAATTGCTCGAAACCCTAACCCTATTTCAGGCAGCTGGTCGAGTTTGACTTGGTCCTTGATTTCGGTGCCTTATTTAACACGCCTCTTGTGGCATCGATTCCTCTCCACAGACCATCCCAGAACGTGTATAAACTATCAAAATGAAGCCCTTCCAGTCTATTTTCGTTTGGTTGCAGCGGCAGTCGCTGAAGTTTTCAGATCTGGGAGATATCTCGCGTTGAGTGCGTGGGTGTCGGCTTCCTTCTTTCTTTCTTCCTCCTTTGTTCTTCCTTGTTCTTCATCAAATTGAGGTAGGTTCTCTCAGGCTCAAACAACAAATCATATATCAAAATGTTCAGCATGAAGTCCTCTTTCTTTTGATATATAAAGCCCCAGATATCATGTAGGATCCTGCGAGTATTTCGAGGTTTAGTAGAAGCATGTTAGATTAGGGTTAACATTGTTCCTTCTTCGATTTAGTTCTGATTTCAGGACGTAAATATGAAATTGATCCATGCATCTTGTAGAGTTTTTCGTGCTCTTTCCATTGATTATAAAAGCCCTAAATTCCATCCAGCATGTTTAGAGAATTTCTGTTCGTAGTAACATCATGTTTAGACCTAGTTTTGATGTGTTCTTCCAAGTTGATTTCTGATTTCGACTGATTTCGAAGTGTTAATCCTGATCCATATGAACCATATCATATATGGTTGGATTCAGCATCGTAGTGGCTTTCTTTTGACATAAGAAGCCCCAATTTTCGTTCTATATGTTGAGAGAATTTTACGTTTTAGTCACAGCATGTCAGAATTAGGGTTCCCATGTTCTTGCCTTAATAAACCTTGATTTCAGCAAGATAATTTGAAATTGGCCTTACTCTTAGATAGTATTCTCTGTTAGCTTTCCAACGGTACCAAAAGCCCCTTATTTGGAGTCCATTTCCATGAGTTATAAGAGTTTTAGTGCAACCCTATCAAACCTTGGCTTCCCGGCGTTCCCCGGACGCGGTAGGGATGACCGGAATTGACCCAGGGATGGACGGTCTTACGATAGACCGCACATCTCTATTGACCACTTTTGACCCTGGCATGGCCTGAGATAAACGGTTGTTCAGGAACCACACATCCCAGGATGAACGGTTCCAAACCAACCACATATCTAGATATAAGGTCCCGGAGCAACCACATAACTTGGACGGTCTTACGATAGACCACACATCATGGATGGACGGTTCTTGAAGAACCACACATCCCAGGATGAACGGTTCCAAACTGACCACATATCTAGATGAACGGTCCCAAACTGACCACATATCTAGATAAACGGTCCATAAGTAACCACATATCCCCCTGGCAGGATAAAAGGTCCCCAGAGGATCACACAACTGGCAGGGCCAGGGATGGGCGGCCCATACCTGACTGCCCAACCCTTTCGGCGGCCCAGACAGAACCGCCCAAGCACTTGGGCGGCCCAACAGGAACCGCCCAACTCCCTGCTTCAGCCTTTGACCCCCGTTCAGCCCTGTTTAAGCCCAGGGGATATAAGGTCCAGTCCGAACCGTTTATCCCCTCAGAGAGTGACTTAATACTGGTTCTAATGCATTCTTTTTCATGTCATTAATGGTAATTAGTGAAATAGAAACCCACTTAATAAATGTCTAATTATGCAACTAAATTCTTATTAATTGCTTGTTATTCGTGCCTACGCGACTTACGCGATCTTGTTCATTAGCTTATCATCTTGAATCATTCTTTCTGGCATCTTGGCTTAACGTAAAACTTAATTCTTGTTAATTTGGCTTGTAATTAGGATTAATATGCCCATTAGCTTGCTGTTTAACTGCTGTACTACAGTAGCGCAACACGATTAACTCTTATTGTGACTTGGTTATCGATCTTCTTGATGATTGTGCTTACCTTGAAATTATGAAATGAATATCCTTCCTACTTGAAATTGTTATTGCTACAAAGTTTAAACCTTGAAATTCTGGCCATAAATTGTGGAAGTCTAGATTCGTGGGATCTTTGATCCAAAGAAATCAATGCCTGGCAAACAATTAAGGGCTCGGTCTAGTCCTGGGAGGAGCGCCCGAACACTACGTGTACCCCCGGGGAGGTGATTGACTAGGTGTGGCATTTGGCACCAGTACTATGACATGAGTTAAATCTAGGACTGTCCACTACTCTTCACTACTCTCCACTACTCTCTACTACGTTGCACTTTCCACTCTTCACTGTTCTATACTCTACTTGTTGTTACTTTACTTGCTGTTACTTGGACGTGGAAATGAAGTTACATACGTGCTTGACATGACTTGAATCGTCTTGATATGGCCAACTCTTTATCGTAATCTCCTGTAGTAAATTCTTGTCTTTGTTATTCCTCTTAAGTATTACCATTATGTTCCTTTATATTTCTTGACCTTGCAAGATCTATTTTATTATCGTTGTTTCTTTATATCGTCATTTATTTCTCTTATTAGCATGGCATATGAAACTGTAATTTACTTGCTAATCACTTAAACTATGCCTGATAATAGAGTATAATTCCTACTGAGCTTTTTGCTCACCCCTACTTCCAACCCTTTTCAAGTTATGCGGGTATCGGTACGTGCATTGGGAAATGGATCAGTGTGATCGAGTGGAACCTGGAACCTAGAGTTGGAGTATGCTCTTTCATTTTTTTGAGTCTAGCTAGTCTAGTTATTTCTTTTTGTTATTTCTTTTGAATCTTTTATTCTAAGTGGTTTCAAAATATATCTTTTTAAATTAATAAGAGTTCGTATTTTCTCAAAATGTGTGTCTGGCCTCTTTGTATTTTATTGTGATTATTTATCTTCCGCTCTTGTTATCGTGACTTGTCTCTTGCCAGGTTCCGAGCATCGCTTTCCGCTGCTATCGGTTCAGGGCGTGACAGTTATAGGGGCTTTATAAAGCTCAGTCGTTTCAGTTCATATGTTTAAGAAAAAAATTGAAAAGGGGACCATGTGTTCCTAAGAGGTGCTGAGAAATAAAACCATCAGGCTGGTGAAGGTGTTATGGAGGAATTCTCATTCCGAGGAAGCAACGTGGGAGCTGGAGGACAAGATGCGCCAAGAATACCCTCAACTATCCAGTGAGTAATTTTTCTTAAAAAGAAATTTCTTGAGCTAATTTTGAGGATGAAATTATTTTAAGGGGGAGAGGATGTTATGACCACCAATTGGGCACTGGTCCAATTGTATACAATTCGGACCCACGAACTCAACGAGCTAGGAAAGTAGATAGATTATTGAAGAACCCTTAAAAAATTTGTAATTTAACATAGGAAGATCAGAATTAAGTGAAACTAAATCCCATGCAACGACCATTGGGTAAGGAACATCTTTGATGAAGAGTATAACCTCTAAAAAATGGGTCTAATAGAGGTTAGGAGGGAGTTTGTGATAATGGGTTGAAATAATTATAGAAAACATAGTCACCCGTTAAAATAAGGATATCTTGGTCCACAGTCAATCAAATGGTATGAAACTAGGCTCATTAGAAAGCTTGGGCCCTTAACCCAAACTCTTCTGTTGGGATGGAAGCCCAATTCGCATCAGAACCTAGGGTTCTAAGCCCTTTGGCTGCCAACTGTCACGAAAGAGGTGTGACTAATAGGAGAACTCAGATGTAATTCATGGGAAATTCATAACTTTGTCTGTGGTTAATGAAATGACCTAAAACTAAAGCCATAATTCTGAGTGAGACGTTAGCTATAACTTCTATGTTGAGGTCGAGGCCAAATACTACAGGGATGCTAGAGCTATACCCATATTACCTCGGGCTACCAAAAGGTCGCAACTCGAATGAGGGAGAATAAATGATAATATTGTAAAAATCATAACTCGGGCTAGGAATGATAAAATTTGATGAAACCACATCTCAAAGTTATATTTTTAAGTCCTCCTAATTTCATATGAAGACATTCCAATCCAAATCCCAACATAAGAGTGCACCCACTCGCATTTATGCCTAGGTAGACGAAGGGTCACGATTGGAATAGAGGAGAAATAACGTTAATATTGTAAAAATCATAACTCAGGCTAGATTTGACGGAATTCGATGAAACCATGACTGGAAGTTAGATGTAGAAGTCTTCTTCATTTCATATTAAGACATCTCAACCCAAATCCTAACAGGAAAGCACACCCATTCATATTTATGACAAGGTAGATGAAGGCTCACCTCTATTCAAACCCAAGGGGTGCTTAGCATTAACCCCCTCTTTAACTAGTAACCTTGGGGGCTCGACTGAGCCTTGCTGGACGTAGGAAAGGCCTTGGGAGGCTTGAACCTATATAAGGAAGTGGGTTCCAAGGGTGGTCAATCTTTTAGCAACACCCATTCTCAACTTTCCACCATCTACGGTTCCTCTTGAGAGAGAAGAGAGGTGAAGGACCTTGGCCCTGCGAAGGGGGCCAACTGGCAGTTCCTTGAAGGGAGCAAAAAGTTTTGGGAGGGTCTGGGGTGTGGATCTCATCCTCGGATCGAAAGGGGTAAAGCTGAGGAGGATCTTGGGTGTGGATATTATCCCCCGATCGTCGGTTAGCATCTCAAAGGTAGGCACCTAACCTCAAACTTTAGGGGTCAATGATGCATTAGAACGGTTTTAAATATATTTTATACACTTTAAAGAGGGATTAAGGGCACGTGGGGATCACTACCATGTTCATTTTGGTTTTTGGTTTCATCAACTTTTGGGCTTCCATGAGTTACCTCTGTGTCTCTAAGGATTTGCACAGCCCCTGGGAAGGTCAACCTTTGAGGCAAGGTCTGTACACATTTCATATGGTTCATAGCAAGGTCTGTGCATATTTCATGTTGATCATGGCAAGGCCTATACATATTTCATATGGTTCATAGCAAGGTCTGTGCATATTTCCTATTGATCATGGCAAGGTCTGTGCATAGTTCCTAAAATTCATAGTGAGGTCGGTGCACATTTGGTCCATGCATAGGTAAGGACGGTGCATGTTTGGTCCAAGCATAACTAAGGTCGGTGCATGTTTGGTCCAAGCATAATTAAGGTCTGTGCACATTTGGTCCATGCATAGGTAAGGTCGGTGCATGTTTGGTCCAAGCATAACTAAGGTCGGTGCACATTTGGTCCATACATAGGTAAGGTCGGTGCATGTTTGGTCCAAGCATAACTACTGTCGGTGCACATTTGGTCCCTGCACACGTAAGGTCGGTGCATGTTTGGTCGAAGCATAACTACGGTCGGTGCATGTTTGTTCCAAGCATAACTAAGGTCGGTGCACATTTGGTCCATGCATAGGTAAGGCCGGTGCATGTTTTGGTCCAAGCATAACTAAGGTCGGTGCAGGTTTGGTCCAAGCATAACTAAGGTCGGTGCACATTTGGTCCATACATAGGTAAGGTCGGTGCATGTTTTGGTCCAAGCATAACTAAGGTCAGTGCATGTTTGGTCCAAGCATAACTAAGGTCGGTGCACATTTAGTCCATGCATAGGTAAGGTCGGTGCATGTTTGCTCCAAGCATAACTAAGGTCGGTGCACATTTGGTCCATGCATAGGTAAGGTCGGTGCATGTTTTAGTCCAAGCATAACTAAGGTCGATGCATGTTTGGGTCAAGCATAAGTAAAGTCGGTGCACATTTGGTCCATGCATAGGTAAGGTCGGTGCATGTTTGGTCCAAGCATAGCTAAGGTCGGTGTACATTTGGTCCATGCATAAGTAAGGTCGGTGCATGTTTGGTCCAAGCATAACTAAGGTCGGTGCATATTTGGTCCATGCATAGGTAAGGTCGGTGCATGTTTTGGCCCAGGCTAAGTAAGGTCGGTGCATGTTTTGGCCTAGGCCAAAGTAAGGTCGGTGCATGTTTTCCCCAGGCCAAAGTAAGGTCGGTGCATGTTTTCCCCAGGCCATAGTGAGGTCGGTGCACATTTGGTCCACGCATAGGTAAGGTCGGTGCATGTTTTGGTTCAAGCATAATTAAGGTCGGTGCATGTTTGGTCCATGCATAGGTAAGGTCGGTGCATGTTTGGTCCGAGCATAACTAAGGTCGGTGCACATTTGGTCCATGCATAACTAAGGTCGGTGCATGTTTGGGCCGAGCATAACTATGGTCAGTGCACATTTGATCCATGCATAGGTAAGGTCGGTGCATGTTTTGGCCCAGGATAAGTAAGGTCGGTGCATGTTTTGGCCCAGGCCAAAGTAAGGTCGGTGCATATTTTCCCCAGGACAAAGTAAGGTCGGTGCATGTTTTCCCTTGGCCATAGTGAGGTAGGTCCACATTTGGTATTGTTCATAATAAGGTCGGTGCACATGCTGCACAGACTTTAGTAAGGTCGGTGCACATACTGCACTGACTTTAGTGAGGTCGGTGCACATGCTGCACGGACTTTAGTGAGGTCGGTGCACATGCTGCACAGATTTTAGTGAGGTCGGTACATGTTTTGTCCAGGCCATAGTAAAATCAGTGCACATTTGATTTAGGCCACAATAAGGTCAGTGCACATTTGGTTTAGGCCACAATGAGGTCAGTGCACAGTTGGTTTAGGCCACAATAAGGTCTATGCTTGTTCGGGATAGCTATAGTAAGGTCTGTGCATGTGTTGGGATGGCTATAGTAAGGTCTGTGCATGTGTTGGGATGGCCATAACAAGGTCTGTGCACGTTTTGGGTTAGCCATAGAAAGGTCGGTGCATGTTTCTGTTAGCCATAGGGAGGTCTGTGCATATTTTTTTTTGGGAAAAGACCATATAAGGTCGATGGACATTTGGTACAAGTCGATGCACCTGTGGGTCTGTTCCAATTTCCAGAAACTTAGAAAAGGAGAGTTTTGGGAGGTCATTTTAATTCAAAAAAATCTGAAAAATTAGAAAATGACAGAAGGCTAAGTTAGTAACCCACAGTAAAAATTTCATGCTCATAGAAATTTTGTACTTTTAGATATAAATCATTTTCTGTGCATGTGTAGCCTAGAACGATAACCCTGTTCTTTTTATATAGTAACCTGATCATGCACTGTTCCGCACCAGTCAGCATATAAGTATGTTTAGCCCACTTAAACTATTGGAAGCATGCTTGTTATGATAAAGTATCATATTAATGTTAGTAAAATGAGTATGAATGTGAATGTGAATACGATGTGAATTTTATGAATGGAAACAACAACATTCTGTGGAAAAGGACTTATGTCCCTTTGTGGGGCGGCCCTTCTGTGGGATGGCGATACGTAACGCCGCAGAAGTAAAAGAACCCAGGGGGCGGCGATACGTAACGCCCTGGTCAAAAATCCTATTGATTCAACTGGTTCGTTCTGAGGGACGGCGATTGGAGCGCCACTGAACCTGGGGGACGGTGGTGCGTACCGCCCCGTGCAGCAGGAGTCTATGTGAAAAACCTATGATTCAGCCGATTATTCTGTGGACGGCAGAACTGTGTGGGCCACATGAGTTTAGGTGGGAGTTCGCTCTCGGGTCTGCGCAGTACTCTTTCGTCTGTTCGTTTGTGTGTGGCCCTCCTATGTTTGCGGCAGCTGTTTAGTCCCATGAATAACAAAGATGTGAAGACTCATAAAAATGTGATAAACTGCTCATTCACTTAGTTCTAGTTGCATTCATGGGTACCCTATATGTTAGTTAAAAATGTGTATTTTTCCCATATGAGTTATTTTCAGCAGATGATAATGAATGAATTATGCTATAATTAACATCTGAATTATGTCTATAAATTGGTTATATAGATGCGAGTTAACCCCGGGTTGTATAGGTTGCCTATTGAGCCTCACACTCACCCCTTGTGACACGTTTTCAGGGGACATAGAGAAAGAGGTTGAGGAGGAGGCAGCAGCTGAAGAGTAGAGTTAGCCACCATCCATCTAGGTATGCTATGGTCGAATGTTCTATTTTATGTAGGGTTATGGAGTGGTAAGCCCATGCATGCTCATGTGTAATCTGGAACAATGAACCTGTACTCTTTTGGAGATTATGAATGGTTGAGATGTTTACCTACATTTCTTGTAACCTGTGGTTTCTCTCTCATGTGAATGTATGCACGTTACATAATATTGTGCTTCCGCGATACGTACGAAGTGATTGCTTCCGGGACCGATAAAAAGAAAAAAAATATAATCCCCAAAAACTTGGGGATCGGATCCCGGGGTGTTACACACGCCAAGAGAACAACGGGGGGAGAGAGGGGGACACGTGGGAAGGGGAAAGGGAACCGCGGGTTCCTTCGTGGGTGAAAAAAATAGGTTTAACATATTACTTTTTTTAAAAAACCTCAAATTACCAAAAGTGATAAAAAACTATGCTAATACCCCTCCATTTTCTATAACTCAATAGATAAATGGATTAAACATGAATCACAAATGGAAAAAGCCTACAAAAATTGCCTAAATTCATGGGAAATTCCAAATAATAGATCTGGTGAGAATCTGAAATCCACGGGTCTTACAGCTGTACACCAGCCAACAACACTGCCGGTCTCTAACTAGAGCACCGGACACACACTGAAATCTAATTCAGATACACAAGAGAGAAACACAAGACAACAAGAAGCAAGACAAATGTATCTTCAGAAGAGTTTCATGAAGCTTTTTCTGCAAGACTGAACTTCTTGCTCTTCAGGTTCTCTCCTCTTTCTTCACTGCTCTGGACTGGGTTGGACCAGAGTTGGGGCCTCACACCTCTCTCTTTTCTTCTCAGATATTTTTCATGAAGGCTCAGGGATGCTCACACTTTTCTTCCTCTCTTCTCTTTCTCCTTTTCTCTTTTTCTCTTGGGGACGAGCTAATAGGATATTCCCTTAATGCATTGCTAGGCCAACCCTTCCAAGGTGGCAATAGCTTCATATTTATAGAAGAAGGAAGTAGGAGATTTTCCCTCCAAGGGGCTGCACTTTGATTGGTTGAAATAAAATAAGGTTCTTTGAATTGAACCTCTCCACTTATTGGTCCAGCTTTTCCAAGGCTGTCTACGATTGGTCCAGCATATAGCAGAGCAGGAGATGTTTCCATTTGATTGGCTCAGGGAAAAGAAGGATTTCTTTTCTTCTCTTCAGCCCCTTCTAGATCTATATTCTGATTGGCCCAATGGCAGAGGAAATCTTTGACTGAACAACTTTTCCCATATGTGCTTCCTCATTGGCTGGGGATACCAGGAGAGGGCAGTCCTCTGTCCTTGAGGATTTTCATGGACTGAAATCCTATTGGCTCATGGCAAAAAGAAGGTTTCCATGAAAAGGACCTTTCCTAAATCTGGTACCTGATAGAAGGCTTCTCCCAAAAGGTTGTACAGAAGCCTCATGATGAAGAGGATAGTTCTCTATCCTAGGAGCTTCTTTTTAGACCTTGAAATGCGAGTTTTGAGAGTTTGCGTCGCTATATTTTAGTCTCTGGATGAACTTCAAAAACTGTGCAGGCTTATACAGAAATAGGCTTGAAATGCTTCTGGTGCGTCGACGCAACAGGGTCATGGTGTTGACGCATCTTCACAACCCTTTGAGTTGCTGGCGGGCTAGACCTACATGGGGTTGACACAGCTATATAGGTGCGTCGACGCAGTCTTAGAGAGCCACGTTTACAATGGCTTCTGGGATCCCCAAGCGTTGATGCCTTGAGAAGGTAGGGTCGACGCATCCATCGCTGAAACGCCTATCAGTGGCTACTAGAAGTGTTAGGGTCGATGCACTTGTGCCAAAGGGTCGACGCATCTTTGAAGAGCACTTGAAGCTTCATTGTTGGACAGGGTTTGGTGTCGACGCAGTATGCAATGGGGTCGACGTAGCTTCATACCCGTTTGGGCTTTTCTCCCTTTGTAAGTGTAGGAGTCGACGCAACTTCACTCTGGGGTCGACTCAGCCTTGAAAGACCCTTTGGCTTGCAAGAGAAGGAGTCGACACAACAAAAGGTAGGGTCGACACAGCCTATGGTTTTTTTGATTTTTTGCTCAATCCTTTGCAACTGAATTTAGATTGAAACTGTTGCTCCTTCCCCTTTGATGTTCTTTCCAATCATTTCCAACTTCATTTCAATAAAGTGAAGAGCCTTTCACGTCCAAAGCTCCTTACCTACACTCCCATTTCTACTCCTATTGCAAGCTTGAGCTTCCAGGGCTTGCTACTGCTGCTGCTGACTTTGTTGTTTGCTTGTTGTTGCTCCCCAAGTCAACTTGGCTGAGTGCCTTGATCTGACAATATCACTCTTTAATCCCCCTTTAATCTTGAGATCTTTACACAAGAGATTCTTTTCATGATGAGCATAGCCTGGAGGCATCAAAAGCATTATCATGCACATTAAAGCATAATTGAATCAATTTAATCGAATTATAATGAATCATACTCAGACTTCATCAAAACCATAGAATCATGCGTGTACCACACATGCATAACATTCTCCCCCTTTTTGATCATGGCAACTATGCGTCATTATGACTCATCTCTCAAAAGAATGTAATCTTGAACTAGATGATGAATCATGAAAACATCTCTAATGCGGGACGGACAGCGAACCTGGGACTCTAGCTCGCAACTTGTCCCTAGCGAGGGAAACGCGGGATCTGCGCAGTTGAGGAGCCGGCAATGAGCTAGGGTGGTCAACTCTCTCTCAAACCCGGATCGAGTCGCGGGACGGGTCACGCTCTCTCTCGCAGCGGTGATAAAATATATCGAGCTAATTAACCTATCACTTGCAGCGGCATATGAAAATATATGAACTGAGCAAAATGCGAAGAGAGGAGTGGACACGATACCTCCACGCGCCGGGCGTGGGGAAGATGACCCCGGCCAAATTTTGTACTCCCAGTACAGACAACTTCAATAATTTACAGAACTGAATTCACTACCCACTCCACGCAAGGAGGTAAAGGGCTACACAGTAACTCCGGGAGTACTGAACTCGGGTTTGCGGGCAGCACGTTGATGGTCCAGAGCGGTTGTAGGCGGCGGTTCCAGTTCAGCGATTTGCTGGCCAACAGGACAGCCAACACGGACATCCAAAGGGACGTCATCCTCTGGAAGGCTTTTGAGGGCGGCGCTCCACCAAGACGAAGGCAGCATGTCCCTGGTCGACCTCCAGGAGCAGCGGACGTTGATTCTGCACCGGCGTATTTCTTTAGGAATTAACTTTGACTCCTTCTTCTGTTGTCCCGTTTCAGGACAGGCCTGCGCGGTCTGGCGAGATCGGCTGCTGTGATCAGGTCCGTTGGAAAGCTCCTTCGACCCCAGGTGAAGGCAAGAATGTTAGCCTCCCTGTGAAAATCGTGGCTGAATTTCTAACAGACTGATTCACAGATCTAGATCTGACAAGGCAGAAAATGGATCTGCCTGAGAATGAGGGTTGACCAGAGGGGAGACGGTGGATCTGGGTGTAGGGATTTTTATGGCTAGGAAAGGGGGCTGTGAGGGACGTGCTCAAATTTTATGGGAATTTCCGGAGGTGGTTTTCATGGGCAAATGGATTTTTGGGTGGTCAGGGGTCGGATCTGGACTGTAGAGGACAGAACTCATTCCGGACTGAGAACTAATTTTTCAGAGGGGAAGAAGAATTTCTAAATTCGTGGAAAAATTTGTGGTGGTGGGTTTTGGTGGGAAGAAGTCCCAGTTCAATTTTTATCTCATTTTGAAATGGGGAAGGGGGTCGAACAAAATAAGAACATGGCTGTTGTAACAAGATCTGCACAAGGACAGATCTATGTAGGTATAGGAACTTAAATGGAAAAGAAAATGGGATGAGGGTCTAAATTCGAAGGAAATTTTATGGAGTTGGGAAATCATGTGGGGAACCTACCCTGAAGATTTCAGCCTCGTCAGATTTGGGGTTTGGCAGAGAAAATTCTTGAAGTAGACCTCTGTCCAGCAGAACAGCACTCTGGACAGCAACTCGAAGCTTGCTCGCGGTGGCTCGATGGCGGCGCAAACGGCGGCGGCGAAGGATCCCGGTAACCAGAGGAAGAGATAGAAGGGCTTCACACCCTAGAGATTAGAGGAGGAAGGGGAAAACCAGAGAGAGAGAGGGGAGGGCGCACCTTGCTCTTGGCAATTTTCACTTAAAAATCTTCATTAATTCAACCAAATGGAAAAATACAAGGATATATAGAAATGTAAAAAAGACCAAGCCTACCCCTAGATCTAGGATTTGGGAGGGGCAAATGGGGTATATGACATTATTCCCCCATGTGGTCAAATGGCCACATTCAATAAAAATACGACACTTAATAAACTAGATTAAATGGGGGGCGCCCCTTGACTTAAGGGGATTCCATTTTGAATTTTTTTTCACCTTGTCCCCCCTTGGTCCAAGTCCAACCTTGGACTTTGAACCAGCCCCACATGGGTCCTAGAACTTAGGTGGACCAATGGGAAAGAGGGTGGGGACCCTACTGGACCCACTGGCAATTTTTAAAGAAACTCAAAGACTTTAAAGACTACCCTTTTGACTTATTATGCCTTACAATTGTAAACCCAATTAGCCAAGGGTATAAATATAAATAAAAGGACACAAATGCAAAAGGGAAAATATTAATGCCCGGTGTTGATTCCCATCCATTCTCCCCGGGTGGGAAGAACTCGACCCCGTCGAGTAAGGGGTGCGGCTGCTCGTGTGGCTCCGGCGGATCCGTCACCGAACCTGGAAGCGCCGAGTACGCTCCACTCCAAGTAAGCGTCACCTGCTCATCCCCTATAGATTCGATATGCACACACTACTGTGAGAATGAGACTAATGGTGGACACTTCGAGGTGGGGTCACTCTCAAAGGGGAGGAGGCGGCTCGAAGACTCACTAGGAATCACCGTTGGGTCCCGTAAGTGACTAGATACGAGACTTGAGCTGATCCCAAATTCTCGAAAGGGACTAACACTGCGAGCTGACATGAGACTGACGCGACTCGATGCATGCAGACTCCTAACAAAAGGAAAACACACATCTATGTCCTAGACATTAAACCTAACACTATGCAGACCGATGCATATGCAATGGTGGACCAGGACATCCGAATGTGTGCCATGCATACACTCGATACTATCGATGGTTGGCGGAATGGGGGACGCCTAGACATCCTAATATGCCTCTAGCATGTGGCTGCCTATTGGATTTGGGAGACTTGGGAGGGCTAGGAGAACTAAAACTACCTTCTTTATCACCCCTATATGATGACCGTGGAACGGTCCCCTGGCTGAGTGTAAGTGGACTGGCCTGTGGGGAAGGGGTGTGGTAGTGGACTTCCCTAACAAGATGGAATGGATAAAGTGGGTCATAAGGCTCACTAGGGAAGGGGTCGAAGGGATCAATGAAAGGGTGACCCCTCAAGCTGGGTTCCCACATGTCACGGTCCCATGTCAAAAACTCTTGAAGGTGTAGATGGTCACCTTCATCCATTATGGTAAAAGGGACGGTGATCTCATGGAGAAAATATGGTTCCTCCCTCGGGCAGAAGGGTATGAAGTCGGGCTCGGCCGGCGTGGGGAGGAATAACAGGACCTCCGTGGTGACATGACCCACGGTGCACACGGAGGTAATGGACCCCCAAGCGGGATGGGTGAAGCTACGACCTGTGGGTCGGTCGAAGCCCGAGGCCAATAAGTGCGTCAACTACAACTGTCGGTCTAATCCCATAAGATGGTCATCCAATGTATCCACATGGTGACTAGACCGGAATGTGGTATGTGTTGCAACTCATATAGTTTTGATGATGTCTTACACTATAAGTCAATCTTGATAGTCTATATTAATACATTCCACCTATACATTCTTCAGATATTGCACTCTCTAGTTCTACTCAGAAAGTCCATGCATACTTAGTTCATCCTGCATTTGCTGCATTTTCAACTGAGTAGAGTCTGTGCATGCAAGCATCTAGTCGGTGCAATCTTAGTTGCTGCACGCGACTAAGTCACTGCATTGTCTGTTCATGCATTAGACAAGTTGGTGCAATTCTCGCACCGTGCACATAAAGTCTGTGAACATTTCATTGCTAAGTATGTGCATTATCTCAGTGCATGCAAGTGCTTTCATCGAACACACAGGTCGGTGCAAGCTTTGGCTTGCATAGGTGGGTGCAATTCTTGCACCAAGTCAGTGCATTTGTTGCCTACACACACATACAAGGTCGGTGCAATTTCGTGTCTTAGGCATGATCAAAGTTGGTGCAATGTCTTTGCCTTGAGCAATAATGTCCGTGCAGGTTTGTGATACGAAGCATTCTAAGTCTGTGCAAGTCTTACATTATCTTAACCATACGAATCACACTCTGTGCATTCTTTGCATTAGGGCACCTGAACTAGGTGCAATTTCTATCTCGGTGCATTTCATCATTGGTGCAGTCTTTCTTGTAGAAGGCATGATAGTGTCCGTGCTTTGCTTTGTATTGTGCAATAATACCCGTGCAATCTTTGCATTGGGTTGCATAAGGTCGGTGCAACCTTTGTTCATGCACGTACGCTAGGCCCGTGCATGTCTTGGCTTGTGCTCAATCAAGGTCTGTGCATGCTCGTGATCAGTGTAGCTTCCAGTAATGTCTTCTCTTGCATGTCAGGTCTGTCTCCTGGTCGAGCAGGTGTTCGGTGAACCCAAAACCAGTGAGGGTACTCCACATGGAAGTCAATGTACTAGGTATAAGGGATCGTGATCCGAGGCAACAAAAAGAAAGGATGATCCTGCCACGTAGAATCGAAAAGAGATCAGCTCTGCCAGAAGGAATGGGCGGGAATCGTGTTAACCACGTGCCACCCTCTAGCTATAAAAGAGGTTGAAGGCTACGAGAAAATGCTACTGAAAGATTGAACGAGAGAGAGCATCTGCAGCCACTAAGTGTCAAAGAATTTCTCTAGTTGAGAGAAGAGCTTGACGAGAATTGAGAGAGTCTGAGTGCTCTTTTCTGTGTTTTGAGCTTGAAAGACTGCTTCTCAGGAAGCTACATTTTCGCTGTTTTAAGTGACTGATTTTTTCTTTCATTCTCTTCATTTTCGAGTTGTTTCACCAATTTCTTATATACTGCTTTGTTACCTTCTAAGTGTTCTTAGAGGAAGGGAGATTTGTTCTCCAGTTGCGAGTGAAGGCATTTTGCTCGTATGTACCCTCTGGTTTAGAGGAAGGGAGGTTGGTCCTCCGGTTCTGATCTTGCTGGGGAAGGTCAGGTTCAGATCCTATGAGTTGCAGGATCGGTGCTAAGGGATTTGTTCTCTTGTGGCAAGCTGTAAGACAGCGGATGTAAGCAGACTGAGTCTGCGGTGGTTTATTGGTTAGTGCAAGGAAGCCTTACTCCTGTGGAGTAAGGGGTGGACGTAGATTGATGTTCGCAATCGAACCACCTTAAAAACTCTTTGTCTCCTTTGTGGTTGGATGCTTGGTTGACTTCTTCTGTGTGGTTCATTTCGTTGATCTTTTATTGTGGTACAAGCACATCTGCTGTTCGATCACTATTCTATTTCAATTCATTCTCATTTAGTTTCTACTTAGTGTCTCTCTCTGTGGGCTGTTTTGAAAGATTCACTTACTGCAACTAGGATCTCATCGCTCATAATTCAAATCATTTTAAATTGGGGAGTGATCTATTCATCCCCCCCTTCTAGCTCACTCTTCGTACTATCAATTGGTATCAGAGCGGGTTACCCATCATGTGGTCCAACGGCTAGGGTAATCTTGGATCTAGTGGTCCTTGAAGCTTCATGGCTGAGGGACAATCTATTAGTCGCCCTCCTTTCTTTGATGGTACTAACTATTTTTACTGGAAGAACATGATGGAGGTGTTTATGAGAGCACAGAGTCACAAGCTCTGGAGGGTGATCACCGTAGGGCCTTATGAGCTTCCACCGAATGAAGATGCGTGGACGGATGATCACGTTAAACTTTCAACCATCAACTGGTCGGCCCTGAACATCATACAGTGCACGGTTCATCCTGATGAATACGCCCGGATCTCAGCCTGCAAAACTACGAAGAAGATGTGGGATGAATTGGAGCTAATCTACGAAGTTACATCCCAAGTGAAGGCCACTAAGGTAAACATGCTTACCTCAGAATATGAATTATTTAAAATGAAATCTGAAGAGACGATCACTAAAATGTATGCCCGGTTGTCTATGATTACTAATAGTCTTAATGGGCTTGGGAAACAAATTTCAGAGGGGGACATTGTAAGGAAAATTCTTAGGTCACTATCCCTCGCTTGGCACACTAAAGCCATAGTGATAGAAGAGTCTAGGGACATGTCGAAAATGACAGTCACTGAACTGATAGGATTCGTAATGACCTACGAAATGAACTTTAAAAGGAATGTTGAAGGAAGTGAGAAGAAGGGCAATAACATTGCCCTCAAGGTGTCCAACAGTAAAGCTAGTAGCAACAGTGGTAGTAGCAGTGGGGAGTCTGACGGTTTGTCAGACCTTGATCAAGAGGAGCAAGCTATGCTCACTCGTCAGTTTAGAAAGTTTCTGCGAACGAAGGGAAAAACATTTAGAAAAAAAGGGTCATATCCTTCTGGTAAGAAGTTTGATTTTAACAATGATAAAAATAGGAGCGCTAAGAAGATTACATGTTATCATTGCAAGAAGACAGGACATATAAAGGGTGAATGTCCTGATCTCTAGAAGAAGCCCTCCAAGGTGTAGAAGAAGAAACCTCAAGCTATGGTCTACACGTAGAGTGATGAGGAGGAAGACCCAGAGGCCAACTCGTCAGAGGAAGATGAAGAAGGAATATGCTTCATGGCCAAAAGCGATGAAGAGGTAACCAATATTTTTGAGAATTTTACAATTGATGATTGGGAAGATTCCTATGCCGAATTGCTAGCTAAGTTCAATGCCTTGAGTAAAGAGCATAAGATGGTAAAGAGAAAACTGAATGCTATTACTGAAGAACAGATTGAAACTAACAAAGAAAATCAAAAGGTCAAGGGAGAATTAGAAGAGATAAACTCTCTCAGGAGAGAAAATGATGACCTTAAGTCTGAAAACCAGGAAGTTCATAAATAGCTTTATGAACTTAAGTCAAAGCTTCAAGAGAGGCAAAGTGAAAACAACTTAATCATTGAGAAGAATGAAGTTGTTAAGAAAGTGAATTCTGAACTCTTGAAAAATTGTGGAAGTTGTAGGAATAGTTGGAAGAAAAACAAAAAACTCTAGAAAAATTTGTTCAGGGAAAGTCGAACATAGATACTCTGTTGGGTACTAGAGTTAATTTCAATAAAGAAGGTTTGGGCTACAATTTGGCACAGAAAAGACCATTTGAATTCAAAACTATAACATTTTGTCCAGCTAAAGGGAAAGAAAAACTGGACACACCATCCAGTTCTAACAGTGTTCAAAATGTTCAACATCCAAAGGAAAACTCAACAAACAATACTGGATGACAATCTAAAACATGAATGAACTTCGTGAAGCAACCTACTATGCCCATTCACCAGAACAAGAACAGGTCAAGCTATGTGAGTCAAAACAGAAACTTCAACTTCTATAACAGAATGAGTCAGTACAAAACAAACTGGGGAGGTCCTGCACATTCACAGAAATTTTTTAATAAACCAAATTCCTCTAGACAGTTTGGGTACAGTAGATACTCGAGGAATGTTCAGTTCACCAACAGAAACAGATTCAACATCAGTAAATCAAGTGGACAGAACTTGAGTCATAACTTCAATAAAATTATAAATAGAGTGAAAATGAAAAATACCTTGAGACAGGTCTGGATACCAAAGTGTTTGCTTAAAGAATTGAATAATGTTTTTGGACCCAATCTATCTTGGGTTCCAAACCACTTTGCTTAATTTACTCTATGCAGGTTTGCATAGCAGCCGAGAACAATAAGTGGTATTTAGATAGCGGCTGCTCTAGGCACATGACAGGTGACCGATCCAAATTCAGCAAACTGGAAATGAAGGCAGGGGGACTGATCAAATTTAGAGGGAAGAACAGAGGTAAAATAGTTGGCATTGGAATAGTTGGTAAGTCCCTCGCTACCTCTATTGAAAACGTTCTTCTTGTGGAATGTCTTCAACACAACATGATCAGTATTAGTCAGCTATGTGACAAGGGTCACAGAGTTGTGTTTGATAATGATTCATGCAAAATTCTGGCAATAAACTCTGATAATGTGAAGTTTGTAGCAAATAGGATCAATAATGTCTACATTGTGGACCTAGATGATAAATCTGAGTTAAATCTTTGTTTGTTTGCTGATTTTGAAAATAATGCTTTTACTTGGCACAGACGTTTAGGTCATGCTAGCTTCTCCTCTTTGAATAAATTGGTTAAACATGATTTAGTTAGATATTTGCCGAAAATCAAATTTTGTTCTATTTCAAAACCATGTGATGCCTGTGCTCTAGGCAAACAGACCCAAAAATCATTCAAACTCAGATCTGAGTCTCTGTCATCCAGACCAATGGAGTTTTTGCATATGAACCTTTTTGGTCCAACCAGGACTCAGAGCCTGAATGGTAAAAGATTCGGATTTGTTATTGTAGATGATTTTGCTAGATATTCTTAGTTATTTTTCTTAGCAAATACACATGATGCTTTTCAGAAGTTTGAACATCTTTTCAATAAAGTCAGATAAGAAGGAATTCACAGAATTTCCATGATTCAGTCTGACCATGGAGGAGAATTTAAAAATTCTACATTCTCTGAATTTTGTAATAAAGAGGGACTAACTCACAGATTTTCTTCTCCTAGGACTCCAGAGCAGAACGGTATAGTGGAGAGAAGAAACCGTACAATCATTGAGATGGCCAGAACCATGCTGATAGAGAGTCAGCTACCTAGAAGATTTTGGGCAGGGGCAGCCAACACCGCTTGCTACACCATCAACAGAGCCTTGGCAAGACCCATCCATAAGAAAACACCTTATGAACTCCTGAAAGGTAAGAAGCCTGATGTCTCATACTTCAAAATTTTGGCTCAAAATGTTTCATCCACAATAACAATAAAAGAGACCTAGACAAATTTGATGCTAGGAGTACTCTAGGAATTTTTCTAGGATACTCTGAAACAACTAGGGCTTATAGGGTTTTAAACTGCACAGATAAAACTATAGAAGAGACACCTCATGTCATATTTGATGAATCAAATAATCTCACTAACTTAGATAATGATGACATGTGTTCAAAAGAAGATGGAGAATTCTTAGAGGACAAGGAGGATAGAGAAGCTGAACCACCTGGAGTATCAAGTACTTCCAACCAAGTAAGTTCAGCTGGAGCAGGTGAGTCCTCAACAAATCTGAAATTTTTGAAAGCTCACCCAGTAGATAACATCATAGGCAACCTTGAAGATCCTCTTAGAACAAGGTCTCACTTAAGAAATTTTCATAATCAAGACCTAGTTGCTTTGGTTTCTCAGATTGAACCAAAATCAGTAGAAGAAGCTTTAAATGATCAATCATGGGTTAATGCTATGTGTGAGGAGTTAGGTCAATTTGAAAGAAATAATGTCTGGGAGCTAGTTCCAAGACATGAAAATAAAAATGTCATAGAAACTAATTGGGTTTTTAAGAATAAAATGAATGATGATGGAATTATTTCTAGAAATAAAGCCAGACTAGTAGCCAAGGGCTACTGTCAGGAATTTGGTGTTGATTTCGATGAATCCTACGCACCTGTTGCTAGGATGGAAGCAATTAGAATTTTATTAGCTTTCGCTTGTTCTAAAAACATAAAACTCCAACAAATGGATGTCAAAAGTGCATTTTTAAATGGAGTTATCAAAGAAGAAGTTTTCATTGAACAACCTCCCATATTTCAATTTTCTCCTCAACCTAACTAAGTTTTCAGGTTGAATAAAGCCATGTATGGTCTAAAGCAGGCTCCTCGAGCCTGGTATGAAATGCTGACAGAATTTCTGATCAGCAAGGGCTACCACAGAGGTAAGGTGGATCAAACCTTATTTACCACGAGTTTGAATAAAGACCTGATCATAGTTCAGGTATATGTAGAAGACATTATCTTCGGTTCAACAAATGCTGAACTATGCAATGAGTTTTCTCAATTGATGTCTACTGAGTTTGAGATGAGTTTGGTAGGTGAATTAAAGTATTTCCTTGGCTTGCAGGTACATCAGCTGGAGGATGGATGCTTCATCAATCAGACCAAATATACATTGGACATTCTCAAGAGGTTTGGCATGACCAATCTGAAGCACATCACTACACCAATGGGTACCAATACTTCATTGGATGCAGACGAATCAGGTAAAGAAGTTGATGCAAAGCTATACCGAGGTATGATTGGATCTTTGCTCTACTTAACTGCCTCGAGACTTGATATACAATTCAGTGTAGGAATGTGTGCTAGGTACCAATCTAGACCCACTGAATTACACTTAGTAGCTGTAAAAAGAATTTTCAGATACTTATCTGCTACACACACCCTAGGCTTATGGTTTCCTGCATCACACACTTTAGATCTTGTTGCATATACAGATGCTGACTATGCCGGGTGTAAGTTAGATAGAAAAAGCACTAGTGGACATTGTGAATTTCTAGGTGGGTGTTTAGTCTCTTGGGGTTCCAAGTAGCAACACTCTATGGCCCTCTCTACTGCAGAGGCTGAGTACGTAGCTGCAAGGAGTTGTGGTACACAAGTTGTTTTGATCAAACACCAACTTCAGGACTATCAAGTAGACCTGGGGTGTACACCTATTTACTGTGACAATACTAGTGCCATTAATCTAGCCAAGAATCAAGTTCTGCACTCTCGAACCAAACACATAGAAATAAGACATCATTTTATTGGGGATGAGGTTTCTAAAAGAACATTTGAATTAATCCATGTAGGCACTGCAAACCAAATAGCTGACATCTTCACTAAGCCGCTGGATAATGAAAAATTTACATCCTTGAGGAGAGAGTTAAGTATTTTTAAATCTTAGCTCTATGAATAAAATGATTCATGATTTTATTTTCAGCATTTTCATTACTTTCTCTTTGATTCATGAATAAAATGCTTTGCCTCCATGAATAAAATGCCATCCCTCTGAGTTCTTAACCACTCAGCATAAGCATGTCTTCATATCATGTCATAGTGTGAGGGAGAGCTTTATCTATTCACTAGCTGTTAAGCTGAGGGGTATGTGTAATCGCTTTCTCTACATGAGTCACTCTTGAATAACAATTCATGAAGTAAGGGGGAGTTGTTTCTGTGTGGAAGTGATGTTTGTCCTCAAATTTTTTTTGCATTCTGTGAGGGGGAGCTGGTTAGCATGTGAAGATTGACTTATTTAGAAGCATTTGAGAGATGTATGTTGCTATTGCTTCTTATGAAAGTCTTAATACAATCATTCACAGCAAGTAGAATCCCATGCTTGTCTTAAATTCTTAAGTCTGAACCACTAAAGCTCAGCTAGAATCTTTTGTCTCGTAATTCAGCAGAGACTTGGACAAGGTGTTTGAAGTATATCTCCTTACATAATTCATGATCATGGAGCAAGCTAAACTTATATGTCATGAACTCTGCTAAAAAACTTGAAACCTAGACCTCAAGGATCTCATTCCTTAAGAATCGGTGTTTCTGGTAGGTATTGTTTTCAAACATTTCATATCAAAAATACAAAGGGATAAAAACAAAATGAAAATTTATATGCTCAGAGCAATGATCTGATCACTGAGAAACTGAGTGTTTCATCAAAGGGAAATGAAAATCTTCCTCAGTCATGCATGAGGTGTCAGATTATCTCTGTTAAGAAGTGCAAAAATATTTTGAGCTTGACAGAGCAATGGTAATAAAGTGGTGAGTAATTGGGGAGTCTGGCCTCGGATCAAGGTGTCTCCTCACATAAAAAGCCACAGTTACTAACTATGTTCTCTAAAAAGAGAAGTAATACGGTTTTCACATTGAGTAACTGGGGAGTCCGGCCTCTGATCAAGGTGTCTCCTTAATGTCAAAAATGTGATGTACCAAATTACTCAGTGCTCTATATACTGCTCCTTAAAGCAAAATATGGTTTCGTAAAATCCCTCAATGTTGTACGAGCTTATGGATTGTTTGTCCTCAATACTTCAAGAACCTTTTTCTGAGGACCAATAACTTGCAGTCTAATTATTATAGTTTTGATCAGATCTTTCTTGGCATATCTGTACACTCTTGCTTCCTCATCATATCTTCTGTACGCAGATAAACTTCACTTTCTCTTCCACGTCTTTCTTGATTACTTGATTTGAAGAATCTACACTTGTTTTAGTGCCCCACTTAATCTTTTAAGATATGATCATGGGTTATTCTCACTGTGAACTTACTGCATTTTCTTCTCCATTCTCCAACAGCTGCATATTTCTTTCATCTCCTTTTGATGATGTCAAATGGGGAGAGGGTGAGTCAAGTTTAAGGGGGAGAGAGTCAAGAGGAGGAGAGTCATGATAGGGAGAGACATGAGGAAGAGTCAAATGAGGGTGAGGGTGAGTGTTTTACCGATTGGCAGGGTTTAGTGTGTTTACTGCTTGTTCACTCTATTTTGATTGTATTGACATAAATTGACTCATAGTGTTGCCATCATCAAAAAGGGGGAGATTGTTGCAACTCCTACAGTTTTGATGATGTCTTACACTATAAGTCAATCTTGATAGTCTATATTAATACATTCCACCTATACATTCTTCAGATACTACACTCTCTAGTTCTACTCAGAAAGTCCATGCATACTTAGTTCATTCTGCATTGCGTCCGTGCATTTGCTGCATTTTCAACTGAGTAGAGTCTGTGCATGCAAGCATCTAGTCGGTGCAATCTTAGTTGTTGCACGCGACTAAGTCACTGCATTGTCTGTTCTTGCATTAGACAAGTCGGTGCAATTCTCGCACCGTGCACATAAAGTCTGTGCACATTTCATTGCTAAGTATGTGCATTATCTCAATGCATGCAAGTGCTTTCATCGAACGCACAGGTCGGTGCAAGCTTTGGCTCGCATAGGTCGGTGCAATTCTCACACCAAGTCAGTGAATTTGTTGCCTACACACACATACATGGTCGGTGCAATTTCGTGTCTTAGGCATGATCAAAGTTGGTGCAATGTCTTTGCCTTGAGCAATAATGTCCGTGCATGTTTGTGATACGAAGCATTCTAAGTCTGTGCAAGTCGTACATTATCTTAACCGTACGAATCACACTCTGTGCATTCTTTGCATTAGGGCACTTGAACTAGGTGCAATTTCTATCTCGGTGCATTTCATCGTTGGTGCAGTCTTTCTTGTAGAAGGCATGATAGTGTTTGTGCTTTGCTTTGTATTGTGCAATAATACCCATGCAATCTTTGCATTAGGTTGCATAAGGTCGGTGCAACCTTTGTTCATGCATGTACGCTAGGCTTGTGCATGTCTTGGCTTGTGCTCGATCAAGGTCTATGCATGCTCGTGATTAGTGTAGCTTCCACTAATGTCTTCTCTTGCTTGGCAGGTCTGTCACCTGGTTGAGCAGGTGTTCGGTGAACCCAAAACCAGTGAGGGTACTCCACGTGGAAGTCAATGTACCAGTTTTAAGGCATCGTGATCCGAGGCAACAAAAAGAAAGGATGATCTGCCACGTGGAATCGAAAAGGGATCAACTCTGCCAGAAGGAATGGGCGGGAAGTGTTAACCACGCGCCACCCTATAGCAATAAAAGAGGTTGAAGGCTGCGAGAAAATACCGCTGAAAGATTGAGCGAGAGAGAGCATCTACAGCCACTAAGTGTCAAAGAATTTCCCTAGTTGAGAGAAGAGCATGACTAGAATTGAGAGAGTCTGAGTGATCTTTTCTGTGTTTTGAGCTTGAAAGACTGCTTCTTAGGAAGCTACATTTTCGCTATTTTAAGTGACTAATTTTTTCCTTCATTCTCTTCGTTTTCGAGTTGTTTCACCAATTTCTTATATACTGCTTTGTTACCTTCTAAGTTTTCTTAGAGGAAAGGAGATTGGTTCTCCAGTTGCGAGTGAAGACATTTCGCTCGTGTGTACCCTCTGGTTTAGAGGAAGGGAGGTTGGTCCTCCAGTTCTGATCTTGCTGGGGCAAGGTCAGGTTCAGATCCTGTGAGTTGCAGGATCGGTGTTGAGGGATTTGTTCCCTTGTGGCAAGCTGTAAGACAGCGGATGTAAGCAGACTGAGTCTGCGGTGGTTTATTGCTTAGTGCAAGGAAGCCTTACTCTTATGGAGTAAGGGGTGGACGTAGATTGCTATTCGCAATCGAACCACCTTAAAAACTCTTTGTCTCCTTTATGGTTGGATGATTGGTTGACTTCTTCTGTGTGGTTTGTTTCGCTGATCTTTTATTGTGGCACAAGCACATATGATGTTCTATCACTGTTCTATTTCAATTTATTTTCATTTAGTTTCTACTTAGTGTCTCTCTATGTGGGCTGTTCTGAAAGATTCACTTACTGCAACTAGGATCTCATCACTCATAATTCAAATCATTTTAAATTGGGGAGTGATCTATTCATCCCCCCCTTCTATCTCACTCTTCGTGATATCAGTATGGAATGAGTTGACTGGCACTAAAGGTAGTGTGGGGTCCATGGATGGATGGCATGATGCTCTATGGACCAAGCCTATCTTGAGCCAACTAAGGAGTGGCTCGGCGATGAATAGCTTTCCCGTTAGAAACACGGGTGGCTCGGACTGAGGTGGCTCCAAATGAGGTGACTCCGAATAAAGATCAGACGTGGATGGCAATGGAGTTCGAGGGGAGCGGTTCCCTGACTAGGGTGGGTAAGGTCGCGGGGCAGGAGCGTCCTGCCTCGGGAGCTCATGTAGAGAAGTAGATGCTCGCCGATGGGCAGCATCAAACTTTGCCTCGAAAGGCTCACCCTCTAGAGCGACCAGATAAGATTGCGCCAGAGTAAACGCATCGCGGCAAAGACATTCAAACTAGAAGAGAAGCCGCAAACCTCTCCGGAACTGAAATGCAGTCGTGGTGCTCTCCTCTCTAACTCCATATTCCAACAGGTACTTATCATAGTCCCGAATGTACTCAATCACAGACTTGTTACCTTGGACGGGTCGGCATGGGTTGGCCATAGTGGCAAAGATGGGGTTGGATCCCCTAGGAATGGGCATGCAATGGTATTTTTTTTGTTTTTGTTGTTATATGCAAAAGCTTATGCAAACTAAAACACCTAGACTCGACTCAAAATGGTGAAAAGGGTAAAAATGCGGTCTCAAATAGAAACCTAGACTAAACCCATATCCAGTACCTGACGAAGTTTTGGGATCCGAAGATCCTCTCACGCGAGTGAATCACCTTCCCGATATGCGTAACCTAACGTTCGGGCAACACCTTTTTATATACCGAATAAAGGAATGCAAATGAGATACTTAGACTTAGAGAGTTTTTTTGTAAACAACGACTACCCTAGACTCAACCTTCCGCTCTGATACCAATTTGATGCGGGACAGACAGCGAACCTGGGACTCTAGCTTGCAACTCATCCCTAGCGAGGGAAACGCGGGATCTACGCGGTTGAGGAACCGCAATGAGCAAGGGTGGTCAACTCTCTCTCGAACCCGGATCGGGTCACGGGACGGGTCACGCTCTCTCTCGCAGCGGTGATAAAATATATCGAGCTAATTAACCTATCACTTGCAGCGGCATATGAAAATATACGAACTGAGTAAAATGCGAAGATAGGAGCGGACACGATACCTCCATGCGTCGGGCGTGGGGAAGATGACCCCGACCAAGTTCCGTACTCCCGGTACAGACAATTTCAATAATTTACAGAATTGAATTCACTGCCCACTCCACGCAGGGAGGTAAAGGGCTACATAATAACTCCGGGAGCACTGAACTCAAGTTGGCGGGCAGCACGTTGATGGTCCCGGGCGGTTGTAGGCGGTGGTTCCAGTTTGGCTATTTGCTGGCCAGCAGGACAGCCAACACGGACGTCATCCTCCTGAAGGCTTCTAAGGGCGGTGCTCCACCGGGATGAAGGCAGCAGGTCCCTGGTCGACCTCCAGGAGCGGCGGACGTTGATTCTGCATCGGCGTATTTCTTTAGGAATTAACTTTGACTCCTTCTTTTACTGTCCCGTTTCAGGACAAGCCTGCGCGGTCCGGCGAGATTGGCTTCTGTGATCAGGTCCGACGTCAGATCGACGTGAGACTGGCTCCATTGGAAAGCTCTCTTAGAGGTCTTCGACCCCAGGTGAAGGTAGGAATTTTAGCCTCCCTGTGAAAATCGTGGCTGAATTTCTAACAGACTGATTCACAGATCCAGATCTGACAGGGCAGAAAATGGATCTACCTGAGAATGAGGGTTGACCGGAGCAGAGACGGTGGATCTGGGTGTAGGGATTTTTATGTCTGGGAAAGGGGGCTGTGAGAGAAGTGCTCAAATTTTATGGGAATTTCCAGAGGTGGTTTTCATGGGGGAATGGATTTTTGGGTGGTCAGGGGTCGGATCTGGACTGCAGAGGATAGAACTGACTCCGAACTGAGAACTAATTTTTCAGAGGAGAAGAAGAACTCCTAAATTCGTGGAAAAATTTGTGGTGGTGGGTTTTGGTGGGCAGAAGTCCCAGTTCAATTTCAGCTCATTCTGGAATGGGGAAGGGGGTCGAACAAAAGAAGAACATGGCTGCTGTAACAAGATCTGCACAGGGACCGATCTGTGTAGGTCTAGGAACTTAAATGGAAAAGAAAATGGGATGAGAGTCTAAATGCAAAGGAAATTATCTGGAGTTGGGGAATCATGTGGGGAACCTACCTTGAAGATTTCTGCCTCGTCAAATCTGGGGTTTGGGAGAGAAAATTCCCGAAGTAGACCTCTATCCAGCAGAACAGCACTCTGGACAACAACTCAAAGCTTGCTCGCGGTGGCTCGATGGCCGCACGAACGGTGGCGGCGCGGCGGTGAAGGATCCCGGTAACCAGAGGAAGAGATAGAAGGGCTTCACACCCTGGAGATTGGAGGAGGAAGGGGAAAACCAGAGAGAGAGAGAGGGGAGGGCGCACCTTGCTCTTGGCAATTTTCACTTAAAAATCTTCATTAATTCTACCAAATGGAAAAATACAAGGATATATAGAAATGTAAAAAAGACCAAGCCTACCCCTAGATCTAGGATTTGGGAGGGGCAAATGGGGTATATGACATTATTCCCCCATGTGGTCAAATGACCACATTAAATAAAAATACAACATTTAACAAACTAGATTAAATGGGGGGCGCCCCTTGACTTAAGGGGATTCCATTTTGAATTTTTTTTCACCTTGTCCCCCCTTGGTCCAAGTCCAACCTTGGACTTTGAACCAGCCCCACATGGGCCCTAGAACCTAGGTGGATCAATGGGAAAGAGGGTGGGGGACCCTGCTGGACCCACTAGCAATTTACAAAGTAACCTAAAGATTTTAGATACTACCCTTTTGGCTTATAATGCCTTACAATTGCAAACCCAATTAGCCAAGGGTATAAATACAAATCAATGGACACAAATGCAAAAAGAAAATATTAGTGCTCGGTGTTGATTCCCATCAATCTCTTCCCCTTTGAATAGATAATGACTCATCAAAACATCTCTCCCCCTTCGCCATCAGCAAAGAGGGCTTAGATTAAAGCCAATTACAAAGTCAGAATATGAGCACATAGGGTTACATGAGATGATTAAAAATTTAAATGCCAAACACAAGCATGTGAGCAGATAGACAAATATGCATTCAACAATGATGTGGAAGGGAAGAACCATCTTGTTGGGTTCCTTCCTTGGCAAAAACAGACCACCCAACTCAACAACAGGCTTCCATGTATTCTAGAGCAGCAGTATACATGGATATTTTTTTAAATTTTTCAGGTTTTTAGTGTTTTCTATGCAATGCATGGAATTAATAAAAGCAATCAAACTACATGCATGAAAAAAAACCTGATACCAATTATAGACTGACAGAAGCAGCCCACACATTTTGGCATCTGATGTCATGAATTCAGGAGCAGCAATATGCAAGGACACTAAAGATTCGGTTTGAGCAGCTTGATAAAAGGACTGATACCAATTGTTGATGCCATTATGACGCATGTATCAGACATTGAAGAAATTGCATAGAAGTGGAAGTGGGGATGCAGAAAGATAATCATGTCACTGAAAGAGGTCACATACCAAGGGTTGTCATACGGAAACATTAAAATTCTCCCTTTAGAGCAGCATAATTCAAGACCATTAAGCAGTAATGGTTCAAAGTTTATAAACCTAGAATTTAAGTGTAAGAGCCTAGAAAATATGTTCTAGCATATTTAATAGAACTAAAATAGATCTTTTAAAATCAAAAGTCTCACCCCCATTCCTTTTCATCTTACTTAATGATTTCATGAGACACCCTTAGAAAGAATTTTAACTAGTATTGAAGATAAACATCTTGAGGTGCAAAATTCTTTTTTGGGTTAGCATTTTGAAATTCTTTTACAGATTTTGCATTTTGCTCAATTTTTCAAGGACATTCAAGTTTGGTTCATTCCTTTGGCACGAGGAGACACACTGATTAGATGCCAGACTCCCCGGTTACTTAGAATTCACTTACCATCCTGTCTCATTCATGAATAGAGGTGGCTTGTCATATCATGACACAGTCCACATCACTTCTTGAATGAAGGGACATGGTTTCTCAATGAGCTTCAGTCATTGCTCTGCCTTTTGTTTTGATTTTTCTCAACAATTTTTAAACAGAGGTAACTAGACCTTTACTTCATGACATAATTCCCATCACTTCTTTGGTGAAGGGTCCATGTTTTCTCAGTGAGTCATAGTCATTGCTCTACAAAATCATGTTTCCAATGTTTAGGCATGTTCCCCTTAAGTGCATCAGACCATTTTCAATGTTTAAAAACAATACTCATTGCAAAGTTCTTTAACCATGGTAACCTCAATACTCTCAAATTTCTAATTTCAGGAAGAGGTGATGTCACATTTCTTTATGTCTATTTTAAGTCTATTCCATACACTGAGATGGTCGCTTTCAAGACCATTAAACCTAGATTTAAAGTTTATATACTTCAAACCATCAATTCAATTTAGGGTTGGTCTGAAATATTAGCAGGATGCTCTAAGAGGAAAACATTAAGATTAAGCTCCCCTTGAGTGTATGAACTCAGGCAGATTTGAACAAGACAATTTCTCATCAGGAAATAATTTTCAATGAATGTTGTTCAAGAAGGTGATAGACATTATGCACATGAGTAAGGAACGATCTCAGTTCAAGTTAGAAGAAAAATTGAAACAGTGAACTGGATCATCAATTTGAACTGCTGCGTCGACGCAGGAAGTACGTGGAGTCGATGCACAAACACAAACAGAACACAATTATGAGACTTTATACAAGGCGAGGTCGACCCATGATGAAAGGTAGGTCTACCTGATCTTCAACTGGAATGATTTTTAGAAAGATTTCAAATTCAGATCAAATTCATTCAATAGATAAGTATTAAACATTAATCACGTCAAAATTTGCATACAATAATCATGACCATTTGAGCTTTATCTGCACATCAGAAGAACAAATTCACATATGCTTTTAACCTTGTATGAAACTATCAATAGCTCTTAAGCTGAAGTATTTTGTATAGTAGACATGGAGAGGAGACACATAATATTGGAGTCAATCAATTTTATCAAGCAACTTAAACTCCCCTCATTACTTCAGCAAATGAGTCCATGTACAAAATGGAAGTCACCGTGTTTGAACTGAAATAGTTTAGCTCCCCCTCAATCGAGCCAGTTATTTGACAAACTAGCAACCTTTGACTCCAGCTGGCATGCCTATGTCCTAGTGTACTAAAAATGCATTTGACAATGCAGAGTAAAATAGATGAATGCATGAAATTCTAAATAATGTGGCCAGGGATTGATGGGGACATCACCCATGATTCCCTCTGGCTCGACACCTCTCTCCCTCCCGGAGATGGGTAGGATGCGGCTCCACGACTGGACGGGCCCACCTCGACACTTGGGCTTACTATTTGGGTCATCTTGATGTATTTTACCTTTATTTTTGAGTCATTTTGATGTATTTTGCCTTTGTTTTGAGTCAAGTCCCTAGGTTATCTTGTTATTTACCTAAGTTGTGTCATCATGTGGGCTAGTGTGTTGTATGGGCCCAATTAAGTGGGCCTGGCCCAGGGGCGCCCTCCCCCTTCCCCATTTCTCTTGCTTATTTGCTTTTAGCACTTATCTCAGGGATTTTTTGTAAATGATGGGATCCCTATAAATAGGACCCCAACTCCACTTGAGATGACTAATGAAGTATTGAGTAAAGTTATCCACTAGCATTGTCTCCTCTCTCTCTCTCTAGCTCTCTCTTCTCTCTCTCACACTAAAGGGGGCAAACCCCTCTCTCTCTCCTCCTCTCTCTCCCTCCCTTGGGCGAACCTGCCCCTTCACCTCCCCCACTTGCCACATCAGCCCCACCCCATTAAACACAACCCTTCACCTCCCAAGACTCATAAACCCCATTTGCTCCCACCACTCCCCAAGCAACCTTTCCCCTTCCCCATACAACCTTCCATCTTCCCAAGAGAGAATCCCCCTCTCCCAAGCACTTCTCCCCCTCCCCAAGGTAACCCCTCCCCTTCCCTAGGCATCCATTAACACTACCATTCAATCCTCCACCCAATTCAAAGGCCATCCCCCCCATTTCCCCAAGCCATTTCGCACCCACCTCCAACCCCTAGACCCTTGCGCACCCACCCCCTCTCCCCTGCTAGCTCCGCCCCTACCCTCCTCCCTCACCTCCCCTTCCCACCTCCCAAACCCCTCCCCTCCACCAAAGCATCCACATCCCTTACCCCTCCACCAAAGAAATCACCCCCTCCACTTTTTCACTCTCCTCATTTGCATACAGCTGAAAACCAGCAGGCTGACAGTCTGTAGCAGCACCGCCCCAGTCTCCATCCCGGATCTCCTGGGGGCGTGGCCTACATCGACAGAAAGCTCTCCCAGTCTTCTTCGCAGGCGAGGTGGTTTTGTCTCAATCCGAGGTCGGATCTGCCCGAGAGAGTCATTCTTCGCCAACTGTGCAGATTCAGTCCGGTCTGCAACCAGAAGTGACTTGCAGGAGATCCCACGGCCACACCCTTCAACTTCTGGAGGCGCCACTTGGCTGAGAGCTGCTACCACGAGTCTTCCACCACCACCAACAAGCGGCGTCACGTTCGGCATCAGGAAGTGCCTTTTCCAATTTTTCTCCCCCGGGTGCGCAGACAGTCCGTTTGGGTCCTGCCCCGACACTGCTTCACTCAACAGACTCCTCCTCACCACCCCGACATCCTCTGGTGCTGTTCTTGGTTTCTGCTCGAAGAAGACTCATCCGCGGACGTCCTCGACTTGGTCTCGCCTCATTCAGACTTCGGGAGTGACCGTGGTACCTTCTACAAGCCGCTGCAACCCTCTGGACCTGCCTGAACCAGAACGCCGGGTACCTGCTCCAAAGTCCACTCCAACCAGAGGCAAAGCAGGAACAGCCCACCAAAATTCACAAGCATACCTGGGTCTGTCAGCGTCGTTTCAGCACCAGTCTCATCGAGTTCCGAGTCCGGGAGAGCTCACAGCGGCGACTACACCGACCCCCTATCTTGCTGTCCCAGAACCGGGCAGAACCGGCAAGGTGCCCCGACGTCGCGATTCGAGCAAACCTCCCGTCCCCGCCTGGCTGGCTTAACGCCCCTCCCTGTGCGGAGGTAGTGTTTGATTTGTAATACAGAAATCCCCATCCCAAGTCCACCCTCCTGTGTGAGGCGTAGTGATTGTAACTTTTAAACAGGGTTGAAGCTTCATCGCCGCAGTGTGCGGGGAACCCACACTTCTCAGCTCGCCCTCGTCTCCGAACGGGGTTGGTTTCCACAAACCAACCAGGGTAAGCTCTGAACTTTGCTCCTCTTTTAGTATTTGTTCATCTAATATCCGTGGAATTGCTCCGTTGAGCAAGAGAGAGAGCGCCCACCCCGTGTGTTCCCGTTACGAGCGGTCACCGTGGGCTGTGAGAGAGAGGGACCTAGTGCCCCAATTGTCACCCGGCCAGCCCCTTAAGAGTGGGCTTCGTACCCTTGGGAGGGCAACCCTAGCCCTGCTGGCACTCTACCAGTTAGGGTCTTGATCCATCATCTCCACTCGGCATCACCGAGTCACCCGGGTTCGTGTGTGTGCGACGGAAGTTCGGTCCCGATCGTGAAACTTCGCTATTTTGTGAATGTGCTTGCGGAATAGGTCCAAGGACCCGTGTCCATTTTGCTGCATACCCCTTAGTTGTGTCACATCAAGTGGTATCAGAGCAAGTTTTAGACTTGTCTCTACAAGCCTAGGTCCTAAGGCCATTGCATTGTCATCACCCGTGAGTCGTTCATCTCCACGTTGTGCATGTCTACCCGTAGTGGTGCCTTGTATTGGGCCGACCCCTCATCCTCGGCTCCCCCTATGAATTCCAATTCCCAAGGCAACCAAGACATCCCTAGGGAGGCACCCCAAGATCCGATGGATCGGTTTGATGCTGTCCTTGATACCATCATGGAACGGTTAGATGGTTTTTCCATCCGTCTGGAGATACTTGAGGAAGCTAGGGTCTCACCTAGAAACCATGCCCAAAGAGCTCCCCCTCCACGAGCTGAACTTGATAGGGAAGACCTAGAGAATGACTTTTACCATGAGCATGAGAGGCCCCTACAACCTCAGCGCAATGAGAGGCGACCCCGAGAGGATCCAGACGATTTCCTCTTAAGGATGATTAAGGTAGAGGCTCCAAAATTTGATGGGGCCCATAACCCAAGTGCCTATGAAGAGTGGGAACATGGCATGGACCAATACTTTGATTGGTATCCAATGACCGAGGAAAGGAAAGTTAGGTTGGCTAAGATGCACCTTCTCAAACTAGCCAAAACCTATTGGTTAAAGGTAGAAAGCCAAAGGAGGATTAGGAGGGAAGAACCCATTGACAATTGGCTTGACATGAAGATCCAACTCAGGAGCAAATACCATCCCAATTCCTATAGTCAACTACAACTCGATGAGTGGCAAAGTCTTACCCAGGAAGGGAAGACTGTGGAGGAGTACATTGAAAAATTTGACTCCTATCTCCTAAGGTGTGGAGTCATCGAGAAACCGGTCGTCACTCTGTCCCGGTTTAGAAACGGTTTTCTACCCCACATCAAGCGGGATCTCTTCATGAGGGACGTGCATAGCCTTGAAATAGCCTATCAAATAGCCCGTGATGTGGAGAGATTTTCTAGGAATCCTAGGTTTGCCTCCCCTAGAACGGCCGATGTCAGGAGTCCGGGTCCCCAACCCAACCTTCCTCCCTTATTAAAGACCCCTATCCCCAGTGGGGGAACTCCTACTCGGACTTACCCTCAACCAACCAATCCCACCCCTACAAGGGCTACTCCACCCAACCCTCCTCCCCGAAGAGAGGAACCCCCCAAAGGAACAACCCCAGGGAGTAGCTCGGTAAAATGCTTTCAATGCCATGGTTATGGCCACATCGCCACCCAATATCCGTCCAAAGGATTGTCCAGCCTTATCATTGAAGGAGGGCCTACCCCGTCCCAAGGAGAACATGAGAGCATGGTGGAGGAGTATGAGGCTGCCCTAGGATGGGAAGAGGAGTATGAGGAACAACTCTATGAAACAAGCTTAGATCATGACCTTCCTCCCATCGACTCCCACTTAGGTGTGATTAGGTGCACCCTCACCAAACCACAAGAGGAAGATTGGCGTAGGACCTCCATTTTTCACACCTACCTCAAGATGGGGAGCCATGTTAGGAAAGTGATCCTAGATAATGGGAGTTGTGTCAATGCCGTGTCTCCTGACACCGTTAAGCTTCTTGGGCTTACTACCACACCCCACCCCAAGCCATACCGGGTCTCTTGGATTAACAATCACTCCATCCCGGTCAACACTTGTTGCCCTGTCCCCATCACCTTCTCATCCTATGAAGGACAAGTTTGGTGTGACATTAAACCCATGGAAGTAGGGAGCATCCTTCTAGGAAGACCCTGGATTTATGACGTCAATGCAACCATCCTAGGAAAGCCTAACACATGCACTTTTGAACATGAGGGGAAAACCATCCGCCTCAATCCCTCCCCACCTCGAAAGGAACCTCCCTCCAAGGGGCTTCTCCCTTCACCTCAACCTAAGTCACCTCAAAATCCAGAGACCCCACCCCCACCAACCCAACCAGCCCTCCAAGAACCTACCCAAAAAGAGCCAACTGGAAAAGCCAAAGGCCTACATCTCATCACACGAAAAGAGCTAGAAGAAGAAGTAGCTCAAGGGACACCCTTGTGTGCGGTAGTCTTATGCCTTGGAGAGCCAACTCCCTCCAACCCCCACCCCGTGGAAATACACCCTCTCTTGGAAGAATTTAAGGATGTGTTCCCTGATTAGCTCCCTGATCAACTACCACCCATGAGGGATGTTCAACATGCTATTGATCTCGTCCCCGGAGCCACTCTCCCCAACCTTCCCCACTATCGCCTCAACCCCACGGAGCATGCTGAATTGAGGAGGCAGGTGGAGGAACTCATTAGGAAAGGCTTTCTCCGTCTTAGCAAAAGTCCGTGTGCTGTCCCGGCCCTTCTCACACCCAAAAAGGATGGGACATGGCGAATGTGTGTCGATAGCAGGGCCATCAACAAGATTACCGTCAAATACAGGTTCCCCATACCTAGGCTTGACGATATGCTCGACATGCTAGCCGGAGCCACCATTTTTTCCAAAATAGATCTTAAAAGTGGCTACCACCAGGTTAGGATAAGACCAGGAGATGAATGGAAAACAGCCTTTAAAACCAAAGATGGACTCTATGAATGGCTAGTGATGCCTTTTGGGCTATCAAATGCCCCAAGCACCTTTATGCGCCTTATGATAGAGGTCCTTAGACCCTACATTGGAGTCTTCCTAGTGGTCTATTTTGACGATATCCTTATCTACAGCTAGTCCAAGGAAGCCCACCTCAACCATCTTAGGCAAATCTGCACTACCCTTAGGAAAGAGAGTCTCTTTGCCAACTTGGGAAAATGTCATTTCATGACCGAATCCATCACTTTCCTTGGGTATGTGGTCTCCACCAAGGGAGTGTCCATGGACCCCGAAAAGGCCCAAGCTATCCTTGACTGGCCAGAGCTCCGCACTCTCCATGAGGTATGGAGTTTCCATGGGTTGGCCACCTTCTATCGGAGATTTATCCGTGGGTTCAGCATGGTCACTGCCCCCATCATAGATTGCCTAAAAAAGGGGACGTTTGTGTGGACCAAGTCTGCTTCTAGGGCCTTCCAAGAGCTCATAGAAAGGATGACCCAAGCCCCGGTATTATGCCTCCCCGATTTTTCCAAGGTCTTTGAGGTGACTTGTGATGCCTCCGGGGTAGGGATTGGCGGGATCCTCAGCCAAGAGGGACACCTAGTGGCCTACTTTAGTGAGAAATTGTGTGACGCCAGGGTAAAATACTCCACCTATGACAAAGAATTTTATGCCGTGGTCCAATCCCTCCGGCATTGGAGGCATTATCTCTTGCCCAAAGAATTTGTCATATTTTCTGACCACGAGGCCCTGAAATATCTCAACTCCCAACAGAAATTGAATGCCTGACATGCCCGTTGGGTCGAATACATCCAGTCCTACACTTTTGTGATCAAGCATAAGGCTGGGAGTGAGAATCATGCCGCAGATGCACTCAGCAGGAGGGTCTCCTTGTTAGCAACCATTTGGGTGGAAGTCATAGGGTTTGAGAGAGTCAAGAATGAGTACCCTGATTGCCCGGATTTTGGGCCTATCCATACCACCCTGACCACCCAATCACCTAGGGAACACCAAGGTTTCATCCTAGAGGACGGGTTCATCTTCAAAGGCCATAGACTTTGCATACCGAGAACATCCCTGTGGGATTTCCTAGTCTGGGAGTTGCATGCTGGAGGCCTGGCTGGATATTTTGGAGTGCACAAGACCATTGCTATGGTTGAGGGTCAGTTCTACTGGCCAAGTCTTAAGAGGGATGTAGCCAAAATTGTGGGACAATGTCGCATATGTGCCTCAGTCGAACAGATAAAACAAAACACTGGCCTATATACCCCACTCCCTGTCCCTGATCGTCCTTGGCAGGATTTAAGCATGGATTTTGTCTTGGGTCTACCTAGAACTCAGAAGAAGCATGATTCCATCTTTGTCGTAGTGGACAGATTTTCAAAAATGGCCCACTTCATCCCCTGCTCAAAAACCTCTAATGCCTCCCATGTGGCCCGCCTATTCTTCGATGAAGTAGTTTGCCTCCATGGCCTACCCAAAACCATCATTTCTGATAGGGATGTCAAATTCACCAGCTATTTCTGGAAGACCCTCTGGCACCTAATGGGGACCCTTCTCAAATTTTCCACAGCCTATCACCCTCAAACAGATGGCCAGACCGAGGTCGTCAATCGGAGTCTTGGGAATCTCCTTCGGTGTCTTGTTGAGGATCGCCCAGGGAATTGGGATCTTATTCTACCCCAGGCAGATTTTGCATAAAACAATTCAGTGAATAGGTCAGTAGGGATGAGCCCCTTTGAAGCCGTGCATGGGTACAAGCCTAGAAAGCCTACGGATCTCATTCCTTTGCCTACACATGCTAGGGTGTCAATTAGTGCTGAGTCTTTTGCCCAACACATGAAAGAATTGCATGAGGAAATTCGTAAACACATCAACAAAAGCAATGAGGTGTATAAGAAATCGGCCGATTCCCACCGACGCCACCAGGAATTTCGTGTAGTTGATTATGTGATGGTGAGAACTGAGAGACTATTCCCTGGGAATGTCTCCAAACTGAGATCGCGTGGATCATGCCCCTTCTAGGTTCTGAGGCGGATCGGCACGAATGCTTACGTGTTGGACCTCCCCGAGGAGTACGGAGTAAGTCCCACATTCAATGTGGCTGACTTGGTGCCATACAGGGGTCCCACGGTGACACCTAGTGAGGAAATTGAGCTTGTTCCACCCCTTGAGAGAGCCACCACCCATGAGAAAGTTCCACCAGCCCAGAGGGGCCAACGTGAGCAAGTAGAGCGGATATTGGATAAATAGGTCACCGTCACCCGGAGCAAAGCATACGAGCGATACTTGGTCAGGTGGAAGGGCCGGCCCCCTTCGGATGACTAGTGGGTGAGTAGGGAGGACCTTCAGCAGCTAGACCCCGACCTCCTGGAGCGTTATCGCAGTCGGGTGGACCATTTCTCGACAGAGTCGAGCTCTTCACAGCCCGGGGGAGTTGATGGGGACATCACCCATGATTCCCTCTGGCTCGACACCTCTCTCCCTCCCGGAGATGGGTAGGATGCAGCTCCACGACTGGACGGGCCCACCTCGACACTTGGGCTTACTATTTGGGTCATCTTGATGTATTTTACCTTTGTTTTTGAGTCATTTTGATGTATTTTGCCTTTGTTTTGAGTCAAGTCCCTAGGTTATCTTGTTATTTACCTAAGTTGTGTCATCATGTGGGCTAGTGTGTTGTATGGGCCCAATTAAGTGGGCCTGGCCCAGGGGCGCCCTCCCCCTTCCCCATTTCTCTTGCTTATTTGCTTTTAGCACTTATCTCAGGGACTTTTTGTAAATGTTGGGATCCCTATAAATAGGACCCCAACTCCACTTGAGATGACTAATGAAGTATTGAGTAAAGTTATCCACTAGCATTGTCTCCTCTCTCTCTCTCTAGCTCTCTCTTCTCTCTCTCACACTAAAGGGGGCGAACCCCTCTCTCTCTCCTCCTCTCTCTCCCTCCCTTGGGCGAACCTACCCCTTCACCTCCCCCACTTGCCACATCAGCCCCACCCCATTAAACACAACCCTTCACCTCCCAAGACTCATAAAACCCATTTGCTCCCACCACTCCCCAAGCAACCTTTCCCCTTCCCCATACAACCTTCCATCTTCCCAAGAGAGAATCCCCCTCTCCCAAGCACTTCTCCCCCTCCCCAAGGTAACCCCTCCCCTTCCCTAGGCATCCATTAACACTACCATTCAATCCTCCACCCAATTCAAAGGCCATCCCCCCCATTTCCCCAAGCCATTTCGCACCCACCTCCAACGCCTAGACACTTGCGCACCCACCCCCTCTCCCCTGCTAGCTCCCCCCCTACCCTCCTCCCTCACCTCCCCTTCCCACCTCCCAAACCCCTCCCCTCCACCAAAGCATCCACATCCCTTACCCCTCCACCAAAGAAATCACCCCCTCCACTTTTTCACTATCCTCATTTGCATACAGCTGAAAACCTGATAGTCTGTAGCAGCACCACCCCAGTCTCCATCATAGATCTCCTGGGGGCGTGGCCTACATCGACGGAAAGCTCTCCCAGTCGTCTTCAAAGGCAAGGTGTTTTCATTTGAATCCGAGGTCGGAGCTGCCCGGGAGAGTCATTCTTCGCCAACTCTGCAGATCCAGTCTGGTCTGCAACCAGAAGTGACTTACAGGAGCTCCCACGGCCACACCCTTTAACGTCTGGAGGCGCCACTTGTCTGAGAGCTGCTACCATGAGTCTTCCACGACCACCAACAAGCAGCGTCACGTTCGGCATCAGGAAGTGCCTTTTCCAATTTTTCTCCCCCGGGTTCGCAGACAGTCCGTTTGGGTCCTGCCCCGACACTGCTTCACTCAACGGACTCCTCCTCACCACCCCGACATCCTCTTGTGCTTTTCTTGGCTGCTGCTCGAAGAAGACTCATCCACGGACGTCCTCGACTTGGTCTCGCCTCATTAAGACTTCGGGAGTGACCGTGGTACCTTCTACAAGCCGCTGCAACCGTCTGGACCTGCCTGAACCAGAACGCCGGGTACCTGCTCCAGAGTCCACTCAGACCAGAGGCGACACAGGAACGGCCCACCAAAATTCAAAAGCATACCTGGGTCTGTCAGCGTCGTTTCAGCACTAGTCTCATCAAGTTCCAAGTCCAGGAGAGCTCATAGCGGTGACTACACCGACCCCCTATCTTGCTGTCCCAGAACCGGGCAGAACCGGCAAGGTGCCCCGATGTCGCGATTCGAGCAAACCTCCCCTCCCCGCCTGGCTGGCTTAACGCCCCTCCCTGTGCGGAGGTAGTGTTTGATTTGTAATACAGAAATCCCCATCCCAAGTCCACCCTCCTGTGTGAGGCGTAGTGATTGTAACTTTTAAACAGGGTTCAAGCTTCATTGCCGCAGTGTGCTGGGAACCCACACTTCCCCGCTCGCCCTCGTCTCCGAACGAGGTTGGTTTCCTCAAACCAACCAGGGTAATCTCTGAACTTTGCTCCTCTTTTAGTATTTGTTCATCTAATATCCGTGGAATTGCTCCGTTGAGCAAGAGAGAGAGCGCCCGCCCCGTGTGTTCCCCTTACGAGCGGTCACCGTGGGCTGTGAGAGAGAGGGACCTAGTGCCCCAATTGGCACCCGGCCAGCCCCTTAAGAGTGGGCTTCGTACCCTTGGGAGCGCAACCCTAGCCCTACTGGCACTCTACCAGCTAGGGTCTTGATCCATCATCTCCACTCGGCATCACCGAGTCACCCGGGTTCGTGTGTGTGCGACGGCGGTTCGGTCCCGATCGTGAAACTTCGCTATTTTGTGAATGTGCTTGCGGAATAGGTCCAAGGACCCGTGTCCATTTTGCTGCATACCCCTTAGATGTGTCACATCAGGGATGAATTAAGTATTTGACCTCTGGTACTTGGTAAAGAATTTTTCTCACGCATAGTGATGGCTTTCAGGCAGACCTAGTCTTGTCCTTCCACACATGACCTGTTTATATACAAGAAGGTCATGACATGATGATGCACTGTCAGGGTCCAAAGTGATTGTAATGAAGACTCCCCCTTAATTTGATACTACATGCAATGTGATATATAAAATGCAATGCAAATTTATTTACATGCTTGCAGACCCTAGACACATTCATTCAAACAGCAAGATTTTCATGCTATCCACAATCTAAGAATTTCAGATGCTATTGTCATCAAAACAGAATTTGTTCTACAAGAGTTGAGAAAGATAGCACCTGAGCTGTTTGCATGGAGGTTTTTCATTTTATCATCAAAGAGTTCCATAACTTGTAGCATGGCTTGTGCACCTTGACTTCTTGGATTGAGAGATTGCTTCATGCTTCTTATCTTAAAGGCACACCTGTAAGGTTCTCATCTTTCTTGCATTCAGATTGGTTTTAAGACACATACGCATGAGTGGCCATTGAAGATTACAGATTAGCTTAGAACAGATGAATATATTGATTATATTGAGCTGATGGGTCGACGCATACTGATCAGTGCGTCGACTCTGGAGGTTCTGACAGAATACAAAATATTACCAATTTGAACTACTGGGTCGACGTAGTTTCATCAGTGCATTAACGCACAGGTAACATACAAAATAATTTTTTCAAGACAAACTTTTTGTTCGAACAAAATCTCATTTATTGCAATTTAGTGTCAACACAAATGCATTCTAACAACAACATTAAAACATGCAACTTGAATGCAGAAAATATAGACATTTCAACTCCCCCTAAATGTATGCATGAATTTCAAATATTTTTTTTTTGGGGTTTTAGATGCTGATGTTATGCAGCTAACTCTGGAAGGAAACATGCATATGAGCAAACCTATCTACGTCCATGAGCACTTAAATACTCAATGAAGTTTGACGAAGATGGACAACTGACTTATGGTACCAGGCGGAGGCACATTCTCTCGCATGGTGATGGCTCTTGGATAGGGTAGACCTGCTCTTCTTCTTGTCACCATTTTATATACCATGAAGTCATGGCATGCAAGCACACTTAGGAGGATGCAACATAAAGCATACCTCAAAAACATGCACACATAAAATCTTATATCTTTTGCAGTCATGTGTGCAACATGCAAGTTTCATTCTAAGCTTGACATGCACTATATGCATGATTATGCTGAGCATGTTGATGTTCAAATGCCAATGCTTGGGATGCAATTTGCAGACATGCCCTTGTTTAGAATGCAAATCACAATCTGTACCTGAACTATAATATGGATGACTGTCATTTCACAAGAGCAAGGTACAGGAATTTTATTGCTATCTCCCCCAACGAATGAATGGGAAAAATGTAAATGGGAGAAGAAGCACATGTTTGAATCATGCTTAACCAAGTTTACACATCACTTTTGAACTGGGCTAAACTATATGCATAGTATTACACATTTTACTTCAACCTCCTTTTTCAACAAGGTGAATCATTGAGTATAGAACAGAGCAGGAGGTGAGTAAAGAATAAGAACCAGTCCTCAAGCATTTTTAACAAATTGCTCATCTTTGAGCATGAGCTTCACTCAAAATTAGAATATTCACATATTCACATTCAAGCACTATTTGTCATGCATTTACTCATCAATTGAACTTAACAAGAATCTATAGTCTCTCCCATATAAAAAGCAGGGAGGACAAAGCATGATGATTGATTAAACAAGTATGACATGAAAAATATCATGAAGAATGATAAGTTCAGATATAGAAGAAGTTAAAACAGTTCTAGCTACATCATATAAACAGATGTATCAATAAATGCTGAGGGCAAACAATATCAAAGTCAATCATGAAGCATTTCAGATTAACCGGTAGTAAGCATATTTTTAGATCTGAAGACAAAATAGATTCCCTCATGAGCCAGACTTTTAATTTTACTGAGATCCGATACTAGATGGAGAACTTAGATCCGAAGATCACCTTACGCATAGTGAGAGCTCAAAGAAGACATAATCTGCCTTTTCAACTGATCACTATTTGACATACCAGATCATTAGATTCTTTCCAAGTCATAGTTTATCAAATAAATTTTCAATTAAAGCAAGATGCAGATCTCAGTTTACACGAGACTGCCTATGGACAAGAGGATAAACATAATTGGTGAAAAATTAAATTATGTGAAAGGCACATATCACAGTTTAACAAGAAGAGAGTTCATTATCACACAGTGCCTTGAGCAGCTCAAAAAGATATTATCATTGAACAGTTTGCCAAAACAGATGGCGTACTTAAAACATATAAAGAAATTCATTGAAAACTGTTCAGCAACAAGAATCAAAACTGGTTGCACTAGGATCACCTTTGAAGATCGTTGGATCTTAGGTACACAGAGCTTAGCTCTGATCCCACTTGTTGGGTCCCTTGCTTGGGTGAAATCGGATCTAGAGGGGGGGTGAATAGATCCCTTAAAAATATGCCCTCTTAAAACTCATTTTAACCAGACAAGCTTCTTGTTTGAACACACAGTAGATATAACAATATAAAAGATAGTACAAACAAGGAGCCATTAAAAACTATGGACCTAAAGTTGCTAGGTCTTAGAAGACACATGCAGCGGAATGATCATAAGCACCTAAGATCTACATGTAGAGATTCCAATTAATAGAGTGCTTTCTTAGGTGTGAGTGTGAGCCTTTGTTCAAATAGCAAGAATGCTGGTAAATGGTGAATGGCTCAGAATATGTGCAGTGTTCGGCCATAACAAAAATGCATAATTAAAACTTATAAGTCCCTGTGAAATTGATATAGAAGAAGTGGAAGCAATCACACAAGGACACACCACTGCACAAGATGATTTTTAAGGTGGTTCAGTCTGCAACCCGCAGACCTACATCCACCCCTCACCAAACCCGGTGAGGCTTTACCACACGCTGCAAACGCAACACCACACGGGAATGACGCCCCATACACACACACACACGAGGAGCAAGCTCCTCACGGGGATGAACCCCCCACCCCCCACACACACAAATAATGAAAAGAAACGCGCTGCAAGTGCAGCAAAAACACGGGGAGAACTCCCCAAGAGCACACGATTGTACACCAACAAACAACACTTCCGGTCTCTAACTAGAGCAACAGACACACACTAAAAACTGATTCAGAAATACAAGAGAGAAACACAAGACAACAAGAAGCAATACAAATGTATCTTCAGAAGAGTTTCATGAAGCTTTTTCTGCAGGACTGAACTTCTTGCTCTTCAGGTTCTGTCCTCTTTCTTCGCCGCTCTAGACTGCGTCGGACCAGAGTTGGGGCCTCATACCTCTCTCTTTTCTTCTCAGATATTTTTCATGAAGGCTCAGGGTTGCTCACACTTTTCTTCCTATCTTCTCTTTGTCTTTTTCTCTTTTTCTCTTGGGGACGAGCTAATAGGATATCTCCTTAATGCATTGCTCGGCTAATCCTTCCAAGGTGGCCATAGCTTCATATTTATAGAAGAAGGAAGCAGGAGATTTTCCCTCCTAGGGGCTGCACTTTGATTGGTTGAATTAAAATAAGGTTCTTTGAATTGAACCTCTTCACTGATTGGTCAAGCTTTTCCAAGACTGTCTATGATTGGTCCAGCATATAGCAGAGCAGGAGATGTTTCCATTTGATTGGATCAGGGAAAAGAAGGATTCCTTTTCTTCTCTTCAGCCCCTTCCAGATCTGTATTCCGATTGGCCCAATGGCAGAGGAAATCTTTGACTGAACAACTTTTCCCAGATGTGCTTCCTCATTGGCTAGGGATACCAAGATAGGACGGTCCTCTGTCCTTGAGGCTTTTCATGGACTGAAATCCTATTGGCTCATGGCAAAAAGAAGGTTTCATGAAAAGGACCTCTACTAAATCTTGTACCTGACAGAAGGCTTCTCCCAAAAGATTGTACTGACACCTCATGATGAAGATGATAGTTCTCTGTCCTAGGAGCTTTTTTTCATACCTTGAAATGCGAGTTTTGGGAGTTTGCATCGCTATATTTTAGTCTCTGGACGGACTTTAGAAAATGTGCAGGCTTATATAGAAATATGCTTGAAATGCTTCTGGTGCGTCGACGTAGCAGGGTCCTGGCGTTGACGCATCTTCACAGCCCTTTGAGTTGCTGGAGGGCTGGACCTCCATGGGGTCAACGTAGCTACATAGGTGCGTCAACGCATCCTTAGAGAGCCGCGTTTACAATGGCTTCTAGGAGCCCCTTGCGTCGACACCCTGAGAAGGTAGGGTCTACGCATCCATAACTGAAACGCCTGTCAGTGGCTACTAGAAGTGTTAGGGTCAATGCAATTTTGCCAAGGGGTCGACGCATCTTTGATGAGCACTTGAAGCTTCATTGCTGGATAGGGTTTGGAGTCGACGCAGTATGTAATGCGGTCGACGTAGCTTCATACCCGTGTGGGCTTTTCTCCCTTTGTGAGTGCAGGAGTCGATGTAACTTCACTCTGGGGTTGACTTAGCCTTGAAAGACCCTTTGGCTTGCAGGAGAAGGAGTCGACGCAACAAAAGGTATGGTTGACACAGTCTATGGTTCGTTTGATTTTCTGCTCAATCCTTTACAACTGAATTTTGATTGAATCCATAGCTCCTTCCCCTTTGATGTTCTTTCCAATCATTTCCAGCTTCATTTCAATAAAGTAAAGACCCTTTCACGTCCAAAGCTCCTTATATACACTCCCATTTCTACTACTGTTGCAAGCTTGAGCTTGCAGGGCTTGCTACTGCTGCTGCTGACTTTGTTGTTTGCTTGCTGTTGCTCCCCAAGTCATCTTGGCTGAGTGCCTTGATCTGGCAATATCACTCTTTAATCCCCCTTTAATCTTGAGATCTTTACACAAGAGATTCTTTTCATGATGATCATAGCCTGGAGGCATCAGAAGCATTATCATGCACATTAAAGCATAGTTGAATCAATTTAATAGAATTATAATGAATCATACTCAGACATCATCAAAACCATAGAATCATGCGTGTACCACACATGCTCAACAGGTCGACCAAACTTGGGCAGTTCACCCTCCGTGGCAAATGCCCAACCGGTCGACTGAATTGCCCCGTCGATCGACAGATTCCAATGATGCACCAACAAAACCCCATATGAGGGGCCCTATTGCATGCCCCAATCACCCCAGGTGATGGGGAAAACATGGGGAAACCATTCTCGGACCTCTAAACTACCGGAAGGCCCTACTTATACCATAAAAACTCGATCAGATCGATGAATCTGTCGGTCACCACAAAATCATGCATTTTAACCTTGGTGTGAAAGAAAACCACCCTCGGCTTCACCTCGGCCTACAAAACACAGGAAAATGGAATACACGAGCTAGGGATCCATCCCCCTACCTCTCACGATGAAATCCTGTGCTGAGGATGCCGATTCCTCGCTAAATTGACACTCGAAGCACCACCGGCTTCACGAACTCATGAATGAGCTTTGTCGTGCCACCACTCTGTTCCTTGCTCCATCGTTAACCGCTCGCCGCCCATGTCACCCCCGCCTCTTCTACGCCGTCCTCCGTCGGCCACCCGGAGAAGGGGTGGGGAGAAGGAGAGAACAAGACAAGAGAGAGGGAGAGAATGAGAGTATGAGGGGAGAGGGGGGTTTAGGGGTGTTTATATAAAAAATAATTCATGCTTTAAAAATCAAGAAAATAGAAAAAATGGAGAAAAATTATCCCCACGTTCCTCGGAAAACACACAACGTGCTTGTAATATTTCGGAGCCCGAAAACACAATGGTTCACCCCACATGGGGATTCGAAGGCCCGATAGCCAAAATTCTGATTTAATTACAAAACGCAATCTGGGACCCATGAAAACGCTCCGAAACCCACTGATTCTTGATTCGAAAATCCCGAGTCTTACAGAAAAAGTGATGTATCTTTCAAAATAGGAGGATCCCATACGCAGCTATTCTATTCAAGAAATGTATAAGGCTCTCTCCAATGGATACCAATTTATGTCTAAAGAATACCAGATTGTATCTAACGGAACTAGCACACTGAGAAGACTACATATACATGTGATAGCTGAACAAGCAAAGCAACGTTGTAGAGCACAAGTGTAGAGGTGTGTGTAAACCAAGCGTGCAATCAAGTGAACCCTAGCCTCTAACACACGTGCATATAGCTAAGAGTTGAGGGAAAAAATAGACCATATTCTTCATCACCAAAATCTCTGAGTGCTCAAGTTAAGGAAGTCCAAATCTATAATAGAGGAAGAGATGTCATCAAATGGAAAAATAATGAACAAATCAGGAAAGCCAGCACCATTTGGCAAGAAATTGGCCAAAAGGCCCCACATTTGCCTACCATGCGTGGGTCTGGAAGAATCCTACTAGCCAAATTGTATCCCACTGCACTTGGCAAGCAGTACTTAACAAGCTGCCCACATGTGAAAATCTACAAAAGAAGGGATTTTACCTCCCTAGCATGTGTGCTCTATGCAGGCAGGGTATTGATACACAAGACCATCTCTTCTTTGAATGCACATACACCAAATGGGTTTGGAAATAGATCCTCACCCGATTTGACCTTCACAGACAACTGAACATTGGTTTGTGCCATGAGCTACGGTAGCTACAAATCCAGTTTCCCAAATCCGGGCAATTAGTAAAGTTTGCTAGAATTCTATTTCATATTACTATATGGAAGATCTGGAGGGAATGCTGTGCGAGAATTTTTGATGATTCTTCAACCTATAAATCGATCATTCTCATCCAAATCCTTGAAGACGCAAGAAGTTGCATGGAATTCCAAGGGCAGAAGAGACTGACAAGAAGGGAAGGAAACATATTCAACATATTTATTCTATTTTCTCATTAAACTTTGAGTCCACAACTTGTGTGGTCCTGAGTACAGTAGCTCTGCTTTGCAGACTTATGATGTACAACCTTTTTCTCATTTAATACAAATACCAAATCATTACTTACCAAAAAAAAAAGAAAAACAGACGTGATTCTTCTGTTCCATTCTCATACTCCTTCACAAGAGCCTTCCACGATTCTCTGAGTTTTTCTTTGAAGGTTTTCTTTATAGTTCAATAGTGTGAAGTCCCGCGATCAATGACACCCAAGAGGGGGGGGGTGAATTGGGTGATTACATATTTTACATAACTTTTACCAGAATTAAACAGATATGAAGAAACAACCTTTTAGACACTTAGATATGATGAAATAACAAATAAATCTATCAAAACATATCACACACAATAGATCCTTGGTACTATGGCGGAGATATAAATCTGAAAATTCTGCTCACACAAGGTATTATCTTCCTGACAAGAGTGGCCTTGTTAGTCTGAACCTACCTTTTGATATACCAAAGATCTAATGTAGAAATGACAAGTTATGCTAGATCGGAACAGAAAACGCAAGAGAGTGATATAGTGTGTGCTAGCACAGAACGGGGGTAGGAGAAAAGGATCAAACCACACCAAGAACAACAATTTTTAGGTGGTTCGGATGCAACGACGGCAACCTACATCCACCCCTCACTAACTGTGAGGATTCACACACTATCTTGTAAGAGATTACAAGAACAAAACACACACACACAGTCGTGAAGAGTTCGAAACTCCCACAAAGGTGCACAAGCACCGAATCACACAGAAATGTGGAGGAAAGCCACACACACACATACACACACACACACGGATCTTGGTAGATCCACACACATACATATGTTTAGAGATTACAAGAACACATAGTTGAAGCTCAATGGAAAGTAGAAATAGAAACACAAATGAAAACTTCAGATTTAAGCTCCCCCTTAGTGGATGAAGAAGATCTTTGATGAAGCTTGCTTCTCAGCTTGATTTCCACTTGAATGGCTTCAGGATGATCTTCAAATGCTTGATATTTGATGAAGAATGCTTGGATGAAACATTGTTCACAGAGTTTGTGGCGACCCAGACTCTAGATACCGGGTAAACCCGATACCACTTGGAACCTGCGAGGGCTCCCAAGAGCGGAAAAGCTCCGAAGGGATAGAAAGGTGTGTGAGTACATTGAACTTCTAGATAAAGAAGTAAGTAATTAAATTTCAATGATCAGGATTGCTAAAATAGCAGAAATAAAATTACATTTTCTATAACAAATTAAAACTAACAGAGTCCAGTCCAAAGAAAGACAAGTACAGTCTAACAGGAAGGGAAACGTACCCTCAAGTCGGGGGTAGCCCGACACTGGCAAACGCTGGCAACACAGAACTACCGCACAGCGGAACCTCCAGCCACGAGATAGAACAGCTACTCCTGAAAAGTCAGGGGTGAGCCTCGTGTCACTGGCTTAGTAGGGATCCCACAGAACCCTATCTCAAAGCAATGTAGTAACAACAATGCTACACTAAAGCAAATCAATAACAAAGCAGGAGTAGGAACAATAGTAAAAGTAAAGAGGAAAGCCGTACATAGAAACACGGCAGCCGAAGGAACCTCGGCCCTCTAAACTACTCCAACAACAATAGAAAGGTGAACCCCGATCTCACAAAGTCAGGCGTTACCGATCCATTGTCAAATCATAAAACCCTATCATAAAAAGCCTACCAAAACAACAAAGGCCTACCCATGACCAACACGGTCAAAGGCAGAAGACATACACGAACTCATCGTCGTGTACGCTACAAAACTCGTAACCTCGAGTGAAGCCACACACAGGCTACTCGAAAAAGTCATGAAAACACAAGTCACAAGAGTCATGAGTCAAGTGATAGAAGCACCTCCTCACTAGAAGAATAGCCAGATGCGTCCACTTATGTCTTACACTGCACCACTGGTATCTCGCACTCGCCTGGAACGACAGTAACTGAGACACTCACAAAGAACCAAGGAACTACAGTAACGAGTGACTAGTCAGGGTCATGCCCGTCGGTGCTCATCCAACCGCCCCTTACCATGTGTGCACACACAAGCCCAATATCTTGAGGCAGGCCTTTAGCTTGTTTCCCCCTCAGTAGGACGCTACCGCAAAGCAAGGGGGCCCACGGAAACTAGCCTAAAAACCGTCTGTCGGAAACTGCCCCACCACCACTCCTAGGTGGGCTGACACACCGGAAGGTGTCGTCAGGCTACGACTAGTGGAGGATCACAAGACACAGAGACTCAAAATAGTGAACACCGAAGTACAGACAGTGTAAGCACACACCTGTCGCACGTACCATGGAGCACACTGTAGTATACAACTGCTACCAGACTCAGAACAGTAAACTAGACCTACTGATAATGATCCTTAAGTCACAAGACTCAGGTCAAGATCGTCGCACATCACAGCGACACGCTATTAATCAGCCTAGTACCAAAGCCAAAATCCCCGGTAAAACACATTATTGAAAATGGCACATGACAATCAGATCGATAATAGCAATAATAACAATGAGTCCTCGGCCTCCGGGCCACACAACAGACTCACAATTCCGTATAACATGAAACACGGAACGCGAGGCATCACCAAAAGCCCTCAAATCATATGGCACGTAAACTGAGGTAAGACGATACCTCCAAGCACCCAAAACTATGTCTCGATCCTCACAGGATAGATGAGACACTTACGAGGTCATGTGTCAACTGCTAGGCCAGGTTGACCAGAAACCATAATGACCCTCGATATAACACAAAACACTACTCGGTACAATGGCCCTCTCAGACACCCTATAACACGGTCACGGCCCTCATAGGATGTCCAAGACATCCACGGAACAGTGGGATAACCAAGGGGTCAAAGCCACATCAATCGGAAAGAACACAACACTACACACTGCTCAGGATAGAACCGTTCCTCTGGCATCCCTTGATACACATATGACTTTCATGGGACACTGAAGGCATCCATCGAGCCAAAAGCCAATAAGGCATTGAATCTTGGGTTCACCGGAGCCCGAGACAGCCCAAATAAGACACGAAAAATAGAAAACATTAAGATGCCTATACCCTACGTCATGATCATTAACGCGCCCCCATAGTGGGTTACGATGTCATCAGAACGTGGTGCTTACCTAGGTCCCAATAACCCAGAGACGTGGCACTCACTCAAGTCATGATAATAGTCACAGCCAGAAGCTCGAGCGCGATGACACAGAGACGCGGCCAACACCTTGAGCGCGTTCGCATAAACGCGATCAACACCTCGAGCGCATTCACAAGGATCACGCCTATCACCTAGGGCACGTTCCTAACCGCCTAACTATTCATTTCCTACACGACACGCGGTGCATCGTTGTAGAACGTTCCCTAAGAATGCGGCGAACACGACCATTGTGTTCTCGTCACGGAGCAAAAATTAGAAAATCTACAAGAAAACCCATTTTCCACGCCCCAATCGTCGCCAGAACGACAGGGAAACACCCACAATGACATTGCCAACCTTTCACAAGCCAGAAGGGGCCAACAAACCACAAAACGGCGATCAAATGGGCAATTTCCTCAAATCAACCCAAAATGACTCACATGGGTAACCAGCCTTGTACCGGCCCTGATACCCGACCAAATGTAGTAAAACTGCTGAGAAATGATTCCTAACATGCCAGGGGTTCAAATGAAACCATTTAAACTACAAACCGTCGCCTGGAACGTTGAACACGGCCCACACCCCCCGAACATGTGTTTCGCCCAATCAAAGCAAAACCCGCTCAAACTCACACCGTTCGGCTCCAAATCGTGAGAGAACGCATGAAAAGAGTAGGGCATCAGTCCCCCTACCTCTACTGAAGAACTCGCACGGCGAAACGACCACAATACGCCAAAAACCATCACACGAACCGCACGTCGGCTTTGAATCCACCGAACGGGGTCGTACCAACGCCACGCTCCATTCTTCACGCCAGCACGCTCCACGACACCTCTACGCCATCACCACCACACCCAGCTCCACACCGGTCGCGCACTCGGGGGAGAGGAGAAGAGAGGAGAGAGAACTGAGGGAGAGAAAGTGAGAGAATGTGAAGAGAGAGGAAGGAGAGAGAAAGGGTTAAGAAGAAAAAGAAATTAGGAAATTATGCTCCGTAATACGTGCGACAGGTGCATGCTTACCTTATCTATACATCAGTGTTCACTATTTTGAGTCTCTGTGTCTAGTGAGCCTCCACTAGTCATAGCTTGACGATACTTTCCTGTGTGTCGGTCTACTTGGGAGTGGTGGCGGGGCAGTTCCCGATAGAGACGGTTTGTAGGCTGGTTGTTGTGGGCCCCTTTGTCTTGCCATGAGAGTCCTACGGGAAGGGAAAACCAGCTAGAGGCCTGGCTCAAGACATTGAGCTTGTATGTGCACACGTGGTCAGGGGCGTTTGGACCAACAGTGGCGGGCGTGACCCTGACTAGTCACTCGTTACTGTAGTTCCTTGGTTCTTGTTGAGTGTCTCAGTTACCGTGTTCAAGGCGAGTGGGAGACGCTTAAGGCGCAGTGTAAGACGTTAGTGGACGCATCTGGCTTTTCTTCTAGTGAGGAGGTGCTTCTGTCACATGACACATGATTTGTGGCTTCCGTGACTATTTTCCGTCACTATTGACGTGATGTAGTGCCCCAGAAATTTTAAATAATTTTCAAGAATTTATAAAGGCCTAAATAAACTTATAAAATGGTTTATTTAAAATTAATAAGTCATTATGAGGCCAAGTGGTGTTAATCAATTAACCCAACCCACTTAATTCAAGTCCAAAAGGTTTTAACTCTGGCCCATTAAGTTTGGCCCACATTCTAGAAGGTAATTAAGTCTATCCACGGATATTAAGGATAAATACTAGAATATATAAGATAAGTTAATGCATAATTATCAAAATAGTTTTAAATTGTTTGAACTCTATCCACGACAAATATAACGGTCTATAGCCTACCATCACAGACGTGTAACGCACGGTGTCTCGACCGTTACACTATGAACCAGAAAACTAAAAGAGTTTGATTTCCTTTGAACTCTGGGAACGAGTAATGTAACGGTCTATCGCGAGACCGCCACATAACCCTAACGCGTAGGTACTAGTCCGTTACAAACCTGTTAGTTCCGTGAGCAAAGGAACTCATGAAAAGATTAGAACTTGATGTTCCTATCCACTAGGGATCGACTTGGGAAGGATTGTAAAGACTCTAAGGACTCTTAGGGATTATGATTTGATGAAACAAGGACTCTAAACTCGATCTAATCCTCAAACTCTAGTCTAAACTCTATAAATAGGGCATAGTTCTGAACTGTGCGACTCTTACTTTTTAGGCGTAAGGAAGCAAGGTAAGGAGTCATTATCTCAGGTAAGTTCTTTAGAATAATTTGTTCACAATACTTTAGACTAACTCCCCTCCGAATTTCACATCTTTAGGTCAAGTGGTCGTGGAGTTAGAGCCCAAGGAAGTTGCTGGAAAAGTCACAAGAGAAGGAGGAGATCTAGGGCAAGGTTCTCTACCAAATTCAGGAACTACAGTCTAAGTAAGAGGTAGGTTATCTCATGAACGGTAAAAAAAACTTGATAGGACTAAGAGCCTCTATTTTGATTAGATTTCATGCATGCTAGATCATCAATTTCATGTTTTATTGGCTCTATGCATATCATGTTTCCCTTAGCCCTAACTAAAGATTAAAGACTTGACTATCCATCTATTCACCAATACCCATGCATATAGACAACCTTTACTTTGTTAACATACCTAGAAACTCATGATGTTTTGATAAAAGACATGATGTGAGTTGATCTCTTAGCTTCTATAATTATTTCCTGTTAGCAGAGACTGTAACGCATCACAGAAGGACCGTCACTTCCATGTAACGGCCCCACAACAGACCGTTATACTCCGTGATTGGATTTGGGTTTCACAGTTGATTATAACGTGCTTGTACAGATGCGTTACATTCATGTAACGGCTGGGTCCTGACCGTCACAATCACAGTGACGCCCCATCTCCAGACCGTTATACTCTGTGTTCTGTCAACCCCAAGACAGAATATAACCTGCCAATATTATTATTGTTACAGCCTAGTTACCTAAGTTTTAACCTGATCATGTGATTTTAAGGTTATTTGATCATTCATGATAGGTATTGCATGTTTTGTGGTCTAACTTTTATTGAGTTATGTTAATTTTTGAAGCCAAATTATATAGTTTTGTATTATAAAGAATGACTTTTTAACATTGTATTGACGGAGTTTTCATCATGATTTCACATTGATTATACATATCTCTCTCTGTCAATAGAGTCAATTCCATAAGTACATGGCACATATTCCGGTATGTTGTCATTAGTTCACACTTTGCACTATAGGAACATAATCTTGGACATGAGGACCTCTCTATTGGATATTCATTCCAATGGACTAGGAAATCATTGTTTCAAGGCCTCCGTAATTCTCCGCGAGCCTGGGATTCCCACTAGGACGCCGAGTTGGTTGTACCATTAAAGCCCAATAAATAGAATGCACTATCATGGTTTCTGATTCTTGAAATGTAACGGCCTTGAACTGGACCGTCAGGCTCATGTAACGGCCCAGTGCCAGACCGTCACATTCCTCTGAGTCTATTTTTATCTTTCTAGACTCTGATCATTTTAACGGCCCATTAGTGGCGCGTTACATAGTCTAACGGCCCAGTTAACGACCGTTACATAGCTTGTTTATGTTAACCCAAGGTTTGACCAAGGGTTGATATCCCAATGATGCTAGACAAACCTTGATGATCTAAAACTTGTCATATTGCTTAAATTGATCTAAATGAAATGGAAGTTAAGAAAAATACCGTTATGCTATCGATTTATTTCTATGAAGCATGACATTGTTTAAAGTCTATTTCTTGACTCCTACATTCTTATGTTGAAGCATTCATTCATTGATTTTAGTTATCATGGAATTATTGGAAGTGCTATATTCTTAGCCATACTTTACGGTTATACTGCGTGGAAGTAGCTTAATTTATAACTGAAGATGCGATCAAGCACTGATTGTGTTCAAGGGCTCTATGCTAGTCCCCTCGGCTGATTGCCGGAAACATACTATTTTATAAACCATGAGGTATGATGCTACTGGCGTCGCATTACGCTGGGAGTACTATTTCTATAAATAAGTGAAGATCCATGACACGACATGACATTCTTGCTTGATATTCCACAGAAATTCATGAAGCACTTGCTCATAAGCATAGGATGCTAAAGTGAGGAATGTGTGGCTTGCTAGTACATTCTCGATATATTCTTGTTCATGAAAGGCCAATATCATGTTCTTGTCCTATTCTTACTAGTTCATTCTTGTTCTCATTCCATCTTACATGATAGTCTTGTTACTTTGATTTAATCGCATGATCATTGCATTGCATGATTTTACCTTATTTATTTAGAGTAAAAATGTTAATCACTTTAATAGTGCCTTCATGTTGATGCGAAGATACCTACTGGGTAAGTGTGCTCATTACCTATTTCCAATCTTTTTTAGGAAATGAAAGTGAGTCGGGTTCAGATTCAGATTATTCCAGTACCAGATCCGAGAGCGATTAAAGATGAGTGAAGACTTAGGAAGTCTATAATGTCTAGATTGAGTCAATGTAATTTTCCTATTTCTTGAGTCTAGTAGAATGAAAATCAAATTAGTGATTGTATCTTTGAATATTGAGCATTATGATATGAAGTTGAAGTTGATTAAATCTTGTGCAATTGCATTTACTTGTGTGATTCTCTCGCGCTCTGATTGATTCTTGCTTGCAAGGGGCTTACCATGCCGGCTGTTCGCGCTCCCCGAGCGAGTCTTCCGCTGTAATAAAGGCTCGGGGCGTGACAATTAAGTTGGTATCAGAGCCTAAGTCTCAGGACTTAGAGAAAAGAGTCATGTCATAGGATAAGTCCAAGGTTAAGGACCCCTACCTGTGAACTAAGGAAGAAATTCCGTACCCATGTGAGAATTGGGTAGAGCCTGGGATAAGATAATTAATTAGCTTTAACATTTGGTTTCATGAGAAATAACGAGTGTTATTTTTCTCTCTCAGGTACCTTATTATTTTTATCATGGCTCATCGCGTAGATTGGGACGGTATGTAACAAACTGTTGCCGGCCTCACCCAGGCACTGCAGACTATAGCATAAGGTGGTGCAGGGGCAAGGGCAGGAGATCTTCATCGCAACTTTCGGAGTCTAAATCCTCCGCGTTTCTATGGATCTTCCAAACCCGATGAGGCAGAAAATTGGATCGACGAGATGAATAGGATATTCGATGTTATACAGTGTACTGATCAGGAGAAAGTCCGTCTAGCAACGTTTTAGTTAAATAAGGATGCCCGTACTTGGTGGAAGTTCGTTCTGGCACCTCCGGCCGATGTGCCACATACATGGAATGCTTTTCTCACTTTATTTCGTGCCAAGTATTTCTCCGAACATGTGAAGGAAAGGAAGGCTATGGAGTTTGCCTCCCTTCGTCAAGGGATGATGTCAGTTACAGAGTATGAGTTACAGTTTTCAAGACTAGCACCATATGCACCACACCTTATTAGCACAGAATTATTAAAAGCAAACCGATTCATGGACGGGTTACGGCCCGGTTTCATTCAGCAACTGGGGACACAGAATATCCGCACTTATGCGGAGATGGTTCAAAGGGCATATTTATGCGAGAGAACCTTAGAGAAGGTCGAAAGGTTGAAAGGAAAGGGAGAAGAATCTAGCCGGCGCTCAGATCGGCATTATAAAAAGGAGAAGTTTAGCATCATGGAACCATACAAAAGCCGTGATAACAAGAAAAGATCAAGGAACGGGAACAGTGGAAGTTCCCAAAAGAATAGTAAAAAGGTTAAAGAAGAGAAGGAGCAAGTCGCCTCAGCGTGCACCTTTTGCGAGAAATTTGGCCACTCGGCTGAAGAATATTGGAAGCGCCTAGGTGCTTGTTTGCGCTATGGAAGTAGGGAGCATCGTGTGCCAGATTGCCCCCTTATGAAAGATCAATCAAATAATGGAGGACGTAGGAGGCAGGCTCGCCTCAATGCAGTTACAAATGATGAAGGAGCGCCTAGGGATCAAAATGATGGGCTCATGGAAGGTACTCTTCAAATTTATTCTGGTCCTGCATTCATGCTATTCGATACTGGTGCTTCTCATTCTTTTATCTCCACCACTTTTGCAAACACCTTACCAACTGCATCAGTTCCTTTACCTTCAGATCTCACTATTACTACACCTTTAGGATCTGGAACTAAGCTTACCAAGTATTATCCCGATTGTGAGGTGGTAGTAGAAGGACACAATCTCCCGGCAAACTTAGTATGCCTTGATATGAAAGGTTATGATGCCATTTTAGGGGTAGATTGGCTTGTAGACCATGATGCTTACATCAACTGTCGAAATAGAATTATATCTTTCCAAAAGCCCGGTCTTCCAAGATTTTCTTTTCTTGGCATCAAATACAAGAAGCATCCTACCATTATATCTTCTCTTCACGCCTGCAAACTTATCTCGAAAGGATGTGAAGTTTTTCTTGCTTCAGTCATTGTCACCGAATCTAAGGAAATTATCCTAGCAAACATTCCTATTGCAAATAAATTCCCTGACGTGTTCCCATCCGAACTACCTAGTTTACCGCCCGAGAGGGAAGTAAACTTTACCATTGAACTCATTCCAGGTGCAGCACCTGTTTCTATAGCCCCTTACAGGATGTCTCCCACACAACTTAAGGAACTAAAGAAGCAATTACAGGAACTTCTGGACAAGGGTTTCATTAGACCTAGCACATCCCCTTGGGGTGCGCATGTTCTATTTGTCAAGAAGAAGGATGGTTCTCTCAGATTATGCATCGATTACCGGCGACTGAATCAACTTACAATCAAAAATAAATATCCATTGCCGCGTATTGATGAGCTCTTCGATCAGCTTTTGGGAGCTGAGTACTTTTCTAAGATTGACCTAAGATCAGGTTATCATCAGCTTAGAATCAAAGAAGAGGACATTTATAAATCGGCTTTTCGAAGTCGTTATGGCCACTATGAATTCGTGGTGATGCCGTTCGATTTAACTAATGCCCCAGCAGCATTTATGCAACTTATGAATAGTGTCTTCCAGCCATATTTAGACCAGTTCATCGTCGTCTTCATCGATGATATCCTGATATACTCCAAGACAAAAGAAGAACATGAAGAATATCTAAGGATAGCTTTACAAACACTTAGAGAACACAAGATATATGCCAAACTCAATAAGTGTGAATTCTGGCTCAATGAAGTCTCATTCCTAGGCCACATTATTTCAAAAGAAGGTATTGCTGTGGATCCTTCTAAGGTAGAAGCTGTCAGAGATTGGAGCCGACCAACGACTGTATCTGAAGTCAGAAGCTTTTTCGGTCTAGCAGGTTATTATAGAAGATTCATAAAGGACTTCTCAAAGATTGCGGTTCCTTACTAGAGTTACTAGAAAAGAAAATCCTTTTATCTGGTCAAAGGACTGTGAAAAGAGTTTTCAAAGTCTTAAGAATCATCTTACAACAACCCCTGTTTTGTCGCTACCAATAGAGGGTGCTGGATTTGAAGTATATACGGATGCATCTGGAATTGGCTTAGGGTGTGTCCTTATGCAAGATGGAAAGGTGATTTGCTATTCTTCAAGACAATTGAAACGTCACGAAGAAAATTATCCTGTACATGATTTGGAATTAGCAGCAGTTATTTTCGCCTTGAAAATTTGGCGTCATTATCTTTATGGAGAAAAGTTCACGATCTACACAGACCACAAGAGCTTGGAAATTTTATTTTCTCAAAAAGAGCTTAATATGAGGCAAAGGAGGTGGTTAGAACATCTCAAGGACTTTGATTTTACTATTCAATATCATCCTGGCAAGGCGAATGCTGTAGCAGATGCACTTAGCAGAAAAGCAATTGGTATGTTATCAAGTCTCATGATTAGTGTGACTAACCTTATTCCTCAATTTGCCCAGTTGAATTTAGAGGTTGATATTAAGGAAGAAGATTGCTTCATAGCTAATATCCGAGATCAACCTACATTGATAGAGGATTTGGCCAAGTTACAAGAGGATGATCCAATTTTACTGGAAATTAAGGCCAATATTGAACAAAGACCGGATTTTTCTATTTCTAATGATGGAAGATTGCTATTCAAGGGCCGAATGTGTATACCGGATCACGAGGATACAAAGAAATTGATCTTAGAAGAAGCACATAAATCAAAGTACTCCATCCATCCAGGAGGTACCAAGATGTATCAAGATCTCAAAAGAAACTTCTGGTGGCCTAATATGAAGAGGGAAGTAGCTGATTTTGTATCTCGTTGTCTTACATGCCAACAAGTGAAGGCGGAACATTTCAGACCTACAGGAAAATTACATCCCTTAAATATTCCCGAATGGAAATGGGAAAGTATATGAATGGATTTCATTATGGGATTACCTAAGACAAGAGGTGGACATGATGGAATATGGGTAATCATAGACCGATTGACTAAATCTGCACATTTCATATCAATAAAAAGTCGATGGTCTGTGGATATTCTAGCAGCATTATACATCAAAGAAATTGTTAAACTACATGGTATCCCTATCTCTATTATATCAGATATAGATCCACGTTTTACATCACAATTCTGAAAAAGTTTACAACATTCACTGGGGACTAGATTGAATTTTAGCACAGCTTTTCATCCACAAACTGATGGTCAGACAGAAAGGACTAATCAGGTGGTAGAAGATATGCTCAGGGCTTGTGTCATTCATTTTGGAGGAAGTTGGCATGATCACTTGCCTCTGGTAGAATCTGCATATAACAACAGTTATCAAGCAAGCATACAAATGGCACCTTTTGAAGCTCTATATGGGAAAAGTTGTCGATCACCAATGTGTTGGAATGAAATAGGAGAAAGGCAATTTCTAGGCCCCGACCTTATCAGAGATTCTACAGAGAAAATAAAGCTCATCCAGGAAATAATGAAAATGGCACAAGATAGGCAAAAGTCTTATGCTGACAATCGAAGACGTGACTTGGAGTTTTAGGTAGGAGATCATGTGTATTTGAAGGTTTCTCCAGGTCGTGGTATTCGAAGATTTGGCATCAAAGGAAAGCTAACTCCAAGGTTCATTGGCCCATTTGAAATTCTTGAAAGGGTCGGTGAAGTGGCTTATAGATTGGCCTTACCTCCACAGTTAGCAGGAGGTCATGACGTATTTCACGTCTCTATGCTGAAAAAGTATGTATATGATCCAGACCACATTATCACTTATGACAATATAGAGATTCAGAAAGACTTGACATACGAGCAAACACCGATCAAAATTCTAGATCGAGAAGTGCGTCAATTAAGAAATAAAGTTATTCCCATGGTCAAGATCCAATGGAAGAAAACATGGCCATATGAAGTAACGTGGGAAACCGAATCAGCCATGAAGAAAAGATTTCCGAAAATATTTAACTGTAAGTACACTCTCCTCAATACATGCTTTGAATTTGGGGACCAAATTCTTTCTAAGTGGGGGAGGGTGTAGTGCCCCAGAAATTTTAAATAATTTTCAAGAATTTATAAAGGCCTAAATAAATTTATAAAATGGTTTATTTAAAATTAATAAGTCATTATGAGGCCAAGTGGTGTTAACCAATTAACCCAACCCACTTAATTAAAGTTCAAAAGGTTTTAACTCTGGCCCATTAAGTTTGGCCCACATTCTAGAAGGTAATTAAGTCTATCCACGGATATTAAGGATAAATACTAGAATATATAAGATAAGTTAATGGATAATTATCAAAAGAGTTTTAAATTGTTTGAACTCTATCCACGACAAATATAACGGTCTATAGCCTACCGTCACAGACGTGTAACGCACGGTGTCTCGACTGTTACACTATGAACCAGAAAACTAAAAGAGTTTGATTTCCTTTGAACTCTGGGAACGAGTAATGTAACGGTCTATCGCGAGACCGCCACATAACCCTAACACGTAGGTATTAGTCCGTTACAAACCTGTTAGTTCCGTGAGCAAAGGAACTCATGAAAAGATTGGAACTTGATGTTCCTATCCACTAGGGATCGACTTGGGAAGGATTGTAAAGACTCTAAGGACTCTTAGGGATTAGGATTTGATGAAACAAGGACTCTAAACTCGATCTAATCCTCAAACCCTAGTCTAAACTCTATAAATAGGGCATAGTTCTGAACTGTGCGACCCTTACTTTTTGGGCGTAAGGAAGCAAGGTAAGGAGTCATTATCTCAGGTAAGTTCTTTAGAATAATTTGTTCACAATACTTTAGACTAACTCCCCTCCGAATTTCACATCTTTAGGTCAAGAGGTCGTGGAGTTAGAGCCCAAGGAAGTTGCTGGAAAAGTCACAAGAGAAGGAGGAGATCTAGGGCAAGGTTCTCTACCAAATTCAGGAACTACAGTCTAAGTAAGAGGTAGGTTATCTCATGAATGGCAAAAACAACTTGATAGGACTAAGAGCCTCTGTTTTGATTGGATTTCATGCATGCTAGATCATCAATTTCATGTTTTATTGGTTCTATGCATATCATGTTTCCCTTAGCCCTAACTAAAGATTAAAGACTTGACTATCCATCTATTCACCAATACCCATGCATATAGACAACCTTTACTTTGTTAACATACCTAGAAACTCATGATGTTTTGATAAAAGACATGATGTGAGTTGATCTTTTAGCTTCTATAATTGTTTCCTGTTAGCAGAGACTGTAACGCAGCACAGAAGGACCGTCACTTCCATGTAACAGCCCCACGACAGACCGTTATACTCCCTGATTGGATTTGGGTTTCACAGTTGATTATAACGTGCTTGTACAGACGCGTTACATTCATGTAACGGCTGGGTCCTGACCGTCACAATCACAGTAACGCCCCATCTCCAGACCGTTATACTCTGTGTTCTGTCAACCCCAAGACAGAATATAACCTGCCAATATTATTATTGTTAAAGCCTAGTTACCTAAGTTTTAACCTGATCATGTGATTTTAGGGTTATTTGATCATTCATGATAGGTATTGCATGTTTTGTGGTCTCACTTTTATTGAGTTATGTTAATTTTTGAAGTCAAATTATATAGTTTTGTATTATAAAGAATGACTTTTTAACATTGTATTGACGGAGTTTTCATCATGATTTCACATTGATTATACATATCTCTCTCTGTCAATAGAGTCAATTCCATAAGTACATGGCACATATTCCGGTATGTTGTCATTAGTTCACACTTTGCACTATAGGAACACAATCTTGGACATGAGGACCTCTCTATTGGATATTCATTCCAATGGACTAGGAAATCATTGTTTCAAGGCCTCCGTAATTCTCCGCGAGCCTGGGATTCCCACTAGGACGCCGAGTTGGTTGTACCATTAAAGTCCAATAAATAGAATGCACTATCATGGTTTCTGATTCTTGAAATGTAACGGCCTTGAACTGGACCGTCAGGCTCACGTAACGGCCCAGTGCCAGACCGTCACATTCCTCTGAGTCTATTTTTATCTTTCTAGACTCTGATCATTTTAACGGCCCATTAGTGGCGCGTTACGTAGTGTAACGGCCCAGTTAACGACCGTTACATAGCTTGTTTATGTTAACCCAAGGTTTGACCAAAGGTTGATATCCCAATGATTCTAGACAAACCTTGATGATCTAGAACTTGTCATATTGCTTAAATTGATCTAAATGAAATGGAAGTTAAGAAAAATACCGTTATGCTGTCGATTTATTTCTATGAAGCATGACATTGTTTAAAGTCTATTTCTTGACTCCTACATTCTTATGTTGAAGCATTCATTCATTGATTTTAGTTATCATGGAATTATTGGAAGTGCTATATTCTTGGCCATACTTTACTGTTATACTACGTGGAAGTAGCTTAATTTGTAACTGAAGATGCGATCGAGCACTGATTGTGTTCAAGGGCTCTATGCTAGTCCCCTTGGCTGATTGTCGAAAACATACTATTTTATAAACCATGGGGTATGATGCTACTAGCGTCACATTGCACTGGGAGTACTATTTCTATAAATAAGTGAAGATCCACAACACGACATGACATTCTTGCTTGATATTCCACAGAAATTCATGAAGCACTTGCTCATAAGCATAAGATGCTAAAGTGAGGAAAATGTGGCTTGCTAGTACATTCTCGATATATTCTTGTTCATGAAAGGCCAATATCATGTTCTTGTCCTATTCTTACTAGTTCATTCTTGTTCTCATTCCATCTTACATGATAGTCTTGTTACTTTGATTTAATCGCATGATCATCGCATTGCATGATTTTACCTTATTTATTTAGAGCAAAAATGTTAATCACTTTAATAGTGCCTTCATGTTGATGCGAAGATACCTATTGGGCAAGTGTGCTCATTACCTATTTCTAATCTTTTTCAGGAAATGAAAGTGAGTCGGGTTCGGATTCGGATTATTCTAGTAGCGGATCCGAGAGCGATTAAAGATGAGTGAAGACTTAGGAAGTCTATAATGTCTAGATTGAGTCAATGTAATTTTCCTATTTCTTGAGTCTAGTAAAATGAAAATCAAATTAGTGATTGTATCTTTGAATATTGAGCATTATGATATGAAGTTGAAGTTGATTAAATCTTGTGCAATTACATTTACTTGTGTGATTGTCTCGCGCTCTGATTGATTCTTGCTTGCAAGAGCCTTACTATGCCGGCTGTTCACGCTCCCCGAGCGAGTCTTCCGTTGTAATAAAGGCTCGGGGCGTGACACGTGACTTGTCGGGTAGTCTGTGTTCAGCTTTACCCGAGGTCAGTGTAGCATACACGATGGTGAGATCGTGTATGTGTTGGTGCTTTTAGATCGAGTGGTCTTGAGTTGGGCTTTTGTCACAGTAGACGAGCATGCAGGACTGAGGTATCGTGATGTTGTCCTGGCTATATAGCCAGAGTCCTTTGTATCGGTTTAGTAATTCCTGACTATGTGTCTGGGGATCCGTGTCTTTACAGATTAGGAGTAGTTAGAGGGCTGAGGTCTTATCAGCTACCATGTTTCTATTTAGTATGGCTTTCCTCTTTACTTTTACTGTTACTCTTGATTTACTTTTGTAGTTTAGCACTGTTGTTACTACATTTGTTTCGTGGTAGGGATCTGTGGGACCTCTACTGAGCAAGTAAGACGAGGCTCACCCCTGACTTTTCAGGTGTAGATGTTCTTCCTCGTGCTTTGGAGGTGCAGTGCGGTGGTTCTTAGTTGCCAACTTTGCCAGTGTCGAGCTTCCCCCGACTTGAGAGTTCATTCTCTTTCCTGTTGTACTGTACTTTAGTTGTACTGGACTCTATTAGCTCTATAGCTTTAGTTTGTTTAATAGAAAATGTAATTTTATTTCTACTATTTTAGCAATCCTGATCATAGTAATTAATTACTTATTGCTTTATCTGGAAGTTCAATGTACTTACACACACCCCTTTTATCCCTTCGGAGCTTTCCCACTCTTGGGAGGCCTCTCAGAATCCAAGTGGTATCGGGTTTACCCGGCATCCAGAGTCTGGGTCGTCACAACTACAGTAATCCCGGCGAGGTGCTATAGTGACCGCCGATCAAAGCTGCGCAAGCGGGAAGCGGGAGGACACGGGAGGTTTGAGACAGACACACGAACAATGGCGCCTAATTTCCTCCTATTTCCCATTTTTTTAACAAAAAAGGGCCCATCTTTTCTTTCCTCCACTCTTCTTTTCCATGTTGTGTATTTTCCCTTCTCCTTTTGTTCCTTTGGCCCATTGCATTTGGGCCCTTTTCGTTTGGTTTGGCCCATTTGTGTGTGGGCCACCCTTTCCCTCTTTCTTTTTTTTTTCTTCTTTTTTTTCCTCTCTTTTTTTGTCGCCAACAATTCTCCACCAATTTTTCAACTTCTTCCTTGTCATTCGAGATGCATGAAATCTCCTCTTCAAATAAACTCACCTTAGAGCTCAGCAATTCATTTTCATTATTCAAATTCTCAATTTGTGGCTCTGAGTCACTACATTTTTCACATGAAGCCCGAGCATGAAGAAGATCATTTATTTTATTTTTTAGTGATTTATTATAGATTTGAATTTTTATACTTTCGACATAAATCAGCATATGCAAGTTGCCATTCTTCACTTGTGAGATTTTCGATGTCACAATTTACCTCAACGGAGCTATCTCCTTGTGCCATCAGACAGATTCTGGACCAGCTCATCCAGCTCATCTTCATCATCAGACTTTGTCTCTTCTTCATCCTCGTTGCTCCAAGTTGCTTTCATCGCCTTGGGTTTCTTTGCCTTGCCTTTCTTCATCTTCTTTTGAAGCTTGGGACACTCACCCCTCATATGTCCTACTTTCTTACACTCGTAACAAATAATCTTGTCCTTCTTGCTTGTCTCACCTTTCTTGGTGATTGACCTTCTTTGAAACTTCTCGGGAAAGGCTCTATTTTTCTTTTCTTTTCTGAAGAATTTTTTGGCTCTTCTTGTGATTAGAGCCATCAAGTCTTCTTCATCACTGTCCTCATTCAAACCAGCATCACTTTCATCAGAAGATTTTGAATTGGCCTTTAGTGCCATAGTCTTCTTCTTCAGTTCTTTTAATGCTCAACTTATATGTCATGAGTGAACCAATCAACTCATCTAATGTGAGTGTAGTAAGATCCTTCGATTCCTCAATTATTGTTGCCTTGGTATGCCACTGTGGAGATAAGGATCTTAGAACTTTCCTCACCAATTCTTCATTTGTGTGCTCCTTTCCGAAGGCCTTCAGCCCATTTGTTATCTCCATTAACCTTGCAAACATCTGGGAGATAGATTCCTCTGGCTTCATGCTGAATAATTCACAATCCCTTATCAGAAGATTGGCCTTTGTCTCTTTTACCTGTGATGTGCCTTCGTAAATCAGCCTCAACTTGTTCCACATCTCCTGTGTAGAGGAGTATATTGAAATTCGTGAGTACTCATTAGGATGAATAGCACATTGAATTATATTCATAGCTTTAAAATTGGCACAAGATTTTTTAATTTGATCTTCATTCCATTCATCCTTATTAACAGGTAATTCATAGGGACCATGACTAATCACACGACATACATCAAACTCTTGAGCTCTTAAGAATATGTGCATTCTATTTTTCTAGTAGGGGTAATTTGTACTGTCAAAGAATGGCAGCCTATAGATCGAATGCCCCTCTGGCAACATCCCTCGATTAGCCATTTGCTAAAGATCTTTTCTCTAAGACTGTGAAGTTTATGTAAAGCAGAGACCTCACTTTGATACCACTTGATGTCCCAAGCAAACGACAATCAAGAAGGGGGGTTGAATTGATTGCTATATATTTTTCCTAATTAAAAATATAATTTGTGAAATATTTAATATCTATTTAAGTGTTGACAGTTCACTCAGACCTCACTGAATCACACTTGATTTTGCCACAAGAATATCAAATGGACACAATTCAAGCCACAAGGTAAACCACAGGAGGTGCAGAATTTTTTAGGTGGTTCGGGACCTCAACTGGGCTCCCTATGTCCACCCCTCAGCTAGTGAGGATTCCAAATCAACTAAAGATCAGATTTTGACACACATGTTACTTGAAGTAGCACAAACCACACACACATGCTGCGATTTGCAGCCCGCACAACAGGGCTCCCTATGGAGTGGCTGAAAGGAAAAATAGGACATTACTGGATATGGCCAGAATAATGCTGACAGAATACAAGCTTCCATGATATTTCTGGGTAGAAGCAATAAGCACAACTTGCTATGTGATCAACCAGGCAATGATTAGACCAATATTAAAAAAGAATCCATACGAGTTGTTCAAAGGAAAGAAGCTCAATATCAGTCATCTTAAGCCATTTGGATGTAAATGTTACATGCTAAACAATGCAAAGTCAACTTAGGGAAGCTAGACTCTAAAAGTGACAAAGGTATCTTTCTTGACTATATTTCTAAACCTAACTCTTATATAGAGTTTTCAATAAACAACCTCTTCTTGTAGAACAATTTTCACACATCAAGGTTGTCATGACCCGAGATCCGAGCACCTGCAAGCCGATAACCTGAATCTCGAACTGCTACCCACGAGTGGAAAACTCGTAAGGGAAAAAGTTTTGGTGTTGCGGGGTACATGAAAATTAAAAATAAATGCACAATTTAATTATCATTATTTAAACATTTAATAACATAATTAAATGAATGGTTTACAAGAAGTTAACATTATATTATTGAGTCCAAGACCACTTAGTATAGTTAACAGAAAGGAGTACGTACACCGAAGCGAGCCTACACTAGCCTTGGCAACTGGTAGCTACAATAGCATAGGCACAACACTCGCCCTCTAGTCCACGTGGCAGAGCACTAGACCTAAAAAAAAAGGGGTAAGCCTCATGACATTAGCTCAGTAGGGGTCCCGTGGAACCCTACCTCAACACAAACGTAGTAACAAAAGCCACAATAACAATAATTAATATAAAATGTAACAAGACTAGCAGCTAACTAACAACAAAAGCTACAATAGTCTACATAGTCGGAAAAACACGATAAGGGCAACCACGACACAGCCTACAATAGAATCACAACTTCCATAGCTACTCCGTGAACACCATAAACAGAGGTCAAACCCTCGAACTCATAAATAAACATGGCTACACTAAATAAAAACCCACGACACCTCAGTCGTGCAGACCAATCCACACTGATGGAAGATCTGAGCTAGGACTACACAGTCACCAGCATAACCTCTTTCTCAAGAGTACCCTAACCTCAAGTCAGAAACCTCGATCTCAACCTCGGAGGGAGCCACGATCTCACCGCCGTGTCAGCTCTACCTCACAGCCAGGAGGCCTCGCCAACACTATCGGTACCGTCAACCTTACCCGAGGGCCACAACAACGCTACCAGTAACGTCAACCTCGATCGAGGGCCACAACAACGTAGTCGATATCGTCTACCTCTGTCACGCCCCGAGATATGCAGTGGAAACTAAGTCGGGAATGTGAATAGCCGGCATGGTAAGCCTCACGCTAGCAAGACAATCAGAGCGCTAACATTCACGCATAAGAAGAGTGAACACAAGATAATGTACTCAAAATCAATCTTTATTGAATAATAATCAAAGGTTTTCAATATGACTTTTGTCTTGACTCCTTTAACTCTGGACTCAACAAAAAGAAAATTACATTATCATGACTCTAAATAAGACACTACTAGGCTTCACTCGGATCTTCATTCACTCTCGGACCCGTCACTTGAGTAGTCTGAATCCCTGCTAGAGTTTCCTGAGAAGATTAGAAAGTAGGGAATGAGCACACTTTCCCAGTAGGTATCTTTGTATCAACATGAAGGCAATATTTACGTAATTAATGTTTTTGCTCTAGAAGGTAAGATAAAGGAAATACGATAAACCATACGAATAAAATGAAAGTAACAACGCTATAAACAAGACATGAGCAAGATATGTGAATATGATCAGGTAAGATTGAATGTAGACGTAAGTAAGGCCTTTCATGTAACGAGAATGTACTAGCATGTAACAAGAATGTACTTTTCATAACCATGTAGGCTATGCACTAGAAAGTCATGTAACAAGAATGTATAAATTCATGATGAGCCTCGTGGTTTTCACCCGTTTATAAAAAAAGTACTGCCGGCGTAATGCAACGCCAGAGTTCATCATACCCCATGGTTTACAGTATGTTTCCGGCCATCCGCCGAGGGGGCTAGCGTCGAGCCCTTGGACACTGTCCATTCCTGCTCTTGCATCTTCACATTATAAATCAAGCTACTTCCACAAGAAATATAAATGCAGGCCAATAATGTATAGTTCAACAATATGTTCATGATAGCAAACATCAAGGTGAAAATGCACCAAATATGAATCATGAGAGTTCAAGGTTGAATTAATGACAAGGTCATGCTACAGGAGGAATCTGGCAGCTTAATGGTACATTCATTAATTTTCATAATTCATTAATAACTTATTGAATAAGGTTTGGGTCCAGATAATCAAAAGACCACCTAGGAACAGAGTATACTTAACCCCTTTAGGTCAAACCACAGGTTAGGCATGAATTGAGAGAACGCGATCAAGTGAAGACTGTTTCTTGAAGATAGCGGTCAAGTGAAGACCGCAATCAGGATGAGTCAACGCATGAAGAAGGAATCGGTCGACGCGGTGAACTGTAGGATGAACGCGGTTATGACAGAACCGCCTTCATGAAATAGCGGTCGCCAGGAAGCCGCGACTAGTCCAAAGTGTAGGAAAATGTGAGAAACTCAAGTGCTTTCTAATCCATTGGGTTTTTAGGGTACTACCAGCTCGGCGTGCTAGTGGGAATGCCAGGCTCGCGGAGACTTACGGAGCCCTTGAAACATGATCACCTAATATGGTGGAAAGAATATCCAACAGAGAGGATCACAAGTCCAAGAGAGTGTGCCTATCATGTGCATGTTCAACTAATAGCAACGTATGGGAGTACGCACTATATATGACTTATAAAATAGAAATAAGGTGAGAAAGGAACGTGCCAAAACATATATCCAAGGGAAATCAATTTATGAAAATTCCTTTAAGTACAAAACTATAGTGTTTTGGCATGAAATTAGCATAAGATTTAAAATAGTTACTAAAACATGTAAGGCATGAAATCTACCATGTTTGGTGCACAATATAACCAATATCATGAATATAAGGACATAACTAAGAATATGACCTAATTACTTAAGCTTATCATATGTTTATAAAAAGATTGATCTGCGTTCTATTTAGAGTTAACAGGAAGTAGAAAATAGAAAGAAGAATGTGGTCTAGAAAGAACCGCTTCTTGGTAATAGCGGTTGGTCTGGAACCGCCTCTTGACAGTAGCGGTTCCTGAGGAACCGCCTTCTGTCGGTAACATGCAGAAGATCAATAGTGCGTGAAAGGCCTATTCTAAGGCAAGTAATGCATGAAAACTATAAGGAATAGAAGGATAACATGTGGGGACATGTTTAGAATGTCAAAGGTGCATGGGAAGACATGAATCATGCTAAAAATATCATCTTTTAGTTACAAGGTGAAGGGCTAGTAAGCAGAGAAAAACATGCAAGCACAGTCATGGGAAAACATCAAATACTCTATGTAGAAAGCATGAAATTGCACAAGGTCAGAGGGCTTTTGTTCCTAACTTTATGTTTAAGCCGTTCATGAGATAACATACCTTTGAGAATTCTCCTAGAGTTTGAATTTCTGACTAGAAAATGGTGCTGGTTCCTACGCATCCTGCGTAGAAACAGTAACTTCTTGCCCTCCTATCTCCTTAACCCCTTGACTTAAATTCACAAGATTTGGAGGGTGATTAGAAGATATAAAGGGGAGCAAATAATTCTAAAGGATCAACCTAACATTACCTCAATTAGGGTTCCTAAACTTATAGTCTTTAATGGATGGATACACCTGTTCCTGTGCGTTCTAAAGAGAAACAACAACTTTTGGATGCTCTAACTCTCTGGTTGTTTGACCTCTGATCATGAAATTTGGACAGGAGTTAGACAACACTAAAGAGAATAAAATCATCTAAAGACTTAACCTAAAATGATGACATCTTACCTTCGAACCACGCGAGCCAAAAGTAAGGTTTGCGCAAGTTGATCTGGGCTCTATTTATAGGACCTAGGGTTTAAGGGATTAGATTGATTAAGGAGTCCTAATTTGGAGTAGGATTGATCCCCAAGAGTACTAGACTAGGTTACCATGCCAGATGGCATCGAACCATGGAGATTGGAATAGAAAAAATCCCATTTTTCCACGCCTCTGACACCTCCGTTCACGTAGCATAGTAGCGGTCTCGGTCAAACCGCTTTCTTGAGAATGCGATCTCGCGATAAACCGCGTTCTGTTGATTTATCCAAAAATTTTAGATTTTTAATTTATCTTCTATTTATCCTCTTAATTGGTCTATTTATCGAATTTAATTTCATAAATTACCCTAATTACGTCTCTAGAAGTGGGCTTGGGCTAAAAGGGCTTTAAATTGTGTCCTTGGGCCCATTTTAAGTGGGCTTAAGCTTTTTCTTAATATAGGGCCTTTAATTATCCATAATTCATTTAATTAGCCCATTAAGTCTTTTAAATGCTAATTTCATTTAATCCCTGAAAAATCTAAGAAAAATTTTTGGGTGTTACAACCTCGCCTGAGGGCCTCAACAATGTAGTCGCCTCGACAGGCACTCGATCTCTCTTGTCCCTTGTACATAGCCCACACCTCAAGCGGGGATTCCATACGTAGCCACACCCTATCCTCGAGTGGCTAGAGACACACATGCACACCACTCCCTTGGGCTGGCTAGGATCCACACCACTGCACCCAATAGCATGGCCGTGTCCCACTCCCTGACATGGGGTACACACCACTACACCTGTCAGCAATGTACTCTTGTCCTAACCAAGGCGCTTACACTCGAGGCTATCCTTGCCTCTACTCTGAAGTGCTGCGCAGACAAGGTAGTCCTCGACCGGTCCGTCCATGGTACACAGGCTGCTCTCGCCTACTCCTATCATGACCACACACGTACCCATCACACGGGCATGATCACAGGCTGCTAGGAAACAAAAGCCCACAAGCCGAATGTGAAATAGCTAACTAAGGACAACCTAAACCGGAGCGAACTCACAAGTCGCCAGAAACACCATAGGAAAAAACACGTAGCATTCATCATAAGGACGATCCTCACGGTTCCACAAGACCAATCACATAGGAAACAATCACCATAGGATCAATCAGAAACTACGGAATACATGTAATTCTGGAAAATCCAAAATAATCACTGATCTTGGCTCCAAATCAAGTTACATAGCCTCACCGGCACACTAACATGCACGGAAGTGACCCTCACACGGTCATATAATGTCACACGGGAATAACCATCTGCGTGTAACTCGAAATGGAATCACATGACAACATTTAAACACATAAGACATTAGGCGTGATGTGTAGGAATGGCTGATCTAGAGGGGAGGGGTGAATAGATCTGCCCCCTTTTTTGCGAGATACACAACGGAATACAAAACTCTTCACACAATGGATGAAACACACGATAGATGCTATAATAGATATGAAGAATGAACCTAAGCAAACATCTAACGTAAAAGCAACCACACAAGCAAACCATAAAGACAGAGATTTAAGGTGGTTTAAACTCTACCTAGAGTCCTACATCCACCCCTCACTCAACAGAGTGAGGCTTCCCTAGTGTAATTGCACTAAAATGCTGACACATAGCTTGAAGGCACACAAGGCCTGACCACAGACCAGAACACAACTCTATCTGTCTTCCTACTACAACCGGTAGAGACGGATCACCACAGATCAGAGAAGAACCTTTGTCTATCTTCCTACTACAACCGGTAGGGACGGTTCATAGTCTTAGTGGATAGATGTTGTCAAACGGAAGAATAAAACACAACACAAAACTCAGACAGGATATAAGAAACTTCAAACACAATGATAATGTCCCTGTCTGAAATCTGAAGGGCCCTCTTGGCTGCTTTCAGATTAGCTACTTCCTTGGAGAGTAGCTTCTCCTTTTCAATAGGAAGCTAGAGACGGAGCTTTTTCTCCTTGCAGGATGAAGATGAGTGGATGTAGAAGAACATCTTGTGTTTCTTCTGCAGATCTTTCGAAGGTGGCTTCAGGCTCTACTCCTTCTTCTTCTTCTCTTCTTTTACTCCTCGACGTCGCTTATCAAACTGGGCCTCTCCTCAAACCTTCTATACTCTCCTTGCTTTGGCATGGCCCTCACGCTCTCCTTTTGTTTTTAGAAAATATTCACTTTCTGCAAGCATGGTACAAGGGTTGTTGGTGTTGATCGGATCGCTTGAGATCTTGACCATTTAGCTTCACATAAGCTGCCAAATATTGAAAAGAGTAGCCACTGATTGGCCAAGAGGAGATATGGTACATTGGCTTCTTATTGGCCCATCGATCCTCTTCATGCAGTTCGAAGGCAAGTTTGAACGATATAGGCTTGCTTCTTTGTCCTCAAGCCATAATCCATTTCCGAATTAACCCTTTCTAGGAGTTCTTTTATTTGTCCAACTGTAAAGATGGGAATGTACCTGATAAGGGGTCTTCTAGAAGGTTGTCATGGCCTAGGATCAAGTGCCAAAAGCTTGAACTTCTAACCTGGTTGTGAAGGTTTCATGGCAGACACAAGGTTTAGCCCTACAAGCTATTTTTCAGCCCTAACGACCTATTTGTCACTGTTAATACCCATTTGTCTGCCTTACTGATGCATTTGTCACCCTTATCTTCTGTAAGCCATTGCCTTGAACATGTGTTACCGTAGAAAGATTTGCAGGTCCATTTATGACGTTCAAAGCTATTTGCTACCCCTGAGTGACTGTATTTCACCCTTGAAGCTTAGAAAGTTGCTCTCTTATGAAACTGCTATCAAATCAACTCCTCTTCTTCTCTTCGTGTTCATGCTCTTCTGCTCTTCCCTTCTTCTTATGTCCTTGGTGTTGGAACGAGCTTCATGAAACTCCTTTAGAACTGAGGATAAATTTTTTCCTTTGATGTTAAAAGGTGTTTATCAGTGCCGTCCAATGCTTAAGGAGGCTCCACATCTGAGATGGTTTGGTTAGGAAACCCATGCAAAGTTGATTTCATCAAACAGGCTTGATCTTTCTTCATGTTTCAAAGCAATCGACCATTTGTCATCGTTAACAGGGTATTTTACACCCTTACATTGCTATTTGTCACCCTTGTGTGAGTATCTGTCACCCTTAGACTTCTTCAGTTGGCAACAGCTTCTGGCGTGCACCGGAGTCGACTCCATTTGTGACTTGCGTCGACTCTTCTTCTTCACTTTCCATGTATTCAGCCTGGCCACCTATTTTTCACTCTTGGTGAGCTATTTGTCACCGTTAGTTGGGTATTTGTCACTGCTAGCTGCTCATTTGTCACCCTTATTTTGCCTTTAGCCGTTGCCTTAGTGCCTTGGCTAGCGGGTGGTCTTGGCATCAATAAGAAGGCTTCAACTCTAACCATTCTTCAACGTGCAATCTATTTTACACCCTTGGGGACCTATTTGTCACCCTTAGCCGATATTTTTCACCTTTGACTCGCAATTAGTCAGCGATAGCTTGAGGTGCTCTCTGCTCGGTGAAGTCGACTCTTGTTGAACACATAGTCAACTTTGCCTCTTTATTTTCATGCATCTGACCATTGCTTTGTCCAAATTTGAACCTGTCTTCACAGAGCTCCTGGATATTCATGAATTAACATTAACAAAAACATTTGGCTGCATTAAAAACATATTAACCTCAAAGATTCAAACATTGACATCATCAAAAACATTATGAGACTTAAGGATGACTCATAGTGTGGACATCATCAAAACACTTCAAAACCACATGGACACAACATTCTCCCCCTTTTTGATGATGGCAACATTGTGAGTCATTATGATCATTGCTTTGACATATCTCCAATGTATTCTCCCATGCATGTTTGACTCAACAAACCCATTCTCCCCCTTTGACATCAACAAAACAACATAGTTTGACATCATGAAACAGTGAGATGCAAGGAGACAAGTGTGTCTTTGATAAAGAGAGTGGATTTAAAACAAGAGGCGAAAAGACCCTGAGTAGGGTGAACCTCAATAGGCAAGAGTGCAATGGAGGAACATGCAGAATTAATTTTCAATCTAATATAATTTCATAAATCAGATGTTATGACCGCCAATTGGGCACTGGCCCAATTGGGTGTAATTCGGCCCAGAGCACTCAACAAACCAGAAATCTAGATAGATTATGGAAGGTTCCTTAGTAAAATTCAAGAACTTAATGTAGGGAGGTCAGAATTTGGTGAAACTAAAGCCCATACGACGACCATAGGGTAAGGAACAATTTTGATGAAGAGTATAACTTCTGAATGATAGGCCTAATAGGAGATAATAAGGAGTTTATGATAATGGGTCAAAATAGTTGCAGAAAAATGCTCACTCGTTGAAACAAGGATATCTCGGCCCACAGTCAACCAAATGAGATGAAATTTGACCCATTAGAAAGGTTTGGCCCTTGACCCAAACTCTTATGTTGAGGTGAAAACCCAATTCACATCAGAACCCATGGTTCTGAGTCTACTGTTGCCAGCTATCACGAAGAGGATTGACTGTTGGGCGAATTCACAAATAATTAATGGAAAATTCATAACTTTGTCTATAATTAATGAAATGACCTGAAACTAAGGCCATACTTTCGCAATGAATGTCAGCCACATCTTCTATGTTGAAGTTGAGGCCAAATACTTCATGGATGCTAAAGTTATACCCAGATTACCTCGGGCTACCGAAAGGTCACAACTAGAATAAAGGAGAATAAATGATAATATTGCAAAAATCATAACTCGGGCTAGGAATGAGGACATTTGATGAAACGATGACCCATGATTAGATCAAGAAGTCCTCTTTATTTCATGTGAAGACATCCCAACCTAATTCCCAACATAGAAGTGCATCCACTTGCATTTATGATCATCGGTCGAAGGGCCACACCTGTTCAAACCCGAAGGGGTGCTTAGCATTAACCTCTCTATAAGCCAGCGACCTTGGGGCTGGGCTGAACCTTGCTGAATGTGGGAAAGGCCTTGGGAGGCTTGAAACCTATATAAAGAAGTGGGTTCCGAGGGTGATCAACCTTTAGCAACACCTATCCTCAACACCCACCATCTACGGTCTCTTCTTGAGTAAGAAAGAAAGGTGAGGGACCGCGGCCCTGCAAAGGAGGGCGAACCTACAGCTCCTAGGACTACGAGTGTAATGCCCGAGAATTTTTTAAAATTTTTTGATTTAAAATATAATTATATTATCTATTAAAGTATTTAATGTACTATTAAAAGGCATTATGGGGAATTAAATCTAATTAATTAGACCCTACATTAATCCAAGAGGATTACGCCCATCCAATAAACTCAATAGGCCCAAAAAGATTACTTTGCACTTTAGCCCATGTTCTAGAAGCTAGGAATGAACTTAATCACGGAATTAAGGAGATATTTACTCCTTGGAATATGAATAAAAGGATAATATTGGGGATAATATCAAAAGAGTTTGAAGTATTTCAAATTCAACGCTCATAGCATAAAACGGTCTATTGCGAGACCGCTAACGGGATGTAAACGATCGTCCAATGACCGCTAACGACTGCAAATTCCATGAGAGAAGGAAAAACGTGAAAAGGTTGGGTTTTTAGCATCCAAATCATCTAGGATCGACCCTATCAGCTAATTAGATAGGTCTAGAAGGATTGTAGATCGAATTGAAAGTCTAATTGGGACTCTAAGTTCGTTCTAATCCTCAAACCCTAGTTACAACCTATAAATAGATCCCAGATTTGGCCTGTGGGGCCCTTTTTGCATGCGTGGAACTCAGGTAAGGAAGACGAATTAGTGGTAAGTTTCTTCTAAGAATATATTTATGTCACACCCCGAGCGCGGAAGATACCCGGAGGTGCGCGACGTGTCTATATCAATCATGTCAATCAGAGTGGTCGTGTATTCGACACAAAGACAGAGATGCGTAAAATAGCAAGATAACCCAATCCTTTATTCCTTTATAATAGACTATTACAAATCCAATACTCTGTTTAATAAAAAGAAAAGTACATAGTTGACTCAAGAAACTATAGAAAAGACTAGATGACACTTGAGCAGCTCTAGCACTTTCACTCATGACCATTCCCATCCGATTGACTTCCATCGTCGTCGGACTTACCTGAAAAGTAAAAAGGGACAAACGGGATGAGCGAACGCTCAGTAGGAAATTATATCTCAAGTACTAGCAAGGGGTTTAAGTAATTACATTTTCATGAATGCGATAAAGCTATGCATGCTCCCATAAAACGACAAGATAGAGAGAATGTAATATCAAGGACATAAGATGAACTTAATCATGAACTTTCAACAAGATAACAAGTTTATTCAAGATATTCCAGCAAGTACGTTTAACAAGTCATGTCAAGAACTTTGGCTATCATGTATCAAGCAAGTAAATTACCCTTTTTCGGGTCACGCATTTCATGTCAAGTCAAGTACGATTTCAAGTACAAGAGGTGTGTGGAATGTCCAATCAAGCAAGTCAAGTACTCGGTATAATGCCAGATACCTTATCATTTTAACTCCCATGGGCACAAGTACTTTCGGGTGCTCCTCCCAGGACCAGATCGGGCCCTATATGCGCAGGCATTTATCATGTATTTTTGACATCCACTCTTGTTTATATAGCCAATATAGAATTTCAATAATCAAACTTGTAGACATGTATGACAACTTGGATAGAATAGAGTCCAAAATATGACAAAGGACATAGATCGATAATAACGGTATAATCACGATATCGACAAAACTAGGTAGAATATGGTAACTTAGGCACCATGACAAATCAGTATGGACATTCTTTATATAGAATTGAGGTCCACAAGAACAGTATATCAAAGGTAAGATACCCTCATTCTTATCATAGAATTGAGGTTTACAAGAATGACATGATATGGCATGATATCATCATTCCATTAAGAATTTCTTATGATATACTCTTTGTATCATCATAAGGGCCGGTATACCATGTTTCTTTAGAGTGACATGGCATCAATGGTGTAATGGGTTTTTAGGGTACAACCAGCTCAGTCAGCCTTGAGGGAATCCAAGGCTACGAGGAGTCTTACGGAGGTCTCTATGACTAACTCGCTAGTCCAAAGGAACGTAATGTCCAATGGAGAGCTTGTATGTCAATGAGAGTTGAGTGTGATCGATGAAACAATGTGAAAAGTGGGACTATACTCACGGAGTGGAGAATAGTGCCAATATATATATTATATAATATGAAACCATCGGTTAACAGAACTAGGATAAAAATCATTTTTACAGAAAATAACGATTTACGCTAAGTCGTTTCTCAAGTAAGTAACGCCTAACATAAGGGCGTTTACATATGTTCCGTTTTGCAGAATTTTCAATAATTCAGTAATTTATCTAAAAAGCGCTCTGGACGGGGTCGTTTCTTAAAGATTTGACGACTACACCAGAAGGCGTCTTCTTATTTACATATTTGACAGAATATAATTAATTTTCAAGAATTATCAAAAACGCGCCCTGGGCAGGGGCGTTACTATTCAATTCTATTTTTCAGAATAGATAAATTTCAGGATTTTAACTGATAAACGCCCTAGGAAGGGGCGTTACCTTTCAGATTCACGCCCTGATCGGGGGCGTTAACATATGGCAAACGACCTAGTCTAGGTCGTGAATTAAAGGAATTCAGGAATAAAATTTCAAGAGACATGATACATGGTCATCACAGGAAAATTAGCAGAATTTCATAGGTAGAGTCATGCAAGATATTAGAATCGATATCTCATATTTAATGAATTTTTAAACAAGATCAATTATTAATTACATGCGATTTTCATGAAAGTAACGCCTGCGTGCAGGGCGTCAAATGTGAAATTGACGACCTGGACAGGGTCGTTTCTTGTAAATTAGCGCCCTTTACAGGGGCGTTTCTGTCAATAATATTCCAGAAACGAAAATAAAACTATATGCATGCCATGCTTATACATATATCTTGCGTTATTTTCATTTGGGCTACAATAAGTTGAGAAAACCTACCTTAATAATGGATTTGAAGATGACCGTGAGGGGTTTGACTAGCAGAGGATGATGCTCGGTTAGGCTCCTGAAGACCACGGCTATTGGTTGATGGAAGAAGACGATGGCTTTGATTGTAGAAGAAGAACTGCAGTTATCCTATATAAAAAAATAAAGAAACTGTATCAGTTTCTTTGTGATCTGAACATCATACGAAGGTAAATAATTTTTACCCGGATGAAGAAGTATGCTTCTTCAAAACGTAGGGGCTTCTTAACCTGTAACAGAGGAAGATGAAGAACTGTTAGTTCTTCATGTAACAGACGTAGGGATTTAAGGAAAATAAGAAGGAATGCTCCTCTTACGTACCTCTGCAGACGAACGAATCAAATAGGTTTAGGGTTTAGATGAACGAGAGTTTTTATAGGATTTTGGGTGTCCTAGTAGGGTTGGTGATTGTGTGGAAGTAATACTTCTATGATAGAGTCATTACCACGTTTGAACTCTTTCTAATGCTTATCACTTACCCTGGATAAGTTCTGGGTTCGAACGGTTCACGAATGGAATTAACGCCTTAGGTCAGGGCGTCCATTCTTGAATTGACGACCTTGTTCAGGTCGTTTCTTAAGAAGCGCCTTATATAAGGGCGTTCCTTATTTTTAAAACACGCCCAAGACAGGGGCGTTTCTTGGCCTTGCCCTTTTTTGACGTTGGGTTTTGACGCCGTCAGGTGAGGGCGTCCTTTCTTTAGTCATGCCGTATATAGAGGCGTTTCTTTTTAAATTAACGCCTTTCTAAGAGGCGTTATTTGTAAAATGTTTTATTTCGTCCAATTAACCCTATTCTTATTATCTGTATTACTTCTGTAATATATATGTTTTAATTCATTTCAAATATTCATTTATCAGGGTTGCTACACCCTCCCCCACTTAAAAAGAATTTGGTCCCCAAATTCCATTGCATATTATGTATATACGCGGAGAGTGTAGAATATATACCTCTTAGAATAACTCGGGAAATCATTTCTTCATAGATTCCTCGGTCTCCCATGTTGCTTCGTGTTCCGTATTCTTATTCCATTGCACTTTAAGCATGGGAATAACCTTATTCCTTAGAGCTCGTATTTCACGATCTAAGACTTTCATAGGCTTCTGTTCATATGTGAGATCTTTCTGGATCACCAGATCTCCATGTTCAATAATATGCGATGGATCGTGTACATACTTCTTCAACATGGATATGTGAAATACATTATGTACCTCGGACAATTGAGGAGGCAACGCGATGCGATAAGCAACCTCGCCAACTCTTTCGAGTACCTCAAATGGTCCGATGAATCTTGGCATAAGCTTGCCCTTAACACCAAATCTTCGTATGCCACGTCCAGGTGATATCTTGAGAAATACATGATCTCCGATTTGGAATTCAAGATCTCTCCTTCTTGTATCTGCATAAGTCTTTTGTCTGGTCTGAGCAACTTGTAATCTTTCTCAGATTACTTGTATCTTCTCAGTTGCATCACTTACCATGTCTGGACCTAATAGTTGTTTCTCTCCAACTTCGTTCCAGCATATGGGTGATCTGCAGCTCCTTCCATATAAAGCTTCGAAAGGTGCCATTTGGATACTAGCTTGGTAGCTATTATTATATGCAAATTCCACTAGTGGCAAATGTTCATGCCAGCTTCCACCAAAGTCAATGATGCAAGCTCTTAGCATATCTTCAACAACTTGATTAGCTCTCTCGGTCTGACCATCCGTTTGTGGGTGAAAAGCAGTACTAAAGTTGAGCCTTGTTCTCAACGAATGTTGTAATCCTTTCCAAAAATGAGAAGTGAAACGGGGATCTCTGTCAGACACGATTGAGACAGGAATTCCATGTAACCTGACTATTTCTTTGATGTATAGTGCAGCTAGCACATCAATCGACCATCGACTTTTTATTGGCAAGAAATGTGCCGATTTAGTTAATCGGTCAATGATAACCCAGATTCCATCATGTCCTCCTTTAGATTTAGACAAACCCATGATGAAGTCCATACCAATATCCTCCCACTTCCACTTAGGAATATCTAGAGGATGTAGTTTTCCAGCAGGCTTTTGGTGTTCCGCCTTGACTTGTTGGCATGTGAGACAGCGTGATACATAGTCCGCGATTTCTCTTTTCATATTGGGCCACCAAAAGTTCCTCCTTACATCTTGATACATTTTGGTTGATCCTGGATGAATAGTGTACCTTGATCGGTGAGCTTCATCTAAGATCTTCTTCTTTAATTCCGGACAGTCGGGTATACAAGTTCTACCTTTGAATAATAATCTTCCATCAGAAGCTAATTGAAAATCAGATTGTCCTTCTAATCTGCCTTTGATTTCCACTAATATAGGATCATCATCCTGAAGGGCTTGTATCTCAGATAATAAATCTGACTGTATGCTTACATGAGATAAGGTGACACATTTGGCTTCCTTGTCCAAGCTTATATTGAGCTCGGAGAATTGTTCTAGCAACCTCCATTCTTGTATCATATAATTGGCTATCATTGCTCTCGACTTTCGACTAAGGGCATCAGCAACATAATTACCCTTTCCGGGATGGTATTGTATATTGAAGTCGAAGTCCTTGAGATATTCTAGCCAGCGTCTTTGTCTCATGTTTAGCTCTTTTTGTGAAAATAGATATTTGAGACTTTTGTGATCGGAGTATACAGTAAACTGCACTCCATATAAGTAGTGTCTCCATATCTTTAGGGTAAATACCACCGCGGCCAGTTCTAAATCATGGACGGGGTAATTCTCCTCATGCTTCTTCAGTTGACGTGAAGAGTATGCTATGACCTTTTCTTGTTGCATTAGGACACATCCGAGGCCAATGCCAGAAGCATCTGTGTAGACCTCAAATTTCTCTCCTTCTATTGGTAGAGCTAACACTGGAGCTGTAGTGAGATGATCCTTGAGAGTTTGGAAACTTCTTTCACATTCCTCACTCCATTCATATCGGATCTCCTTACGAGTTAATCTTGTAAGTGGTACGGCGATTTTAGAGAAATCTTTGATGAATCACCGATAATAGCCTGCAAGACCTAAGAAACTTCTGATCTCGCTAGCATTGGTTGGTTTTTCCCAGTTTCTAACAACTTCGACCTTTGACGGATCTACTGATAATCCATCTTTTGAAATCACATGTCCTAGAAAAGCCACTTCTTCAAGCCAGAATTCACATTTGCTGAGCTTTGCATATAATTGATTTTCCCTCAATACTTGCAATGCGATCCTTAAATGCTCTTCATGTTCTTCCTTAGTCTTTGAATATACCAATATATCATCAATGAAGACTACTATGAATTGATCCAAGTAAGGCCTGAATATGCTATTCATTAACTGCATGAAGGCAGCAGGGGCATTGGTTAGTCCAAAAGGCATAACAACAAATTCATAGTGGCCATACCTGCTTCTGAACGCAGTCTTATGAATGTCATCATCCTTGATTCTTAACTGATGATATCCCGACCTGAGATCAATCTTGGAAAAATATTTGGATCCGGAAATTTGATCAAATAACTCATCGATTCTCGGCAGTGGATACTTGTTCTTGATAGTGAGATGATTCAACTGTCGATAGTCGATGCACAATCTCATGGATCCGTCCTTCTTCTTCACAAATAAGACTGGTGCTCCCCACGGGGAAGTACTTGGTCTAATAAACCCCTTTCGAATTAGTTCCATCAACTAATCCTTCAACTCTTTGAGTTCTGCGGGGGACATTCTATAGGGTGCCTTTGAAACAGGACCAGCACCAGGGACTAAGTCAATGGTGAAGGCCACTTCTCTTTGAGGGGGTAATCCCGGCAAATCTTCCGGAAATACGTCTGGAAATTCTTGCACTACCTGAATGTCTTCTATCTTGGTTTCCTTAGCTTCTTTAACAGTGACAAAAGCAAGGAAGGATACACATCCTTTCTTGACGAGCTTGCTTGCTCGAAGAGCCGAAATAAGAGGGGATTTGCTCCGACTCTTGGGGCGAGTAAAGACTAATTCTGGAAAATCTTTGAAAGCAATTCGGCTATTGCGGCAATCAACTGTTGCATGGTATTTGGATAACCAGTCCGCTCCCAGTATAACATCATACTCCTTTAGATCGAGGCATATGAGATCTATAGGTAAATTCCTACCTTGAACCATTACCTCACAGTTTTGATAGTGATGAGTAATATCATTTTCACTTCCCAGAGGAGTAGTTAGAACTATTTTTATCCATTCTGGTTCTAACGGTAACGGGTCGGAAAACTTCTTAGAAATAAAGGAATGCGATGCACCCGTATCAAATAAGACATAAGCACTTTTGGAACAAATTTTCAATGTACCTTCCACTAATCTGCCTTCTTCTTCAGGTTCGGTCTCCTGGATTGCATGAAGACGAGCATTCTTCGTCACCGGGCGTTTACCGTCACCGGCTTGGTCATTCATTAATGGACAATCGGGAATCCGATGTTCGCGACTCCCACAACGGAGACAAGCTCCTAATTTCCTCCAGCATTCTTCGGTCTTGTGACCAGCCTTGTCACAATGCTTGCATGTTGTATTGGAAGGGGTATTTGTGATTGAGAAGGGCTTGGATTTCTTGAACTTGGAATCTTGAGAGGATGAACCTCCAGTATTGGGCCTCTTCTTAAAGTTGGGTTTAAAAGAACCCGAACCCGTGACTTGCTCCTTCTTGTCTTTTCCACGGATCCTATCAGATAGTTCCGTGGCATCTTCAAGTAGTTGAGCTCGGCGCACTATTTCAGAATAAACTTGGATATCCATAGGCGCCAGTTGAGTAATATAGTGTGGCCTAAGCCCATTAAGAAATCTACGGGCTTTCATCTTCTCCGTGCTAATAAGATGCTTAGCATATCTAGACAACCTGGAGAACTGAGCTTCATAATCTGCTAATGATAAAGATCGTTGCTTTAATGCAGCGAATTCTGCAGCCTTCTTTTCTTGGACTCGGTCCGAGAAATATTTAGCATTGAAGTATTCCACAAATTCTTCCCATGTTACTTGAGTAGGATCGATGGTTGCTTCAATAGACTCCCACCAGCATCTAGCATCTTTCTCTAACTGGAATGTAGCTAATAGAACTTTGTCCTGATCCGTGCATTGCATGACACGGAATATGCGTTCGGTTTCCCGAACCCAATGCTCGGCATCGTCCGGATCGGTCGATCCCATGAACTTCGGGGGATTCATGTTCTTAAAGGCTTGGTGTAAGCTTCCAGCTCGTGGAGCACCACCTTGTGCTACCTATTGTAGCACTTGAGTTATCCCTTGGAGGGTACGCTGCATGTTGCGCCATTGAGCACGTTCGGCAGCCATTATCCTACAATTACAATAGCTACGTTAGTATTATATCACTGTGATCTTATTAAAAGACTTATTGACTCTTAACCCTTGGTTCTACCCAATCTCACTGGTTGAAAGGTTCAAACTTATCCTTGGACTTGGGTTTTTCCTAGGAATTGAATACCTTAGGCTCTGATACCACAAAGACTGTCACGCCCCGAGCGCGGAAGATACCCGGAGGTGCGCGACGTGTCTATATCAATCATGTCAATCAGAGTGGTCGTGTATTCGACACAAAGACAGAGATGCGCAAAATAGCAAGATAACCCAATCCTTTATTCCTTTATAATAGACTATTACAAATCCAATACTCTGTTTAATAAAAAGAAAAGTACATAGTTGACTCAAGAAACTATAGAAAAGACTAGATGACACTTGAGCAGCTCTAGCACTTTCACTCATGACCATTCCCATCCGATTGACTTCCATCGTCGTCGGACTTACCTGAAAAGTAAAAAGGGACAAACGGGATGAGCGAACGCTCAGTAGGAAATTATATCTCAAGTACTAGCAAGGGGTTTAAGTAATTACATTTTCATGAATGCGATAAAGCTATGCATGCTCGCATAAAACGACAAGATAGAGAGAATGTAATATCAAGGACATAAGATGAACTTAATCATGAACTTTCAACTAGATAACAAGTTTATTCAAGATATTCCAGCAAGTACGTTTAACAAGTCATGTCAAGAACTTTGGCTATCATGTATCAAGCAAGTAAATTACCCTTTTTCGGGCCACGCATTTCATGTCAAGTCAAGTATGATTTCAAGTACAAGAGGTGTGTGGAATGTCCAATCAAGTAAGTCAAGTACTCGGTATAATGCCAGATACCTTATCATTTTAACTCCCATGGGCACAAGTACTTTCGGGTGCTCCTCCCAAGACCAGATCGGGCCCTATATGCGCAGGCATTTATCATGTATTTTTGACATCCACTCTTGTTTATATAGCCAATATAGAATTTCAATAATCAAGCTTGTAGACATGTATGACAACTTGGATAGAATAGAGTCCAAAATATGACAAAGGACATAGATCGATAATAACGGTATAATCACGATATCGACAAAACTAGGTAGAATATGGTTCCCTTAACTTAGGCACCATGACAAATCAGTATGGATATTCTTTATATAGAATTGAGGTCCACAAGAACAGTATATCAAAGGTAAGATACCCTCATTCTTATCATAGAATTGAGGTTTACAAGAATGACATGATATGGCATGATATCATCATTCCATTAAGAATTTCTTATGATATACTCTTTGTATCATCATAAGGGTCGGTATACCATGTTTCTTTAGAGTGACATGGCATCAATGGTGTAATGGGTTTTTAGGGTACAACCAGCTCAGTCGGCCTTGAGGGAATCCAAGGCTACGAGGAGTCTTACGGAGGTCTCTATGACTAACTCGCTAGTCCAAAGGAACGGAATGTCCAATGGAGAGCTTGTATGTCAATGAGAGTTGAGTGTGATCGATGAAACAATGTGAAAAGTGGGACTATACTCACGGAGTGGAGAATAGTGCCAATATATATATTATATAATATGAAACCATCGGTTAACAGAACCAGGATAAAAATCATTTTTACAGAAAATAACGACTTACGCTAAGTCGTTTCTCAAGTAAGTAACGCCTAACATAAGGGTGTTTACATATGTTCCGTTTTGCAGAATTTTCAATAATTCAGTAATTTATCTAAAAAGCGCCCTGGACGGGGTCGTTTCTTAAAGATTTGACGACTACACCAGAAGGCGTCTTCTTATTTACATATTTGACAGAATATAATTAATTTTCAGGAATTATCAAAAACGCGCCCTGGGCAGGGGCGTTACTATTCAATTCTATTTTTCAGAATAGATAAATTTTAGGATTTTAACTGATAAACGCCCTAGGAAGGGGCGTTACCTTTCAGATTCACGCCCTGATCGGGGGCGTTAACATATGGCAAACGACCTAGTCTAGGTCGTGAATTAAAGGAATTCAGGAATAAAATTTCAAGAGACATGATACATGGTCATCACAGGAAAATTAGCAGAATTTCATAGGTAGAGTCATGCAAGATATTAGAATCGATATCTCATATTTAATGAATTTTTAAACAGGATCAATTATTAATTACATGCGATTTTCATGAAAGTAACGCCTGCGTGCAGGGCGTCAAATGTGAAATTGACGACCTGGACATGGTCGTTTCTTGTAAATTAGCGCCCTTTACAGGGGCGTTTCTTTCAATAATATTCTAGAAACGAAAATAAAACTATATGCATGCCATGCTTATACATATATCTTGCGTTATTTTCATTTGGGCTACAATAACTTGAGAAAACCTACCTTAATAATGGATTTGAAGATGACCGTGAGGGGTTTGACTAGCAGAGGATGATGCTCGGTTAGGCTCCTGAAGACCACGGCTATTGGTTGATGGAAGAAGACGATGGCTTTGATTGTAGAAGAAGAACTGCAGTTATCCTATATAAAAAAATAAAGAAACTGTATCAGTTTCTTTGTGATCTGAACATCATACGAAGGTAAATAATTTTTACCCGGATGAAGAACTATGCTTCTTCAAAACGTAGGGGCTTCTTAACCTGTAACAGAGGAAGATGAAGAACTGTTAGTTCTTCATGTAACAGACGTAGAGATTTAAGGAAAATAAGAAGGAATGCTCCTCTTACGTACCTCTGCAGACGAACGAATCAAATAGGTTTAGGGTTTAGATGAACGAGAGTTTTTATAGGATTTTGGGTGTCCTAGTAGGGTTGGTGATTGTGTGGAAGTAATACTTCTATGATAGAGTCATTACCACGTTTGAACTCTTTCTAATGCTTATCACTTACCCTGGATAAGTTCTGGGTTCGAACGGTTCACGAATGGAATTAACGCTTTAGGTCAGGGCGTCCATTCTTGAATTGACGACCTTGTTCAGGTCGTTTCTTAAGAAGCGCCTTATATAAGGGCGTTCCTTATTTTTAAAACACGCCCAAGACAGGGGCGTTTCTTGGCCTTGCCCTTTTTTGGCGTTGGGTTTTGACACCGTCAGGTGAGGGCGTCCTTTCTTTAGTCACGCCGTATATAGAGGCGTTTCTTTTTAAATTAACACCTTTCTAAGAGGCGTTATTTGTAAAATGTTTTATTTCATCCAATTAACCCTATTCTTATTATCTGTATTACTTCTGTAATATATATGTTTTAATTCATTTCAAAAATTCATTTATCAGGGTTGCTACAATATATTTTAGATAGAACTAACTACTCTTTAATTTTTGTGATAGGAGATCAAGCTTACAGGAAGTTAGAGTCTTCTAAAGTTGCTGACTCTACCTTAAGAACTCAGGAATTCGTTCATTTGACCCAACAAGATCAAGGAATTCGGAGCCCTAAACAAGGTATTTAGCAAAAGTGTCTTTAGAACTTTATGTTCCCCTTCATATCATCTATCTACCTTCAAAATTTTACGTCCATAGGTCAAGGGAATCAGGAGATAGAGGGATGTGAAGTTGTTGATTTAGAGCAAGGAAGTGCAGAAACTAGGGCTTGATTCTAATCAGAAATTCGAAGTCTAGGAGCACTATTAAAGGTAGGTTATTTCATGGAAGGCTCAAATTTTATGTCAAAAATAAAAGTCATCTTGTTTCATTCATTTTCATGCATTATATCTTATGAATTTCATGTTTTACTTGGGACTACGCATCTAGTTTAGTCTTCATGCATAATACTTAGCCTAATGAAATGAAAAATGGAATTTCTTATTATTTATACAAACCTATGCATATAGTTGGCTTATATATGACCTATCATGATTATGGAAGTTTATACATGTTGATTTCCATGCATGATGTATCTTAGATTAACATTTTGTATTATTTTCATTATACTCGAATTAATACAGGAAGAAACGATCTTCTTTCTGACCGCCAGAGAACTATCGCGGTCATACGATAGACCGCTAACAATAAAGTGACGGTCCTGTATTTGGCCATTTTCTGTTTATAATTTTGTAATATTGGTAATCCAAACCGTATTGCAGAATTAACTATAGTTAATATATATTAAGCCTAGTTAACTAAGTTTTAAGCCTGATTTAATTACTGGTTTTATATACTTTGTTGATTTCATTGATTGGCATAATGGACTTCATGTTTTCATGTACATTGGTATTATTTTTAACTTATGTTAATTTGTGTCCAAAAATCATATACTCTTGTAATAAATATTTGTTCAAATGATAGATGATTCATGAATACTGTTTTAACATGGTTTTACATGATTCTCTTTCTCATCTAAGAGTCATTTTCATAAGTACATGGCACATATTCCGGTATGTTGTCATTAGTTACACTTTACATATTAGGAACACAATCTTGGATATGATGAGATCTCCTTTGGATATTCCTTCCAATGGACTCGAAAATCTTGCTTCAAGGCCTCTGTAATTCTCCGCGAGCTTGGGATTCCCACTAGGACGCTGAGTTGGTTGTACCATTAAAGCCCAATTGACTAGAATGCACTTATATCGATGTTTCATATTTCTGGAATCAGCGGCCTTCTGGTTGACCGCCAATGACTGCTAGCGGGCCTACACTCGACCGCTAACGGATTGTAGCAACCCTAATAAATGAATAATTGAAATGAATTAAAACATATATATTACAGAAGTAATATATATAAAAGGAATAGGGTTAATTGGACGAAATAAAACAAATTAAAAATAACGCCTCTTATTAAGGCGTTAATTTATAAAGAAACGCCTCTATCCATGGCGTGAATAAAGAAAGGACGCCCACACCTACGGTCGTCAGTTCTCACGCGACCAAATGGGTAAGTAAAAGAAACGCCCCTATCTTGGGCGTGTTTTAAAACACGAAACGCCCTTTTTCAAGGCGCTTTTTAAGAAACGCCCTTATGCAAGGCGTTAATTAAAGAATACACGCCCTGACCAAAGTCGTTAATTCCATTCGGGAACCGTTCGTCCCAGAGCTTATCCAGGGTAATGGATAAGTATTAGAAAGAGTTAAAAGGTGGTAATGACTCTATATTGGAAGCATTACTTCCACTAGAACTCTAACCCTAATTGGACCCCCTAAATCCCTATAAATAATCTTCTGCTCGAACCCTAGAATCTATTTGGTCGACTGCTGCTACGGTATGTATAGAACCAAAGGTTATTCCTCATCGTTTTCTCTGTTATACGATCGTGTGAAGAACATTAATTGATCTTCTCTTATTTGTAGGAAGTCTGCTTGTCGAACGTGAAGAACAAGGTACTGTTCTTCTATCTTTTCCCTAAAAACTTCGGTTATATCTGTGAAGATTATTTAAATATCTTCATCTTCCTTCCTTTTCTCTCCCTCTACAGGTTGACGGTAGAGTGAAGATTTCTGAAGAACGAATGTTCTTCTTCTTGCTGTTGCTACGGCTGTTATTGAGTTGCAGTTGAAGCTTCAGAGTATTAGGCTTCTCACCAAATCCTTCAGAGTTCATCTTCAAATCCATTATTAAGGTAGGTTTTCTCAAGTTATTGTAGCCCAAATGAAATTAATGCAAGATATATATATATAAGCATGTCATGCATACGGTTATTATAGTTTCCATGCGTTTTCTGCAATATTTTGAAAGAGACGCCCCTGTCAAGGGCGCTAATTCACATGAAACGACTCTTCCCAGGTCGTTAATTTCATGTTTAACGCCCCGTACTCAGGCGTTAATTTCTTTAAACCGTTAATCACCCATCTTAAGAATTGATTATCTATGAAATCATGATTATAAAATAATGCATGATCCTCTGTCTTCAACCTGCTAACTTTACTGTCATGATATTACATTCGTTCCTCTGTTATCCTGAAATTGTTACTGTCCTTAAAGTTTCTGAAGGAACTTGAATTAACGACTTGGACAAAGTCGTTTTCCACATATTAACGCCCCCTCATAGGGCGTGAATCTGAAAGGTAACGCCCCTTCCTAGGGCGTGTATCGGTTAAAATCCTGAAATTTATATATTCTGAAAAATAGAATTAAATAGTAACGCCCCTGCCCAGGGCGCGTTTTTGATAATTCTGAAAATTAATTGTATTCTGTCAAATATGTAAACAATAAGACGCCTTCTGGTGTAGTCGTCAGATCTTGAAGAAACGACCCTGACCAAGGCGTGTTTTAGATAAATTACTGAACTAATGAAAATTCTGCAAAATAGAAACATATGTAAACGCCCTTCTGTTAGGCGTTAATTACTTGAGAAACGACTTGACCTAAGTCGTTATTTTACTGTAAACTGTTTTTAACCCGTTACTGTTAAACGATTGTTTCAATATATATTTATATACATATGTCGGCACTATTCTCCACTCCGTGAGTATAGTCCCACTTTTCACGTTGATTTATCGATCACACTCAACTCTCATTGACATACAAGCTCTCCATTGGACATTCCGTTCCTTTGGACTAGCGAGTTAGTCATAGAGACCTCCGTAAGACTCCTCGTAGCCTTGGATTCCCTCAAGGCCGACTGAGCTGGTTGTACCCTAAAAATCCATTACACCATTGATGCCATGTCACTCTAAAGAAACATGGGATACCGGCCCTTATGATTATACAAAGAGTATATCATAAGAAATTCTTAATGGGATGATGACATCATGCCATATCATGCCATTCTTGTAAACCTCAATTCTATGATAAGAATGAGGGTATCTTACCTTTGATATACTGTTCATGTGGACCTCAATTCTATATAAAGAATGTCCATACTGATTTGTCATGGTACCCAAGTTAAGGGAATCATATTCTACCTAGTTTTATCGATATCGTGATTATACCGTTATTATCGCCATTCTATGTCCTTTGTCATATTTTGGACTCTATTCTATCAAAGTTGTCATACGTGTCTACAAGCTTGATTATTGAAATTCTATGTTGGCTATAAACAAGAGTGGATGTCAAAACACATGATAAATGCCTGCGCATATAGGGCCCGATCTGGTCCTGGGAGGAGCACCCGAAAGTACTTGTGCCCATGGGAGTTAAAATGATAAGGTATCTGGCATTATACCGAGTACTTGACTTGCTTGATTGGACATTCCACACACATCTTGTACTTGACTCGTACTTGACATGAAATGAAATGCGTGGCCCGAAAAAGGGTAATTTACTTGCTTGCTTGATACATGATAGCCAAAGTTCTTGACATGATTTGTTAAATGTACTTGCTTGAATATCTCGAATAAACTTGTTATCTTGTTGAAAGTTCATGATAAGTTCATCTTATTTCCTTGATACTACATTCTATCTATCCTGTCGTTTTATGCGAGCATGCATAGCTTTATTGCATTCATAAAAATGTAATTACTTAAACCCCTCGCTAGTACTTGAGATATAATTTCCTACTGAGCGTTCGCTCATTCCGTTTGTCCCTTTGTACTTTTCAGGTAAGTCCGACGACGATGGAAGTCAATCGGATGGGAATGATCAAGAGTGCAAGTGATAGAGCTTCTACAAGTGTCGTCTAGTCTTTTCTATAGTTTCTTGAGTCAAATATGTATTCTTTTCCTTTTTATTAACAGAGTATTGGATTTGTAATAGTCTATCCATTATGAAATAAAGGATTGGGTTATCTTGCTATTTTGCGCATCTCTGTCTTTGTGTCGAATACACGACCACTCTGATTGACATGATTGATATAGACACGTCGCGCATCTCCGGGTATCTTCCGCGCTCGGGGCGTGACAGTCTTTGTGGTATCAGAGCATAAGGTATTCAATTCCTAGGAAACCCAAGTCCAAGGATAGGTTTCAAAACCTTTAACCAAGTGAGAGTGGGTAGAACCAAGGGTTAAATGATCAATGAGTCCTTTATAAGATCATAGTGATATAATACTAACATAGCTATTGTAATTGTAGGATAATGGCTGCCGAACGTGCTCAATGGCGCAACATGCAGCGTACCCTTCAAGGGATGACCCAAGTGCTACAACAGGTAGCACAAGGTGGTGCTCCACGAGCTGGAAGCTTACACCAAGCATTCAAGAATATGAATCCCCCGAAGTTCATGGGATCGACCGATCCAGACGATGCCGAGCATTGGGTTCGGGAGATTGAACGTATATTCCGTGTTATGCAATGCACGGATCAGGACAAAGTCTTATTAGCTACTTTCCAGTTAGAAAAGGATGCTAGATGCTGGTGGGAGTCGATTGAAGCTACAATTGACCCAACTCAAGTTACATGGGGAGAATTCGTTGAATATTTCAACGCCAAATATTTCTCTGATAGGGTCCAGGAAAAGAAGGCCGCCGAATTTGCCGCATTAAAGCAAAGATCTTTATCGGTGGCTGATTATGAAGCACAGTTCTCTAGACTGTCTAGATATGCTAAGCATTTAATTAGCACGGAAAAGATGAAAGCCCGTAGATTTCTTAATGGGCTTAGGCCCCACTACATTACTCAACTGGCGCCTATGGATATTCAAGTTTATACTGAAATAGTGCGCCGAGCTCAGTTGCTTGAAGATGCCACGGAACTATCTGATAGGATCCGTGGGAAAGACAAAAAGGAGCAAGTCACAAGTTCGGGTTCTTTTAAACCCAACTTTAAGAAGAGGCCCAATAATGGAGGTTCTTCCTCTCAAGATCAGAAGTTCAAGAAATCCAAGCCTTTCTCTATCACCACTACACCTTCAAACGTAGTATGCAAGCATTGTGACAAGGCTGGTCACAAAACAGAAGAATGCTGGAGGAAATTAGGAGCATGTCTCCGTTGTGGGAGTCGTGAACATCGGATTCCCGATTGTCCATTAATGAATGACCAAGACGGTGAGGGTAAACGCCCAGTGACAAGGAACGCGCGTCTTCATGCAATCCAAGAGACCGAACCAGAAGAAGAAGGCGGATTGGTGGAAGGTACATTAAAAATTTGTTCCAAATATGCACATGTCTTATTTGATACGGGTGCATCGCATTCCATTATTTCCAAGAAGTTTGCTGACCCATTACCTCTAGAACCAGAATGGATGAAGTTAATATTGTCTACTCCTCTCGGAAACGAGACGGATATCACACATCATTACCAAAACTGTGAGGTATTGGTTCGAGGAAAGAATTTTCCTATTGATCTTATCTGCTTAGATCTAAAAGAGTATGATGTTATACTAGGAGCAGATTGGTTATCCAAATACCAGGCAACGGTTGATTGCCGTGATAGCAAGATTGTTTTCAAGGAATTTCCGGAACTGACTTATACTAGTCCTAAGAGTCGAAGCAAATCCCCTCTTATTTCGGCTCTTCGAGCAAGCAAGCTCGTCAAGAAAGGATGTGTATCCTTCCTGCTTTTGTCACTATTAAAGAAGCTAAAGAAACCAAGATAGAGGACATTCAGGTAGTGCGAGAATTTCCAGACGTATTTCCGGAAGAATTGCCGGGATTACCCCCGCAAAGAGATGTGGCCTTTACCATCGACTTAGCCCCTGGTGCTGGTCCTGTTTCAAAGGCACCCTATAGAATGTCCCCTGCAGAACTAAAAGAATTGAAGAAGCAATTGATGGAATTGATTCAAAAAGGGTTCATTAGACCAAGTACTTCCCCGTGGGGAGCCCCAGTCCTATTTGTAAGGAAGAAGGATGGATCCATGAGATTGTGTATCGACTATCGACAGTTGAATCATCTTACTATCAAGAACAAGTATCCACTGCCGAGAATCGATGAATTATTTGATCAGATTTCTGATCCAAACATTTCTCCAAGATTGATCTCAGGTCTGGTTATCATCAATTGAGGATTAAAGACGAAGATATTCATAAAACTGCGTTCAGAAGCAGGTATGGCCACTATGAATTTGTTGTTATGCCTTTTGGACTAACAAATGTCCCTGCTGCCTTTATGCAGTTGATGAATAGCATATTCAGGCCTTATCTAGATCAATTTGTGGTGGTTTTCATTGATGATATATTGATATATTCCAAGACTAAGGAAGAACATGAAGAGCATTTGAGGATTTCATTACAAATCTTGAGGACAAATCAATTATATGCTAAGCTCAGCAAATGCGAATTCTGGCTTGAAGAAGTGGCTTTTCTCGGACATGTGATATCCAAGGATGGATTATCTGTAGATCCGTCAAAGGTTGAAGCAGTTAGGAAATGGGAAAGACCAACCAATGCTAGCGAGATCAGAAGTTTCTTAGGCCTTGCAGGCTATTACAGGCGATTCATCAAAGACTTCTCAACAATCGCCGTGCCACTTACAAGGTTAACTCGTAAGGAGATCCGATATGAATGGAGTGAGGAATGTGAAAGAAGTTTCCAAACTCTCAAAGATCATCTCACTACAGCTCCAGTGTTAGCTCTACCGATAGAAGGAGAGAAATTCGAGGTCTACACTGATGCTTCTGGCATTGGCCTCGGATGTGTCCTAATGCAACAAGGAAAGGTCATAGCATACTCTTCACGTCAGCTGAAGAAGCATGAGGAGAATTACCCCGTCCATGACTTAGAACTGGCCGCGGTAGTATTTGCCCTAAAGATATGGAGACACTACTTATATGGAGCACAGTTTACTGTATACTCCGATCACAAAAGTCTCAAATATCTATTTTCACAAAAGGAGCTAAACATGAGACAAAGACGCTGGCTAGAATATCTCAAGGACTTCGACTTCAATATACAATACCATCCCGGAAAGGGTAATTATGTTGCTGACGCCCTTAGTCGAAAGCCGAGAGCAATGATAGCAAATTGTATGATGCAAGAATGGAGGTTACTTGAACAATTATCCGAGCTCAATATAAGCTTGGACACGGAATCCAAATTTGTCACACTATCTCATGTAAGCATACAGTCAGATTTGTTATCTGAGATACAAACACTTCAGGATGATGATCCTATATTAGTAGGAATCAAAGGCAGATTAGAAGGACAATCTGATTTTCAACTAACTTCTGATGGAAGATTATCGTTCAAAGATAGAACTTGTATACCCGATTGTCCGGAATTAAAGAAGAAGATCTTAGATGAAGCTCACCGATCAAGGTACACTATTCATCCAGGATCAACCAAAATGTACCAAGATGTAAAGAGGAACTTTTGGTGGCCTAATATGAAAAGAGAAATAGCGGACTATGTATCACGCTGTCTCACATGCCAACAGGTCAAGGCGGAACACCAAAAGCCTGCGGGAAAACTACATCCTCTAGATATTCCTAAGTGGAAATGGGAGGATATTGGTATGGACTTCATCATGGGTTTGTCTAAATCTAAAGGAGGACATGATGGAATCTGGGTTATCATTGACCGATTGACTAAATCGGCACATTTTTTGCCAATCAAAAGCCGATGGTCAATTGATGTGCTAGCTGCACTATACATCAAAGAAATAGTCAGGATACATGGAAGTCCTGTCTCAATCGTGTCTGATAGAGATCCCCGTTTTACTTCTCATTTTTGGAAGGGATTACAACATTCGTTGGGAACAAGGCTCAACTTTAGTACTGCTTTTTACCCACAAACGGATGGTCAGACCGAGCGAACTAATCAAGTTGTTGAAGATATGATGAGAGCATGCATTATTGACTTTGGAGGAAGCTGGCATGACCACTTACCTTTAGTTGAATTTGCATATAATAATAGCTACCAAGCTAGTATCCAAATGGCACCTTTCGAAGCCTTATACGGAAGGAGTTGCCGATCTCCCATATGTTGGAACGAAGTTGGAGAGAAACAACTATTAGGTCCAGACATGGTAAGGGATACAACTGAGAAGATACAAGTAATCAGAGAAAGATTGCAAGATGCTCAGACAAGGCAAAAGGCTTATGCTGATACCAGGAGAAGAGATCTTGAATTCCAGGTTGGAGATCATGTATTTCTTAAAATATCCCCTGGACGTGGCATACGAAGATTTGGTGTTAAGGGCAAGCTTACGCCAAGATTCATCGGACCATTTGAGGTACTCGAAAGAGTTGGCGAGGTTGCTTATCGCATCGCGTTGCCTCCTCAGTTGTCCGAGGTACACAATGTATTTCACATATCTATGTTGAAGAAGTATGTGCACGATCCGTCACATATTATTGAGCATGGAGATCTGGTGATCCAGAAAGATCTCACATATGAACAGAGGCCTTTAAAGATATTAGATCGAGAAATACGAGCTCTAAGGAATAAGGTTATTCCCATGCTTAAGGTGCAATGGAATAAGAATCCTGAACACGAAGCGACATGGGAGACCGAGGAATCTATGAAGAAACGATTTCCCGAGTTATTCTAAGAGGTATATGTCCTACACTCTCCACGTGTATAATTATATATATATTGAATTTGGGGACCAAATTCTTTTTAAGTGGGGGAGGGTGTAGCAACCCTAATAAATGAATAATTGAAATGAATTAAAACATATATATTACAGAAGTAATATATATAAAAGGAATAGGGTTAATTGGACGAAATAAAACAAATTAAAAATAACGCCTCTTATTAAGGCGTTAATTTATAAAGAAACGCCTCTATCCATGGCGTGAATAAAGAAAGGACGCCCACACCTACGGTCGTCAGTTCTCACGCGACCAAATGGGTAAGTAAAAGAAACGCCCCTATCTTGGGCGTGTTTTAAAACACGAAACGCCCTTTTTCAAGGCGCTTTTTAAGAAACGCCCTTATGCAAGGCGTTAATTAAAGAATACACGCCCTGACCAAAGTCGTTAATTCCATTCGGGAACCGTTCGTCCCAGAGCTTATCCAGGGTAATGGATAAGTATTAGAAAGAGTTAAAAGGTGGTAATGACTCTATATTGGAAGCATTACTTCCACTAGAACTCTAACCCTAATTGGACCCCCTAAATCCCTATAAATAATCTTCTGCTCGAACCCTAGAATCTATTTGGTCGACTGCTGCTACGGTATGTATAGAACCAAAGGTTATTCCTCATCGTTTTCTCTGTTATACGATCGTGTGAAGAACATTAATTGATCTTCTCTTATTTGTAGGAAGTCTGCTTGTCGAACGTGAAGAACAAGGTACTGTTCTTCTATCTTTTCCCTAAAAACTTCGGTTATATCTGTGAAGATTATTTAAATATCTTCATCTTCCTTCCTTTTCTCTCCCTCTACAGGTTGACGGTAGAGTGAAGATTTCTGAAGAACGAATGTTCTTCTTCTTGCTGTTGCTACGGCTGTTATTGAGTTGCAGTTGAAGCTTCAGAGTATTAGGCTTCTCACCAAATCCTTCAGAGTTCATCTTCAAATCCATTATTAAGGTAGGTTTTCTCAAGTTATTGTAGCCCAAATGAAATTAATGCAAGATATATATACATAAGCATGTCATGCATACGGTTATTATAGTTTCCATGCATTTTCTGTAATATTTTGAAAGAGACGCCCCTGTCAAGGGCGCTAATTCACATGAAACGACTCTTCCCAGGTCGTTAATTTCATGTTTAACGCCCCGTACTCAGGCGTTAATTTCTTTAAACCGTTAATCACCCATCTTAAGAATTGATTATCTATGAAATCATGATTATAAAATAATGCATGATCCTCTGTCTTCAACCTGCTAACTTTACTGTCATGATATTACATTCGTTCCTCTGTTATCCTGAAATTGTTACTGTCCTTAAAGTTTCTGAAGGAACTTGAATTAACGACTTGGACAAAGTCGTTTTCCACATATTAACGCCCCCTCATAGGGCGTGAATCTGAAAGGTAACGCCCCTTCCTAGGGCGTGTATCGGTTAAAATCCTGAAATTTATATATTCTGAAAAATAGAATTAAATAGTAACGCCCCTGCCCAGGGCGCGTTTTTTGATAATTCCTGAAAATTAATTGTATTCTGTCAAATATGTAAACAATAAGACGCCTTCTGGTGTAGTCGTCAGATCTTGAAGAAACGACCCTGACCAAGGCGTGTTTTAGATAAATTACTGAACTAATGAAAATTCTGCAAAATAGAAACATATGTAAACGCCCTTCTGTTAGGCGTTAATTACTTGAGAAACGACTTGACCTAAGTCGTTATTTTACTGTAAACTGTTTTTAACCCGTTACTGTTAAACGATTGTTTCAATATATATTTATATACATATGTCGGCACTATTCTCCACTCCGTGAGTATAGTCCCACTTTTCACGTTGATTTATCGATCACACTCAACTCTCATTGACATACAAGCTCTCCATTGGACATTCCGTTCCTTTGGACTAGCAAGTTAGTCATAGAGACCTCCGTAAGACTCCTCGTAGCCTTGGATTCCCTCAAGGCCGACTGAGCTGGTTGTACCCTAAAAACCCATTACACCATTGATGCCATGTCACTCTAAAGAAACATGGGATACCGGCCCTTATGATTATACAAAGAGTATATCATAAGAAATTCTTAATGGGATGATGACATCATGCCATATCATGCCATTCTTGTAAACCTCAATTCTATGATAAGAATGAGGGTATCTTACCTTTGATATACTGTTCATGTGGACCTCAATTCTATATAAAGAATGTCCATACTGATTTGTCATGGTACCCAAGTTAAGGGAATCATATTCTACCTAGTTTTATCGATATCGTGATTATACCGTTATTATCGCCATTCTATGTCCTTTGTCATATTTTGGACTCTATTCTATCAAAGTTGTCATATGTGTCTACAAGCTTGATTATTGAAATTCTATGTTGGCTATAAACAAGAGTGGATGTCAAAACACATGATAAATGCCTGCGCATATAGGGCCCGATCTGGTCCTGGGAGGAGCACCCGAAAGTACTTGTGCCCATGGGAGCTAAAATGATAAGGTATCTGGCATTATACCGAGTACTTGACTTGCTTGATTGGACATTCCACACACATCTTGTACTTGACTCGTACTTGACATGAAATGAAATGCGTGGCCCGAAAAAGGGTAATTTACTTGCTTGCTTGATACATGATAGCCAAAGTTCTTGACATGATTTGTTAAATGTACTTGCTTGAATATCTCGAATAAACTTGTTATCTTGTTGAAAGTTCATGATAAGTTCATCTTATTTCCTTGATACTACATTCTATCTATCCTGTCGTTTTATGCGAGCATGCATAGCTTTATTGCATTCATAAAAATGTAATTACTTAAACCCCTCGCTAGTACTTGAGATATAATTTCCTACTGAGCGTTCGCTCATTCCGTTTGTCCCTTTGTACTTTTCAGGTAAGTCCGACGACGATGGAAGTCAATCGGATGGGAATGATCAAGAGTGCAAGTGATAGAGCTTCTACAAGTGTCGTCTAGTCTTTTCTATAGTTTCTTGAGTCAAATATGTATTCTTTTCCTTTTTATTAAACGGAGTATTGGATTTGTAATAGTCTATCCATTATGAAATAAAGGATTGGGTTATCTTGCTATTTTGCGCATCTCTGTCTTTGTGTCGAATACACGACCACTCTGATTGACATGATTGATATAGACACGTCGCGCATCTCCGGGTATCTTCCGCGCTCGGGGCGTGACACGGATCCTAAACGGTACTCCGCCAGACCGCTAAAACTCCAGAGGTTTGGTTTTAAATATCGAATTATCTTATCGTTAACGGTTCTATACTAGACCGCCAGGGACAAGAGACGGTCCAGTAAATGACCGCTAGCGTTCTACGTTTGATTAACCCAAGGTTTGACTCAAGGGTTGATTTTCCTAAGTTCCTAGATGGTCCAAATGATTATCTAGAACCTGTCACATTATTCCAAAGATACCTAAGTAATTTTGAGAGATTAAAGTAAGTACCGTTATGCTACCGATTTATTTGTTGTGCCCCTTAGGCACAAGCTTACGATATTTTGTTTTGATGATTGCAACATAGTGAAAGTTTTACAGTGAGCCATTCATTGTGTTTAGTATACATGCATTACTGCTAGTTACTGCATATGCAAACACTTGGTCGATGCATTGCATTCTGTCAGATATCAAGTCTATACATCCATTGCTTCAGTTCAATATCTGCTATGTGCATACCATATTTAAGTGCATCCAGTATAACAGACCAGCATGCATTCAGTATAACAGATGAGCAAGTCTGTACATCGGACTAGTCTGCATCGGTTAAGTTTATACATCCATCGAAGTCAGTATGCGTAAAGTCTGTACATTCTTCAGGTGCATATCTCAGCAAGTCTATACATTGGACTTGAACATATAGGAAGTCTGTACATCGGCTAGGCAGCAAGTTTGTACAGCCCTTGCTTAAGGCAAGTCTATACATTGCATGAGCATGTTCACAACACAAGTCTGTACAGCGTCCGTCGTCTCATGCATCGTCTTATGCATTGTCATCAAGTCTGTACAGAGTCCATCGTCTTATGCATAGGCTAAGTCTACACATCGTCCGTCTCAATTAGCGTCTTATGTATAGGCTAAGTCTACACATTGCAGTATGCATTGTCTTCAAGTATGTATAGCGTCTAGCATCTCATCCACCGTCTCAGTTGAGAGTTGAAGTCTGTACATCGGGCGCCTCATTCGTAAAGTCTATACATTGAGCGTCTCATGTTGCGTCTCATTCGTCAAGTCTATACATCGGGCGTCTCATGCAAGTCTGTACATTGGGCTATCATTTAAAGTCTATACATCAGCCTGTTCGTGTTCAAGCTTTCAAAGTCTAGACATTGTTCTGTAGCACACACACGAAGTCTATATAGTGCTGCATAGACTAAGTCTATACATCAGTGTCTTGTGCATGCATCATTCAAGTCTGTATAGCCTGTGTTCACAACACAAGATCTGTACATCGTTCTACTTGCACAAATGCCAAGTCTATACATTGGCTTTGCTTGCACGAGCTGAAGTCTATACATCACTCACTTGCAACATTAGCCAATGTCTGTACAGCCTGTGCATCCTTTTGATTCAAAGTATACACATTGCATGTTAGCATGCTCGCACACACTAAGTCCATACACTTGCTGCTGGCAAGTCTACATCGCATAGCATGCATGCGTCCAAGTCAGTACATCGCATAATGCATGTGTTCAAGTCTATACAATGCTGCGTGAAAGCAAGTCTACACATTGCTGGCTTTACCTATGTTCAAGTATGTACAGTCTGTTGGTTGCTAGAACCAAAGTCTACACATTGACTCAGCACACACACACAATGTCTGAACACTAAGTCTGTACATTGATAGGTGGCTTGTTCATGCATCATCCTCAGAGTCTATACACTCATAACCTTAGCCATTGCATTCTGTGTTTCAAGCATTCACAAAGTCTGTACATGCTATAGCTTTGCATTCACAACGTGAAGTCTGTACATGCTTTATCTTTGTATTGCAAAGTCTACACACAGCACTGCCTTCATAAAGTCTGTCCAAGCTGTTAGACTTAAACTGATAATCCTATTCAACTGTCTGACAGGGACTCTTTGCATAGCTTAATGAAAGGCACGTGATCCGAGGCTGGAAGGGCTGACAGGAAGATGACACATGGCCAAAAGTTCTGGGCGAGAAATGTGGAAGACACACGCCCTATCTGCTTCCTGCTGCTCCTACTGAACTGATATATAAGGAAGACTCTTTGTCTAAAGGAGACTGATCGAATGCAGAAGCCTTGAAGAAAAAGCAGAGAGCCCTTCGATCCAGCAGAAGAGAAAAAGAAAGAGAGAAGAGAAAGAGAGTTGAGAGAGAGAAGTGTTGAGAGTTTTATTCCTCAGATCTTTGGTTCAAAACCAGATCTGAGGTTTGCTCACCTATTTGAGCTATATTCCCTGCAGGGATACATTTCCTTTTCGTTTATTTTCTGTTTTATTTTTCGAACTCATTTCTTCAAGCTGTTAGTCAGCGTTTGCAGAGGTGCTGCCTCTGGACGGGTCAAGCTGTAGAGGACCGAACCACCTAAAAACCTTTGTCTACTGTGTGATTGTTTTGTGGTTCGCATAGCTTCTATATTTTTGTTCTTTGCGCAGTAGATGTTTGCTTAGGACAGTTCTTCATTTATTCTGGCTGGTATTTGCTTTGCGCCCACTATCTGTTCAGTAAAAGTTTTCATTTCGCATTTGAATCTACTGCAGTAGTTTTTTTAAAGGGTGACTGATCTATTCACCCCCCTCTAGATCATCTTTAGCGTCCCAAGATTATTTTCATGGTATAACCTAGTTATTAAATACATTTATTGAAATCTCTTATTCTCAATAGAAGCATTCTTATTTTTGGTTACTTTATTATGGAACTATAGTTGATATTGTACATTCTTGGCCATATTATTGTTATAAACGTGGAAGTAGCTTGATTTATACTTGAAGATACAGTTCGAGCACTGATTGTGTTCAAGGGCTATATGCTAGTCCCCTAGACTGATTGTCGGAAACATACTATATAAACCATGGGGTATGATGCTACTGGCGTCGCATTGCGCTGGGAGTACTTTCTTTATAAATAAGTGAAAAGCCACGGGAACTTGAATGATTATCCACATAAATTCATGAAGTACTTGTTAGTAGGTGAAAAGTACATTCTTGCTTGTTACATGACTTTCTAGTGCATAGCCTTTAAGGTTATGAAAAGTACATTATTGTTACATTCTTGTTCATGAAAGGCCATAATTATATTCTTGCTTGATCATACTTGCTCAATCATATTCTCAATCTATCTTGTTACTTTGACTTTATTCGCATGATTCATCGTATTGCATGATTTATCTTATTCTCTAGAGCTAAAATATTAATTACTTTAATATTGCCAATCATGTTGATACGAAGATACCTACTGGGCAAGTGTGCTCACTACCTACTTTCTCAATGTTTCAGGAAATACGAGTGAATCGAATTCGGATTACTCAAGTAGCAGGTTCGAGAGTGATTGAAAAGTCTATGAATTCGAGAGAAGACTTAGAATGTCAAATATGTCTAGATTGAGTCCATATAAGAATTTTATTTTTATTGAGTCTAGAGGGAATTGAGTATTCATGTATTGAAATTTTGATTTTATAAAATAAAGATGAAGGTTTTATTAAACAATTGTGCAATTACTTTGTGTGATTGTTATTGCGCTCTGATTATATTGCTTGCTTGAGGCGTACTAGTCGGCTGTTCACTTTCTCGATTATTTCCGCTGCATAATCTCGGGACGTGACAGTGAAAGTGGTATCAAAGCACTAGGACTAGAAGTCCTCAGGAAAAGTCATGTCATAGGTTAAGTCCAAGGCTTAAGGTCCCACACCTATGAAACTAGGAAAGAAATTCCCAACCTATGAAAGGAATTGGGTAGAACCTGGGATGGGATAGAAATTAAAATTATTTCTAAGGACTAACCTCACTCATTCCCTTAAAATTAACAAATTCATTATTCTTCTCAGGTACTCTATTTTCATCATAATGGCTCATCGCGTAGATTGGAACGGTATGCAAGAGACCGTCGCTAGTCTTACTCAAGCATTACAAACCATGGCGCAAGTTGGCGCAGGAGCAAGAGCGGGAGATTTACATCGTAATTTTTGGAGCTTAAATCCTCCTCGATTTTCGGGTTCCTCTAATCCCGACGAAGCCGAAAATTGGATAGTCGAGATGAACCGCATCTTTGAAGTAATGCAATGTGCGAATCAAGAGAAGGTTCGTTTGGTAACTTTTCAATTAAATAAGGATACCCATACATGGTGGAAGTCTGTGCCTACACCACCAGCTGATGCACCTCATACATGGGAAGGTTTTCTTACGCTGTTCCGAGCCAAGTACTTTTTCAAGCTTATTAAGGAGAGGAAGGCTATGGAATTTGCCTCATTACGCCAGGGCATGATGTTAGTGGCAGAATATGAACTTCAGTTCTCCAGGCTAGTACCCTATGCTCCTCACTTGATTAGCACTGATTTATTAAAGGCTAATCAATTTGTGGATGGTTTGAGGTCCGGTTATATTCAGTAACTTGGGACAGATAATATACGTACTTACGCGGAGATGGTCCAACGGGCGCATCTATGCGAGAGGACCTTAGAGAAGGTTGAGAAATTAAAAGGCAAGGGCGAGGAACCGAGCCGAAGGTCAGATCGGCATAAGAAGAGAGATAAGTTTAGTATCACGGAACCCTACAAATACCGTTATAGCAAGAAAATATCCCAAAATGGGAGTGGTGGTGGTAACCAGAAAAATAAGAAAGTTAAGGAAGAAGATAAGCAAGTCACCACGACTTGTACCTTCTGCGAGAAATTTGGCTACTCAGTCGAAGAGTGCTGGAAGCGCCTCAGCGATTGTTTACATTGTGGCAGCTGGGAGCACCGCATGTCGGATTGCCCACATATGAAAGAACTATCTTTCGGGAGTGGAGGTAAGCGTCAGGCTCGTTTAAATGCTATTCTGGAAGAGGAAGAAGCGCCCCCGAATGATGGCCTAATGGAAGGTATGTTGGCACCGACTTATTTTCTAGAATTAATCGAGGATTAAGCATAGGGAAATACTCCCTAAATGGATCAAAATGGCACATCGCCAAAGTTTCTCTACTAGTCGAGTTGTGCTTGAAAATCGAGACTTGTCGTTGGGTCAAGCGGCACAACATAACAACCGGGCATCGGCCCCGAGCAAATGACACTATGCCAGCCAGTTTCTCGACAACCTGGTTAGTTTCAGGATTTAGGACAACCTGCAGTACCTTACGGCACTCTGTGAAGATTCGTGGATTACCCCCGGACACCCTGCATACGGTGTCACACCACCGGCGCCTCAACAACCAGGTTAACCCGGGACTCAGAATAGCCTACCGCATCATACGACTCTTCGCCAAGGAGCGAGGGTCACCCCGACCACTAGACAAATGGCATCATCATGTCGATGCCCCAGTCAGCGGGCCCAACCAAGGGTCCTAACCAGCTAGCCGTGACCTGTGGCAACATCAACGATCGATCAGGCCCACCCCGATCACTCAGTTTGCGGGTTTACCCGAGTTCAACACAGCTACCCGAGCCGACCCGGGGGCGCCCCGACTACAAGCCACGCCATGTGGCATGTCACGCCCCGAGCGCGGAAGATACCCGGAGATGCGCGACGTGTCTATATCAATCATGTCAATCAGAGTGGTCGTGTATTCGACACAAAGACAGAGATGCGCAAAGTAGCAAGATAACCCAATCCTTTATTTCATAATGGATAGACTATTACAAATCCAATACTCTGTTTAATAAAAAAGGAAAAGAATACATATTTGACTCAAGAAACTATAGAGAAGACTAGACGACACTTGTAGAAGCTCTATCACTTTCACTCTTGATCATTCCATCCGATTGACTTCCATCGTCGTCGGACTTACCTGAAAAGTAAAAAGGGACAAACGGAATGAGCGAACGCTCAGTAGGAAATTATATCTCAAGTACTAGCGAGGGGTTTAAGTAATTACATTTTTATGAATGCAATAAAGCTGTGCATGCTCGCATAAAACGACATGATAGATAGAATGTAGTATCAAGGAAATAAGATGAACTTATCATGAACTTTCAACAAGATAACAAGTTTATTCGAGATATTCAAGCAAGTACATTTAACAAATCATGTCAAGAACTTTGGCTATCATGTATCAAGCAAGCAAGTAAATTACCCTTTTTCGGGCCACGCATTTCATTTCATGTCAAGTACGAGTCAATTACAAGATGTGTGTGGAATGTCCAATCAAGCAAGTCAAGTACTCGGTATAATGCCAGATACCTTATCATTTTAACTCCCATGGGCACAAGTACTTTCGGGTGCTCCTCCCAGGACCAGATCGGGCCCTATATGCGCAGGCATTTATCATGTGTTTTGACATCCACTCTTGTTTATAGCCAACATAGAATTTCAATAATCAAGCTTGTAGACACGTATGACAACTTTGATAGAATAGAGTCCAAAATATGACAAAGGACATAGAATGGCGATAATAACGGTATAATCACGATATCGATAAAACTAGGTAGAACATGATTCCCTTAACTTGGGTACCATGACAAATCAGTATGGACATTGTTTATATAGAATTGAGGTCCACATGAACAGTATATCAAAGGTAAGATACCCTCATTCTTATCATAGAATTGAGGTTTACAAGAATGGCATGATATGGCATGACGTCATCATCCCATTAAGAATTTCTTATGATATACTCTTTGTATAATCATAAGGGCCGGTATCCCATGTTTTTTTAGAGTGACATGGCATCAATGGTGTAATGGGTTTTTAGGGTACAGCCAGCTCAGTCGGCCTTGAGGGAATCTAAGGCTACGAGGAGTCTTACGGAGGTCTCTATGACTAACTCGCTAGTCCAAAGGAACGGAATGTCCAATGGAGAGCTTGTATGTCAATGAGAGTTGAGTGTGATCGATAAATCAACGTGAAAAGTGGGACTATACTCACGGAGTGGAGAATAGTGTCGATATATGTATATAAATATATATTGAAACAATCGTTTAACAGTAACGGGTTAAAAACAGTTTACAATAAAATAACGACTTAGGTCAAGTCGTTTCTCAAGTAATTAACGCCTAACAGAAGGGCGTTTACATATGGTCCGTTTTGCAGAATTTTCAATAATTCAATAATTTATCTAAAACGCGCCTTGGGAAGGGGCGTTTCTTCAAGAGTTGACGACTACAGTAGCAGGCGTCTCCTTATTTATATATTTGACAGAATATCAATAATTTCATGAATTGTCTAAAACACGCCTTGGTCAGGGTCGTTTCTTCAAGATCTGACGACTACACCAGAAGGCGTCTTATTGTTTACATATTTGACAGAATACAATTAATTTTCAGGAATTATCAAAAAACGCGCCCTGGGCAGGGGCGTTACTATTTAATTCTATTTTTCAGAATATATAAATTTCAGGATTTTAACCGATACACGCCCTAGGAAGGGGCGTTACCTTTCAGATTCACGCCCTATGAGGGGGCGTTAATATGTGGAAAACGACTTTGTCCAAGTCGTTAATTCAAGTTCCTTCAGAAACTTTAAGGACAGTAACAATTTCAGGATAACAGAGGAACGAATGTAATATCATGACAGTAAAGTTAGCAGGTTGAAGACAGAGGATCATGCATTATTTTATAATCATGATTTCATAGATAATCAATTCTTAAGATGGGTGATTAACGGTTTAAAGAAATTAACGCCTGAGTACGGGGCGTTAAACATGAAATTAACGACCTGGGAAGAGTCGTTTCATGTGAATTAGCGCCCTTGACAGGGGCGTCTCTTTCAAAATATTGCAGAAAACGCATGGAAACTATAATAACCGTATGCATGACATGCTTATATATATATATATCTTGCATTAATTTCATTTGAGCTACAATAACTTGAGAAAACCTACCTTAATAATGGATTTGAAGATGAACTCTGAAGGATTTGGTGAGAAGCCTAATACTCTGAAGCTTCAACTGCAACTCAATAACAGCCGTAGCAACAGCAAGAAGAAGAACATTCGTTCTTCAGAAATCTTCACTCTACCGTCAACCTGTAGAGGGAGAGAAAAGGAAGGAAGATGAAGATATTTAAATAATCTTCACAGATATAACCGAAGTTTTTAGGGAAAAGATAGAAGAACAATACCTTGTTCTTCACGTTCGACAAGCAGACTTCCTACAAATAAGAGAAGATCAATTAATGTTCTTCACACGATCGTATAACAGAGAAAACGATGAGGAATAACCTTTGGTTCTATACATACTGTAGCAGCAGTCGACCAAATAGATTCTAGGGTTCGAGCAGAAGATTATTTATAGGGATTTAGGGGGTCCAATTAGGGTTAGAGTTCTAGTGGAAGTAATGCTTCCAATATAGAGTCATTACCACCTTTAAACTCTTTCTAATACTTATCCATTACCCTGGATAAGCTCTGGGACGAACGGTTCCCGAATGGAATTAACGACTTTGGTCAGGGCGTGTATTCTTTAATTAACGCCTTGCATAAGGGCGTTTCTTAAAAAGCGCCTTGAAAAAGGGCGTTTCGTGTTTTAAAACACGCCCAAGATAGCGGCGTTTCTTTTACTTACCCATTTGGTCGCGTGAGAACTGACGACCGTAGGTGTGGGCGTCCTTTCTTTATTCACGCCATGGATAGAGGCGTTTCTTTATAAATTAACGCCTTAATAAGAGGCGTTATTTTTAATTTGTTTTATTTCGTCCAATTAACCCTATTCCTTTTATGTATATTACTTCTGTAATATATATGTTTTAATTTATTTCAATTATTCATTTATTAGGGTTGCTACATGGCACCCAGCAACGAGGCCGGGGTCTACCCCCGAGTCATCTCCTTCTAGTCCTCTGAAGTCAAAGGAAGCCCCACCTGGGACCAACCATAAGCTTCAGGAGCTCACAGTGCCCGTATACGGCCCATGCATGCGCGTCGAGAATTTTCCGGAGCACCTGGTGGGCGCGTATGCTCTAGGCACTCTACAGCAAGTCCGAGCCCAACTCGGGACTCCCAGCAACCCATCGCGTCATGCACCACCATCGTGCGCCCTCGCATGCAGATTGACCTGCGCGGTCAAGTCGCAGAGCCCTCGTAAGAAAATCTCTATTTTATAACATGTCAAACCCTCAGTCAAATCCCAGTCTAACCCTCAGCCAAACCCCAATCAAAACCTCGGTCAAACCCATGGTAAACCCTCAGTCAAACCCTGCTAAAACCTCCCGGTGCCTAGACCCGCAGGCTGGTCCACCTAAACCCCCTATGGGGGGGGGGGTTTACGCAGACCAGCTCACCCCCCCTGGCTGGTCTGCGTAAACTCCCATTCAATTAAAAAAATTTATGTTTTTCAAAAAATAAAAAACCAGAACCGACCCGCCTAAACCCCCCCTGGGTGGTGTTTAGGTTGACCAGCGTGGGCCCCCAGGCTGGTCCGCCTAAACCCCCTAGGGGGGGGGGGGTTACGCGGACCAGCCCAGCCCCCCGGGCTAGTCCGCATAAACCCCATCCAAGGGGGGTTTACGCAGACCAGCTCAGACCCCTGGGCTGGTCCGCATAAACCCCTTCCCCCTCTCTCAACTTGTGTAACCCCAAGCACCACTATTCTCTGGGGTTTACGCGGACGAACTCACCCCCCTTAGCTAGTCCGTGTAAACCCCCCATGACCCTTCATCTTCCCCTATAAAATCCCCCTAGGGGCTCAATGGAGAGAAATGGCATGCATGCATCAAGGCTTCCAGTGATCTCCAAGCTTCAAGCAGCTCCAGGCAACGAGTAAGGAGAATTATGTGTGGGTGACTTGGTCGTCGGCTAAGGACGCCGAGGGTATGTCGCTTGTACTTCCTCACACGGTGTTTCGCCATGACACACAAGTCTACCCCCGCTGCGTGTGTGACGTTATGACAAGGGTGAACGCCCCCTCATGCTGGGACTTCCCCTCGCGTGCCCGTCGATCGCAAGTATGCACGCACTATGACGTCACGCTTCCCCGCAGTCACGAGGCCACATCCGACCGCTCGACTCGAGCCGTGATCGACCCTCGCCCAGACACCAGCCCGATGCTTTCTCTGACTATGCAGTCATAGCCCCTCGTTTGGTGAAGCGAACATGGCCCGTGCCACGAGAGGGACCCTCTGTGAAACACGCGGATATCCGCCTTATCCAACATTGACCCGGGGACCGACCCACGAGTCAAAATTGTCCCGCGACTTGCACCTATTGTACTCCGGCCACCGCGGCCCATTTGTAAAGCCCACGTGGCTCTCATGTAGCATGAAACTAGTTGAACACACGTACCTATACTCGGGCCTCAGCCTCTTCACGGCGCCCGCCTCCTTCAGTCACAACGGTGCTTCCGGCACCCGACTGCCAATCACACCGGGCCCCGAGCACGACCATCGAGGTCTTATGGCGCCGGCCTCCTTCAGTCACAATGGTGCCTCCGGCACCCGACTGCCAGTCACACCAGGCCCCGAGCACGACCATCAAGGTCTCCCGACGCCCCACCTCATCCAGTCACAACTGTGCCTCCGGCACCTGTTTGCCAGTCACACCGGGCCCCGGGCACGACCATCGAGGTCTCCCGGCGCCCGCCTCCTCCAGTCACAACGGTGCCTTCGGCACCCGACTACCCAGCTACTTCAGTCACAATGGTGCCCCTGGCAGTGGACTGCCAGCTACTACAGTCACATTGGGGCCCGCGACAGCCGATCACTCAACAACTCCAGTCACAACGGTGCCCCGCGGCACCCGACTGCCAGCTACTCCAGTCACATCGGGGCCCGCGACACCCGACTGTCAACAACTCCAGTCACAACGGTGCCCCCGGCACCCGACTGCCAACAACTCCAGCCACAATGGTGCCCCCGGTGTTGGGTTCAGTGCAGTATTCAGAGGGGGGGGTGAATGAATATAGCCCTTATAAAAATTTCACCCAGCTAAAAACAAGAATGCTAATAAGACAGATTAGACAATCTGAAGGCTGATTAAATCTAATACTAAGAGCTGCGAAATTAAATCTACCTTCTTCAGAAGGACAAAGAGCAACAACGGAATAACAAATCAAAGAATACTCAATACCACAGTCAAGCACATGGTATGCAATCAAGCCATATCGCCCCTATGCAAGCATCTAGCGCCAAACACACAAAGAGATCAAACCACAGTGCACAAGGGGTTTTTAGGTGGTTCGGTCCTGCAGACCTACATCCACCCCACACTCAAACCGAGTGTGGATTCCGCTGACTCACAGCTTGAACAGCTGGGCATCACAGCTTGCCATACAACCGCTGGGCAACACAGCTTGCCGTCCGAGGAATCCTCCTCGCCCGCTGAGCAACACAGCTTGCTGTCCAGCGGAATCCACCACTGCAACCGCTGACTAACAGCTTGAAGAAAGGATAAAATGGAAAATGAAAACAAGAACCAAACAGCACCGGAAAGCTGAAAACAGTGAAGCACAAAATGTGGCTCTTAAAGAGCTGACTGGAGTGGATCTGATCCAACTTCCAGTGGGAACGATCTTCTCTACTTTTCTCTTCTCTCTCTCTTTCTTCTTCTTCTCTTCACACTCTGCTCTCTCGATCTCTCACTCAATCTCTCTTTCTTTCTCTTTCTCTTCTTCTCTTTCTCTCTTCTTCTCCTTCTCTTCTCTTATCTTCCTTTTTCTTCTCTGGATCGAAGACCTCTCTACACTCTGCTTTTACTTTACAGCTTCTGCTCTGTCAATTTTTATCAGTCTTCTTCTGTGGAAGAAGGCTCGTATATATAGCGGCAGTAGCAGCAGCAACAGCAGCCAGGGCACGTGTGGCTTCCACAGTTCCCGCCCTAAGAATTCGGACCACGTGGCAGCATCCAGCAGGCTGTCAGTACACGTGTCCTCATCTGGGCACTCTCATTGTCCTCGAAACACGTGCTCTTCATTAGCCTCACGAGCAGAGCACCTGTCAGACAGAGTATCGGATTAAGTATATGCATTGCAGTGTATAGACTTCGCTGTATAGACTTGTGAAGGCGAAGCAATGTATAGACTTAGTGAAGCTAAAGCAATGTATATACTTCACATAAGCAGAGCTATGGCATTGTATAGACTTCACGTTGTGAAGCAATGTATATACTTCAGACTGGTGCCCCTGGCAGTGGACTGCCAGCTACTACAGTCACATTGGGGCCCGCGACAGCCGATCACTCAACAACTCCAGTCACAACGGTGCCCCGCGGCACCCGACTGCCAGCTACTCCAGTCACATCGGGGCCCGCGACACCCGACTGTCAACAACTCCAGTCACAACGGTGCCCCCGGCACCCGACTGCCAACAACTCCAGCCACAATGGTGCCCCCGGTGTTGGGTTCAGTGCAGTATTCAGAGGGGGGGGTGAATGAATATAGCCCTTATAAAAATTTCACCCAGCTAAAAACAAGAATGCTAATAAGACAGATTAGACAATCTGAAGGCTGATTAAATCTAATACTAAGAGCTGCGAAATTAAATCTACCTTCTTCAGAAGGACAAAGAGCAACAGCGGAATAACAAATCAAAGAATACTCAATACCACAGTCAAGCACATGGTATGCAATCAAGCCATATCGCCCCTATGCAAGCATCTAGCGCCAAACACACAAAGAGATCAAACCACAGTGCACAAGGGGTTTTTAGGTGGTTCGGTCCTGCAGACCTACATCCACCCCACACTCAAACCGAGTGTGGATTCCGCTGACTCACAGCTTGAACAGCTGGGCATCACAGCTTGCCATACAACCGCTGGGCAACACAGCTTGCCGTCCGAGGAATCCTCCTCGCCCGCTGAGCAACACAGCTTGCTGTCCAGCGGAATCCACCACTGCAACCGCTGACTAACAGCTTGAAGAAAGGATAAAATGGAAAATGAAAACAAGAACCAAACAGCACCGGAAAGCTGAAAACAGTGAAGCACAAAATGTGGCTCTTAAAGAGCTGACTGGAGTGGATCTGATCCAACTTCCAGTGGGAACGATCTTCTCTACTTTTCTCTTCTCTCTCTCTTTCTTCTTCTTCTCTTCACACTCTGCTCTCTCGATCTCTCACTCAATCTCTCTTTCTTTCTCTTTCTCTTCTTCTCTTTCTCTCTTCTTCTCCTTCTCTTCTCTTATCTTCCTTTTTCTTCTCTGGATCGAAGACCTCTCTACACTCTGCTTTTACTTTACAGCTTCTGCTCTGTCAATTTTTATCAGTCTTCTTCTGTGGAAGAAGGCTCGTATATATAGCGGCAGTAGCAGCAGCAACAGCAGCCAGGGCACGTGTGGCTTCCACAGTTCCCGCCCTAAGAATTCGGACCACGTGGCAGCATCCAGCAGGCTGTCAGTACACGTGTCCTCATCTGGGCACTCTCATTGTCCTCGGAACACGTGCTCTTCATTAGCCTCACGAGCAGAGCACCTGTCAGACAGAGTATCGGATTAAGTATATGCATTGCAGTGTATAGACTTCGCTGTATAGACTTGTGAAGGCGAAGCAATGTATAGACTTAGTGAAGCTAAAGCAATGTATATACTTCACATAAGCAGAGCTATGGCATTGTATAGACTTCACGTTGTGAAGCAATGTATATACTTCAGACTGTATAGACTTTAGATCCCAAAGGCAATGTATAGACATGGTCCCAAACGAATGTACAAGCTTCAGCTTAAGGCCAATGTATAGACTTCAATGCCTTCATCAAATGCAATGTACAGACTTGCATGAGATGCATGCTCCAGTGCAGTGCATAGACTTGCGTTCAGCAGCAATGTATAGACTTTGCAAACTTAGACATAAAATGAGACGATGCTTAAGCTGCACTGACTGTATAGACTTATGCATGAGACGTTGAGGAAGACGGTGGATGTACAGACTTCTAAGTGTACAGACTTTCCACCGACCAATGTATGGACTTGCTCAGCCTGCTCGCTGTACATACTTGGGCAATATGAAGACTTGACAGACAACTGACGATGTATAGACTTTAGGTGTGAAGACCAATGTATAGACTTCACCAGACTTCACTCGATGTACAGACTTTGATGAACATATGCAATGTATGGACTTTGCGAGGCAATGCATGCACAACCCAACCGATGTATAGACTTTACATGAAAGCCCAATGTACAGACTTAAGGTTCCACTGTGAATGAATAGACTCTGAAGAAATTGAGGCGATGTGTGGACTTTGAGGTTCAACAGTGGATGTATAGACTTTGAGCTCCTGAAGCAATGTACAGACTTCAATCCAAGAAATGCACTGGCGATGTATAGACTTTGGACCCTTGAAGGATGTATAGACTTCAGTTGAGCACAGTCCAATGTATAGACTTGGAAGATTGAACCAATGTATAGACTTGGGGTTCTGAACGTAGGTAAAGGCTGGGAATGTATAGACTTGCCCAGTGCTGCCAATGTATAGACTTGGTGGAAGTCATGCTACAGTGAATGAATGTATAGACTTCGAAGACTAATACATGAGACGCTGCACTGTACGCTGTACAGACTTGTCGATCAACAGTGGATGTATAGACTTGAATGGACGCAAGGTGAGACGATCGGATGTACAGACTTTGAAGCATATGAACAGCGCTGTACAGACTTAACATAAGACGCTACATGAGACGGTAGGCTGTACAGACTTAGCCTAAGACAATGCATGAGACGGACGATGTATAGACTTACTATATGCATGAGACGCAAGTTGAGACGGTCAAGTGTACAGACTTAGTCCAATTGAGACGCTGGGAAAGACGGTCCACTGTCTAGACTTGCGATGCCTTCGACACATGCATGAACACTAATGTATATACTTGCATGAGACGGTCAATGAGACGCTCAATGTACACACTTGAAGTCCAAAGTAAACATTACCTTAGACTCTAAATGAGACGGACGTTGTGCAGACTTTAGCCAATGTACAGACTTGATGATGAAACAGTCTGATGTACATACTTGATCAAGACAAGGCAGTTGAGTGTATGGACTTTGACAAGCAAACGGCTGTACAGACTTTGCCTAAATGCAGGACACTGTATGGACTTGCCACCAATGTATAGACTCAATGCAAGCAGATGGATGTACAGGCTTGGCGAATGCAATGTATGGACTTGCAGACAGAACACATGTAGTGAATAGACTTATGCAGACAGAACACATGCATTCTCCAGATAATATACCAGTCACAGTCATATGCATTTTCCACAGAGTATATCAGTTATAAACATGAATGTTGGTTATCATTCAATGTGGTGACTCATTCCTGTTGTATGCATTTTCCACAGAGTATATCAGTTATAAACATGAATGTTGGTTATCATTCAATGTGGTGACTCATTCTTGTAGTATGCATTTTCCACAGAGTATATCAGTTATAAACATGAATGTTGGTTATCATTCAATGTGGTGACTCATTCCTGTTGCTATCATTAAAACACCACAATCATCAAAGCACAAGGGGCTCATCAAAGCACAAGGGGCACAACACCCGGCACCCGACTGCCAGCTACTCCAGTCACATTAGGGCTCGCGGCACCTGAACGCCCAACTATTCCAGCACAACGGTGCCTACGGCACCCCTACTGCCCCGACCTCGACACTGTCTCATGTCGGGAACACATTGCGACGCCCCTCGAGCGCCATCCTGCTGAGTCACAGGTTCTCTGACGGACGCCACGTACAAATACAGAAATACCTGCACAATAACGCAATGACCCGGGGACCGTCATGAATGTCGGAATTGTCCCGTGGCTTGTAAGCAATTGTAATCGGGCTCTCATGCCCCCATATAAATGCCTTTCATGGCATATTAGTCATGTAATCCAGTCAGGGAGCGGATTCCCCTCCTCGCTGGAACTGGTCTCTCTGCCCCCAGTTATCCCTGTTGTGTTGTTGTTGCCCTGTCGCTGTTGCACGGACTAAGCCCTCCCGATGTCGTGGCTCCCAGGGTCCCTGACTCTCTCTTCGGTAGTAGAAACAAAGGTGTTCGGATTCAATCCGATGTAAAATAAACATCGGTTCCTTGCGATCGGTGGGGAAAGACATCCAGTACATGAATCCCAATAATCACCTGTGCACTCGCACCTATGGAACCCCTTCTATCCACATGTCGCCCGATCCCTTGAGCCACGTGCCGCATCCTGGCGACGCTTCCCGGTCAATCCTCGATTCCATAGGTGATTGTCGAGAAATCGACTGGCACGCCCATATTCCACCCAGCCTTCCATGTCCCAATCTCCCAGAATGATGAACCATACGTCATCCCTTCCAGTGCATTCATATCATTCTCTCTACCTTCTTCTCAATACTCTCGGAATCCTTACGTGCCCAGTCAACTTATCTCGACCTTCCGTAAAAGGCGAGTCTACACCCCTACTGCGAGGACAAAACGACAAGTGACCCCCCGCGGTCGCAAACAAGGTACTATCCAAATCTATTCCCATCCTGCATTCGTACTATTTGATACTGGTACTTCTCATTCCTTTATAACTACTTCTTTCGCGAAAACTTTACCTATTTCATCAGTTCCTTTACCTTCGGACCTTGCGATGACTACACCTCTAGGTCCCGGAACTAAACTTACAAACTATTTTCCTGATAGCGAGGTAGTGGTAGAAGGTCACAATCTTCATGCAAATCTCGTATGTCTTGACATGGAGGGCTACGATGCTATTCTAGGTGTGGGTTGGCTAGTAGACAACGACACCTACATCAATTTCCGCAATCGAATTATTTCTTTTTGAAAACCTGGTCTTCCAAGGTTTTCTGTAATGCCCTGGATTCTTATCAGATTCTTATTAGGTCTTTCGGATCCTTTTCGGAGAGTTTCGGATCGCTTTTGTGGGTCCTGAGTTGAGTTTTACGATCCGTGTGAGTTTTTCTCTTGTACTAGTTACGGAACCCTGCGGTGAGTTTATTTCTTAGTTCATCAACTCGAGGACGTTACAGTAGCGATGTACTCTTTGAGAGGATCATTTTGGCTATTTTTACGTATTTTTCTGAATTAGTGAATTTTCGGGCCAATTATCAAATTTTCAAAAATTAGAAAAATTCCTAATTTTCCTTCTTTTTATTTCTTCTTCCTCTCTCCTCCCTCTCATTTCTCACGACCCTCTCTCTCTCTCTCTTCGTCCTCCCTCGTCTCTGGGCCGTTCGACGCGGGGCGTACGACCGTGGAGAGCTGGCCGAGGCGGGGACGCGATGGAGTGATCGGGACGCGGGATGGAGCGACGGTTGGAGCGTGGCACGGCGTTATCCCTCGGTGGATTAAAAGTCGGCGCGATTTCATTTGTGTGACATTTTCGGTGCGGTTTAGTCGCTTCGGCGCACGATTTCTTCGGTGGAGGTAGGGAGACAGATCACCTAGTTCTCCTGTGCTTTTTCCTACAGTTTCGTGTTGTTTGGTGCTAGAATGGGCGAGTTTAGGCTGGTTTAGGTAAAACCATGATTTTAGGAGTTCATAGGGTTTGCCAGAAAACAACGATCATTTTTAGTTAAATTGGTATCAAACGAACCCTCGGGATGTCTGGATCCCGTGTCATCGTGATTGGTCGTCATTCGGGGCCGGTAGGAGTCCGGGAACCCCGGTGACCCAATTTGGGTCGATTCATTGGAATCGCCCGTTTCTCGCGAACGAATGGTTGCATGCGACCCTTCCAGATTGTGGACGGTGTTTTTCACCGTCTAGGATTGTTTCCCCTGCGTTTAGACTCGAATGGGGCGTGGGATGGCCGAGATCAGCCTTTTCCCTAGTTTTCCTGCCGTATCGCTTTGGCGTCCATTCCAGTGACCGCTACAGGTCTCTAGCGGCCCCATGATAGACCGCCACATCCCTTGGCGTGTCAGTCAGTTCGAGGTTCGGTAAGGGTGGCGGCCCAACCTTGGTCAGCCTCTTGCCTCTGGCGCCCCTCTGCCAGTGCGCCATAACTTCGCTGTTTCTTGAAGTTAGTGTCTGTCGGTTCGTTCTGGCAGTTCTAGCTCTGACCGCCAGAGTGTTGTGGCGTGCCTTCCTTAGGCCGCCACATGTTGTGTGACCGGGTCAGAGGTTTATGTTGGTTGGCTCTACCGGCCCAACCTTCATGCGTTCCTTTGTTGTAGCGCACCTTCTTTCGGCCGCTACAGTCTGTGTGTCTTAGGTTAGTACCTTAGGGCGGTTTGTGTGGCGGTCCATTCTTAGACCGCCAAGTCCGTGTAGTGCGTCTATGTTAGACCGCTGGGTGGTTTGACTGGGTAGGTCGGTGTGAGAGTTGACTGCTGTTGCGGCCTCACCTATGACCGCTTGAGTCTTCTAGGGGCCCAACCTTTGACCGCTATTGTCCTCTAGCGGACCACCCTACGACTGCCATTATCCTCATCTCTGTGTGCGTAACGACCTTCTCTTTTACTGCTTGGTTTACCTAGCGGCCGAGCGATGGATCCCGTATGCCCGGATGTGTCGTTTCCCGTCGTTTCGATTTCTGTATATCTTGGCTTGACCTTGTGGTTTGCCGTTCCCGTGGATATCTTTTGGTGTCCTATGAGGGCTATGACCACGTTATAAGGTAGCCAGGAGTTTCTCTTGTTTTGAAGTAGGGTTCTCTTTCCTATCGTAGAGTCGTCATTATCTTGTTCCGGTCAACCCGGTGTGACCAAGGGGTTGATAGGTAACCTTGAGTGTGTCTCGACGGTTCTTTCCAGTTCGAGACATGGTTCTGGATGCCTTGAGGTGTTGTCTCACCTCGATTTGCATGTCCAGATGTGCTCAGGGTCTTGGTGTTCCCTCATGTCCACGTGTGTCATTTTACACGGTCATGTCGTTTCCTCTGGCTTTAGATTAGACTGATTGGTATCTTGTTCCGCTTTGCGCAACGATCTTGACTCCGAGTCATGAGACTCAAGGATTGTTGTAGTAGTAGGTCCAGTTGCCTTGTCCTGAGTCTGTCGGCAGTTGTCTTGCTGCCTCGATGCTTCGTAGTACGTGCGATAGTGCTTCCTGGCTTGTCAGTACTACAACACTCGTGTTTCGGAGTTTCTATGTCTAGTGAGCCTCCACTAGTCGTAGCTGTACGACCTCGAGTGTCGGTCCACCTGGGAGTAGGTGGTATGGCAGTTCGTAATATACACTTTTTTAAGCTAGTTCTGTGGGCCCCTGCTTAACGGTAGCGTCCTGCTGGGGGGGAAAACTAGCTAGAGGCCTGGCTCTAGGCAAGAGTCGGTGTGTACACACATGGTCAGGGGCGTTGGACTGGCACCGACGGGCGTGAGCCTGACTAGTCACTCGTTACTGTAGTTTCATATTCTATTCAGATAGTGTCCTCGTCTCTGTCGTCTTGTAGACAGCGTAGACAGACACTTGTAGGCGCAACATAAGACGTCAGTGGACGCAGCTGGCTGTTCTTCTAGTGAGGGGGTGCTTCCGTCACGTGACACGTGACTCTCACGTTTCTTGTGTGTCGTGACCTTTCTGGGTTAGCCCTCTCGTGGTCTTGCCCGAGGTTAGTGTTGTGTCGTGTGCACGACGTTCTAGTCGTGTGTGTGTGTGGTCGTGTCTAGAAGAGCATGCACGATAATCGAGTCATGTATGCTTTAGGGCATCTATGTCTATCTAGATCTTTTCTAGGCTTTTTGCCTATCATTGTGGGCCCGACAGATCGGCAACTCCTGACTTTGTCAGATCAGAGTTCGCCTTCCTGTTGCTGTCTGGAGTAGTTCAGGGAGCCGAGGCTAGTTCGGCGGCCGCACTTGTTCAGTGCGGCTTCTTTTCCCTTTTCTTTTAGCTATTCCTACTCCTTCAGTTCTGGTTTTCTTTTACAGCCTTGTAGTTTAGTTTTCCTGCTTTACTACTCCTGCTATTTGTTGTTCCGTGTTACTGCGTTATTTTTCAGTGGGGATCCGCGTGACCCCTACTGGGCCAGTGACACGAGGCTCACCCCTGCTTTTCAGGTGGGTGGCGTCGTTCTGCTTCCACGGTTCCTTGTGTGGCGTGTCCGTAGCTTCAAGCGGTACCTGCGTCAGGCTTCCCCCAACTTCAGTGTACGTTCTCTTTCTGTTGACTGTACTACTTGTCTTTCCTTTGGACTGGACTCTGGTATATTTGTTATATTGAAACTGTTAATTAAAAAGTAATTTTATTTCTGCTACTTTAGCAAACCGATCTAATGAAATCTAATTGCTTACTGTTATATCTCTGTGGCTTCAATGTACTACACGACATTCCTGTTTCCCTTCGGAGCTTTACAGCTCTTGGGAGGCTTCACGGGTTCCAAGCGGTATCGGGTTTACTCGGTAGTCCTATCGGGTATATCCGGTATCGGGATCTAGGTCGTCACAGTTGGTATTAGAGCATTGTTGTGTGAAGTACATGGGAATCTGAGATATACAGTATCCAGAGTCCTTAAAGTCCAGTACAGTCTTTCGCTGGCATAGGTTTCGTGATTCCTTGTCGTTTTGTTTTCCCAATAGCTGTTGTCTTGGCATGGGGGTCCTGTCTCCTTTCTTGTGAGACGTAAGCGACGTTGCCTTGCTTCAGAGGTGTCAGACTTGTGTTCACTTGTGTGTCATGCTCGTTCCTTGGATCGACTTCCTTAGAGATCAAGAGTGTGTGCTTGTGATGATGGTCTGGCGATGCCCCTCTGAATTGTGTTTCTCGAGATTCATGTTGTTTGAAGTTGTGTCTTGGGGTTGTTCTTCCCTACTTCTCCTTTGCTAGTCCTTAAATTTCGAGGATGAAATTTCATAAAGGAGGGGAGGATGTAATGCCCTGGATTCTTATCGGATTTTTATTAGGTCTTTCGGATCCTTTTCGGAGAGTTTCGGATCATTTTTGTGGGTCCTGAGTTGAGTTTTATGATCCATGTGGGTTTTTCTCTCGTACTAGTTACGGAACCCTACGGTGAGTTTATTTCTCAGTTCATTGACTCGAGGATATTACAGCAGCGATGTACTCTTTGAGAGGATCGTTTCGACTATTTTTGCATATTTTTCTAAATTAGTGGATTTTCGGGCCAATTATGAAATTTTCAAAAATTAGAAAAATTCCTAATTTTCCTTCTTTTTATTTCTTCTTCCTCTCTCCTCCCTCTCATTTCTCACGACCCTCTCTTTCTCTTCGTCCTCTCTCGTCTCTAGGCCGTTCGACGCGGGGCGCACGACCGTGGAGAGCTGGCCGAGGCGGGGACGCGATGGAGTGATCGGGAAGCGGGATGGAGCGTGACGCGGCGCGATTCCTCGGTGGATTCAAAGCTGGCGCAGTTTCGTTCGTGTGACATTTCTGGCACGGTTTAGTCGCTTCAGCGCATGGTTTCTTTAGTGGAGGTAGGGAGACGGATCACCTACTTCTCCTACACTTTTTCCTGCAGTTTCATGTTGTTCGATGCTAGAACGGGCGAGTTTAGGCTCGTTTAGGTAAAACTGTGATTTTAAGAGTTCGTAGGGTTCACCGGAAAACGGCGACCGTTTTTAGTTAAATTGGTATCAAACGAACCCTCGGGATGTCTAGATCCCATTCCTATATGTTTCATCGTGATTGGTCGTCATTCGAGGCCGGTAGGAGTCCGGGAACCCCGGTGACCCAATTTGGGTCGATTCATTGGAATCGCACGTTTCTCATGAACGAATGGTTTCATGCGACCCTTCCGGCTTGTGGAAGGTGTTTTTCACCGTCTATGATTGTTTCCCTTGCGTTTAGACGCGAATGGGGCGTGGGACGTCAGAGATCGGCCTTTTCCCTAGTTTTCCCGCCGTATCGCTTTGGCGGGCATTCCAGTGACCGCTACAGGTCTCAGGCGGCCCCACGATAGACCGCCATATCCCTTGGCGTGTTGGTCAGTTCGAGGTTCGGTAAGGGTGGCGGCCCAACCTTGGTCTGCCTCTTGCCTCTGGCGCCCCTGTGCCGGTGCGCCATAGCTTCGCTGTTTCTCGAAGTTAGTGTCTATCAGTTCATTCTGGCGGTTCTAGCTCTGACCGCCAGAGTGTTGTGGCGCGCCTTCCTTAGGCCGCCACATGTTGTTTGACCGGGTCAGAGGTTTATGTCGGTTGGCTCTAGCGGCCCAACCTTCATGTGTTTCTTTGTTGTAGCGCCCCTTCCTTCGGCCGCTACAGTCCGTGCGTCTTAGGTCAGTACCTTAGGGCGGTTTGTGTGGCGGTCCATTCTTAGACCGCCAAGTCCATGTAGCGCGTCTATCTTAGACAGCTGGGTGGTTTGACTAGGTAGGTCGGTGTGAGAGTTGACTGGTGTTGGCGGCCTCACCTATGACCGCTACAGTCTTCTAGCGGCCCAACCTTTGACCGCTACTGTCCTCTAGCAGACCAGCCTACGACCGTCATTATCTTCGTCTCTGTGTGCGTAGCGACCTTCTATTTTACTGCTTGGTTTACCTAGCGGCCGAGCGATGGATCGCATATGCCCGGATGTGTCGTTTCCCATCGTTTTGATTTCCGTATATCTTGGCTTGACCTTGTGGTTTGTCGTTCCCATGGATATCTTTTGGTGTCCTATGAGGGCTATGACCACGTTATAAGGTAGCCAAGAGTTTCTCTTGTTTTGAAGTAGGGTTCTCTTTCCTACCGTAGAGTCGTCATTGTCTGGTTCCGGTCAACCCGGTGTGACCCTGGGGTTGACAGGATACCTTGTGTGTGTCTCGACGGTTCTGTCCAATTCGAGACATGGTTCTGGATGCCTTAAGATGTTGCCTCACCTTAGTTTGCGTGTCTGGATGTGCTGAGGGTCTTGGTGCTCCCTCATGTCCCTGTGTGTCATTTTACGCGGTCATGTCGTTTGCTCTAGCTTAGGATTAGACCGATTGGCGGCTTGTTCCACTTTGCGCAACGATCTTGACTCAGAGTAATGAGACTCAAGGATCGTTATTGTAGTAGGTCTAGTTGCCTTGTCCTGAGTCTGTCGGTAGTTGTCTTGCTGCCTCGGTGCTTCGTAGTACGTGCGACAATGCATCCTGGCCTGTCAGTACTACAGCACTCGTGTTTCAGAGTTTCTGTGTCTAGTGAGTCTGCAATAGTCGTAGCCTTACGACCTTGAGTGTCGGTCCACCTAGGAGTAGGTGGTATGGCATTTCCCGATATATGGTTTTTTAAGCTAGTTCCGTAGGACCCTACTTAACAGGAGCATCCTGCTGGGGGGGAAAACTATCTAGAGGCCTAGGTCTAGGCAAGAGTCGGTGTGTGCACACGTGGTCAGGGGTGTTGGACTGGCGCCGACGGGCGTGATCCTGACTAGTCACTCGTTACTGTAGTTCTTGTTCTGTTCAGACAGTGTCCTCGTCTCTATCATCTTGTAGACAGCGTAGATAGACACTTGTAGGCGTAGCATAAGACGTCGGTGGACCCAGCTGGCTGTTCTTCTAGTGAGGGGGTGCTTCCGTCACGTGACATGTGACTCTCGCGTTTCTCGCGCGTCGTGACCTTTCCAGGTTAGCCCTCTCGTGGTCTTGCCTGAGGTCAGTGTTGTGTCGTGTGCACGACGTTCTAAACGTGTGTATGTGTGGTCGTGTCTAGAAAAGCATGCACGACAATCGAGTCGTGTATGCTTTAGGGCGTCTATGTCTGTCTTGATCTTTTCTAGGCTTTTTGCCTATCTTTGTGGGCCCGACAGATCGGCAACTCCTGACTTTGCCAGATCAGGGTTCGCCTTCTTGTTGCTGTCTGGAGTAGTTCAGGATGCCGAGGCTAGTTCGGCAGCCGCGCTTGTTCAGTACGGCTTCTTTTCCCTTTTCTTTTAGCTATTCCTACTCCTTCCGTTCCGGTTTTCTTTTACAGCCTTGTAGTTTAGTTTTCCTGCTTTACTACTCCTGTTATTTGTTGTTCCGTGTTACTGCGTTACTTTTCAGTGGGGATCCGCGTGACCCCTACTGGGCCAGTGACACGAGGCTCACCCCTACTTTTCAGGTGGGTGGCGACGTTCTACTTCCGCGGTTCCTAGTGTTGCGTGTCCGTAGCTGCCAGCGGTACCTGTGTTGTGCTTCCCCCGACTTCAGTGTACGTTTTCTTTCTATTGACTGTACTGCTTGTCTTTCCTTTGGACTGGACTCTGGTATATTTGTTAAATTGAAACTGTTAATTAAAAAGTAATTTTATTTCTGCTAGTTTAGCAAATCGATCTAATAAAATTTAATCGATTACTGTTATATCTCTGTGGCTTCAATGTACTACACGGCATTCCTTTTTCCCTTCGGAGCTTTACAGCTCTTGGGAGGCTTCACGGGTTCCAAGCGGTATTGGGTTTACTCGGTAGTCCTATAGGGTATATCCGATATCTGGGATCTGGGTCGTCACATTTTCCTTCCTTGGTATCAAATATAGGAAGCATCTTACCATAATTTCATCTCTGCACGCTTGCAAACTAATTTCGCAAGGATGCGTAGCTTTTCTTGCTTTCGTAATCCTCACCGAATCCAAGGAAATCATCCTAGAGGATATTCCTATTGTCAATTAGTTTCTCGATTTATTTCCATCGGATTTACCCGATTTACCACCCGAAAGGGAAGTAAACTTCTTTATTGAACTCATTCCTGGAGCAACACCTGTTTTAATAGCTCCCAACAGGATGTCCCCCACAAAACTCAAGGAATTAAAGAAACAGCTTCAGGATTTATTAGACAAGGGTTTCATTCGACCTAGCACATCCCCCTAGGGTGCGCCAGTTCTATTTGTTAAAAAGAAGGATGGATCTCTCATGCTGTGTATCGATTACTAGTGACTGAATCAGCTTACTATCAAGAATAAGTATCCGTTGCCGCGTATCGATGACCTCTTTGGTCAGCTTTCAGGAGCAGAATATTTTTCCAAAATAGACCTCAGGTCTGGTTATCATCAGCTCAAGATTAAAGATGGAGACATTTACAAAACTACTTTTAGGAGTAGATATGGCCACTATGAATTCGTTGTAATGCCATTCGGGTTAACCAATGCCCCGGCAGCTTTTATGCAACTTATGAATAATGTCTTCAGGCCTTATCTGGACCAGTTTATTGTCGTCTTCATTGACGATATTCTTATTTACTCCAAGACTAAGGAAGGGCATGAAGAGCACTTAAGGATAGCCTTACAAATGCTGAGAGAGCACAAACTCTATGCAAAGCTTAGTAAGTGCGAGTTCTGGCTTAAGGAGGTTTCCTTCCTTGGCCATATTATCTCAAAGGAAGGAATCGCTGTAGATCCTTCTAAGATAGAAGCTGTTAAGAAATGGAGCCGGCCAACGACTGTATCAGAAGTAAGAAGTTTTCTGGGTCTGGCTGGATATAATAGGTGATTTATTAAAGATTTCTCAAAGATCGCCGTTCCTTTGACTCGACTCACAAGAAAGGAGAATCCTTTTGTATTGTCGAAGGGCTACGAAGAGTGTTTTCAAACTCTTAAAGATCACCTTACTACAGCCCCTATTTTAACAGTGCCCGTTGAGGGTGGTGGTTTTGAAGTCTATACAGATGCGTCTGGCATTGGCCTAGGATGCGCCCTTATGCAAAATGGAAAGGTGATTTGTTACTCATCAAGACAGCTGAAACGTCATGAAGAAAATTACCATGTGCATGATCTGGAGTTAGCTGCGATTATATTCACATTAAAGATTTGGCGACATTACCTTTATGGGGAGAAATTCACTATTTTTTCAGATCATAAAAGTCTAAAATATCTCCTTACCCAGAAGGAGTTAAACATGCGACAACGTAGATGATTGGAGTATCTCAAGGACTTTGACTTCACTATTCAATATCATCCAGGGAAAGCAAATACTGTAGCAGATGCTCTTAGCAGGAAGCCAATGGCAACACTAGCAAGCCTCAGAGAAGGTATGACTTGTCTTATCAAAGATTTCTCTCACTTAAATCTTGATATTGACAGGGGAAAAGATTTATGTATAATTGCCAATATAAGATCTCAACGTACATTAATTGAGTGTATAGTCAAATTGCAAGAGAATGATCCTACATTAATGGAAATCAAGGATAACATTGATCAAAGATCGGAATTATCTATCTCACATGATTGAAGACTATTATTTAAGGATAGAATTTGTGTGCCGAATCATGATGACACTAAGAAATTGATCATGGAGGAAGCGCATAAATCAAGGTATGCTATTCATCCTGGTGCTACCAAGATGTATCAAGACTTAAAAAGGAACTTTTGGTGGCCTAATATGAAAAGAGAAGTAGCAGAATTTGTGTCCCGCTGTCTCACTTGTCAGTAGGTAAAGGCAGAACATTCAAAACCCGTTGGGAAATTACAACCATTAAATATTCCTGAATGGAAATGAGAAAGCATAGGGATGGATTTCATCATGGGTCTACCTAGGACAAAAGGAGGACATGATGGTATATGGGTAATCATAGACCGATTGACTAAATCTGCACATTTTCTACCAATCAAGAGTCGATGGTCTGTGGAGGTACTAGCAGCATTATACATGAAGGAGATTGTCAAATTACATGGTGTTCCAGCCACCATCATATCTGATCGAGATCCTCGGTTTACATCACAATTCTAGAAGGCTCTGCAACATTCTTTAGGGACCCGATTGAATTTTAGCATTGTATTCCATCCACAAACTGATGATCAAACTGAAAGAAAAAATCAAGTGGTGGAAGATATGCTCAGGGCTTGTGCTATTGACTTTGGAGGAAGTTGGCACGATCACTTGCCTCTAGTGGAATTTGCATACAACAATAGCTACCAAGCTAGTATACAAATGGCACCGTTTGAAGCTTTATATGGCAGAAGCTGTCGTTCGCCTATTTGTTGGAATGAAGTAGGAGAAAGATAATTTCTCGGTCCCGACATCATTAGGGATACTACCGAGAATATAATACTTATTCGGGAAAGACTTCGTATAGCCCAAGACAGACAAAAGTCCTATGCTGATAATTGAAGGCGCGACTTGGAATTCCAAGTAGGAGACCATGTATTTCTTAAGGTTTCTCCGGGTCGAGGTATTCGAAGATTTGGTATTAAGGGCAAGCTTACTCCAAGATTCATTAGCCCCTTTGATATTCTTGAAAGGGCTGGTGAAGTTGCGTATAGAATAGCTTTGCCGCCGCAATTATACGAAGTACATGATGTATTTCACGTCTCAATGCTCAAGAAGTATGTACCTGATCCATTCCATGTCATTACTTATGACAACTTGGAAATTAAAAAGGACTTGACATATGAGCAAAGGCCAGTCAAGATTATTGAACGAGAAGTACATCAACTGCGGAATAAAACTATCCCTGTGGTTAAGATCCAATGGACAAAAGCAGGAGAAACATGGGAAACAGAAGAAGCTATGCGCAAAAGATTTCTAGAATTATTTGAATGTAAGTACACTCTCCATAAATCCATGCATTGAATTTGGGGACAAATTCTTTTTAAGTGGGGGAGGGTGTAACACCCGAGAATTTTCTAAAATTTTTTGGATTTAAAATATAATTATATTAATTATTAAAGCATTTAAGGGGTTATTAAAAGGCATTATGGGGAATTAAATCTAATTAATTAGGCGCTACATTAATCCAAGTGGATTAGGCCCATCCAATAAACTCAACAGGCCCAAAAAGAATACTTTGAACTTTACCACATGTTCTAGAAGCTAGGAATGAACTTAATCACGGAATTAATGAGATATTACTTCATGGAATATAAATAAAAGGATAATATTAGGGATAATATCAAAAGAGTTTGAAATATTTAAAATTCGGTGCTCACAGCATAAAACGGTCTATCGCGAGACCGCTAACGGGATGTAAACGGTCGTCCAATGACCGCTAACGACTACAGATTCCGTGAGAGAAGGAAAAACGTGAAAAGGTTGGGTTTTTAGCATCCAAATCATCTAGGATCGACCCTATCAGCTAATTAGATAGGTCTACAAGGATTGTAGATTGAATTGAAAGTCTAATTTGGACTCTAAGTTCGTTCTAATCCTCAAACCCTAGTTCAAACCTATAAATAGATCCCAGATTTGGCCTGTGCGACCCTTACTTTTGGCACACGTGGAACTCAGGTAAGGAGGACGAATTAGTGGTAAGTTTTTTCTAGGAATATGTTTATTTTAGATAGAACTAACTACTCTCCAATTTTCGTGATATGACATTAAGCCTACAAGAAGTTAGAGTCTTCTAAAGTTGCTGACTCTACTTTAAGAACTCAGGAATTAGAGCATCCGACCCAAGAAGATCAAGGAATTCAGAGCCTTAAACAAGGTATTTAGTGAAAGTGTCTTTAGAACTTTATGTTCTCCTTCATATCGTCTGTCTACCCTCAAAATTTCATGTCCATAGGTCAAGGGAATCAGGAGATAGAGGGACGTGGAGTTGCTGATTTAGAGCAAGAAAGTGCAGAAACTAGGGCTTGATTCTAATCAAAAATTTGAAGTCTAGGAGCACTATTAAAGGTAGGTTATCTCATGATAGGCTCAAATTTTATGTCAGGAATAAAAGCCATCTTGTTTCATTCATTTTCATGCATTATATCTTGCGAATTTCATGTTTTACTTGGGACTATGCATCTAGTTTAGTCTTCATGCATAATACTTAGCCTAATGAAGAGAAAAATGGAATTTCTTGTTATTTATAGAAACCTATGCATATAGTTGGCTTATATATGACCTATCATGATTATGAAGGTTTATACATGTTGATTTCCATGCATGATGGATCTTAGATTAGTATATTATATTATTTTCATTGTACTCGGATTAATATAGGAAGAAACGGTCTTCTTTCTAACCACCAGAGAGCTATCGCGGTCGTACGATAGACCGTTAACAGTAAAGTGACGGTCCAGTATTGACCGTTTTCTATTTATGATTTTGTAATATTGGTAATCCAAACCATATTGCAGAATTAACCCTAGTTAATATATATTAAGCCTAGTTAACTAAGTTTAAGCCTGATTTAATTACATGTTTTATATACTTAGTTGATTTCTTTGATTGGCATAATGGATTTCATGTTTTCATGTACATTGGTATTATTTTTAACTTATGTTAATTTGTGTCCAAAAATCATATACTCTTGTAATAAATATTTGTTCAAATGATAGATGATTCATGATTACTGTTTTAACATGGTTTTACATGATTCTCTTTCTCATCTAAGAGTCATTTTCATAAGTACATGGCACATATTTCGGTATGTTGTCATTAGTTACACTTTTACATTAGGAACACAATCTTGGACATGATGACATCTCCTTTGGATATTCCTTCCAATGGACTAAGAAATCTTGCTTCAAGGCATCTGTAATTCTCTGCGAGCTTGGGATTCCCACTAGGACACTGAGTTGGTTGTACCATTAAAGCCCAATTGACTAGAATGCACTTATACCGATGTTTCATATTTCTAGAATTAGCGGCCTTCTGGTTGAGCGCCAATGACTGCTAGCGGGCCTACACTTGACCGCTAACGGATCCTAAACGGTACTCTGCTAGACCGCTAAAACTCTAGAGGTTTGGTTTTATATATTGAATTGTCTTATCGTTAACGGTCCTGTACTAGACCGCCAGGCACAAGACGGTCCAGTAAATGACCGCTAGCGTTCTGCGTTTGATTAACCCGAGGTTTGACTCAAGGGTTGATTTTCCTAAGTTCTAGATGATCGAATTGATTATCTAGAACCTGTCACATTATTCCAAAGATACCTAAGTAATTTTGAGAGATTAAAGAATGTACTGTTATGCTGCTGCTTTTTTTTCATGGCATAACCTTATTATTAAATATATTTATTGAAATCTCTTATTCTCAATAGAAGCATTCTTATTTTTGGTTACTTTATCATGGAACTATAATTGAAATTGTACATTCTTGGCCATATTATTGCTATAAACGTGGAAGTAGCTTGATTTATACTTGAAGATGCAGTTCGAGCACTGATTGTGTTCAAGGGCTGTATGCTAGTCCCCTCGACTGATTATCGGAAACATACTATATAAACCATGGGGTATGATGCTACTGGCGTCGCATTGCACTGGGAGTACTTTCTTTATAAAAAAGTGAAAAACCATGGGAACATGGATGAATATCCACATAAATTCATGAAGTACTTGTTACTAAGTGAAGAGTACATTCTTGCTTGTTACATGACTTTATAGTGCATAGCTTTTAAGGTTATGAAAAGTACATTCTTGTTACATTCTTGTTCATGAAAGGCCATAATTATATTCTTGCTTGATCATACTTGCTTAATCATATTCTCAATCTATCTTGTTACTTTGGCTTTATTCATATGATTCATCGTATTGCATGATTTATCTTATTCTCTAGAGCTAAAATATTAATTACTTTAATATTACCAATCATGTTGATACGAAGATACCTACTGGATAAGTGTGCTCATTACCTACTTTCTCAATGTTTCAGGAAATACTAGTGAATAGGATTCGGATTACTCAAGTAGCGGGTCGAGAGCGATTGAAAAGTGTATGGATTCGAGAGAAGACTTAGAATGTCAAATATGTCTAGATTGAGTCCATATATGAATTTTATTTTTATTGAGTCTAGAGGGAATTGAGTACTCATGTATTGGAATTTTGATTATATGAAATAAAGATGAAGGTTTGATTAAATAATTGTGCAATTACTTTGTGTGATCGTTATTGCGCTCTGATTATATTGCTTGCTCGAGGCATACTAACCAGCTGTTCACATTACCGATTATTTCCGCTACATAATCTCGGGATGTGACAACGAGGAAGAGTCTCGGGAGGGTCTGGGGTGTGGATCTCATCCCCGGACTGAAAGGGTAAAGCTGAGGTGGGGGTGTGGATATTATCCCCGGATCGTCGGTTAATATTTCAAAGGTAGGCACCTAACCTCAAATTTAGGGGTCAATGATGTATTAGAATGATTTCAAACATATTTTCTACACTTTAAAGAGGGACTAAGGGCCTGTGGGGACCACCACCATGTTCATTTTTGGTTTTTGTTTTCAACAAGTTTTGGACTTCCATAAGATTCCTCTGAGTCTTTAGGGTCAGTTCAGTCTCTGGGCAGGTCTGTGCACATATAGTAAAGTCCCAAGTAAGGTCGATGCACATACTATGCAAGACCTAATTAAGGTCGATGCACATTTGAGGAAGTTCATGGTAAGGTCGATGCACATGCTATTATAGCCTTTGGACAGGTCAGAGCATGTAAAGGTAAGGTCGAAGCACATCCTATTATCACCTTTGGGCAGGTCTGAGCATGTCAGGGTAAGGTCTGTGCACATCCTGTTATGGCCTTTGGATAGGTCTGAGCATGTCCAGGTAAGGTCGATGCACATTCAGTTATAGCCTTTGGGCAGGTCTGAGCATGTCAGGGTAAGGTCGATGCACATCCTGTTATGGCCTTTGGGCAAGTCTGAGCATGCCTAGGTAAGGTCGATGCACATCCTGCTATAGCCTTTGGGCAGGTCTAAGCATGTCCAAGTAAGGTCGATGCGCATCCTGTTATGGCCTTTGGGTAGGTCTGAGCATGTCAGGGTAAGGTCGATGCACATCTTGTTATGGCCTTTGGATAGGTCAAGGCATGTCTAGGTGAGGTCGATGCACATCATATTATAGCCTTTGGGTAGGTCTGAGCATGTCAGGGTAAGGTCGATGCACATCTTGTTATGGCCTTTGGACATGTCTGAGCATGTCCAGGTAAGGTCGATGCACATCCTGTTATAGCCTTTCGGTAGGTCTGAGCATGTCAGGGTAAGGTCGATGCACATCATGTTATAGCCTTTGGGCAGGTCTAAGAATGCCTAGGTAAGGTCGATGGACATCCTGTTATAGCCTTTGGGCAGGTCTGAGCATGTCCAAGTAAGGTCGATGCACATCCTGTTATAGCCTTTGGGCAGGTCTGAGCAGGTCCAAGTAAGGTCGATGCACATCCTGTTATAGCCTTTGGGCAGGTCTAAGCATGTCCGAGTAAGGTCGATGCACATCCTGTTATACCCTTTGGGTAGGTCTGAGCATGTCTAAGTAAGGTCGATGCACATCCTGTTATAGCCTTTGGGTAGGTCTGAGTGTACCCTGGATTATTATCGGATCATTCAGATCCTTATCGGAGTGCTTTCGGATAGCTTTTGTGGGTCCTGAGTTGAGGAAATCTCTCTTTGACGACTTGAAAATCCACAACTTGCTCTTGCGGAAGAGAAAAGAACCAATCCTGAGCCGGGCCGACCAACGATAGACCGAATAAATAGGACATCAAGCGTTGGTCATGTCGGAATTGGGCCGACTCATAAATGAACTCCTTCAAGTGCACATAGGGGTTACCAACTCCACCATAGTGACGATAAGTAGAAATTTGTGAACGCGGTGGAAGCTGAAGACCTTGGAATGCAAATGGGACACTCAAACAAGATTGGGAATAAATTTGACGTTGAAGTTCATCAAGCTGACGTTGGGCTTGAGCAATCATCTCCTCAATGGGGAGAGATCGGGAAGGATGCAAGTTAGCCTGAGCAAGAGATTGTGTATTTGGACCAGGGTTATGATATTGGGCGGGATAAAGAGATCCGGACTGAGAAGAAGGAAAGCTGATTTTAGGAGTGGAAGAATATGTGGACCTGGAAGGATCATGAATGTGGGAATAATAACTGATTGGGCCAGCAGTAACATGGGTAGAAGGAGCGGACCTATTAAGAGAAGTAGGCCCATTAAGGGAATAAGAAGGCCCGCTAAAGAAAGGGGGCCCATTAAAAGATGGAGGCACATTGAAGGAATAAGGCCCACTAAGAGACTGGGACCCAGTAAAGGAAGATGGGTCACTCAAGAAAGATGACCCATCAAAGCAATGAGACCCATTAGATGAATGGAGCTCGTTATGAGGGTGTAGCCCATTAAGATGATTAGCAATGACTTTCTTAGCCTGGACCGGGTCCATTTGGCTAACAAGAGGTGATGAGTGGGCCATGAGATTCGCTTGTGAGTCGGAAGGGCCAAGAGGAGATGGGCCCGTGTGGAAAGAGGAATCCACACGGGAATAGGAAGATGGGGATGAAGATGGGTAATATACAAGAGAAAAATGGCGCTCCATGAAGGTAAATAGAGATTTTATACAGGAAAATCAAGGAAATACAATGAGGGAAGTAAGGGCTCAAGGATCAAGGAGGGGGACTGACTCAATAATGCAAAGGAAAAAGAAAAGAAAAAGAAACTTAGGACAATGAGACTAGACAAATGGACACACAGAATGGACTAGTCTAAATGGGTCTAACAACAAAACCTATATGGATGATCGGGGATGCAACACAAAATAACACAAGTGGGTTGGGTCAAGCCCAAACAACACAAACAATATGAAGGATTTCACCCAAGTCAAACAAGATAATATGATGGGAAGTATTTTATTGTCAAAGTTTTGGGTGGGCCTTTTAATGATTTGAATTGAGATTAATTCCCTCAAGATAGGTGTCCTATAGGCAATAAGGTCCAAAATTTGGTTTGACTATGGTTAATTCTTTCACAATGTATGCAAATGAAGGCCTATGTGGTGGAAAGGTACAACCGGCCCGACATCTGTGTGGTAATCCACGGCTCGTGGGGACTTGCAGAGGTCCCGGATAAGATCACCTAGTCGAGCCCAAGGAATATGGGAGTGAGAGGATCACTTAGCAATAAAATTTACCTCCCAGTGGTCTGGTGGTCCATCCCATCAGTCACTAGGCAGGGCTTTTTGAAAAAAAAAAGAGAGGATCACTTACCGAGGGGGAATGCAACTACAATATGCCAATATGCATGATCCTATGTGCACCGGGGTGCATGCAATTTCTAGCCTAAGTCTAGCAAATCAAGACAATTATGAAATCATGCTAACATCACAAAAATGCACGAAATATGTAAACCAGTATAAATAACAATGATGCAAGGCCTAAAATAGGGACAACTACGCACTAAAGGATAAGAAAAATCATCAAAGGACAACGTACCTTTGTGTTTGCCCCCGGACCTACAAGTGAGTTTTATGCATAAAATGCAAAAATGAAGGCAATATTTAAGTAGACAAATGAAGTCCAATGCATGCAAATAATATATGGATGTAAAGATAATATAAAAGACTACACAATGGACCCAAAAAATTGGCAGAACAGACCCTGGAAGGCAATATACAACAGCAAACAAAATGGCCCTGTGAATCTATCCCGAATCTACCTACAAACTAGATGCAAAAATACAAAAATAGAGGCAATTTTTAAATATGTAAATGATGTCCAAATGATGCAAACTCTATATGTATGGAAATACAATACAAAGGACAACATAATGCAACAAAAATCACCTCAATCTGACGTCTGGAGACAAAGTTATGCCTAAATGAACAAGGCCACTGTGAATCTGTCTCGAATCTACCTACAAACTAGATGCAAAAATATAAAAATGGAGGTAATTTTTAAATATGCAAATGATGCCCAAATGATTCAAACTCTATATGTATGGAAAGAGAATACAAAGTTCTACACAATGGGCCCAAGAACAGGGCAATCTGACCTCGGGAGGCCACTTAAATCGTCCAAGAAAGATGCCCCCGTGAACCTGTGTGCAGACCGCATGCAAGCTAAATGTATAAAATAAAAAAATGGAGACAATTTTTAGATATGCAAATGATGTCCAAATGATGTAAACTCTATATGTATAGAAAGAGAATACAAAGGACATCACAATGTAATGAAAATCAGCCCAATCCGACGTCGGGAGGCAAAGTTATGCCCAAATGAATAAGGCCCATGTGAACAGAAATCTTGCCCGGTCAGAACCACTAAAAGGTCCCTGGATGACCATTTTTACCCTATGAGCGATCTACAAGATGATTCAAAGGAAGAAGAAGAGGAAGAAGTGGACCCCTGAGTGCACAATCGACGGCCCTTGAACTTGTGCCGCCACCTCTTCTTGGTAGAAATCTCCTTGAAATGAATCTATCTGACATGGACTCGGGCCTTCAGGCTTCTTAATCTACAATGTTTTCTCAAATAGCAGGCCCATCTGGCGGACTTCCTAACCCTTCTTTGAACATGCATCCTTGTTGGGGCAGTTGCCCCTAAACATCTGGTGCTAACAACATGTGGACATCCTTGAGCAAATGACTCCTTAGAAGGATGAATATCAGAAAACCATGGAGTTTTGTCTCTCAGCACAAGCAACATGAGATTTGACATCTCCCCTCGGCAATCAGGCACGAAACATAGCTCCCTTTCTAAAAGAGATGGATGAAGCTAAGGGAGATCAATGCGCGGCATTGACGCAGCCGGCATGCTAATAAACTGAGGGAGATTGTGTAGAATGTCCTTGGAAAATCTTGAAAATACGGCCAATTGCCCCTTGAATATGGAATCCATCAGGCTCTTGGCAGCCGTACGAGTTAGCACAATCTGGGTAGAGAACCCTTCCTGGCTAGTGAACTGAACAGCAATAGAGCGAGAAGTAATAACATCATTAATGGTGGACTTCCCGGCAAGCAAAGAGATTGCCACCGGCCTCACTTTAGCAGAAACTGGCACAAGTGCAAGGGAACTCATCTTAGCAACCGCCTCCATAGAAAATACAGGCTTATTATCTCCAAAATAGCCAGGGACTAGGACTCAGACAGGCATGCAGCAAATGAAATCTTGAATCATTAAATGCACAATCGAAACTCGGCTCGGCTCATCATCTCCCTGAGGACTAGATCTGAGGGGCACCAGAGATAGCGCGCACCTGCTCCGTGGGGTGGAAGTATGTGGAGAAGGCTTGGAAGGCGTGGGTGAAGGTTTAGAAGGTGTAGAGGTCTCGGGCGATAGAGGGATAGCAGCGATGATAGGCTCGGGTTGACTTAAAGGAAAAGGTAGAGGCGTAGGAGGAGGTAAAGGCGAAGGTGGAGGTGTAGGAGTAGGCCTAGCCTGCTCAGACTCGGGCAATGATGGCGAAGGAGATGGCAGAAGCGGTGGAGATGATGGTAGTAATGGAAGAGGGGTTGCGAGGAGAGGAGGTAGTGAGGGCGGTGGTGATGGCGGCAGGGATAGCGGAGATGTTGATGTGGTCAATGGAGGTAGTGGAGGTGGTGCTGGTGATGAAAAGGGTGAAGAGGAGGGTCGCGGCGCCCACCGTCGACGTATCGGCACGACCCACCGAGTGGCGTGAAGACTGTAAGTGATGGTAACGGAAATGGAGGAGGAAAGGGTGGCACTTGCCTGAGTAGAGGCTGGGGTGGGTGGATGTTGTGAAGATTGAGTAGAAGATGGTGAAGGTGAGGGGGTAGGGTGAGATGGAGAGGGTGATGAGGTAGGCAACGAGGTAGACAGAAGCATAGGGGAGGAGACAGGTGATGGAGTAGGTGGCGGAGCGGGCATAATGCCAGATAAAGAATTGTAGGGGTGCCCCTGGTCTTGTAGTGGAAACAGCTTCCTAGATGGTGACTACTGCTGTTGCTTGCTGCGGAGATTGAAGATAGCTTCATGCATGGTGGCCCAATCGATCCTCTTATTATCTTCCAGGCCATAAACAAGTTCTTGAAACTCGGGGCAATCCTCAACCAAATGCTCCTGCTGGCGATGGAATTCACAATATTGAAACACATTCCTGGCCGTGGGTCGGCATGGCACAATCGGAGGGAGCTGCAACGTGTGAGCGGCCATCAGAGCCCCAAAAATGTCTGTAAAAGACTCCGGCAACGACAGAGAAGGAGCCTTCTTGGGGCAAGGTGGATGCCGAGAGGTATAAGAAGGTAATGGAAATGGGAGTGGAGAAGGAAGCGGTGGTTGTGAAGGCAAAGGTGTATGGCAACTGGTGGAGAGACTAGGCGGAGGCATATGTGGAGTAGAGCAAGGAGGTATGTAGACGGCATCCACCTGCTCGGGGTGTAGTGTTTCCTTGACCGGAGGGAGGGACGCTTGCGGAGATGAAATGGCGGAGGGCAGACTTGTGGAGGGTTGATATGTGGAAGGATATGGGTATGTGGGAGTGGAAGGCCGACTCATAGAAGGATATGTGGTGGAGGGCTGACTCATGGAAGGTGATGGATAGGAGGCGTATGTGGGCGTAGAAGGTGGAGGGGACTCGGGGTCAAGGGAAACTAAGAGTTGTCGACGGATGAAGTGGGCTCGGCTATACAGCTGCTGCCAGGTGGTGATGTCATTCAAGGCTAAGATGAACTGATACTCGGGCGTTGCATTAGAAATGATCATTTTGATTTGCTCTCCCTCCAGGATATGCCCCGGGACTTGAGCGGCCAAGCGATGCCAGCGGTCGGCAAAGGTAGAGAACTCCTCATCGGGCCTCATCTTCTCATCGGCCAGATCAACTATAGAGTACTTGGGCCCAACCTGGTCTTGATACTGTTGAAGAAATCTCTCTTGGACGACTTGAAAATACATAACTTGCTCTTGCGGAAGAGAAAAGAACCAATCCCGAGCCGGGCCTTCCAACGATAGACCGAATAAATAGGACATCAAACGTTGGTCATGTCGGAATTGGGCCGACTCATAAATGAACTCCTTCAAGTGCACATAGGGGTTACCAACTCCACCATAGTGATGATAAGTAAGAATTTGTGAACGCGGTGGAAGCTGAAGACCTTGGAATGTAAACGGGACACTCAAACAAGATTGGGGATCAATTCGACGTTGAAGTTCATCAAGCTGACGTTGGGCTTGAGCAATCATCTCCTCAATGGGGAGAGATCGGGAAGGATGCAAGTCAGCCTAAGCAAGAGATTGTGTATTTGGACCAGGGTTATGATATCGGGCGGGATAAAGAGATCCGGACTGAGAAGAAGGAAAGCCGATTCCAGAAGTGGAAGGATATGTGGACCTGGAAGGATCATGAATGTGGGAATAAGAATTGATTGGGCCAACAACAACATGGGTAGAAGGAGCGGGCCTATTAAGAGAAGCAGGCCCATTAAGGGAATAAGAAGGCCGGCTAAAGAAAGGGGGCCCATTAAAAGAGCGAGGCACATTGAAGGAATAAGGCCCACTAAGAGACTGGGACGAAATAAAGGAAGATGGGTCACTCAAGAAAGATGACCCATCAAAGGAATGAGGCCCATTAGATGAATGGGGCCCGTTATGAGGATGAAGCCCATTAAGATGATTAGCAATGACTTTCTGGGCCTAGACCGGGTCCATTTGGCTAACAAGAGGTGATGAGTGGGCCATGAGATTCGCTTGTGAGTCGGAAGGGCCACGAGGAGATGGGCCCACGTGGAAAGAGGAATCCACGCGGGAATAGGAAGATGGGGATGAAGAAGGGTAATATACAAGAGAAAAATGGCGCTCCATGAAGGTAAATAGAGACTTTATACAGGAAAATCATGGAAATACAATGAGGGAAGTAAGGGCTCAAGGATCAAGGAGGGGGACTGACTCAATAATGCAAAGGAAAAAGAAAAGAAAAAGAAACTTAAGATAATGAGACTAGACAAATGGACACACAGAATGGACTAGTCTAAATGGGCCTAACAACAAAACCTATATGGATGATGGGAGATGCAACACAAAATTACACAAGTGAGCTGGGTCAAGCCCAAACAACACAAACAATATGAATGATTTCACCCAAGTCAAACAAGATAATATGATGGGAAGTATTTTATTGTCAAAATTTTGGGTGGGCCTTTTAATGATTTGAATTGAGATTAATTCCCTCAAGATAGGTGTCCTATAGGGAATAAGGTCCAAAATTTGGTTTGACTATGGTTAATTCTTTCACAATGTATGCAAATGAAGGCCTATGGGGTGGAAGGGTACAACCGGCGCGGCTTCCGTGTGGGAATCCACGGCTCGCGGGGACGTACGGAGGTCCCGGATAAGATCACCTAGTCGAGCCCAAGGAATATGGGAGCGAGGGGATCACTTACCGAGAGGGAATGCAACTACAATATGCCAATATCCATGATCCTATGCCCACCGGGGTGCATGCAATTTCTAGCCTAAGTCTAGCAATTCAAGACAATCATGAAATCATGCTAACATCACAAAAATGCATGAAAAATGTAAAACAATATAAATAACAATGATGCAAGGCCTAAAATAGGGACAACTAGACACTAAAAGATAAGAAAAATCATCAAAGGACAACGTACCTTTATGTTTGCCCCCGGACCTACAAGTTAGTTTTATGCATAAAATGTAAAAATGAAGGTAATATTTAAGTAGGCAAATGAAGTCCAATGCATGCAAATAATATATGAATGTAAAGATAATATAAAAGACTAAACAATGGACCAAAAGAATAGGCAGAACAGACCCCGAAAGGCAATATAAAATAGCAAACAAAACGGCCCTGTGAATCTATCCTGAATCTACCTACAAACTAGATGCAAAAATGGAGACAATTTTTAAATGTGTAAATGATGTCCAAATGATGCAAACTCTATATGTATGGAAAGACAATACAAAGGACAACACAATGCAACATAAATCACCTCAATCTGACATCGGGAGACGAAGTTATTCCCGAATGAACAAGGCCCCTGTGAATCTGTCCCGAATCTGCCTACAAACTAGATGCAAAAATATAAAAATGGAGGTAATTTTTAAATATGCAAATGATGCCCAAATAATGCAAACTCTATATGTATGGAAAGACAATACAAAGGTCTACATAATGGGCCCAAAAACAGGGCAATCTGACCTTGGGAGGCCACTCAAATCGTCTAAGAAAGATGCCCCCGTGAACCTGTGCGCAGACCGCATGCAAGCTGAATGTAGAAAATGTAAAAATGGAGATAGTTTTTAAATATGCAAATGATGTCCAAATGATGTAAACTCTATATGTATAGAAAGACAATACAAAGGACAGCACAACGCAACAAAAATCAGCCCAATCCGACATCGGGAGGCAAAGTTATGCCCAGAACCACTAAAAGGTCCCTGGGAGGACCGTTTATCCCTCCAGAGGGTTTGGGCGGTACTATAAATGCCATTTAAAGGTTTAGGCGGCCCTACGATAGACCGTGTAACCCTGACAGACCCAAAAATGAACAGAATGATGGAAGAACGTGGAGGAGACTACCCAAACATGCGTGAACACCTTCCCAACATGCAAGAGACTAAAGATATAATGTGATGGGCACTAAGTGTCCCACCGTGATCGCCAAAAAACTGTAGATACAAATGTTTCAATCTATCCCGCCCCCTAACTAAACAATATAAGCATGCATATAAACATGAAATTGCATGAAATGGAAATGGGCGACGAAGAAGAGAAACCTGACTGTGATCGCCACCAAGGTTCTACGGCACCAAAAGGATGATGAAAGGATGAAGATGGCTCCGCGTACCTTGGAAAACATAGAGGAAGACACGGCCTAAAGGGAAGCCACTACAACGTGATCGCGCTTGAAAAGGGACACGGGGAATCGATGTGGGTGACACCTCCTCACCTCCTAGCCGGCTAGAAAGCAAGGGCCTTACATTCTATCAATAGTCTCCTGCAAAACAAAGTCACAAAAGAGAGAAAACCCATTAGAATGTGAAGTGTAGCATGTCCCGAAATGATAAAGTAGTATGAAAGAAAGAGGGAGAACGCACCGGGCGAGGGTTTTTAACCCCTATGAATTGGTGCAAACAAAATGTGGGTGTATTGTGCATGCATAGGATTTAAAATCACAAAAAATGATTCAGAGAATGAGGAGAAAAGTGATGTGCAAAACGGAGAAAAATGTAGAAACGTGCAGAAATAATGCAACTTGTGATGATTTTGAAAAAGTAGGAGATGAGAACTAAGGATTGGAGCAATGAAACTGAGCCCAAAGAGATGAAAATTAAAGCTGATACTTCCCTCTTCGCAGTGGGGTCGAAGGTGTGAGTCGACGATCCGACATGGCTTCGCCTCGAGTCCAAGAAGAACCCCCCGTCGCGCAAGCGAACTGGGCAGGTTTATATAGAGAAATGCTGGAACCTAGAACTTTCTGCTACGATTTCAGAGGACATCATCTACCAAATCTCGAGATCTATGGATCAATCTTGAGATAATAGATAGGATAAGAGCTAGGAACAAATGGGACTCTTTTTGGTGGAAGGATCTGGATGATAGAGTCTATGGAAGGTGGCCCCGGAGCCTAATCTGGAAGAGTTTGTGTGACATGAAAATGCATAAAACCTGATATTGTAGCCAAGATTTCCGCGAATATATTCCACTAAATTTTGAGTTATATGGCTTAAACTTGAGATAATAGTGGTGGCAAGAGACAGAAACAAACGGGAAGTGATTTGATGGAATATTCGAGAAGATAGAGCCTTAGAAAGGTGACCCCGGCGAACAGAAATCAACCTTAGAGTCCAGTGGCGAAGAAAACGGAGTTCAGGAACTTTTGGATTCTTTGGGGTATAAACAGTCGCATGATAGACCGTTCTATGAATGGGGTGGTCTAGGGGTAGACCGGCCAATGAACCAGGGGGCGATCGGGTGACTTTTGACACAAAAATGAATAAACGGTCATCCATAGACCGTTTTTTGACATAAGCGGTCTCAAGAAGACCGTTGTTTGACATTTCAAAATTAATGAAAATAAAATAAAAAAATAATAAAATATTTGACATACTATTCACATGGTCAACTGTTGACCATTTTATTCATTGGGCGGTCCACTAGTGACCGTTTTCATTGGGACAGTCAACTGTTGACCGTTTTATTGCCAGGCTCGCGCGACTTTAGAAATCAGTGAATATCTTGAAAACGGTGTAGAATTTGCAAAAGTGGTAGAAGAAGAAATTGTAGATAACTAAAGGATAAACAACTTTCATGAAGAAAATAAGATGAAAAAATCATCAGAAAAGAGAGAAAATGGGGTGAGAACAAAGAAAAACATTGAGGCTTGAAAATGATGGAGAACTGGATAATGACATAGAAGAAGAAAATGTAGGGCTTTAAAAATGGAACAACTTTTGTGAAGGATACTTAATTAATAGAGGAATGGAAGAGGATGAAAAAGGATAACTTTTTAAGACTATGCAGCGAAAGGGGCCGAATGCTTGAGGGAAGTCGACCTAAATGGGCCGTAAGTCGACTTGGAAAGCTGAAATGTGATAGAATAGGCTCCAAGGCTCTAACAAATAATGATCTCCAAGGCTCAACGGGAATGGAACAATGAAATGGGCTCAAAATCCATCCAAGGAAGGCTCCAAAACAATGGTTAATTTGGGACATCAAAATTGATGAATAAGAGAAATAACGTAACTTGGAGGCTAAAAACGGATGTCAACAACCGCCAATGTGCTGTAGCGCGCCTTTCTTAGGCCGCTACTATCCGTTTGATTGGGTCAATGTTTTAAGTCGGTTGGCTGTGGCGGACCAACCTTCAACCGCCTCTTCGTTGTAGCGCGCCTTCCTTAGACCGCTACAGTCTGGTTGTATTAGGTCAATGTTTTAAGGCGGTTAGTGTGGCGGCTCATGTTTAGACCGCCTTAGTCGGTGTAGCGCGTCTTTATTAGACCACTATGGTGGTTTAACTGGGTAGGTCGGTTCGAGGGTTGCTTGAGTGTAGCGGCCATATCTTTGACCACCATTGTCATCTCGCGGCCCAGTGTAAGACCGCCAGAGTCTTTGCCATGTGTGTGTAGTGGCTTCTTCCTTGACTGCTTGCGTTGCTTAGCGGCCGAGTGATGTACCGCTTGCGTCCCAGAGGATGGTTTACTAGTATTTTGGTTTTCGATTGTCTTGGCTTACCTTGTGGTCTGTCCGTTGTCCCGTGGATGTCTCTTGATGTCCTATGAGGGCTATGACCACGATATAAGGTAGTCAGGCATGCCTTGGTTTCTGTACTGCTGTAGAATCGTTGTCAGGTTCCGGTCAACCCGGTGTGACCCAGTGGTTGACACGTGACCTTGTGTGTGTCTCGACTATTCTGGATAGATCGAGATAGTGGTTCTGGATGCCTTGAGGTATCGTCTTACTTCGGTCTATGTGTCTAGGTGTGCTGAGGGTCTTGGTGATTCCTCAGGTCTCCGTGAGTCATTTTATGTGGATGTGTCGTTTCCTCTGGCTTAGGATTAGACCGATTGGTGGCTTGTTCTGCCGTTATGCGATGATCTTGACTCTGAGTCATGAGACTTAAGGATCGTTGTGTTAGCAGGTCTAGTTGTCCATCCTTAGTCTGTTGGTAGTTTGGTATGCTACCTTTGATGCTTCGTAGTACGTGCGACAGAGCTTTCTTGGCCTATCTATACTCTAGCACTCGTGTTTCTGAGTCTCTGTGTCCAGTGAGCCTCCACTAGTCGTAGCGTGATGACCTCGAGTGTTGGCCCACCTGGGAGTGGTGGTTGAGGCAATTCCTGAGATACGGTTTTTAAGCTAGTTTCCGTGGGCCCCTACTTTACGGTAGCGTCCTGCTGGGGGGGAAAACTAGCTAGAGGCATGGCTCTAGGCAAGAGTCGGTGTGTGCACAAATGGTCAGGGGCGTTTCGACGAACGCCGATGGGCGTGACCCTAACTAGTCACTCGTTACTGGTGTTCCCTATTCCTGAACCTGTTTCTGGTTTAGAGAGTATCTCAGTCTCCGTCGTTCTCGGCGTCTCTAGCGAGATACTTGCGGCGCAGTGTAAGACGTCAGTGGACGCATCTGGCTGTGCTTCTAGTGAGGAGGTGCTTCCGTCACGTGACACGTGACTCTCACGTTTTTCGTGCGTCGTGACCTCTTCGGGTTAGTCTTCTCTTGGCCATACCCGAGGTCAGTGTTGTGTGGTATGCACGATGATATAGTCGTGTATGCTTCGGTGTCTGTGTCTGCCTATGTCTTTTCTAGGGCTTTTGCCTAGTTTCGTGGGCTTTAGCCTTTGGTCTAACGGTTGGTTAACGGATTGGTAACTCCTGACTTTGTGAGATCAGGGTTCACCCTTCTGTCACTGTTTGGAGTAGCTTAGGGAGCCGTGCTTTGCTCGACAGCCGTATTCTCGTTCTTTATGGCTTGGTTTTTTCCCTTTTCTTTTAGCTATTCTACTCTTGCTCTTCTGGCTTTCTTTTACAGCTTTCTAGTTGTAGTTTAGCTTTTCATGCTTTACTACTCCTGTTGTTTTAGCTGTTGTTCCATGTTACTTCATGTTTTTCAGTGGGGATCCGCGTGACCCCTACTAAGCCAGTGACACGAGGCTCACCCCTGCTTTTCAGGTGTTGCGCTCTCCTTCCTTCGCAGTTCCTGGTGTGGCGTGTTCGTGGTTGCCAGCGATACCTGCGCCGGGCCTCCCCCGACCTCAGTGTACGTCTTCTTTTTGTCGGGCTGTACTTGTCTTTCCTTTAGACTGGACTATGGTATAATTGTTAGTTTTAATTGTTAATTAAAAAGTAATTTTATTTCTGCTACTTTAGCAAAACTGATTAGTGAAATTTAATTGCTTACTATTATATCTACGACTTCAATGTACTACACGACATTCCTTCTATCCCATCGGAGCTTTATAGCTCTTGGGAGGCTTCACGGGTTCCAAGTGGTACCGGGTCTACTCGGTAGTCCTATCGGGTATATCCGGTATCCGGAGTCCGAGTCATCACACTGAGCATGTCTAAGTAAGGCTGATGAATATCCTGTTATTGCCTTTGGGCAGGTCTTAGCATGTTTAAGTAAGGTCGATGCACATTTTGGTCCAGGTCGATGCACCTGTGGGTCTGTCCCAATTTCCAGGAACTTAGAAAAGGAGAGTTTTGGGAAGTCATTTTAATTCAAAAACATCTAAAAAATTAGAAAATGGCATAAGGTTAAGTTAGTAACCCACAGTAAAAATTTCATGCTGACAAAAATTTTGCACTTGCAGTTATGAGTAATTTTTCATGAATGTGTAACCTAGAAGATAAACCAGTCCTCTCTTATACAGTAATCTGATCATGCTCATTATGTTGTGATTATTCTACTTGAACGATTGGGAATTATGTCTGTTATATTAAAGTATCATATTACTATTGTAAAATGAGTATGAATGTGAATGCAAACACGATGTGAATGTTATGAATGGAAAACATCAGCTTTCTGTGAGGTAGGACTTCGGTCCCCTCTGCGGGACAGTGAGACATAACGTCGCGGAAGTAAAAGATCCCAGGGGACGGCGAAACATAATGCCCTGGTCAGAAATCTATGGATTCGGCTGGTTCGTTCTGTGGGACGGTGATACATAACGCCACAGAACCCGTGGGACAACAAGACGTAACGCCCTGTGCAGCAGGAGTCTAGGTGGGAGTTTGCACCCAGGTCTGCGCAGTACTCTCTTCATTCGTTTGTGTGTGTGGGCCTCCTATGTTTGCGGCAACTGTTCGGTTCCATGAATAACAAAATGTGAAAACTCGTGAAAATGTGATAATGTGTAATGGTTCATTCACTGGGAATCTTGTTGCCTGCATGGGTATCTTATATGTTAGTAAAAATATGTATTTTCCTCATATGAGTTATTTTAAGTAGATGATAATGAATGGATTATGCTATTATTAAGATCTGAAATATGTGTATAATTTGGTTATAAAGATGCGAGTTAACCCCGGTTTGTTTAGATTGCCTACTTAACGTCACACTCACCCTTTGTGACACACGTTTTCAGGAGACATAGAAGAAGTTGAGGAGGAGGCTGCAGTTGAGGAGTAGTGTTGGTCCTCACTTCAGCTGGGTAGGCTTCGGTGGACTATCTCCCTTATATGTATGGTCATGGGTGGGTGAGCCTATGTGGGCTCAGGTTTATTTTGGAACATCAACTGATATGTACTCATCTTTGAAATATGTACTCTTCTTTGAAAATTTTGAATGGTTGAGATGTTAGTTACATGTCTCGTAATCCGTGGTTTCTCTCTCTCTCATGCGAGTGTATGCATGTATTAAATATTTATGCTTCCGCGGTATGTACGAAGTAATTGATTCGGGGTCCGATTATAAATATATATATATATATATACCCAAAATTTGGGGATCGGATCTCGGGGCGTTACAGATTGGTATCAGAGCAACGAGAGACAAACCATGGTTACAACCATTCCAGATGTTCCATAGTGGAGGAAGTGATAGGTTTGAGAGGGGAAGGGTAGAGTATGTTTGAAACTCTTTAAAACCCTCTCACTTAAACAATTGTATGTTTTTCAGAACCATGCCGCCCCAGGCGGATGAGAGGGGATCGGGGGTAGATGACCCAAATGGGGCGAATGACGGGGCTGTCCATGCTCCTGCAGTTGGCGGCAGATAGGTGCCCAATGCGGGAGTCAACCTGGAGGGGTTCATGCAGAGCTTCCAAGGGCTGATGCTAGCCATGCAGCAACAAATACTGTAGCAGTCCGTAGCCACACCACGTGTCACGCCCCGAGCGCGGAAGGAACTCGGAGACGCGTGACGAGTTTATATCGATCATGTCAATCAGAGCGTTAGTGTATTCAACATAAAGACAGAGTGCGCAAAAGTAGAGATAACCCAATCCTTTATTCAATCACAACCTCAAAAGTACTTCTATTACAATCCATTTAATGAAAGTGCTAAGACTCTATAAAGGGAAAAGTACAACGATTGACTCAAAAATATAGTAAGATAAGACTAGTAGACGCTTGGATAGACGAAGTGGCTCTAATCTCTTCACTCTTGACTTTCCCCATCTGATTGAGTTTCGTCATCGGACTTACCTGAAAAATAGGGGAAAACACTAAATGAGCGAATGCTCAGTAGGAATTATATCTCAAGAGCTAGCTTGCTTTAAGTAAATTACATGTTACATGAATGCAATAAAGCTATGCATGTTTGCGTAAAACGACAAGAGAGAGAGAGTATAACAAGAGATAATTGAGTGAACTAGCATGTCTTTCAAGAACTTATATCAATAGATGTCAAGATATTCAAGCAAGTATATTCATCAGGTCATGTCAGAAATTGGCTATCACGTTTCAAGCAAGTATATAAATACCCTTTCCGGGTCACGCAAGTCATGTCATGAAAAGTCGAGTATGAGATTGTGGAATGTCTAATCAAGCTAGTCATGCACTTTGGTACAATGCCATACCGTGATCATTACAACTCCCATGGGCACAAGTACTTTTGGGTGCTCCTCCCAGGACCAGATCGGGCCCTATATGTGCAGGCATTGATCGTGTATTTTTCGACATCCACTATAGTTATATCCAATATGGAATTTCAAGGAGTAAACTTGTCTGAACTTTTAAGGTAGATCTTGTGGAATAGCATTTCAAGGATTTGAACAGGTGGTATAATGACTATAATAACGGTATAATCATGATTAACGATAAAACTAGGTGGAATCGGCTCCCTAACTCGGGTGCCATGACGATAGGAATAAGCGCCCACGTGAACATGGTCGCTCGTTCTTGTACATGATAAGGTAGATAGAATTAGTGTACACAAGTACGACACACTATTCTTAAAGGATATGAATGGTATGGATTACCCATCCCATTATTTCAAGAATATTCTCATGACATACAAACAGCATGTCGTGAGGGCCGGTATACCATGTTTTTTTAGAGTGACATGGCAATTAAGAAGTGTCACGGGTTTTAAGGGTACAACCAGCTCGGCTGCATTGAGAGAATCCAAAGCTAGCGGAGTCTTACGGAGGTCTCTATGATAAAGTCACCGGTCCAAAGGAACGGAATGTCCCATGGAGATTTCGTCTATCACCGAGAAATAGTGGGTATCGATTAAACAATGTGAAACATGGGACTATATTCACGGAATGGAACATAGTGCCTATACACATAACCCCTTGTCAAGGGTTACTGAAAAACCACGAAAATCAGAAAGTCAGAACTATCAGTCAATTGATGCCTGACCTTGAGTCTTTATTTTTATAATTGACGCCCTTGTTTGGGTCGTCATTTCAATAAATGACGACTATCCATTCAGTCGTTTCAACCAGATTTCTATAAATAAATTCCGTAAATATTCTAAATTTCGGTTGATTATGTAAATGGCGACTTAGCTCAAGTCTTCAATTTATTAAACAGCGCCCTAGTCAGGGGCGTCATATATCAAAAACAATGGCAGGGTTCACGTCGTCAATTCCAATATCCAGGAAAGATATATCAAAATTTCACGTTTTATCACTAAGTCGCGCCCATGTATACGGGCGTCCATTTAAATGACGACCTAAGCAAGGTCGCTATTTCTTTGTCATATGATTTGCACCGGGTAGGTACAATCACAGACACATGATTTTTGGAGTATGTCTGATTAAGACTCTAAAGGTATGAACATATAGAGGAAAATATCAGGAATTTATGGACATGATTATACATTAGTTTACATATATAGGTTCACAGTTATTAAATTTTGAACATGGTGTATTTATTAAATAACTAGCAAATTGACGACTGTTGCACGGTCGTCGGTTTAAAATGACGCCGTGGTGTGGGTCGTCAATTTCATTCATGCAGTAAATATAGAAACTTCATTCTGGAAAATGAAATCTGTAACTACTGAAGACATATATAGACCTATATGCTTGTATTAACTTGGTAACTATATAATTTTGCTAAGTCTTGAGAAAACCTACCTTGGTTGGGTGGTTTGGGTGATAGACGCTAAAGAACAGTGAAGAAAATAACTGTGAACGATACTCTGTTTCAAATAGAGTTTCCGGAAGCAACTCTTTAGCCAAAGCAATAGCAGCACCCCTCGGAAGATGCAGTAGGATGATGAGGGTGATAATAGCTTCAGCAACGCAGTGGGAACAAGGAAGAAGGAGATGATTCTTCTACGTTCCCGGCAGGAAGATGATGGTAAGAGCAACAATTGCAGCAACTCCTTTGGTCCAGATTAGAACAGCAGGAGCCTCCCACGAACAACCAAAACCTTCAGAAGAAGAAGCAGAAGACAACTTCCTCCCTTCAAGGTATTGACAGCAAGAGGAAGATGCCGATGAAGAACTGCTATGTAGCAGCACAATAGGAGCATCAGAACGAAGAGGAACTTCAAGGCAGAAGAGCAGCAGTAGCAGCAGGACGTCTTTGGCAATTAGTATTAACGTGAGTTTGATGGAAAGGGGATGGGTATTTATAGGATTCTGGAGACTCTATAGGGTTGGAGTTCGATGGGAATTGAAACTTCCTTCTTAGTGTCCTTATTAACTTAGACATCCCACGTATTGATCCTTTCCTCAATCAAGCTTACCCAGGATAACATCTCAGTTCGAACCGAACACTAACGGGTCCTTTTGTAATTGACACCTTAGGTTGGGGAGTTTATTTGAAATTGACGCCTGTACAAACAGTCTTCAATTCTTTATTTGACGCCTGTCATAGAGGCGTCAATTCTATAATGCACGTCTTCACGCTAGTCTTCAATTAATTAGCGCCTTGATCAGAGGCGTTATTTTGTTTTAAGTGTTTATATAAGCTAGGACTCTTATCATTAGTGGATTTATCATCTTATCCCTTTTTCATTTACCAGGGTTGCTACACCCGTCACGACCTGCCGGCGCTTGATCAATTTCTGAGGTTGGCACCACCCATTTTTAAGGGGGAGAGCCATCCAGAGGCGGCTGAGTCGTGGCTCAGCGAGATGGAGAAGAAATTCCGTGCAATTCGATGTCCCGAGGAAGAAATGGTGAATCTAGTGGCCTATGTATTACAAGATCAAGCTGACCTGTGGTGGAAGGCCAAGATGAGAACCACCTTCACAGACTACCACGATGGAGACATATTATGGGAGGAGTTCCTAACCTTCTTTCGAGAAAAATATTTCCCCGAACATGTGCGAGATGTTAAGGAGCAAGAATTTTTGAGGCTCGAGCAAGGAAACATGTCGGTAGCTAACTATGAGGCCCAATTCTCTACTCTGGGTCAATATGCTCTATACATATTCGATGACGTTCGTCTAAAGGTGAGAAAATTCGTCAACGGTCTACGTAGCAGCGTCCAACGCTATGTTGCAACCCAAGACCCTGACACCTACACAACGGTAATGAGGCTTGCTCATCTAGCCGAACATGAAAATGCAAGGTAAGAGCTATGTTGACACAAGTTTTTAGCCCGCGAGTTGAGTTATTTCTCTTATTCATCATTTTTGATGTCCCAAATTAACCATTATTTTGGAGCCTTTCTTGGATGGATTTCAAGCCCATTTCATTGTTCCATTCCCTTTGAGCCTTGGAGATCATGATTTCTTAGAGCTCTAGAGCTTATTGTATCAACTTCCACTTTCCAAGTCGACTTACAGCCCATTTAGGTCAACTTCCCACAAGCATTTGGCCCATTTTGCTACGCAATCTTGAAGATGGTCCTTTTTCTTCCCCTTCCATTCCTCTATTTAAAATGTGTCCTTCACCAACGTTGTTTGATTTTTAAAGTCCTACATTTTCTTCTTCTACGCCATTGGCCAGTTCTCTACCGATTCCATGTTATTCACATTTTTCCGACGTGCTGCACTATTCACCTACTTCTCGACATTTTTCTCTCTATTCTTGCCCCATTTTCTCTCCCTTTTGATCATTTTTTCATCTTACTTTCTTCATGAAAGTTGTTCATTTTTAAGTTATCTATAATTTCTTATTCTATCACTTTTTCTATTTTTACACAATTTTCAAGATATGCTCCAATTTCTAAAGTCGAGCGAGCCCCTTATAAACGGTCACATATAGACCATTCAATTCACTAAGTGGTCACATATAGACCATGCAATTCACTAAGTGGTCACATCTAGACCGTTCCATTCATTAAGTGGTCACATCGAGACCGTTCAATTCACTAAGTGGTCTACTGCTAAACCACGCCGTCACTAAGGGGTCTACTTCCGACCGTCCCATTCATGGAAAGGTCTACTTCAGACCGTCCCATTCATGGAATGGTCTACTTCAGACCGTTTTCATCTTGTTTTAGTCTGAACTACCGTGGGCGCCCATGTCTCTGTTCTTCATGATAAAAACGGTCTGGAAATGACCGTTTATTTTTAAAAAATGGCCTATCGAGCGACCGTTTAAATGACAGAGAGTCTAGATGAACCTGAACTCTGTCTTCTTTGCCGCCGGACTCTAAGGCATTTCCTGTGCAACGAGGCCTCCTTGTCAGGGCTCTATCTTCTAGAATCATCCACCAAATGGAGTCCCGTTTGTTTCTGTCTTCCTCTTCGTATTATCTTGAATTCGGTATATGGAGCATGATTTTTAATTGACCAGATCTACAAGAATCCTGGCCGCAAGTTCATGTTTTATTCATTTCGTGTAACAAAAACTCTGCCAGATTAGGTTCTAGAGCCTTCTTTCAAGAGCCATAACTTCAACATCCTTCCACCAAAGAGAGTCCCGTTTGTTTCTACGTCTTATCTTGACTATTATCTCGAGAATGATCCAGAGATCTCGAGATTTGGTGGACTCTATCTCCTGAAATCATGGGAGAAAGTTCAGGATTTTACCACTTTTTTATAAATAGATGCCCAGCTCGCCTGCGCGACGGGGGGCTCTTCTTCGACCTGGGGCGAAGCCATGCCGAATCGCCGTCTCAAACCTTCGACCCAAAGCTATTGAGGGAAGCATATGCTTCATTTTGATTCCTCATTTGCTTCATTTCATCGTTGTTTGCCCTCCTAACTTCGCCTCTACTTTTTGCAAATCATCACAAGTTCTTGAACCTGTGCGGCGGGGCGCCCTTCGTCAGCTCGGGGCGGAGTCATCCTGCGTCCTCTTCGTCCTCCGTTGACTCCATCTTGAAGAGGGAACTATCTTATTCGATTTCCATCACTCTGGGCTCTCTATACATGCTCAATTTCTTCTTCTTCTCCCTTAATTTTCATAAATCGTCACAGTTTTACACTTAGTTTTTGCACAGTTTCCTACACGTTTATGCATTTTTCTCCATTTTGCACAATGTTTTTCTCTCTATTCTCTCCATCAAATTCTGTGGTTTCAAATCCCATGCATGCACAACACTCCCACCTTTCATTTGCACCCATTTATAGGGGTTAAAAACCCTCCCCCGATGCGTTCTCCCCCATTCTTTCATGCTATTTCATCACTTCGGGCATGTGCTACACTTTCATAATCTAATGGGTGTTCTTTCATTTTCATGGCTTTGTTTTACAGGAGACAATCAATAGGACGTGAGGCCCTCTCCCTCTAGCCGGATGGAAGGAGAGGAGTTGTACCCACGATCGATTCCCCGCATCCTTTTAAGCGCGATCTCATGTCATGGCGGCTCGTCTTCGGGCCGCATCTTCTTCTTCATTTTCCAAAGGTATGCAATAGATTTCCATTCATTATAGCATCTATTTCCTATTGCTAATCCTTGGGTGGCAATCATGGTTCATTTCTATATATCCATCGCCCTTTGTGTTTCATGTTTATATGCATGTTTATGTGTGCATAGTTAGCATGGGGCGGGGAAGGATAGATTAAAACCCTAACATTTTTATATCTACACCTTTTTTGGCGATCGCGATGGGACACCTTGTGCCCATCACGTTGTACTTTTAGTCTCTTGCATGTTGGGTGAGTGTTCATGCATGTTTGGGTAGTCTTTTTCACGTTTTTATATTGTTCTGTCCATTTTCGGGTCTGTCAATAGTGCACGATCTATCGTAGGGCCGCCTAGTCCTTTAAATGGCCATTCCAGGACAGTTTCAGCCCTCCCTGGTTATAAACGGTCCTCCCAGGACCGTTCAGTGACACAACGGTCTATCAGTAGACCGCTTACAGTATAGAACGGTCATCCAGGGACCTTTTATTAGTTCTCGCCGGGCAAGATTTCTGTTCACAGGGGCCTTATTCATTTAGGCATAACTTTGTGTCTTGACGTCGGATTGGGCTGATTCTTATTGAGTTGGGTTGTCCTTTGTATTGTCTTTCCATAGATATAGAGTTTGCATCATTTGGACATCATTTACATATTTAAAAAGTGCCTCCATTTTTACATTTTGTGCATCTAGTCTTAGGCAGATTTGGGACAGATTCACAGGGCCATTTTGCTTACTGATTTAAATTGCCTTCCAGGGTCTGTTTTGGCTGTTTCTTGGTTCCATTGGGTAGTCTTTTGTATTATCTTCACATCCATATATTATTTGCATGCATTGGACTTCATTTGCCTACTTAAATATTGCTTTCATTTTTGCATTTTATGCAGAAAACTCACTTGTAGGTTTGGGGGCAAACACAAAGGTACGTTATTATTTAATGATTTTTCTTATCTTTTAGTGCCTAGTTGTCCCTAATTTAGCCCTTGCATCATTGCTATTCATATTGCTTTGCATTTTCATATGTTTTTGTGATGTTAGCATGATTTCATGATTGTCTTGATTTGCTAGACTTAGGCCAGAAATTACATGCACCCCGGTGCACATAGGATCATGTATATTGGCATATTGTAGTTGCATTCCCCCTCGGTAAGTGATCCTCTCGCTCCCATATTCCTTGGGCTCGACTAGGTGATCTTATTCGGAACCTCCGTAAGTCCCTGTGAGCCGTGGATTCCCACACAGACGCCGGGCCGGTTGTACCGTTCCACCCCTTAGGCTTGCATTTGCATATGTTGTAAAGGAATTAACCTAAGTCAAACCAAAGTTTGGACCTTATTCCCTATAAGATACCTATCTTGAGGGAATTAATCTCAATTAAAATCATTAAAAGGCCCACCCAAAACTTTGACGATAAAATATTTCTTATCATATTAACTTGTTTGACTTGGGTGAAATCCTTCATATTGTTTTGTTGTTGGGCTTGTCCAAGCCCATTCGTGTTATTTTGTGGTGCATTCCCCACTACCCATATAGGTTTTGTCATTAGGCCCATTTAGGCTAGTCCATTCAGTGTGTCCATTTGTCTAGTCACATTGACCTAGGTCCTTTCGTTTCCCCTTTGCATTATTGAGTCAGTCCCCCTCTTTGATCCTTGAGCCCTTACCTCCTCACTGTATTTCCCTGACTTTTCTGTTAAAGTCTCCATTTGCCCTCATGGAGCGCCATTTTTCTCCTGTATATTACCCTTCTTCTTCCCCATCTTCCTATTCCTGCGTGAATTCTTCTTCCCACGCTGGCCCATCTCCTTGTGACCCTTCCGACCCGCAAGCCAACCACTTATCATCTGTCGCTTGCCAAACAGACCCGGTCTAGGCCCAAAAACTCACTGTTGATCACCTTAATGAGCCTCATTCCCATAACGGGCCTCATTCATCTAATGGGCCTTATTCCTTTAATGGGTCCCATTCTCCTAGTGGGCCTTATCCCTTTAATGGGCCTCGTTCTTCTAATGGGCCTCATCTTTCTAACGGGCCTCCATCTTCTACTCTTAATGGACCCCATTTCTTTAGCGGGCCTTCTTATTCTCCTAATGGGCCCACTTCTTTTAATGGGACTGCTCCTCCTACCCATGTTGCTACTGGCCCAATGGGTCCTCATTCTTATGATCATGATTCTTCCAGGCCCATGTATCCGGCCACTCCTGGAATGGGCTTCCCTTCTTCTCAATCCGGATCCCTTTATCCAACTCAATACCACAATCCTTGTCCAAATTCACGCTCTCTTGCTCAAGCTAGCTTGTATTCTTCTCGATCTCTCCCCATTGAGGAGATGATTGCTCAAGCCCAACGCCAATCCTCTTTAAGTGTTCCGTTTGCATTCCAAGGTCTTCAGCTTCAACCGCATTCACAAATTCCTGCATATCGCCGCTATGGTGGAGTCGGTGACCCCTATGTGCACTTGAAGGAGTTTCTTTATGAGTCGGCCCAATTCCGACATGACCAAGTTCTGATGGCTTATTTATTTAGTCTGTCGTTGGAAGGCTCAGCTCGGGATTGGTTCTTTGCATTGTCGCAAGATCAAGTGATGAATTTTCAAGCCGTTCAAGAGAAATTTATTCAGTAATATCAAGACCAGTTTGGGCCCAGGTATTCAATGGTTGATCTGGCCCATGAGAAGATGAAGCCCGATGAGGAGTTCTCTACCTTCGTCGACCGCTGGCGTCGCTTGGCCGCTCAAGTCTCAGGGCATATTCCGGAGGGAGAGAAAATCAAAATGATCATTTCTAATGCAACACCCGAGTACCGCTTTATCTTAGCCTTGAATGAAATCACCGCATGGCAACAGCTTTACACCCGAGCCCGCTTCGTCCGCCAACAACTCCTAGTTTCCCTTGACCCCGAGTCTCCTTCACCTTCAATGCCCACGTACGCCTCCTATCCATCATCTCCCACATATCCTTCTATGAGTCAGCCCTCCACCACATATCCTTCCACAAGTCGGCCTTCCGCTCCCACACACCCATACACCTCCACATATCCTTCCACATATCAACCCTCCACAAGTCAGCCCTCTGTCGTTTCATCTTCGCAAGCGTCCCTCCCTCCGGTCAAGGAAACACTACACCCCGAGCAGGTGGATGCCGTCTACATACCTCCTTGCTCTGCTCCACATATGCCCCCGCCTAGTCTCTCCACCAGTTGCCATACGCCTTTGCCTTCACAACCCCCACTTCCTTCTCCACCTCCATCTCCATTACCTTCCCATACCCCTCGGCATCTCTCGTGCCTAAAGCGGGCTCCTCGTCCTCTATTGCCGGAGTGTTTTATTGACATTTTTAGGGCTTCAATGGCTACTCACGCATTGGAACTCCCTCTGGTTATGCCTTGTCGACCATCGATCGGAGATTTGCTCTGATTTTGTGATTTTCATCATCAGTAGGGGCATTTGGTTGAGGATTGCCCCGAGTTTCAGGAAATTGTTTATGGCCTAGAAGATGATAAGAGGATCGATTGGGTCGTCATGCATGAAGCTATTTTAAATCTCCATAGTAAGCAGCAGCAGCAGTCACCGTCCAGGCTGCCGTCTCCGTTACAAGACCAGGGGCACCCCTGCGATTCTTTATCTGGCATTGCACCCGCTCCATCACCTACTCCGTCACCTGTTCCCTCCCCTATGCTTTTGTCCACCTCGTTACCTACCTCATCACCCTCTCCATCTCCACCTACCCCCTCACCTTCACCATCTCCTACTCAACCTCCCCAACCTCCACAACGTCCACCAACCCAAGCCTCTACTCAGGCTAGTGCTCCCACTTCTTACTCCATGTCTACCACCGGTTCTACTCCTGAAGCCGCTCGACGTGTCGTGTCGATACGTCGCAAGTGGACGCCACGACCCTCTACTTCCTCCACCTCACCACCACTGTTACCATCCTCACCTCCACTACCTCCATTGACCACATCACCATCTCCGCTATCCCTACCGCCATCACCACCGCCCTCACTACCTCCTCTCCTAGCGACCCCTCTTCCATTACTACCACCATCTCCACTGCTTCTGCCATCTCCTTCGCCATCATTGCCCGAGCCTGAGCAGGGTACCCCTGCACCTACACCTCCACCTTTGCCTTTACCTCCACCCGAGCCTATTATCGCCGCTATCCCTCCACCGCCTAAGGCCTCTACACCTCCTAAACCTTCACCCACATCTTCCAAGCCTATTACCTCCACTTCTCCATCCCTTTTCACCCCACAGAGCGGGTGTGCATTATCTTTGGTGCGCCTCGGGTTTGGTCCCCAGGGAGATGATGAGTCAAGCCAGCTTTCGATGGTGCATTTCAAGATTCAGGATGTTATTTCCCGCATGCCAATCCGAGTCCTAGTCCCTGGCTATTTTAAGGATGATGAGCCTACACTTTCAAAGACGGTTGTTAAGAAGAGTTCCCTTGCATTAGTGCCAATTTCCGCTAAAGCGAGGCCGGTGGCAATCTCTTTGCTTGCCAGGAAGTCCACCATTAATGATGTTGTTACTTCTCGCTCTATTGTTGTTCAGTTCACTGGCCAAGAAGGGTTCTCTACCCAGATTGTGCTAACTCGTACGGCTGCCAAGAGCTTGATGGATTCCATATTCAAGGGGCAATTGCCCATATTTTCCAGATTTTCCTAGGACATTATGCACATTCTATGTAATCTCCCTTAGTTTATTAGCATGTCGGCTACGTCAACGCCGCACATTGATCTCCCTCAGCTTCATCCATCTCTTCTAGCAAGGGAGCTATGTTTCGTGCCTGATTGCCGAGGGGAGATGTCAAATCTCATGTTGCTCATGTCAAGAGACAAAAATCCATGGTTTTCTAATATTCATCCTTCTAAGGAGTCACTTGCTCAAGGATGTCCACATGTTGTTAGCACCAGATGTTTAGGGGCAACTGCCCCAACAAGGATGCATGTTCATAGACGGGCTAGGTCGTTTGCCAGATGGGTCCGCTATTTAAGAAAACATTTGATGCGGGACGAGACCACGGACACGACAAGCTCGTGACTACCCCTTAACGAGGGAAGCGTCGGACGTGCACGGTTGAGAAACCGGTGAGAGCTAGGGTGGTCAATTCGCACTTTCGTGCCTGGATCGGGTCACGGGACGGTAACGCTCTCTCTCGCGGCAGCAGTGATATAAAAATATATAGAAAGCTAGGTCCTAAAACATGCTCTCTAGCAGCGGCATAAACAAATATATATGAAGTAAGCAAAATACCAAGAAGGGAGCGAAAACGATACCTCCACGCGCTCGGCGTGGGGACGACGAACCCGGCCAAAACCCGCACTCCCGGAATAATATTACACACTTGTTACAGCAATGAAGCACTGCCCACTCCATGCAGGGAGGTAAAGGGTGACACAATGGGGTCCGGGAGGATCAATTTCGGGTTGACGGGCGGCTTCTCGCGTAGCTTCGGCCGCACACGTACTCGCGCCTGTGGCGCCCACGTGCTGTCCGGAGGGGCCGTGTGGGACCCGGTGGCACCGCTGTAGTGGTGGATGCCTGGATGAGCGCTCCCTGGAGTGGAGGCGCGCTGGTTCGCCGGTCGGAGGCCGGGCGGCTCCGATCGGCACCGGTCGGAATCACCGGCCACGGATCTGCCGGTTCTATTTTCCGGCGCGCGCTCCGGCGAGAACGGACGCTGCGATCAGCCCCGATGTCGGATCGACACAAAACTGGCGCCGTTGGAAAGTTAACTCAAAATACTTTAACCTAAGCCTAGAGATCGGACCTGGATCTGCACGGATCTCGACTTATTGAATTTTCAAGTTCCTTTTGTACAGTACCCGAAATCTCATATTTACAGGTGAGTTGTCTAATAACTGCCATTGACCGTCTAGTAGACTTCCGACTCAGCTCCGGGGCTCTTCATCAATGTTGTAGGAAATTGAACAAGAAAAATGGGCATATTTTTGGATCTGGATTTAGGGGAGGGTACGAATTGATATGATTTGTTACTAGAAGGTGGTCGGATCTGGAATCTGGCTGATAGTACTGTAGCTGAAGAAGAACACGATTTGTCAAAAATAGTTGAAGGGCTGATCAAAATTCAAGAAAATTCGTGGAAGGAGGGGTTGATGGACAGAACTCCCAGTAAAATTGGGACCTCTAATAAAAATCAAAAGGATGGTCGGAGAGGGGAAACTCAGGGGTGCTGTCACACAGATCTGAAACTGGACAGAATTGGGAGATAAAAATGCACGAAATTTGAAAAATATTAAATGATAGAATTTGGATGGGATGTTTTTTTTGGAGGTGGGGATTGAAGATAGGAACACACCATAAAATGTTCAGATCAAGAAGATGTCGGGGTGGATAGCAGGAATTCCTAGAAGAAGCTTCTGTCCAGGGTGGATAGAACACCGAAATCATCTTCGCGGCGGCTCGAAGGCGGCACGAACGGCGGCAGCGGCACCGGAGATGAGTTCAGAGATTGAGGGGGAGGAGATAGAAGATATCCACTATAGAATTGGGGGGGTTGGAGGAGATGAACACCAGGGAGAGAGGAAGGGGGCGCAAGAAGCCTTCTTGGCTTACACAAATTTTCTCTTCATTTCATTGATTTCTAAATGAAAATACAACCTTATATATGATTCACATCAAATCAAATGTAGACCCTTGGATCTAGGGATAGGGAATGGAGGGCTGGGATGAAATGTGAACAACACACCTAATATATTTCTTTAATCTAACTTGACCATTTCTATTCAAACTCTACCTAAATCACACCTACCAAGCCTAATAAGGCCAAAGAACCCTGCGCCCCCCTTCATGGGCCAAAGGCCAATCATGGGCCAAGAGCCTTCCACAAGCCCATGCTAGTCATGGACCATTCCCACATAGATGGCCCATGAGAGAGTGTAACCCAATTTGGGCCTTAAGTGACTTAAGGACCCATTTGAAACCTAATGACCCAATATGAAGTAACACCCTTAAGTGGACCTAATACATGATACCTAGTAATGGACTCTTCCTAGAAATGTGGCCCAATGGCTTAATTAAAGCCTTACAAAGAGAGCCCAAATGAAAGAAATCAAAAATTACACTCTCTCAAGCCAATACAACCCATAATACACACCTATACAAGCCAATACACACTAATACACATCCCACAAGCCCTTGATGTCCTCATCAATTCTGCCCGGGTGGGAGGAACTCGACCCCGTCGAGTAGGGGTATGGGTGCTCGAGTATTCCGGCGGATCCGTCACCATGCCAAGTAATGCGGGTGTGCTCCACTCCAAGTGACTGTCACCTGCTCATTCCATATATACTAGATATGCACGAACTACTATGGGCTAAAGGTGAACACTCCGAATAGGGCACTCTCAAAAGGGAAGGAGGCAGCTCGAAGACTCACTATGAATCACCGCTGAGTCCCTGTAGGTGACTAGATCCGGGTGTAGCTATAGAACCGATCCCATACTCATCGAGCGAGTCCACTCGCCTCTTACTCATAAGAGAACGACAACGAGCTTGCACAAGGCACATGCAGACTCTCAAACTACACACAAACCATGCAAACAAACCACACAAGACAAACCACACAAGGAAAACACACCGACTCATATATGACCCTAGACATACCTAATGTTAGTCCGACCCGTACATGGGTGACGGCGGACCAGGACACCCGAATGTGTGCCATGCATGCATTTGACGTAACCGGAGGTTGACGTCATGGGGAACTCCTAGACATACTACGATGCACCAATCATGGACATTGGGCTTGGATGCTGGAAGTTCGGGAGGTGCGGGTGGTTTGGATGGATCGGAGAAACCAAAGTTTTCATTACCCCCAAATGAAGGTTCGGACCTATGACTATGTGGAGTTTGCTTGGCCCGAGTGGAAAAGGTGGGATAGTGAACTCCGCGGAAGAAGTGGAGTGAGTATGAAAGCTCGGGAGGTTCACTAGTGAAGGGGTCAAAAGGGTCAAAGAAGGTATGACCCCATGAAGTGGGTTCCCCCATGACTCGGTACCAATTTAAGAATTCATAATCACCGTCATACATTGTGAGCGGTGGGACGACGGACATGTATAGAAAATAAGATTCCTCCCTTGGGCAAAAGGGAATGAAGTCGGACTCGGCCGACATCGGGAGGAGTAGAAGAATCTCTGTGGTGACACACCCCACGGTGCACACGGAGGTAATGGACCCTAAGGCCGGATGGGTGAAGCTAAGACTAGCGGGTTGGTCAAAGCCTCAGGCCAGCAGGTGCGTCAACTTCCATTGTGAATCTAATCCCATGACAAGATCATCCAACGTGTCAACATGGTGACTAGATCGAAATGTGGTATGGAAGGAATCGACCGGCACTAAAGGTAAGGTGGGGTCCCTAAAGGGGAAGGGATGTGGGACCAAGCCATCCTTGAGCCAACTAAAAAGCGGCTCAACTATGAAAAGTGTACCCGTCAGAAACGCGGGTGGCTCGGGCTTAGGTGGTTCCAAATGAGAGGGTTCTGAAGCAAGTTGGGAAAGAAAGGGTGGTGAGCATGGGTCCGTAGGCGGAGCGGACTGATACGAGTGGACGGGTGGTGACACAGAGATGGTCGGCCGAAGGATGTCGTGGAAGACGAACTTGTCGAGTAGGTGAGGTGGATATAGGGTGCAGGTCCTCGTATCCCGGTCAAAGATTGCTCTCCTCTCTTCCAACCAAGGTCGCCCTAACATAATGTATGGGCCTGTTAGCGTACCAAGGTTGCACCATGCACCATCGCAGTAAAGAGTGGAGCCGATCATCCTTTCAAACTCGACAAAAGCAAAATCCCCATCGCGGATAATCTTACCCACCTTGGAGAGGGACTCCATGACATCAAGAGAAACCCAATTATCTGAATCCTTATGAGCGAAATGGAGTCTCGTTGTGGACCCATTGGGTAGGGTAGCTTTAGTAACGAGATGAGTGAAAGCTAATGGTCGGGCCATGAAGGTGTTAGATTGGGCCACAAAGGAAGTCCCTTCGGACGCATGGTCTTGGGGAACGGCCATGGGTAGCGGACATGGACATGCATACACACGGTGACAAGACACTAGACCGACTATGCAAGTTTGGAATGCATGCACACTAAGGACCCTAGACGTAAACCAAGACTCGGTACGTGGCGGAGCTAATCGATCCGAAGATCACTCGCGCAAGTGTGCGGCCTTCCCGATAGGCGTAGCCTAACGTTCGGACAACAACTTTTGAAATACCAACTAATGGTATGCAAATGCAACTCCTAAGACCGACTTAGACACTTATACTTAAATGACACTCTTTTTTTTTGCTTTGGACACCCTAGACTCAAACTCGCTGTGATACCAAATTGATGCGGGACGAGACCACGGACACGACAAGCTCGTGACTATCCCTTAACGAGGGAAGCGTCGGACGTGCACGGTTGAGAAACCGGTGAGAGCTAGGGTGGTCAATTCGCACTTTCGTGCCGGGATCGGGTCACGGGACGGTAACACTCTCTCTCGCGGCAGCAGTGATATAAAAATATATAGCAAGCTAGGTCCTAAAACATGCTCTCTAGCAGCGGCATAAATAAATATATATGAAGTAAGCAAAATGCCGAGAAGGGAGCGAAAATGATACCTCCACGCGCTCGGCGTGGGGACGACGAACCCGGCCGAAACCCGCACTCCCGGAATAATATTACACACTTGTTACAGTAATGAAGTACTGCCCACTCCACGCAGGGAGGTAAAGGGCGACACAATGGTGTCCGGGAGGACCGATTTCGGGTTGACGGGCGGCTTCTTGCGTAGCTTCGGCCGCACACGTACTCGCGCCTGTGGCGCCCACGTGCTGTCCGGATGGGCCGTGTGGGACCCGGTGGCACCGCTGTAGTGGTGGATGCCTGGATGAGCTCTCCCTGGAGTGGAGGCGCACTGGTTCATCGGCCGGAGGCCGGGCGGCTCCGATCGGCACCGGTCGGAATCACCAGCCACGGATCTGCCGGTTCTATTTTCCGACGCGCGCTCCGGCGAGAACGGACACTGCGATCAGCCCCGATGTCGGATCGACACGAAACGGGCGCCGTTGGAAAGCTAACTCAAAATACTTCAACCTAGGCCTGGAGATCGGACCTGGATTTGCACGGATATGGACTTATTGAATTTTTAAGTTCATGTTGTAAAGTACCCGAAATCTTAGATCTGCAGGTGAGTTGTTTAAGAACTGCCGTTGACCGTCTACTAGACTTCCGACTCAGCTCCGGGGCTATTCATCAATGTTGTAGGAAATTGAACCAAAAAAATGGGCATATTTTTGGATCTGGATTTGGTGGAGGCTACGATATGTTATGATTTGTTACTAGAAGGTGGTCGGATCTGGAATCTAGCTGACAGTACAGTAGCTGAAGAAGAACATGATTTTTGAAAAATAGTTGAAGGGCTGATCAAAATTCTAGAAAATTCATGGAAGGAGGGGTTGATGGAAATAACTCCCAGTAAAATTGGCAGCTCTAACAAAAATCAAAATGATGGTCGGAGAGGGGAAACTCAGGGGTGCTGTCACACAGATCTGAAACTAGACAGAACTGGGAGATAGAAATACACGAAATTTAAAAAATATTAAATGATGGACTTTGGATGGGATTTTTTTGTGGAGGTGGGGATTGAATATAGGAACACACCATAAAATTTTTAGATCAAGAAGATGTCGGGGTGGATAGCAGGAATTCCGGGAAGAAGCTTCTACCCAGGGTGGACAGAACACCGAAATCGTCTTCGCGGCGGCTCGAAGGCGGCACGAACGGTGGCGGCGACACCGGAGATGAGTTCAGAGATTGAGGGGGAGGAGATAGAAGATATCCACTCTAGAATTGGGGGGGTTGGAGGAGATGAACACCAGGGAGAGAGGAAGGGGGCGCAAGAAGCCTTCTTGGCTTACACAAATTTTCTCTTCATTTCATTGATTTCTAAATGAAAATACAACCTTATATATGATTCACATCAAATCAAATGTAGACCCTTGGATCTAGGGATGGGGAATGGAGGGCTGGGATGAAATGTGAACAACATACCTAATACATTTTTTTAATCTAACTTGACCATTTCTATTCAAACTCTACCTAAATCACACCTACCAAGCCTAATAAGGCCAAAGAACCATGCGCCCCGCTTCATGGGCCAAAGGCCAATCATGGGCCAAGAGCCTTCCACAAGCCCATGCTAGTCATGGACCATTCCCACTTAGATGGCCCATGAGAGAGTGTAACCCAAATTGGGCCTTAAGTGACTTAAGGACCCATTTGAAACCTAATGACCCAATATGAAGTAACACCCTTAAGTGGACCTAATACATGATACCTAGTAATGGACTCTTCCTAGAAATGTGGCCCAATGGCTTAATTAAAGCCTTACAAAGAGAGCCCAAATGAAATAAATCAAAAATTACACTCTTTCAAGCCAATACAAACCATAATACACACCTATACAAGCCAGTACACAATAATACACATCCCACAAGCCCTTGATGTCCTCATCAATATTATATATCAAGAAGCCCGAAGGCCAGAGTCCATGTCAGGCGGATTCATTTCAAGGAGATTTCTACCAAGAAGAGGCGGCGGCACAAGTTCAAGGGCCATCGATTGTGCACTCTGGGGTCCACTTCTTCCTCTTCTTCTTCCTTTTATTCATCTTTTCTTCTGCTCAGCTCCCACCCTTGGGTGGTGTACCTCCCTTCCTCTAATCCAATTTCCATAATTTTCTCTTCTCTTTTCAGGTCCGCAAACCCCCATTCTTCTTTCTCCCCTCATCCGGAACCTCCGGATTCTCCATTTTCTCATGATTTTAGGCCTCGGCCTATGTTATTCTTCCATCCCGATCTCGGGACATCATCTGATTGTTCCTCGGGACTCCCGGGAGTCTCCTTTGATTCTTCCCCGGGACTTCCGGGTGCCACTTCTGGTTCATCCCCGACCTTGTCAAGTGTCTACTCACTCCTCTTCACCCTTTCAGGGTCATCACCATTTTTCTTGCTAATTTTGAGGTTTTAGCCCGCCTTGATCTCAGCTAACCTTAGCTTATTCTGTATCGGGTTCCTTGTTATCAAGGTCTCTGCACCTTAACGAGGGAGTTCTAGCCCTCGTCTCTCTTCCTTTTTATCCTTATTCGTCTAGTGACGTGTCTGCCGCTCCTCCGTGTAGAGGAATCTTTGATCCTTTGCTATCCTCTCATCTTTGTCCTGTCAAGTAAGGAATACAAAGCTCGTGCTGCTCAAAGCTCGATGATCAAGATCGCGTCAGGATGCTATTACCACATTGTGGATATGCAAGGTATTGTCATTTTGTGCAAGAAAATGTTATCATCGCTATTATCTCTCTTACTCTTGCACATGCTTATAATACTATTCCTCAACATGGTTAAGTGGCTTTTAGAAATTTGCTTAGTTAAGTTTAGTCAAAAAAGAGTTCGCTTATGCAGCATCCTTAGGTTGGTGATAGCTCCGCGCTGGGAGTCTAGTTTCATTCCCCGATCGTTGAGGGTGACCTTTTAGCATGGGTTTTCACACACCACACGGTAAACCATAGCTGATCTCTCTGAGGCACACCGTTGCTACTTTGACCATACTTTGGGTATGCACAAAGGGCTTTTTCTTTTCTCTACTTGGCCAAAGTGCAGGGGCAAGAGATTGACGGATGAGATGACTAACCTAGGCGCTCCCCAATACGGGAGAGGTCTCAAATAGGGGCAGTCTTGACCCTCGAAAATGAGCATTCATGTAAAATCTAGCCAATAAGGGATATCAAAAATAAATTAATGATCTGATCAATGCAAAATTATGAATCAAAGGCATGGCAAGAGTGGCAGTACAGTTCCCCGCAGGACATCATGAGCCCGGTCGCATGCATGCCTCAAAAGTATGGGTCTAAAAATCAAAGACACAAAGCCCCAGCACAACAGACTGTATCTTTGAGGGGTAGTGCCCTGTAAGGAATTCAAATATTGATGTCTCCCATCCTGTATAAAGCTTGTCTCCTAATTTTTCTTCTTCTTCTCCCTCTTAGGCTGGGTTGTATCTCGGGTATGGCCTTAGTAGGGGCACCGTTCTTTAGAGGCGGTTGGTTGTGGCGAGCCACCGTCACATGCACGCCCTGCTTAAGGGAAACCTTTTATAAGAGGGGTGAGAACGACGATCCCTGGCCAATAGTTTAAACCTGTCTTTGGTTGCTGCAAATGAAATATTGTAAAAATCCAAAAAAATAAAATATTTCAAAATTCCAAAAAATCAAATATTTCAAAAATAAAAAAAATCAAGTATTTCAAAAATCCAAAAAATCTAATATTGTCAAAAAATCAAAAAAAATTACAAAATTACAAAAATATATGTCTTTTATTTCTCATGCATTTTATCTTGAGGACAGATATGTGATTCGTTTGTTAAGTGTGCATGTTACATGTGCTTCAAGCTTTCTTTGCTGTATCTTTCGCTTTGCCTCCTGCTCATATCCTTAATCTGTTCTCTCCTTCTTCAATCTTATCTCTTGATCTGTTCTGAAGCTCATGTCCTTCTCGGCTTTTAGCTTATTTAACATGATCATATCTCCATGAGAGGACTTTGCCTCACGATTATGAACCTGGCGGTTCTACTTCATCTGATCTTGAATTTTGATTGAAGGGTGTATTTGTCATGTCTTTTGTCCCGCCGTGTCCTTGTCACGTGTTTATGTCCCTCTGTGTCATCCCACGCATGTTGTTTTATCCCTCACCGCATGTTGTTAGTTATCTTGCATATGTTGTTAGTCGTCCCTCTATGTCCCGTGTGTTGTCCCAACTGTGTGGTCATTCCTCATATTCTTGTCCCAACCGTGTGTTGTCCCGCCGTGTTGTTATCTTGTCCCACCATGTTCATCATGCATACATGTAGTTTGTTCATGCCATTGCATATGTGCTTGTTTATCTTGTTGTATTATTTTCCATTCGTTTGATTGTTATGTTATGTTGTGTTGTATGTCGTTCAAGTTGATGGTTATGTTATCGACATTATGTTCATCTTTATGTTATGTTCATGTTATTTGTTGTCTTATACATGAAATCCCACAAAAATTAAAAAAAAATCAAAAAAACCCAAATCTAAAAAAATGTCGTTTCGCTTGGCAGGTAAGTCAGGTATGGCTCTCTATCCTTGCTCATTGTTGAATTACTATATGTTCTCTACCTTATTATAGCCTCTCAAGGACCGACTGGTTGTCCGTGTGTTCTGGGATCTGATGTTCCCCTTTAACAAAAATGATGATGATCTAGGAGCATACGGTTAATCGTTGGATTGGCCGCTCGGTTGAGTCGGGTGGGGGACGACGGACTCTGTCTCACACACCGTGGTTGCAAGAAGACTCTTGACCCCGTCTTGGCTCGGTCTAGCAATATTATCCTTGAGTACTTTCTATTTTATTCTTTCTTTGCATTCGTTTTGATGATTTCTTTATTTTAGCCTAGCATGCATCATGTCATTTTTTGAGCACTCACGTCTCATGATCCGTTCAAGGTTTCTCCTCAATAATGGTTAATTGCGCTTAATTTCTCTTGGATAAGAGATTCTCATTCCACTCCGAGTTTGAACATTCTCTTTGATCTTTCCGCTCGGTTTGGTTGGCCAACGTGATTCATGTTTGGATTTTATCTCAGTTTTACTTTCTCCTTTTCCAACTTTTCAGTTGTGCTCTTTCCGACCCCCTCATTGTCTGTGGATTGTGTCCTCGATGAGGTTGGTCATGTTTCCTTTTTTTTCAATTAGTTTAGTTCTCCAGACATGTCTCATTCTTGTCATCCAGTCCTGTTAGTTAGTTCGGCATTTTCGGGAGAATTCCTATCGCTTGTTGGTTAAAACGAGTGTCTTTTTACCTTGATGCCTGCTTATCAGTTCTCTCCGCAACATCTCCACGTCATCTCCATTTCACGTCGCTGTCGCTTTCGCTCCATCTCCTTTCCATTTCACCTCCGCGTCGCTTTCGCTCGTTCCCTTACAAAGCGGACATCAAGGAGGGGCATCTGTTGACACCCATTTTTAGCCCGCGAGTTGAGTTATTTCTCTTATTCATCATTTTTGATATCCCAAATTAACCATTGCTTTGGAGCCTTCCTTGGATGGATTTCAAGCCCATTTCATTGTTCCATTCCCTTTGAGCCTTGGAGATCATGATTTCTTAGAGCCCTAGAGCTTATTGTATCAACCTCCGCCTTCCAAGTCGACTTACAGCCCATTTAGGTCAACTTCCCTCAAGCATTCGGCCCCTTTCGCTGTGCATTCTTGCAGATGGTCCTTTTTCTTCCTCTTCCATTCCTCTATTTAAAATGTGTCCTTAACCAAAGTTGTTTTATTTTTAAAGTCCTACATTTTCTTCTTCTACGCCATTGGCCAGTTCTCCACCGATGCCAAGTTATTCACGTTTTTTCGACGTGCTGCACTATTCACCTACTTCTCGGCATTTTTCTCTCTATTCTCACCCCATTTTCTCTCTCTTTTGATGATTTTTTCTTCTTACTTTCTTCATCAAAGTTGTTCATTTTTAAGTTATCTACAATTTCTTCTGCTACCACTTTTTCTAGTTTTAGACTATTTTCAAGATATAGTCCAATTTCCAAAGTACCGCGAACCCCTTATAAACGGTAACATATAGACCGTTCAATTCACTAAGTGGTCACATATAGACTGTTCAATTCACTAAGTTGTTACATCTAGACCATTCCATTCATTAAGTGGTCACATCGAGACCGTTCAATTCACTAAGTGGTCTAGTACTAAACCGCGCCGTCACTAAGGGGTCTACTTTAGACCGTCCCATTCATGGAAAGGTCTACTTCAGACCGTCCCATTCATGGAAAGGTCTACTTTAGACCGTTTTTATCCTGTTTTAGCCCGAACTGTCGTGGGCGCCCAGGTTTCTATTCTTCATGATAAAAATGGTCTGGAAATGACCGTCTATATTTAAAAAATGGCCTATCGAGCGACAGTTTAAATGACAGAGAGTCCAGATGAACCTGAACTTCGTCTTCTTTGCCGCCGGACTCTAAGGCATTTCCTATGCAACGAGGCCTCCTTTTTAGGGCTCTATCTTCTAGAATCCTCCACTAAATGGAGCCTCATTTTTTTCTGTGTCTTCGCCTTCGTATTATCTTGAATTCGGTATATGGAGCACGATTTTTAATTGACCAGATCTACAGGAATCCTGGCCGCAAGTTCAGGTTTTATTCATTTCGTGCAACAAAAACTCTGCCAGATTAGGTTCCAGAGCCTTCTTTCAAGAGCCATAACTTACACATCCTTCCACCAAAGAGAGTCCCGTTTATTTCTACATCTTATCTTGACTATTATCTCGAGAATGATCTAGAGATCTTGAGATTTGGTGGACTCTATCTTCTGGAATCGTGGGAGAAAGTTCGGGGTTTCACCACTTTTCTATAAATAGATGCCCAGTTCGCCTGCGCGACGGGGGGCTCTTCTTCGACCTGGGGTGAAGCCATGCCGAATTGTCGTCTCAAACCTTGGACCCCAGGATATTGAGGGAAGCATAGTCTTCGTTTTGGTTCCTCATTTGCTTCATTTAATTGTTGTTTGCACTCCTAACTTCGCCTCTACTTTTTACAAATCATCACAAGTTCTTGAACCTGTGCGGCGGGGCGCCCTTCGTTGGCTCGGGGGGGAGTCATCCTGTGTCCTCTTCATCCTCCGTTGACTCCATCTTGAAGAGGGGGGTATCTTATTCGATTTCCATCTCTCTGGGCTCTCTATACTTGCTCCAATTTCTTGTTCTTCTCCCTTACTTTTCACAAATCGTCACAGTTTTACACTTAGTTTTTACACAGTTTCATGCATGTTTATGCATTTTTCTCCATTTTGCGCAATGTTTTTCTCTCTATTCTCTCCATCAAGTTCTGTGATTTCAAATCCCATGCATGTACAACACTCCCACCTTTCATTTGCACCCATTTATAGGGGTTAAAAACCCTCCCCTGGTGCGTTCTCCCCCATTCTTTCATGCTATTTCATCACTTCGGGCATGTGCTACACTTTCATAATCTAATGGGTGTTGTTTCATTTTCATGGCTTTGTTTTGCAGGAGACAATCAATAGGACGTGAGGCCCTCTCCCTCTAGCCGGCTGGAAGGAGAGGAGGTGTACCCACGATCAATTCCCCGCATCCTTTCAAGCGCGATCTCATGTCGTGGCAGGTCATCTTCGGGCCGCATCTTCTTCTTCATTTTCCCAAGGTACGCAGTAGATTTCTATTCATTATAGCATCTATTTCCTATTGCTACCTTGGGTGGCGATCATGGTTCATTTCTATATCTCCATCGCCATTTGTGTTTCATGTTTATATGCATGTTTATGTGTGCATAGTTAGCATGGGGCGGGGAAGGATAGATTAGAACCTTAACATTTTTGTATCTACAAGCTAAAGCCATAAAGATTTTGGGAAACATATAAGGTCAAGTTCTAACGAATGTCCATGTATAGGTTCAACGAGGAGCATAAGTCGTCGGGAAAAAGCCCTATGCAGGCAGGAGGGAGGCGAGACAAGGAAAAGGTGGCCTGCCAAGGACCGGTTCCGAAGGGCGGACTGGGGGTTCCATTGTGTATCCAGTGTGGACGCAACCATCCGGGACAGGAATGCTGGAGGGAAAAAAGCAAGTGCTATGAATGCGGCGAGGCTGGACATTTTGCGCAGGACTGCCCTAAGAAGGCTCAGCAAAAGCAAATACCCCCGCAGGAGAAGATCCAGTACAGAGGGCGAGTCTATGTACTGATGCAAGAAGAGAGAGACAATACATGTACCATAGCAGAAGGTACGCTCCTCGTGGATAATGTTTATGCAAAGGTCTTGTTTGACCCAGGGGCTACACACACATTCATATCCACTAGCTTTGCTAATCAACTGAAGAATAAACCCCAAGCCACATTCTTCGGAGAAATGATAGTTAGCACACCAACTGGGAAACAAGTCCACACCAAGCTTGCGATCCCCACCATAGAAGTCAACATCAATGGGAGGATATTGCTGGGGGAAGCATACATCCTAGATATGAATGACTTTGACCTCATTTTGGGAATGGACTGGTTGGACCAACATTGCGCTCTCTTGGACTGCCGTCAGAAGATGGTGATTCTTCAAAAATTGGGGAAGGAAACATTCTTCTTTCAATGCCCTAAGGACAAGTCCGGGAGAATGGGTATCAGCCATCCGCGCCTCCAAACTGATCAGCGGAGGATGCGACTATTTCTTAGCTAGTGTGGTGCTTGAAGAAGGCTCCATCAAGATTTTGGAAGACTTGGACGTGGTCCGAGAATTTCCTGATGTGTTTCCCGAGGATCTACCGGGGCAACCACCAGCTCGAGAGATAGAGTTCTCTATTGAGCTAGTACCAGGCATCGCACCCATCTCTGTTCCACCATACCGAATGGCTCTGGCAGAACTTGTTGAACTCAGGAAGCCATTGCAAGAGTTGCTAGACAAAGGCTTCATCCGGCCCAACCTGTCCCCGTGGGGAGCACCAGTCTTGTTCATGCGGAAGAAGGATGGGACCATGCGGCTGTGCATTGATTATCGCAAACTCAACCAGGTCACCATAAAGAACAAGTACCCTCTGCCGAGGATTGAGGAGCTGTTCGACCAACTATCATCTGCCAAAGTCTTCTCCAAGATTGATATGAGAATAGGTTATCACCAGATAAGAATCAAGCCCGAAGATGTGTCGAAGTCGGCCTTTAGTACTCGGTATGGTCACTACAAATTCCTAGTAGTACCATTCGGGTTGACTAATGCTCCGGTAGTATTCATGGAACATATGAATCAAATTTTTCACCCTTATCTAGACCAGTTTGTCATGGTCTTTATAGACGCCATCCTGATATACTCTACTAGTCAGGAGGAGCATTGGCAGCACTTGAGAGTGGTTCTGTAGACCCTCAGGGAGAACAAATTCTTCGCCAAATTCAGCAAATGTGAATTCTTTCTAGATCGGGTTATGTTTCTCAGGCATGTTATATCCGGGAATGGCATATCGGTGGACCCCAGCAAGGTGGAAGCAATGACAAAATGGGAAGCACTGAAGACAGTCATGGAGATCAGGAGCTTCATTGGACTGGCTGGATATTGCCACCAGTTCATTGAGGGATTATTTACCATTGCAGCCCCCATGACCAAGTTGACCAAGAAAGGAGCAAAATTTATCTGGTCAAAGGAGTGTGAAGATAGTTTTCACATGCTCAAGGAGAAGTTGATGTCAGCCCCCGTGTTAGCGCAGCGAAGAGTGATATAGAAGGGGGGAATGAATAGATCACTCCCGATTTTAAAAACTTCAACGGAATATTAGATCTACGGTTTACAACCCTACAGAACCAGCACAAAGAGTATTGCTAACGCAGTAAATAGCCAAGACAGAATAGGTAAGTGCGATTGAAGGAGCTGTTCACATGAAAGCAAAATGCCAAGCAGATGGAGAGCGCAAACGATAACAACAAACCATAGAGGAGGCAGTCAGTTTTTAGGTGGTTCGATTGCAGTCCGCAATCTACATCGACCCCTCACTCCACACCAGAGTGAGGATTCCACAAGCTAATGCTAGACAAGCAGACTCAGTCTGCAGACAATTGCTGCCACACAGCTTGACCAGGGGAACAACCTCCCCTCTTCCTCCACACCGGAGGGATACAACCAGTGACAACAGTCACTAGCAAACTAGAGACTGAGGTCTCTCTTCCTCCACCCAGGAGGGAACCCACAAGCGACTCCCTGTCACTTGCAAACTGGAGGATCAATCGTCCCTTCCTCCGATCACTGGAGGGTAACAATATCCAATAAGGAAGATGAAATGAAAAATGAAAATTCAAAAATCAAAGCATAAAATCTTCTCTGAAAACAAGAAACAATGTAGCTTCCGAAGAAGCAATTCTTCAAACCACAGACACTGCTCTCTCTCTCTCTCTCAAATATTTTCCTCTCAGATCTGGATGAACTGGAATTCTCTGCTCTCTCTCTTTTCTGGATCGTGCAGCCTCACGAGAATGCCTTCTACTCTTTCCTTCACGATCTGACCTCTACTGAAAGAGGATGCTCCATATATATAGCAAATGTTGGGCGCGTGTCCTTCAGGTTCTCGCCCAGAGAGCACCTCGGATCACGTGCCAGGTACCACCTCGGATGACGTGTCCAATCATCAGCTTGAATCATCTGCAGGCAGAGACAAAAGGAATGCATCGAATTAGTTCAGTTCAAGCTTATATCAAGGCGTGTATAGACTTTAGAACAGCATATAGGCAAGTATATACAATGTCAGAATGTATAGACTTGAAAAACTTCAGCGACCTTAGTGTATAGACTTGCATAATGTTGCATTAATATAACAGAGAGCAAAGTGTAGACTTCAGTGTAAATCATGAAGCATTCGAATGTATAGACATGAAATGCAAAGGACAACAGTGTATAGACTTTAAGTAATGCATGCAATACAACCCAATGTATATACTTAGTTGATGTGCAACCGATGTTCAGACATGTTATGCTTGCTATGGGAGATGTATAGACTCTGCGTCTATCAAAGTATGCACAATGGAAAAAGAGAATGTATAGACTTTTGTAAGCTTGAACACTGCTGTGTATAGACTTTGTACTTTGAATGACAAAGCATGCTGTATAGACTCTACGAAGCACATGCCTTGGCTGTACAGACTTCAAATTTTGAACGTGTGTGCTATGAACGATGTATACACTTGGCCCTTGAAGGAGGTACAGACTTGAAGAACCGAAGCCCATGATGTATGGACTCGGTGTTATGAGGCATGCAGGCTGTATAGACTTGCGATGCCATGAAGACAGTGTGTAGACTTGTAAAGCTTGAGGCCAATGTACAGACTTGAAGAACCGAAGCCAATGTATAGACTTGAAGAACCGAAACCAATGTATAGACTTGAAGAATCGAAGCCAATGTATAGACTTGAAGAACCGAAACCAATGTATAGACTTGAAGGATCGAAGCCAATGTATAGACTTGACGAATGGCTTGACACACAGACACGCTGTCAATGTATAGACTTGCACAGTGCTGCCAATGTATAGACTTGGATGCCCAAAGGCAATGTATAGACTTGCAAGTGTGAGACGCTGAACGAGACGGTAGATGTTCAGACTTTGGCAGTGTGCTGACTTTGCCTACACGAATGTATAGACTTGAGATGAGACATAGCATGAGACGATGGATGTTCAGACTTGGGAATGGCTGTATGGACATTGGAAGATGATGCCTGAGATGAAGGACAATGTATAGACTTGGTGTGTAGCTAAAGCAATGAACGTAGGAAAAGGTTGGAGTGTATAGACTTACTCGATCAGCAATGTATCGACTTCAACTAAGCAAGCTATAGTGCAATGTCTAGACTTAATGATGCACGCGATGTAGAGACTTTGGAACGCTTGAAGCGATGTACAGACTTGGTGAGCGCCAAGCAATGTATAGACTTGGAAACCGATGTGCAGACTTGACAATGCAGTGTATTCATGAGGGCAATGTACAGGCTTGAGAATCTTGAGTGAGTCGACCCATCTGAAAGGGGGGGTCGACCCACTTCTGTCCAGACTATGCTATGTGTGTGTGTGTGCATATGCCAATGTATATACTTTATGAGAATGCTTGTACTATGCAAATGAATGAAGGCCACTCTAGCTGTACAAACTTGATGGAAGGCATGTGTAGTGATGTATGGACTTGCTAAGTGATGCACTGATAGCCACATGAACTTCACTGTCCTAAATGATGAAGCATGAATTGATCTAGAAATAGACAGATTGATTTATATTGTGAGACATCATCAAAACCGTAGGGATGCAACAATCTCCCCCTTTTTGATGATGGCAACACTGTGAATCAAGCAATATCAAGGCTCAAAGGAAATCAACTACAGCTTTAACAATCAAAGCAAATTCAAGGCAAGCTCAAGTAGAGAAATTAAATACAGCTGCTGAAACACTTCTTTCTCCAAAACCACTCCCCACAACTCACTCTCAGCTTCCCCACAACTCATTCTCAGATATTTCCATGACATGAATTCTCTCCCACAGCTCATGAACAAAACTCACAAAACTCCCCATAAACTCATTGCAATTCATGACTTACAGATATTGCAAAACCTCTCTCCCCCTTTGACATCAGCAAAAGGAAATGCAGAATATATGAAAGTGCTGGAGACATGAGGAGGAAGTGCAGTTAACATCTTAGTGTAGAAAGGCACGAGCAAATCTTAAGAGAATAAGTGAGGTGCTAAACTCAAGTGAAGATTCTTGAACTCCAGTAAACAGTAGAAAAATAGAATGATAGAAAAGTTTATCAGCATACATAGTGTATGATTTAGAGCAGGAGTTAACAAGTATGGCATGATTTAGCTGAACTGGCAACTATCCCAAAAGACAACAAGAGGCAAAGTCAGAGAAGGTGTTCTCAAGGTATTGAGGACAAGCAATCCATTAGTTGCATAACTACATGGGATGTTTGAGATTATTTTCAAGAAGACCAATGAGTAAGTTGGTAATTCACTCTTTTGACATTAGGGAGATACCTTGATTAGAGGCCTGAATCCCCAATTACTCAGTGTGAGTACCTCATTACCTCCTTTTTTTTTAAGGAACAGAGTTAGTAACTGTGGCTTTTGACATGAGGAAACACCTTGATTAGAGGTCAGAGTCCCCAGTTACTCACCAGCTAGCCACCATTGCTCTGTCATGTCTTTTCATTCATTTTAAGCATTTGACACGTCATGACATGGGAGAAAAACTTCATTTCATTGATGAAGCTCCCAGTTTCTCAGTGAACAAATCAAGACCTTTGTTAATTCAGATTACCCTTGTGTAGAGAAGATGGAATGATTGAAAATAATACCAGAAGGACTATTTCTTGAAGTGAATCTTGAAGTCTAGATTTCTAGTTGTTTTGGTCAGATATCAAGACATACAGGTTTTAGCCTGAACTGAAATCACTGACAATGTAGAAAGATAAACTTTAACAATTAATTCAGATCTCTGATAGACTACCAGAGGGAAGATTCTTACTGGACTTTAGTATCACAGACTTATAGACTTAAGATATTAGTGATATTCTACTGTCTAAGAGAACCACACAAGATCAATCATGAAAACCAACAATGACACACATCTGGTCAATCTTTTTGAATATGTCAAAGAACTCTCCCTTTCATAGCTCAACCAGCTCCCCCTCAAACATAGCATTACAAAAAGCTAACCTTAGACATACAGAACTCCCCCTCACAAAAAGAACAGACTTCACATTTAAAACAATTTGTCTAAGCCTAGTTCTCTTCTCAGTGTAGTGAATTTTTCATTATCCAGAGGTTTAGTGAAGATGTCTGCAATCTGATTATCAGTGCCTACATGAATCAGTTCAAAATTGTTCTTAGAAACCTCATCTCTTATGAAATGATGCCTTATCTCAATGTGTTTGGTGCGTGAATGCAAAACAGGATTCTTGGCAAGATTGATGGCACTGGTATTATCACAATAGATAGGTGTGCACCCCAGTTCTACTTGGTAGTCCTGAAGCTGGTGTTTAATCGATATGACTTCTGTACCACAGCTCCCTGCAGCCACATATTCAGCCTCTGCAGTGGAGAGGGCCACAGAGTGTTGTTTCTTGGATCCCCAAGAGACTAAACACCCACCTAAAAATTCACAGTGACCACTAGTGCTTTTTCGGTCTAGTTTACATCCTGCATAATCTGCATCTGTGTATGCAATTAAATCTAGTGAGTGTGTAGCAGGAAACCAGAGACCAAGTGAGGGTGTAGCTGACAAATATCTAAAAATTCTTTTCACTGCAGCTAAATGTAATTCAGTGGGTCTAGACTGATACCTTGCACACATACCTACATTGAACTGTATATCAGGTCTAGAAGCTGTCAAGTAGAGTAAAGAGCCAATCATACCTCCTTAGAGTTTGGCATTTACTTCTTTACCTGTCTCATCAGCATCGAGTGAGGTGTTGGTACTCATAGGTGTTGTTATATGCTTCAGGTTTTCTATACCAAACTTCTTGAATAGTTCCATTGTGTATTTAGTCTGGTTGATGAAGCATCCATCCTCCAATTGTTGTATCTGTAAGCCAAGAAAATATTTTAGTTCACCTACCAAACTCATCTCAAATTCAGCAGACATCATTTTAGAGAATTCAGCACATAATTCACAGCTAGTTGATCCAAACACAATGTCATCTACATATACCTGAGCTGAAGTGGCGAAATCTCGCGCTGTGTCCTGAGCGGGCTGTGGATCACCAGAAGATGAACTGCAAGATAGGGAAACGTATCAGAGGGCCCAGGGGGTTTCCCTGGGGAAAAACCCTCTGATGGTTAAGTCAGTAGAGCTGTGGTGGAAGCAGTAATGGGGAGGAGAAAAACTAGTGCGCGAGATTCCTCTCCACCAGAGGGTGAAGCGGATTGCTGAGGAGTTTGGGTGTATGAGTACCTTAATGGCTCTTTTCTTCCACCGGAGGGTATCCCTGGTTTAAATAGTGGGCCGCCTTCAGGAGTCCTGCAAGCTGAGGGGTCTCCGGCGGGAGTTACGTCCTCAACGTGGGCTTTCATGGCCTTATCGTGGGAACGTTATCGCCTCGAAGTCCGGCGGCTTCTTGATTCCCCTGTCTGTTGGGGACTCTTAACGGTAGCACGAACAGATAATATCTGGTCTGGCCGAGCTTCTGAAATGTCAGCCCTGTCCGGGCGATGAGCATAGCTCGACGAAAGAGGGGTCGGATAGGTCGGCTAATGCCTGTCTCTCCCGGGCGGGGGAACGGCTTGGGCCGGACCCACCTTGTGACCTGACCATCACTCGGGCCCTCCGAGCCTAGGGGCCGCCGGGGAGAGTTGGTTCCTCGAGTGTTTGTTCATTGGGCTTTTCTTTCCTGAGTGGGCCCTGTGGGCTGTCACTCAGGTGAGCTTGCCTCGTTGGACCCTATTGGGTCTTGTTGGGCTGCTCTTTGGGTGGGCTACAGAAATCCCCCTCTCCACTTGTCCCCCTCCTACTCCCGAGCCATGGAGGCTCAGTCGAGTAGCTTTTGAGGCTTTGGACCGGCGTGGCTCAGGTGGGTGGAATTCTGTTGGTGTTATGGAGCCACGTGTAGTGGTCGCCTGGGCCCGTAATGATGATCCTGACGGATTTGAAACGAAGGGGCCCCCCTTTTCTCGGAGCACGGAACGACGCGCCGCCTTCCTCCAGGGTTTTATAGGCATTGGGCACTGTTCGTCGTTCTAGGCTTCTCAGGGTTTTAGGATTTCCTTAGTTTCTTTGCTTCTGGGGCTCCTTGATGCGCCGTGAGGGCACAGTGGAGACGCAAAGTCTTGCGGCGGCGTTTGAGGAGTTGGCGAGGATAACCGCGGAGGCGGTCCGGCAACTTCCTTCCCCCCCGGAGTCTTCGAGCTCGCGCGAGGGATCATCTTCCAACTCGATGGCGGATCGGCCTTTGGAAATCGAGCAGGTGAGGCGGGAGCCCGTCCCCAACTGCAGTGAGTTGGGGGAAGCCGAAGTGAGGAAGCTGGAGCATCATTTTCGCTTGCCTCTTAGGTACAGCTTCGCTGCCGCCGCCCCGTAGGATACGAGTCTGGACAGCCATACGGGGCACATTTGCACTTTTCTTCTTGCTTGGAAGAGTGGGATCCGCCTTCCCTTCGAGCCTCTTGTACTTAAGCTTCTCGAGTTTTTCCGGTTGGCACCTATTCATGATGTGACACAACCTAGGACTCAACAAGCAAGCACAATTAAGCATTCAAAAACGGACCGATAATAGCAACCGCCCACCGCATGCTCACTAAGACCCGGGGGTAACTTGGCAATGCCAAGGGGAAGTTGTGTGGGCTGGGCCCTTGCTGGTAGAGGGCCAGCAAGGCCAAGGTTTGATTCCCCAAGGGTATGGTGGCTCAAATCAAGGGTCCGATGAAGTGCCAAAGGGCACGGGTTCCACTCTCTTCCCACGATGATCACTTATAGCAATGAGCTTAAGGATCGGGCTCTCGTCACGGCCAGTGGAGTTTATGAACTAATATTGAAAGACAAGCACTAAATGGAGTGAAGGTTTGAGCACTTACTCGACCGGTTTGAAGAAACCGGTCCCGGTCGGAGACGAGGGCGAGCGGGGAGGCGAGTGGATCCCCACACGCCGCGTCGGGGTAGCATGACCTGCCCAAACAAGTTACACCACTACACCTCTCGCAGGAGGGGGATCTTGGGGTGGGGGTTAATGAGATTACAAACAATACTACCTCCACGTAGGGAGGGGCCTTCATCCGGCCAAGCGGGGCGGGGAAATTAGAGTAAAGAGGGATGACTAAGTGACGGCACCGAATCTGCCTGCTGTCTGTGAACAGGGACATATAGTAGGTTTTGCTGCTGTAGAACCCGCTCAGGAATTTTGCTGGTGGCGAGACCAGTGGGGAAATCTTCGTAGCTGGGAAGGGAATGCCTCAGAATTTCTTTAATTTCTTTTGGAGTCGCTGCTGGCCGGGATGGAGGTTTGAACAGAGCCACAGATTCTCGGACCGGCAGCTGTAGACTTCTAACAGTATATTGCAGAGAATGCCCTGATAGCTCCCGACCTCGGAATCAAGCGCTGTCAGAGTTGTTGGAATCGTGGACGAGTCTTCTTCGCTGAAAAACTTACGGGGAAGCCAACCGATGTCGGAGAAGACTAGGGGATGCAGGACAATGGCGACTGGTCGGTGCAGACTATGAGTAGCAGATCAGCGTAGCTGAGGGAGAAAAATGAGAACTCTGGATCACGAATGCCGAATGAAGTTCTGTTTCTTGATTCTATAATTAGACTGGACGATGAAGAACTTTGAAGAAGAACTCGTGGACTGATTCCTTCGGGGTTTGTCGTGGCAGAGCTTCTAATCTGGCTCAGGTCCTCAGCCGAGGCAGAACTGCGCAGTTGTGGTAGAATGGACCTCCTGGACGGCTCGGAGATCGGAAGAAGATGAAACCACTTCTGTTGCGAAGGAGACTGGTAGAAGCTTCCGACGATGGCTCTTGAGTCTTCAAACTCATCCGGAGGAAGTCGTGGTGGCCACTGAAAGTTGCTGGTTCATCTGTAACCTCTGGACAGCAAACTGTAACTTCGAAGTAGCTTCCAATGACCAAGAAAGAAGAAGGGGAAGGGGGTAGATGAGTGTGGTAGTGACCCCTGGTTGTGAGGGGGTCTTGGAGGGGGTGTTCTAGGGTGTAGGAGGTGGAGAATAAGGTCTGGAAGAGGGTCCAATAGATGGTGGTAGTGGGGGCTGCGAATTTGGTTGGAATGGAGAGAGGGAAAGGATATTCAAAAATAGGTTTAAGGGTGGGGTTAATTTTTTATCTTGGGAATGGGGGGTTGTGTTGGGCAAGGGAAGGGGTGCTTGGGGTAGTGGGAAGGGTGCTTGGGAAAGTGGGAGGGGTAGTTGGGGGTTGGATGGTGAGGAGAGGATTGGTGGAGGGGGTCTTGGGAAGGGGTGGAGTATTGATGAGGGTTGTGGGGAATGGGAAGAGGCTTAAATGGGGTAGGTGGGGAGTGGAGGTGGTTGGGAAGGGAGGAGAGAGAAGAAAATTTGAATTTGGGTGTTGAGGAGAGAGAAAGTGGAGTGAAAAAGAGAGATTAAGAGAGGGAAGGGTGGGAAATCTCTCCCCTAGGGTTTCTCACCCAAAAAATGGAATCTCTCCACTAGATAGGAAGTGTAAACTCTCAAAATGGCAAGTTTTTTTCATTCATTGATTCATTAAGTTGAAATGGGGGGAATGGGGTCTTATATATAGGCAACCCACATTTTACAATAAGTCCCTGACAAAAGACTCAATGACAAATAACCGAGGGGGTAGGGGGTGCACTTGGGCCAAACCCAATGAATTGGGCCCAATAACTAACTAAACAGCATAATGACTCTCAAACTTAGGGAAATAAGCACAAGACCTAGGGACATGACTCAAGTAAAATGAAAATTACATCAAATGACTCAAATATAAATTACGTAGGACTCAAAATTAGATAACTAGACCATGTCGGATGCAACCGGGGCGAGGAGACGAGCTGTGAACGTGGGCATGGGAGGTGATGTCCCCATCATACTCCCGGGGTGCGGAGAACTCGACTCCGTCGAGTAAGTGTCCTTCCCTCCTTGGACGGTGCAGAAGTGGAACTGCCCTCAAGTCTTCCGAACGAGACCGATCCATCCACCTGCCGAGATAGCGCTTGTATACTTTGCTCCTGGTGGTAGTGACCTGTTCATCCAATATTCGTTCAATGCGCTCACGCTGGGCTCTCTTGGCTAGTGGACTCTCCTCACGGGTGGGTACTCTCTCAACGGAGGGAATAGGCTCAATATCCTCACTAGGTACCACCGTGGGTCCTTTGTATGGCACTAGGTCGGCGACACTGAATGTGGGACTTACCCCATATTCCTCAGGGAAATCTAACTCATAGGCATGTGCACTAATGCACCTCAGGACCTGGAAGGGACCAGCCCCACGTGGCCTCAATTTGGAGATGGCTCCCGGGGAGAGCCTCTCCGTTCTTACCATCACAAAGTCACCCTCATGGGATTTTTGGTGACGTCGATGAGAGTCGGCTTGCCTTTTATAAGTCACATTCTTCTTACTAATGTGCTTGCGGATCTCTTTATGCAATGTTGTGAATGTAGACATTCCGGGGGTGATGGGTGGACCTGGGCAACCAAAAGTAGACCTATCGTGTAATGTTGCAGTGTAGACTTTGGTTAGCCTAGGTGGGCCGGGGCACCCGTAGGTGGCCCTATCATGCAAATTGGTGATAAATATAGGAGGACCCGGACATCCGTAGATGCCTTTGACATGCTTAAGACCCATGATGAATGAAGGTGGACCATGACATCCGAATATGGACCACTCATACTTTCTACTTGACATGTGGGTGAGATGAATGAATGGACCCAACATCGTGTTCAAGCCAAGGGGTGTGGAAAGCCTAGACACATGCATATTTTTCCAAAAGTGACTTCCATGTATATAGGTGTGGGACAACCTTTGAACTCCCATTGGAAAGGATCGAATGGATCTCAGAAGGTGGTCATCATGGGGTGGGGCACCACCTTATTACCTAGGGATATATGGTCCAAGATTATGGCTCCCAAGGTGTAACCCGGGTCTAAGATGGAGTGAATTGGGTCAAACATTGTGAGTTGGTTTAGGGAAAGGTGGGTGGTGGATAAAGTGTTTGGGTCACACGAGTCTCTTGACTCCCATTGGAATGGATCATATGGATCATAAAATGGGTTATCTAGGGGGAGGAACTCCATGTCCTTAAGATCCTCAAAAGGTGCTAAGTCATCCTTCTCCATGATAGTTGGGCCAATATTCTTGGCAAGTGGGTCAGCCATGAGTGGAGGGCTTGACTTTCTACCCGAGATAAGAAGCTCTAAATGGAGGAGAAGGTTGGGCTCATCGGGTGTAGGGAGGAATAGAAGGAGGTCGCTAGTGTAGCAACCAATGGTGCAAACCGAGGTGATAGACCCTATGCATAGGTGTAGGAGGCTAAGGCTCCTAGGTTGTTCTACCATAGGGGTCAACATGCTAATCATCTCTAATTGCCATGCTATGCTCTTGAGAAGGTCCTCTAAGGTCTCCACTTGATAGGATGCTTGGATTGTGGTGTGATAGGAGAAGAATGGCACTAAGGGAAGGTCTTGTTCTATGGGAGGGAAAACATGGGCCCGGATCTCTCGAATTGGGCTCTCCTTTAGCCAACTAACAATGGGTTCTCCTAAGATGAGCTCCGCCCCAACTAGAGAGGGTGGTGTAAGGTAAAGACCATCGTGTGAGGTTCCTTCTTCAGCTTGGACTTAGGTTTCCTCCAAAGTGGGGGATGGGTTTGGAGTGCTCACAACTATTGGATTTGGGTCGGGTGGTGGTGGCCGTCATGGTTCTAGGTGGAGGGATGGACACGGGGTCTACTTGGGTTTGAATGGTGAGAATAGGGTGAGTGGTGGTCCTTTTTGGGGAAATCGGGTCGGTTAGGAGTCTCTTCCCCTTGGGATCGGCTGGTTGTGGAGGGGTGGTAGTGGGGGCCAATTGAGTTTGGATAGATAGGTTTGCGGAAGGAGGTTTTGGTTGGAGTGTGGGGATCCTCATGGGATTTGGTGGAGAGGTGGTTGTTTGGTTTATTTGGGTCTTAAGGGAGAGGACTTGGTCGCGAAGTGTTGTTATGATGGTTGAGAGATGAATTGTTGGGGGTGGTGGGGGTGGAGACCAAAGGTCGATCTCAAGTTGGCCGGGTGGGGATGGAGGAGTGGTAGTGCTCCTCGGGTTAGGGGTGCTTGAGTAGGAGGGGTGGGAATGTTTGGGGATGTAGATCTTTCTAAGTTCTACCTTCATCTCTTCCCATGAGTGAATAGGTTCTTGTCTTCTAACCCTCCTTAAGCCCTCTATGTGTTCCCACTTACTTTTGGCTTGACCCCGAAGTCGTCCCTTGGCCTTTCGGACTCTCGCCGGTCCATATACCCAAGTCTTTTCGAAGTACTTTTCTATCGTAGCCTCCCACCTAAGATAGTCACTAGAATGTGATCCGTCAAAGGTAATATCCCTATCTAGGATGAAGTCTATGGGTGGTGAGTAGGCTAAGTAGGTGGTCATGATGAACGGGGGGATCAATGCAAGGGTCGGATTGATGATGACACCAATGCAAGCATGCCCTAGGACTTGACTTGATAGAGACAAGTCAATGACTGGCTCTGATACCAATTGATGTGACACAACCTAGGACTCAACAAGCAAGCACAATTAAGCATTCAAAAACGGACCGATAATAGCAACCGCTCACCCGATGCTCACTAAGACCCGGGGGTAACTTGGCAATGCCAAGGGGAAGTTGTGTGGGCTGGGCCCTTGCTGGTAGAGGGCCAGCAAGGCCAAGGTTTGATTCCCCAAGGGTATGGTGGCCCAAATCAAGGGTCCGACGAAGTGCCAAAGGGCACGGGTTCCACTCTCTTCCCACGATGATCACTTATAGCAATGAGCTTAAGGATCGGGCTCTCGTCACGGCCAGTGGAGTTTATGAACTAATATTGAAAGAAAAGCACTAAATGGAGTGAATGTTTGAGCATTTACTCGACCAGTTTGAAGAAACGGGTCCTGGTCGGAGACGAGGGCGAGCGGGGAGGCGAGTGGATCCCCATACGCCGCGTCGGGGTAGCTTGACCTGCCCAAACAAGTTACACCACTACACCTCTCGCAGGAGGGGGATCTTGGGGTGGGGGTTAATGAGATTACAAATAATACTACCTCCACGTAGGGAGGGGCCTTCAGCCGGCCAAGCGGGGCGGGGAAATTAGAGTAAAGAGGGATGACTAAGTGACGGCACCGAATCTGCCTGCTGTCTGCGAACAGGGATAGATAGTCGGTTTTGCTGTTGTAGAACCCGCTCAAGAATGTTGCTGGTGGCGAGACCAGTGGGGAAATCTTCGTAGATGGGAAGAGAATGCCTCAGAATTTCTTTAATTTCTTTTGGAGTCGCTGCTGGCCGGGATGGAGGTTTGAATAGAGCCACAGATTCTCGGACCGGCAGCTGCAGACTTCTAACAGCATATTGCAGAGAATGCCCCGATAGCTCCCGACCTCGAATCAAGCACCGTCAGAGTTGTTGGAATCGTGGACGAGTCCTCTTTGCTGAAAAACTTATGGGGAAGCCAACCGATGTCGGAGAAGACTAGGGGATGCAGAACAATGGCGACTGGTCGGTGTAGACTATGAGTAGCAGATCTGCGTAGCTGAGGGAGAAAAATGAGAACTCTGGATCACGAATGCCGAATGAACTTATGTTTCTTGATTCTGGAAGTAGACTGGGCAATGAAGAACTTTGAAGAAGAACTTGTGGACTGGTTCCTTCGGGGTTCGTCGTGGTAGAGATTCTAATCGGGCTCAGGTCCTCAGCCGAGGCAGAACTGCGCAGTTGTGGGAGAATGGACCCCCTGGATGGATCGGAGATCGGAAGAAGATGAAACCACTTCTGTTGCGAAGGAGACTGGTAGACGCTTCCGACGATGGCTCTTGGGTCTTCAAACTCGTCCGGAGGAAGTCGTGGTGGCCGCTGCAAGTTGCTTGTTCATCTGCAACCTCTGGACAGTAAACTGCAACTTCGAAGTAGCTTCCAATGACCAAGAAAGAAGAAGAGGAAGGGGGTAGATGAGTGTGGGAGTGAACCCTGGTTGTAAGGGGGTCTTGGAGGGGGTGTTCTAAGGTGTGGGAGGTGGAGAATAAGGTCTGGAAGAGGGTCCAATAGATGGTGGTAGTGGGGGCTGCGAATTTGGTTGGAATGGAGAGAGGGAAAGGATATTCGAAAATATGTTTAAGGGTGGGGTTAATTTTTTATCTTGGGAATGGGGGGTTGTGTTGGGCAAGGGAAGGGGTGCTTGGGGTAGTGGGAAGGGTGCTTGGGAAAGTGGGAGGGGTAGTTGGGGGTTAGATGGTGAGGAGAGGATTGGTGGAGGGGGTCTTGGGAAGGGGTGGAGTATTGATGAGGGTTGTGGGGAATGGGAAGAGGCTTAAATGGGGTAGGTGGGGAGTGGAGGTGGTTGAGAAGGGAGGAGAGAGAAGAAAATTTGAATTTGGGTGTTGAGGAGAGAGAAAGTGGAGTGAAAAAGAGAGATTAAGAGAGGGAAGGGTGGGGAATCTCTCCCCTAGGGTTTCTCACCCAAAAAATAGAATCTCTCCACTATATAAGAAGTGTAAACTCTCAAAATGGCAAGTTTTTTTCATTAATTGATTCATTAAGTTGAAATGGGGGGAATGGGGTCCTATATATAGGCAACCCGCATTTTACAATAAGTCCCTGACAAAAGACTCAATGACAAATAACCGAGGGGGTAGGGGGGTGCACTTGGGCCAAACCCAATGAATTGGGCCCAATAACTAACTAAACAACATAATGACTCTCAAACTTAGGGAAATAAGCACAAGACCTAGGGACATGACTCAAGTAAAATAAAAATTACATCAAATGACTCAAATATAAATTACGTAGGACTCAAAATTAGATAACTAGACCATGCCGGATGCAACCGGGGCGAGGAGACGAGCTGTGAATGTAGGCATGGGAGGTGATGTCCCCATCATACTCCCGGGGTGCGGAGAACTCGACTCCGTCGAGTAAGTGTCCTTCTCTCCTTGGACGGTGCAGAAGTGGAACTGCCCTCAAGTCTTCCGAACGAGACCGATCCATCCACCTGCCGAGATAGCGCTTGTATACTTTGCTCCTGGTGGTAGTGACCTGTTCATCCAATATTCGTTCAATGCGCTCACGCTGGGCTCTCTTGGCTAGTGGACTCTCCTCACGGGTGGGTGCTCTCTCAACGGAGGGAATAAGCTCAATATCTTCACTAGGTACCACCGTGGGTCCTTTGTATGGCACTAGGTCGGTGACACTGAATGTGGGACTTACCCCATATTCCTCGGGGAAATCTAACTCATAGGCATGTGCACTAATGCGCCTCAGGACCTGGAAGGGACCAGCCCCACGTGGCCTCAATTTGGAGATGGCTCCCGGGGAGAGCCTCTCCATTCTTACCATCATAAAGTCACCCTCATGGGATTTTTGGTGACGTCGATGAGAGTCGGCTTGCCTTTTATAAGTCACATTCTTCTTGCTAATGTGCTTGCGGATCTCTTTATGCAATGTTGTGAATGCAGACATTCCGGGGGTGATGGGTGGACCTGGGCAACCAAAAGTAGACCTATCGTGTAATGTTGCAGTGTAGACTTTGGTTAGCCTAGGTGGGCCGGGGCACCCGTAGGTGGCCCTATCATGCAAATTGGTGATAAATATAGGAGGACCCGGACATCCGTAGATGCCTTTGACATGCTTAAGACCCATGATGAATAAAGGTGGACCATGACATCCGAATATGGACCACTCATACTTTCTACTTGACATGTGGGTGAGATGAATGAATGGACCCAACATCGTGTTCAAGCCAAAGGGTGTGGAAAGCCTAGACACATGCATATTTTTCCCAAAAGTGACTTCCATGTGTATAGGTGTGGGACAACCTTTGAACTCCCATTGGAAAGGATCGAATGGATCTCAGAAGGTGGTCATCATGGGGTGGGGCACCACCTTATTACCTAGGGATATATGGTCCAAGGTTATGGCTCCCAAGGTGTAACCCGGGTCTAAGATGGAGTGAATTGGGTCAAACATTGTGAGTTGGTTTAGGGAAAGGTGGGTGGTGGATAAAGTGTTTGGGTCACACGAGTCTCTTGACTCCCATTGGAATGGATCATATGGATCATAAAATGGGTTATCTAGGGGGAGGAACTCCATGTCCTCAAGATCCTCAAAAGGTGCTAAGTCATCCTTCTCCATGATAGTTGGGCCAATATTCTTGGCAAGTGGGTCAGCCATGAGTGGAGGGCTTGACTTTCTACCCGAGATAAGAAGCTCTAAATGGAGGAGAAGGTTGGGCTCATCGGGTGTAGGGAGGAATAGAAGGAGGTCGCTAGTGTAGCAACCAATGGTACAAACCGAGGTGATAGACCCTATGCATAGGTGTAGGAGGCTAAGGCTCCTAGGTTGTTCTACCATAGGGGTCAACATGCTAATCATCTCTAATTGCCATGCTATGCCCTTGAGAAGGTCCTCTAAGGTCTCCACTTGATAGGATGCTTGGATTGTGGTGTGATAGGAGAAGAATGGCACTAAGGGAAGGTCTTGTTCTATGGGAGGGAAAACATGGGCCCGGATCTCTCGAATTGGGCTCTCCTTTAGCCAACTAACAATGGGTTCTCCTAAGATGAGCTCCGCCCCAACTAGAGAGGGTGGTGTAAGGTAAAGACCATCGTGTGAGGTTCCTTCTTCAGCTTGGACTTAGGTTTCCTCCAAAGTGGGGGGTGGGTTTGGAGTGCTCACAACTATTGGATTTGGGTTGGGTGGTGGTGGCCGTCATGGTTCTAGGTGGAGGGATGGACACGGGGTCTACTTGGGTTTGAATGGTGAGAATAGGGTGAGTGGTGGTCCTTTTTTGGGAAATCGGGTCGGTTAGGAGTCTCTTCCCCTTGGGATCGGCTGGTTGTGGAGGGGTGGTAGTGGGGGCCAATTGAGTTTGGATAGATAGGTTTGCGGAAGGAGGTTTTGGTTGGAGTGTGGGGATCCTCATGGGATTTGGTGGAGAGGTGGTTGTTTGGTTTATTTGGGTCTTAAGGGAGAGGACTTGGTCGCGAAGTGTTGTTATGATGGTTGAGAGATGAATTGTTGGGGGTGGTGGGGGTGGAGACCAAAGGTCGGTCTCAAGTTGGCCGGGTGGGGATGGAGGAGTGGTAGTGCTCCTCGGGTTAGGGGTGCTTGAGTAGGAGGGGTGGGAATGTTTGGGGATGTAGATCTTTCTAAGTTCTACCTTCATCTCTTCCCATGAGTGAATAGGTTCTTGTCTTCTAACCCTCCTTAAGCCCTCTATGTGTTCCCACTTACTTTTGGCTTGACCTCGAAGTCGTCCCTTGGCCTTTCGGACTCTCGCCGGTCCATATACCCAAGTCTTTTCGAAGTACTTTTCTATCGTAGCCTCCCACCTAAGATAGTCACTAGAATGTGATCCGTCAAAGGTAATATCCCTATCTAGGATGAAGTCTATGGGTGGTGAGTAGGCTAAGTAGGTGGTCATGATGAACGGGGGGATCAATGCAAGGGTCGGATTGATGATGACACCAATGCAAGCATGCCCTAGGACTTGACTTGATAGAGACAAGTCAATGACTGGCTCTGATACCAATTGATGTGACACAACCTAGGACTCAACAAGCAAGCACAATTAAGCATTCAAAAACAGACCGATAATAGCAACCGCTCACCCGATGCTCACTAAGACCCGGGGGTAACTTGGCAATGCCAAGGGGAAGTTGTGTGGGCTGGGCCCTTGCTGGTAGAGGGCCAGCAAGGCCAAGGTTTGATTCCCCAAGGGTATGGTGGCCCAAATCAAGGGTCCGACGAAGTGCCAAAGGGCACGGGTTCCACTCTCTTCCCACGATGATCACTTATAGCAATGAGCTTAAGGATCGGGCTCTCGTCACGGCCAGTGGAGTTTATGAACTAATATTGAAAGACAAGCACTAAATGGAGTGAAGGTTTGAGCACTTACTCGACCGGTTTGAAGAAACCGGTCCCGGTCGGAGACGAGGGCGAGCGGGGAGGCGAGTGGATCCCCACACGCCGCGTCGGGGTAGCTTGACCTGCCCAAACAAGTTACACCACTACACCTCTCGCAGGAGGGGGATCTTGGGGTGGGGGTTAATGAGATTACAAACAATACTACCTCCACGTAGGGAGGGGCCTTCAGCCGGCCAAGCGGGGCGGGGAAATTAGAGTAAAGAGGGATGACTAAGTGACGGCACCGAATCTGCCTGCTGTCTGCGAACAGGGACAGATAGTCGGTTTTGCTGCTGTAGAACCCGCTCAGGAATTTTGCTGGTGGCGAGACCAGTGGGGAAATTTTTGTAGCTGGGAAGGGAATGCCTCAGAATTTCTTTAATTTCTTTTGGAGTCGCTGCTGGCCGGGATGGAGGTTTGAACAGAGCCACAGATTCTCGGACCGGCAGCTGCAGACTTCTAACAGCATATTGCAGAGAATGCCCCGACAGCTCCCGACCTCGGAATCAAGCGCCGTCAGAGTTGTTGGAATCGTGGACGAGTCCTCTTTGTGAAAAACTTACGGGGAAGCCAACCGATGTCGGAGAAGACTAGGGGATGCAGAACAATGGCGACTGGTCGTAGCAGATCTGCGTAGCTGAGGGAGAAAAATGAGAACTCTGGATCACGAATGCCGAATGAAGTTATGTTTCTTGATTCTGGAAGTAGACTGGGCAATGAAGAACTTTGAAGAAGAACTTGTGGACTGATTCCTTCGGGGTTCGTCGTGGTAGAGATTCTAATCTGGCTCAGGTCCTCAGCCGAGGCAGAACTGCACAGTCGTGGGAGAATGGACCCCCTGGACGGCTCGGAGATCGGAAGAAGATGAAACCACTTCTGTTGCGAAGGAGACTGGTAGACGCTTCCGACGATGGCTCTTGGGTCTTCAAACTCGTCCGGAGGAAGTCGTGGTGGCCGCTGCAAGTTGCTTGTTCATCTGCAACCTCTGGACAGTAAACTGCAACTTCGAAGTAGCTTCCAATGACCAAGAAAGAAGAAGAGGAAGGGGGTAGATGAGTGTGGGAGTGAACCCTGGTTGTAAGGGGGTCTTGGAGGGGGTGTTCTAAGGTGTGGGAGGTGGAGAATAAGGTCTGGAAGAGGGTCCAATAGATGGTGGTAGTGGGGGCTGCGAATTTGGTTGGAATGGAGAGAGGGAAAGGATATTCGAAAATAGGTTTAAGGGTGGGGTTAATTTTTTATCTTGGGAATGGGGGGTTGTGTTGGGGAAGGGAAGGGGTGCTTGGGGTAGTGGGAAGGCTGCTTGGGAAAGTGGGAGGGGTAGTTGGGGGTTGGATGGTGAGGAGAGGATTGGTGGAGGGGGTCTTGGGAAGGGGTGGAGTATTGATGAGGGTTGTGGGGAATGGGAAGAGGCTTAAATGGGGTAGGTGGGGAGTGGAGGTGGTTGGGATGGGAGGAGAGAGAAGAAAATTTGAATTTGGGTGTTGAGGAGAGAGAAAGTGGAGTGAAAAAGAGAGATTAAGAGAGGGAAGGGTGGGGAATCTCTCCCCTAGGGTTTCTCACCCAAAAAATAGAATCTCTCCACTGGATAAGAAGTGTAAACTCTCAAAATGGCAAGTTTTTTTCATTAATTGATTCATTAAGTTGAAATGGGGGGAATGGGGGTCCTATATATAGGCAACCCACATTTTACAATAAGTCCCTGACAAAAGACTCAATGACAAATAACCGAGGGGGTAGGGGGGTGCACTTGGGCCAAACCCAATGAATTGGGCCCAATAACTAACTAAACAACATAATGACTCTCAAACTTAGGGAAATAAGCACAAGACCTAGGGACATGACTCAAGTAAAATGAAAATTACATCAAATGACTCAAATATAAATTACGTAGGACTCAAAATTAGATAACTAGACCATGCCGGATGCAACCGGGGCGAGGAGACGAGCTGTGAACGTGGGCATGGGAGGTGATGTCCCCATCAATTCAGTTGGTGGCCAACTCGTATCTCCTTCTCTCCGCCTTTCGGATTCTCTGTCGTCAGCACGACATTTTTCCTTCCTTGGACCTCTTTCACTATTTTTTCGAGTTGAAAGTGCAGCCGTCGGCGGGGAAGGGCTTCTACTTTATCCAGGCGAGGAGTAACAGGAGTTGCATCTCACTCGCAGCGAAGGACTCCTCGCACAAGGGGTGGAAGACCCAATTCTTCTGGGTGAAGGCGGAGGCGACGGACGGGTCTTGGAGATGCCTGGTCTCGCCCAATTTTCATCTGAATCTTCCCCCTCGCCAGGAGGAGTTCCCTCCCCACGTGGAGCGGCAGGCCACTCGCCTGCTGGATAACCGCCAGTCAACCGAGGAGCTGGTGACGCCGGAGAACATCGAACGGTGTTTTCTCACGCGGTTGACGTCGACAGGTACCGCTCTCGAGGTTCTTATCCTGGGGTGGTAGTTACTTTCTTTCTCCTGACTGGGTATTCTTCCTTTGTGGCAGACGTTAGGCGGGAACCTCTGGAGGAAGTTGCTGAGGTCATTGATCTGGGAGATGACTCGGCAGCCGACGAACCAGATGCTTCTGCGAGTCGCGCCCAAGCCCGAGATAAGGGCAAGGGGGTGGCCCTCGAGGGATCTTCACGATCAACTGGTATGAAGCGCAAGGATCCCATGGCGGGAAAGTTGCAGGAGGCCGCGAAGGCCAGGAAACGGGCCAAGAAGATAGGTCTTCCTTCTACCACCGGGGGTGACTCCGGCTCGGCGGCGCTCCCCTCTCGGGGGCAAGATGGGGCCGACCCCTCGGGGCCAGCTGCCCCACCTGCCAGGCGAGAGGGGCCGAGGAGATCGGGGCCCTTCAGACGGCGGTGATGGGTCGGCTCTCCCCCCTAAGGGGGTAGAGGGGGCCAATGCCGAGGTAGTTGACGCCGAGACCGGGGGATCGGTCGGAGGCGGTGATGTCTCGGTCGGTGAGGTGCGGGCCGAGATAGGCAAGGTCGGGGGTTCACCCGCGAGGGCGTTGCAGCCCCAGGTGCTTGAAGCTCCCGGTGCGGTCAGTCCCGCGGCGCCAATCGAGGTTGGGGGTTCGCCCGGGGAGGCGTCGCAACCCCAACCGACCGTGGCGCGCGAGGCGGTCGGCTCCGTCGCTCGAGCAGAGCCTTCTGGCGGGGTGCCCAGGGCGGAGCGGTCCCCTCTGCCGGAGCCCTTGGAAAGGCTCGGTATTACGGGAGACCTGTATCGGGTCTGCCGGTCGATCGCCGCAACGATGAAGGGGGGAGAAAGGCGCAATACCCCCCCCGGGATCCTTGCTGTGATTTGGTTGGCGTGTCTGAAGTAGTTGGCAAGTGCCGATATGTCCTGCGTGGTTTTCGCACGCTATTTTGGTAGGCTTCTGACGGGGCGTCCTTCCGTTCCCTCATGCTTTGAATGTCAGGCCGCTTCGTGAATCCCGCTAGGGCGGGGATCGAGGAGTTGGAGGTGACCATTATGGGGGATCCCTTGGCGTGTTTCCAAGGGGGGGGTCATTTAAGGCGTGTAGCCTCCTTTGGCCTATAAGAAGGACCGAAAGGAGCCCTTTCCTCTTTACTGCTTGGGATTTTCTCTAACAGTCATTCCTCACTCCTTCCTCTTCACTCTGCGTTGTGCCCTTGCATTCGGAGCATGGAGGATCCTTCGGAGGGCGACGCCGCCGACGACGGGGAGCGGAGGGCTCTTGCCATCCCAGCTTGTTGGACGGGTCCCATGGTCGCTGTACGAGTTCGAGACGGGTCCGACGGTCGCCGCGCGGATCTGGAGAGGGCTTCGACGTGTGAAGGCACGGTTCTTGCCCTTTCTCAGTTTCGGCGTGGCTTCCGGGCGGGCGCCGAGGCGGAGGATGGATGGGGGCATCAGGGAAGCCTGCCGCCACTCCCCTCCGTGTGAGGGGAGGAGGCGACTCCAGCTCCCTCCTAACCTCTCCCAGCAGCCTCTTTTTCCCTCTTCTGTTCTTCATTTCATTCACTCTTCGGGGGCTGTTTGCTCTCTCCTTCCTTCCAAGGAGTTGGCAGATTGGAAGTGGGGAGGCCTTCATGGCGCTCCTTTTTCCTGGTTGTTGCCAACTTGGGAGGTAGCCTTCCTCCACGTTTAAAGGTGGCCTTCCTTCTGTAGTCCCTCTGTCACCTTTGTCACGGGCCACCTGAGCCAACTGGCTCGACCACCTTTTGTCCGAGCCAGTTTCCACACGAGGCAGAGTCAGTGGCTGGACGCGAGGAGATCAAGACCGAGTCAGCCGAGCGATGGCCCCTTGAAGCGGTGTTAGACGGATTTTTGCTTTTTGCTATGTGATGTACTGGCATTTGCCTATCTGATGTACCAATGGTTTGGAATGAAAAGAAAAAGGGATTTATTCTGTCCATCTTGCTGTACAATTTCAAAAAGAGAATTTGCGTAGTGCGGCTGCGTTCCATGTCCGGGGAATGGGTTCCCCTTCCATTGTAGTTAGCCTGTACGCACCTTTCCCGAGCGTCTCGATCACTAGGTAGGGGCCTTCCCAGTTGGGGGATAGCTTGCCCGCCGCCTCCAGTGGTCGAGAGGCTTTGGCCTTCCTGAGGACGAAGTCCCCCGGTTGGAAACGTCTGTCTCGGACCTTGGCGTTGTAGTATCGAGTGAGGCGGCGCTGGTACTCCGTTCCTCGGACGTTCGCGATCTCTCGGAGTTCGTCTGCCAGGTCGAGGTTCTCGAGCAACTTTTGCCCGTTTGATTCGGGTGAGAAGCTGATCACTCGGAGAGACGGATTGGCGATCTCTAATGGAACGACGGCTTCGGTGCCATATACCAACTGAAAAGGGCTTTCACCGGTTGCCGTCCTGGGGGTCGTTCGGTGCGACCATAGTACGCTAGGCAATTCCTCGAGCCAGCTACCCTTAGCCTTGCCGAGTCTGGTTTTTATGCCTTTCAAGATAGTCTTGTTGGCATTTTCAACCAGCCTGTTGGCCTGAGGGTGGGCGACCGAAGTGAAGTGGTTGCGGATATTTAGGTCGGTGCATCTGTCTCAGAAATACCGAGAGTCGAATTGCCGACTGTTATCACTTACTATCACTCGGGGGATGCCAAAGCGACAAATGATCGATTTCCAAACAAAGCCCCAAACGACTGTCTCGGTGATCCTTGCCGTAGCCTCGGCCTCGATCCACTTGGTGAAGTAGTCGATGCCGACGATGATGAACTTCTTCTGGGACTGGGCCGTTGGGAATGGCCCAAGGATATCGATCCCCCACCGAGCGAAAGGGTAAGGCTCGGCTAGGGTGACAAGTTCCGTGGCCGGCCGATGGACCAAGATGTCGAACCGCTGGCATCGGTCGCATTGTTGAACATAGGCCGAGCAGTCGTGCTGCAAGGTGGGCCACCAGTACCCCTGTCGTAACATGATTCTGGCCAGTGACCTTGCCCCTGAGTGCGCTCCGCACAGGCCTTCATGAATCTCTTGGGTGGCTCGGCTTGCTTCGTCGGGAACGAGGCACTTCAAGAGGGGGCCGGAGAATGATCTTCGGTAGAGAGTGTTGTCGAGGACGACGAAGCGCCGAGCTTGATACTTCATTCGGCGGACTTCTCGAGAGTCGGAGGGCTCTTGGGAGTCTTGTAGCCAGGACAGGTAGGGGGAGCGCCAGTCACTTGGAGTGGCCGAGTCAACAGCGAGGAGCTCTGTGTCGATGCTCGGGCACTCTAGCTCTTCTAGGAGGACCTATCGTGTACCTTCCGGGTCTAGGGAGGAGGCCAATCGAGAGAGGGCATCCGCCCGAGAGTTTTGCTCCTGAGCTATCCGGACTACCCTAAATTCCTCGAACTGTTGGGCTAGGCTCTGGACCAACTGAAGGTATTTGATCATGGGGGCCTCCCGAGCTTCGTACTCACCGTTGACCTGTCCTGCGACCAGCTGAGAGTCGGTGTGGATCCTGACTCGCTCGACCCCCAACCGTCGGGCCATGTGTGCTCCCGAGATAAGGGCCTCATACTCGGAAGCATTGTTGGATGCCTGAAAGTTGAATTTCAAGGCGTACTGTAGCTCTATCCCTTCGGGGGACCTCAGGAGGATCCCCACACCGCTGCCTACCCGATTGGACGATCCATCGACGAACAGTTCCCAGGTTGGCCCGGTCGTGGTCAGAGGCCTATCTTCGGCCGGGATGGTGCTTTCGGCGATGAAGTCGGCGAGTGCTTGGCCTTTGATTGCTGATCATGGCCGGTACGAGATGTCGTAGGCCCCGAGCATAATGGCCCATTTGACGAGTCGCCCTGAGGCCTCGGGGTGGGCCAGAATCTTCTTCAACGGCTCGCCGGTTAGCAGGGTGATGGGGTGCCCCTGGAAGTAGGGTCGGAGGCGCCTTACGGAGGTAACCAACCCTAGCACGAGTTTCTCGGTTGCGGGGTACCTCCGTTCGGCCTCATCGAGCACCTTGCTGGTGTAGTAGACCGGTCTTTCGACTCCCGAGTCATTTCTGACTAGGACCGAGCTGACCGTGGATGGCGTCGCCGAGAGGTAGAGCAGCAAAACTTCACCTGGGACGGGCTTGGAGAGCACCGGTGGCGAAGCCAGGAACTTCTTAAGCTCGGCGAATGCTGTCTGGCATTCCTCATCCCATGCGAATGTAGCAGATGCTAGCTTGGGTCCCCTCATCAGTTTGATGAAGGGCAAGCATCGTTCGGCCGCACGGGACAGGAAACGGCTGAGAGCAGCGACACGCCCTGTCAGACGCTGGACGTCTTTAATGCACGTGGGCGGGCGCATGTTCAGGATGGCCTGGACTTTGTCAGGGTTGGCTTCGATCCCGCGCTGAGTGACCAAGAAACCCAGGAACTTCCCAGATTTTACTCCGAAGGCGCACTAGGCGGGGTTGAGCTTCATGTGGTACTCCAGGAGGGTGCCGAAGGTTTCGGCAAGGTCGGTGAAGTGGTCTTGGGCCTTGGGGGTCTTGACGAGCATGTCGTCGATGTAAGCCTCGACGTTCCGACCTAGCTGTCCCTCGAACATGTGATTTACCAGCCGCTGATATGTGGCTCCAGCGTTCTTCAATCCGAAGGGCATCCGGGTGTAGCAATACACGCCGTAGTCGGTGATGAAGGCGGTCTTCTCGACGTCTTCTGGATTCATTCTGATATGGTGATAACCCGAATAGGCATCTAGGAAGCTGAGTATCTCATTGCCCGAGGTTGAATCAACCAATTGGTCGATGCTCGGTAGCGGATAGCAGTCCTTGGGGGTAGCCTTATTCAGATCGGTGAAGTCCACGCACATTCACTATTTGCCTGCGGTTTTTGGCACCAGGACGACGTTGGCTAGCCACGTGGGGTATAGGACTGGTCTAAAAAGGCCAGTCTCTTGCCCCTTGGTGACCTGCGCCTTGATGATCGTCTGCTTCTCTGGTGCGTGCTTCCTTCTCCGTTGCTGTACGGGCCTCACGGTGGGGTCGAGGTTGATCTTGTGCATCACGGTCTCCTCTGGTATGCCAGGGAGTTGATCATCGGACCAAGCAAAGACCTGGACGTACTCAGAAAGAAATTTCTTGTATTGCTGCTGTTCCTTAGGTGGTAGGTCGGCTCCGATCCTTACTCCGAGGGCCGGATCATCGTTTAGGAATACCGTTAGCAATTCGCCACCGGGCTCGGTGGTTACGGTCTTCCCTTCAACTCCCTTGGGGCCCTTTTCCGTCCCGTCCGGCCTTGAGGCTTCCACCGAGATGTTGTAGCACCTTCTAGCCGTGGCCTGGTTACCTCGGACTTCCCCTAACCCGTTTTTGGTGGGAAACTTCATTTTCTGGTGATAGGTAGATGGTACGGCCTTTATTCGGCTGAGGATTTTCCGACCGAAAATGGCGTTGTACGCTATCATACCCTTGATCACTATGAAGTCCGCCATGACCGTAACGATTTTGGGTGGGGTGCCGATGGTGACCGACAGGCTTAGGGCTCCCTCGGGGTAAGTGGCCAGGCCGTTAAACCCGCAGAGGGGTGTTCGGATCGGGTGGAGCTTGGATGGGTCTTCCCTCATCTTGAGGAAGCAGTCATAAGATAATACATCGGGGGCGCTCCCATTGTCAACCAGAATTCTATCTACGTTACAATGGTTTATTGTGGCTGAGATAACAAGGGCATCATCATGCGGGGTGTTCAGCCCTTCCAGGTCTTGGTCGGAGAAGACTATGACCTGGGGCTCCCTCGGCGGGCCGCTGGAGGGCTCTAAGACCTGGCTGGCCCGCTCGGCATGACGCTTCCTTCCTCGGCTGGTGTCGCCGCCCGACGCCGTTTCTCCGGAGATGACGTTGATGTGGACCCCTCGGGGGGCGTTGTCGATCTCTTCGGCGGCGTCTCGGTCTTCTTTACGCCCGACTGCAAACCGGGCCAGGTGCCGCTGACGGATGAGACGCTCGATCTCATCCTGGAGCTGGTGACAGTCGCCGGTGTGGTGCCCGTGGTCGCCGTGGAACAGGCAATGCCTGTCGCGCTTGTGGTTCTTCGATCTCATTGGTTCGGGCCGGCGGAGGAGTCCTGAGTCTTTGATGTCTTCATAGATATCGTAGACTGGCGTGGTCAACGGGGTGTACCGCTCATACTTCCATTTGCGCTCTCCCTCCCGATCGCGCTTCTTGCCCGAGTTAGGATTTGGCTCGGAGGCCCGCTTCTTGTCCCCCTCCCGACCCGAGCCGGTTGTGTCTCGGCAAGCGTTGAGTACTTCTTCGCACTCGGCGTGGCGCAGGGCCAGAGTCACTAGCTCGGCGAGGGTCGAGGGAGGGTGGAGGACCAGTTCGCGGTGGAGATTCTCATCCCGGGTGCCCCCGGTCAGAGCGGTCGTGTCCGAGGCCACATCCAGGCGGGGAATTCTGAGGGCTTCCAATTTGAATCGGTGGACATAAGCCCGGAGCCTTTCCCCTTGTGCCTGTTTGAGGGCCAGGAGCCCCGCTACTGACCTTGGGGGGGCGCTCCCGGCGAAGCTCTCCTTGAAGACTCGCCCGTATTGCCTGAAGTCCCGGATGGACCCAGGGGCGAGGGCCCGGAACCATGCCTGAGCGACTTGGACCAGGGTGGCCACAAAGGCTTGGCATTTGATAGGATCCGGCGTTCCATGCAGAGTTACCAGGGCGTCGAAGCTGTCGTAGTGGTCGGCTGGGTCACCCTGGTCATCATAGAGCTTGAAGGTCGGAATGGAGGTTCTGGGAGACACCTCTGCCTTCAAGATGTATTCAGAGAAAGGGGATTTCTCCTCGTACTCCGGGAAAGAGGTTCTCTGCAGGGCGCGGAGGGCGCGCTCAATCGGAGGGATAGTTCCGGCTGCGGTCGTGCCGTGGGACTGGGGGGAGCCTCGTGGCGATCCTCAGGAACGTCAGCGCTCGGGCGTGGAGGCCTCGCCCCCTGTTTCCCTTTTCTGGGCGTGGAGGAAGGCTCTTGCTCAGGGGGCGGAGCTTGCGAGGGTCCTCCCACGTTGTTGTGGATGAGCTGCTCACCGCGGAGGGTGAAGCGGCCCCCAGCTGTATGCTGGGACGCACTTCGATGGGGGGGGCTCCCGGACGGGGCGCGGGACCTGGCATCCCTTGCCGCCTGGGCCCTCATGAGATCCACAAGGACGTCAAGCTTCTTATTGAGGGCCTGGAAGACCTCGTCGCCACCGTTGGGGGGTGCCCCCGTCGCCGTCGGAGGGGGCGGCGGCCCGTTGGTGGGGACGCTGGTGTTGGACGGAGGGTTCTGTGAGGCCCTAGAGGGGCCATCTCCTTCCGCCACCATGGCCTTACCCCTCTCGGCGGCGGACCTCCTCCCTGAGCTTCTTCTCACCATCTTGGCTCTTCGTGCGTTTCCCACAGACGGCGCCAGATGAAGTGGTGAAATCTCGCGCTGTGTCCTGAGCGGGCTGTGGGTCACCAGAAGATGAACTGCAAGACAGGGAAACGTATCAGAGGGCCCAGGGGGTTTCCCTGGGGAAAAACCCTCCGATGGTTAAGTCAGTAGAGCTGTGGTGGAAGCAGTAATGGGGAGGAGAAAAACTAGTGCGCGAGATTCCTCTCCACCAGAGGGTGAAGCGGATTGCTTAGGAGTTTGGGTGTATGAGTACCTTAATGGCTCTTTTCTTCCACCGGAGGGTATCCCTGGTTTAAATAGTGCGCCGCCTTCAGGAGTCCTGCAAGCTGAGGGGTCTCCGACGGGAGTTACGTCCTCAACGTGGGCTTTCATGGCCTTATCGTGGGAACGTTATCGCCTCGAAGTCTGGAGGCTTCTTGATTCCCCTGTCCATTGGGGACTCTTAACGGCAGCACGAACAGATAATATCTGGTCTAGCCGAGCTTCTGAAACGCCAGCCCTGTCCTGGCGATGAGCATAGCTCAGCGAAAGAGGGGTCGGATAGGTCGGCTAATGCCTGTCTCTCCCGGGCAGGGAAATGGCTTGGGCCGGACCCACCTTGTGACCTGACCATCACTCGGGCCCTCCGAGCCTAGGGGCCGCCGGGGAGAGTTGGTTCCTCGAGTGTTTGTTCATTGGGCTTTTCTTTCCTGAGTGGGCCCTGTGGGCTGTCACTCAGGTGAGCTTGCCTCCTTGGACCCTGTTGGGTCTTGTTGGGCTGCTCTTTGGGTGGGCTACAGAAATCCCCCTCTCCATGAGCTATGATGAGATCGATATTTGTACTCTTGGTAAATAATGTTTGATCAACTTTACCTCTCTTGTAGCCCTTGCTGATCAGAAATTCAGTCAATCTTTCATACCAAGCTCGAGGGGCTTGCTTTAGACCATACAAGGCTTTGTTTAACCTGAAAACTTGGTTAGATTGAGGAGAAAACTGAAAACCTGGGGGTTGTTCAACAAAGACTTCTTCCTTGATGATGCCATTCAAAAAGGCACTCTTCACATCCATTTGCTGGAGTTTTATGTCCTTAGAGCATGCAAATGCTAGCAATATTCTTATTGCCTCCATCCGAGCAACAGGTGCATAGGATTCATCGAAGTCTACACCAAATTCCTGATAGTAGCCCTTGGCTACTAGTCTGGCCTTATTCCTAGAAATGATTCCATCTCCATTCATTTTATTTTTGAACACCCACTTAGTTCCTATGATATTAACACTATCTGGTCTTGGGACAAGCTCCCAGACATTATTTCTTTCGAACTGACCTAATTCCTCACTCATAGCATTGACCCAAGCTTGATCAGCCAAGGCCTCTTCTACAGATTTGGGTTCAATTTGTGAGACTAAAGCAATTAGATCATCATTATTCACATTCCTAAAATGAGACCTAGTCCGAAGAGGATCTTCAGGGTTGCCTATGACATTATCTATCGGATGGTCTTTAAGAAATCTAACATTTATTGAAGACTCACCTATTTCTCTTGGCTCTTCCTGGTTAGGAGGATTTGATGTTTCACTCGGCTGAGTCTTTTCTTCTTCTTGATCTTCTAGGAATTCCCCATCATGATTGGAATCCCTGTCAAAATTTTCAATGTTAGAAACACCTTTCTTTTCACTAAAAATGATGTGTGGAGACTCTTCAACTTTCTGGTCTGTTTTGTTAAAGACCCTATATGCCCTAGACACTTCAGAGCATCCTAAGAATATTCCAGGGGAGCTTTTAGCTTCAAACTTATCTAAATCTTTCTTGTCATTGTTATGAATAAAACATTTAGCTTCGAAAATTCTGAAATGAAACAAGTTTGGTTTCTTACCTTTTAGTAGCTCATAGGGTGTTTTCTTGTGAATGGGTCTTACCATGGCCCTGTTCATTATGTAAGTTACTGTATTGGCCGCCTCTGCCCAAAACCTCCTTGATAATTGACTTTCAATCAGCATGGTTCGGGCCATCTCCACAATAGTTCTATTTCTTCTCTCCACAATTCCATTCTGTTCAGGTGTTCTGGAAGAAGAAAACATGTGTGTTAGTCCTTCTTTTTCACAAAGATCAGAAAACATGGAGTTTTCAAACTCACCTCCATGGTCAGATTGGATAGAGCAAATCTTGTGTTTTCCTTCTTGTTTAACCTTATTGAAAAACTGATTAAACTTTTGAAATGCATCACTTTTATTGGCTAAGAAAAAGATCTATGAATATCTAGAATGGTCATCAATAATCACATAGCCAAACCTATTTCCATTAAGACTCTGAGTTCTAGTAGGACCAAAGAGGTCCATATGGAGAAGTTCCATTGGTATAGAGGACAATGGCTCAGATCTTATCTTGAAAGAATTCCTTGTCTGTTTGCCTAGAGCACAGGCATCACATGATTTTGAAATAGAATTGAACTTAATTCTAGGCATGCCTCTAACTAAATCATGCTTGACCAATTTATTTAAAGTAGTGAAGCAAGCATGACCTAGACGTCTATGCCATTCAAAAGCATCATTTTCTGAATTAGCAGATAAACAAAGATTAGATGCAGATTCCTTATTAAAGTCTACCATGTAGACATTATTAATCCTGTTGGCTACAAATTATACCACATCAGAATTTATTTCAAAGATTTTGCATGTATTATCATCAAACACAACTCTGTGACCCTTGTCACATAATTGACTAATGCTGATCAGGTTGTGTTGAAGACCATCCACAAGTAGAACTTTTTCAATGGAGTTTGTGGAAGACTTATCTACTGTGCCAACTCCAATTATCTTACCTCTGTTCTTTCCTCCAAATTTGACTAGACCCCCTACCTTCATCTCTATCTTGCTGAATTTGGATCGGTCTCCTATCATGTGCCTGGAGCAGCCACTGTCGAGGTACCATTTGTTATCTTCAGCTGCTAGGTCGACCTACATAAACAAAATCAAGCAAAGTGATTTGGAACCCAAGATGAGTTGAGTCCAAAGACATTATTCAAATCTCTAATCAAATGTTTCGGTATCCAGATTTGCTTCAGCATGGTTTTTTCTGGCACCTTTACTTCTGATTTGTTGAACTTATAGCCGGGGTTCTGTCCAGCTGGTCTGGAGAAATAAGTTCTATTCCATTCATTTGGCTTCCCATTCCTAGGATATCTCCTGTAAGCTTGTTGATTAACAGATTTTTGAGAATGATAGTTGTTTCTCCAGTAGTTTCTGTTTGGACCCGTCTGTTTGTAGTAATTCCATTTTCTATCCTGATCCATTTGCTTGGTCCATTTGCCATCCATATTCTGATGAGTGGGTTTAGTGAAGTTCTTCACAAAATTCATTCCCATTTTAAATTGTTGACTAGCACTATTTTTTAAAGTTTCTTTCTGACATTGAGCTCCTTGACTACTGTTTGAGCTGGATGGTGTGTCCAGCTGCTCTTTTCCCTTCTCTGGGCAGAAGGTGATGGCTTTGAATTGTAAGGGTCTATTGCTAGTTGGGTCATAGCCTAGACCCTCCTTATTGAAGTTAACCCTAGTCCCTAGTATAGCATCCAGACTAGTTTTTCCTTGGACAAATTTTTCCAAAACTTTCTGTTTGTCTTCCATTTCTTTTTGAAGAGATTCAAAAAATTTTAGAAGTTCAGCATTGACTTTCTTAACAGCTTCATATTTTTCTGAATTCACTCTACTTTCATTCAGGCTTTCTTCAAATTTAATTTTGAGTTCATTGAGATGGTTTTGACTGTCCTGGTTTTCTCCCTTGAGCTTTTCATTTTCTTTTCTTAGGGAAGTTACTTCTTCCAATTCTTCTTTCAGTTTCTGATTTTCCTCACAGACTTGGGTTTGTTCTTCAACATTGGTATTGAATTTTCTTTTCAGAACCCTATGCTCTTTACTAAGTGAATTGAACTTATCTAATAATTCAGCATAGGCATCTTCCCAGTCATCAATAGAAAAATTTTCAAAAACATTTGTTACATCTTCTTCGCTGTTTGCCATTAGGCAAATTCCATCTTCATACTCCTCTGAGGAAGTGTCTTCGGGATCTTCTTCTTCCTCGCTCCACGTGCAGACCATCGCCTGTGGCTTCTTCTTTTTCTGCACCTTTGTGCTCTTCTTCTGAAAGTAGGGACCCTTCTTCTGGAGATCTGGGCATTCGCCTTTCATGTGTCCCTGTTTGTTACAATGAAAACAAGTCAGTCTCTTAGAATTTCTGTCCTTATGATTGCTAGATTCAGCATTCTTGCTAAAGGAGTATGGCTTTTTCCTCCTAAAGGTCTTCCCCTTTTTCCTTAAAAATTTACTGAACTGTCGAGTGAGCATTGCTTGCTCCTTCTGGTCAAGATCGGAAAAACCATCGGACTCACCGCTACTGCTGCTACTGCCACTCTTGTTACGGGATGCCTTGAGAGCTACATTCCTAGCCTTCCTGTCACATCCTTCACCACCTCCTTTGAAATTCATCTCATAGGTCATGAGGGATCCTATGAGTTCATTCACTGTCAAAGTCGTCAGATCCATTGACTCTTCAATCACGATGGCCTTAGTGTGCCATGCCGGGGATAGAGATCTAAGAATTTTTCTGACTATATCAGCCTCAGCTAGCTCTTTCTCTAGCCCCATAAGAGTATTCGTGATCAAAGACAACCTAGCATACATTTCAGTAATGTTCTCCTCTGGTTTCATCTTAAACAGTTCATACTCAGAGGTGTAGAGATTTACTTTCGAGGCTCTCACTTGAGTTGTACCTTCGTAGATTAGTTGCAGCTCATCCCACATTCGCTTGGCTGTCTTGTAGGCTGATATGCAGGCGTATTCATCTGGGTGAACGGCACACTGGATGATATTCAGCGCCATCCAGTTGAGTGAAGATAGCTTCACATGATCATCTGTCCACGCATCCTCATTCGGTGGCAGATCATATGGCCCAGTAGTAATTACCCTCCACAGCTTGTGACTCTGTGCCCTGATGAACACCTCCATCCCGTTTTTCCAAAAGAGATAGTTATTACCATCAAAGTATGGAGGGCGACTAATGGATTGACCTTCAGGCATGAAACTTCGAAGACCATTAGCATTTCCCTGACCGTTTGCCCACATGATGCAAACCTGCTCTGATACCAAATGTTAGCGCAGCGAAGAGTGATATAGAAGGGGGGGATGAATAGATCACTCCCGATTTTAAAAACTTCAATGGAATATTAGATCTACGATTTACAACCCTACAGAACCAGCACAAAGAGTATTGCTAATGCAGTAAATAGCCAAGATAGAATAGGTAAGTGCGATTGAAGGAGCTGTTCACATGAAAGTAAAATGCCAAGCAGATGGAGAGCGCAAATGATAACAGCAAACCATAGAGGAGGCAGTCAGTTTTTAGGTGGTTCGATTGCAGTCCGCAATCTACATCCACCCCTCACTCCACACCAGAGTGAGGATTCCACTAGCTAATGCTAGACAAGCAGACTCAGTCTGCAGACAATTGCTGCCACACAGCTTGACTAGGGGAACAGCCTCCCCTCTTCCTCCACACCGGAGGGATACAACCAGTGACAACAGTCACTAGCAAACTAGAGACCGAGGTCTCTCTTCCTCCACCCAGGAGGGAACCCACAAGCGACTCCCTGTCACTTGCAAACTGGAGGATCAATCCTCCCTTCCTCCGATCACTGGAGGGTAATAATATCCAATAAGGAAGATGAAATGAAAAATGAAAATTCAAAAATCAAAGCATAAAATCTTCTCTGAAAATAAGAAACAATGAAGCATTCGAAGAAGCAAGTCTTCAAACCACAGACACTGCTCTCTCTCTCTCAAACATTTTCCTCTCAGATCTGGATGAATTGGAATTCTCTGCTCTCTCTCTTTTCTGGATCGTGCAGCCTCACGAGAATGCCTTCTACTCTTTCCTTCACTATCTGACCTCTACTGAAAGAGGATGCTCCATATATATAGCAGATGTTGGGCGTGTGTCCTTCAGGTTCCCGCCCAGAGAGGACCTCAGATCACGTGCCAGATACCACCTCGGATGACGTGTCCAATCATCAGCTTGAATCATTTGCAGGCAGAGACAAAAAGAATGTATCGAATTAGTTTAGTTCAAGCTTATATCAAAGCGTGTATGGACTTTAGAACAGCATATAGGCAAGTATATACAACGTCAGAATGTATAGACTTGAAAAACTTCAGCGACCTTAGTGTATAGACTTGCAGAATGTTGCATTAATATAACAGAGAGCAAAGTGTAGACTTCAGTGTAAATCATGAAGCATTCGAATGTATAGACATGAAATGCAAAGGACAGCAGTGTATAGACTTTAAGTAATGCATGCAATGCAACCCAATGTATATACTTAGTTGATGTTCAACCGATGTTCAGACATGTTATGCTTGCTATGGGAGATGTATAGACTCTACGTCTATCAAAGTATGCACAATGGAAAAAGAGAATGTATAGACTTTTGCAAGCTTGAACACTGCTGTGTATAGACTTTGTACTTTGAACGACAAAGCATGCTGTACAGACTTTGAACTTTGTATAGACTCTACGAAGCACATGCCTTGGCTGTACAGACTTCAGATTTTGAACGTGTGTGCTGTGAACGATGTATACACTTGGCCCTTGAAGGATGTACAGACTTGAAGAACCGAAGCCCACGATGTATAGACTTGGCGTTATGAGGCATGCAGGCTGTATAGACTTACGATGCCATGAAGACAGTGTGTAGACTTGTGAAGCTTGAGGCCAATGTACAGACTTGAAGAACCGAAGCCAATGTATAGACTTGAAGAACCGAAACCAATGTATAGACTTGAAGAACCGAAGCCAAAGCCAATGTATAGACTTGAAGAACCGAAACCAATGTATAGACTTGAAGGACCGAAGCCAATGTATAGACTTGACTAATAGCTTGACACACAGACACGCTGTCAATGTATAGACTTGCACAGTGCTGCCAATGTATAGACTTGGATGCCCAAAGGCAATGTATAGACTTGCAAGTGTGAGACGCTGAACGAGACGGTGGATGTTCAGACTTTGGTAGTGTGCTGACTTTGCCTACACGAATGTATAGACATGAGATGAGACATAGCATGAGACGATGGATGTTCAGACTTGGGAATGGCTGTATGGACATTGGAAGATGATGCCTGAGTCGAAGGACAATGTATAGACTTGGTGTGTAGCTAAAGCAACGAACGTAGGAAAAGCTTGGAGTGTATAGACTTACGTTCGATCAGCAATGTATCCACTTCAACTAAGCAAGCTACAGTGCAATGTCTAGACTTAATGATGCACACGATGTAGATACTTTGGAACGCTTGAAGCGATGTACAGACTTGGTGAGCGCCAAGCAATGTACAGACTTGGAAACCGATGTGCAGACTTGACAATGCAGTGTATTCATGAGGGCAATGTACATGCTTGAGAATCTTGAGTGAGTCGACCCATCTGAAAGGGGGGGTCGACCCACTTCTGTCTAGACTATGCTGTGTGTGTGTGTGTGCATATGCCAATGTATATACTTTATGAGAATGCTTGGACTATGCAAATGAATGAAGGCCACTCTCGTTGTACAGACTTGATGGAAGGCATGTGCAGTGATGTATGGACTTGCTAAGTGATGCACTGATAGCCACATGAACTTCACTGTCCTAAATGATGAAGCATGAATTAATCTAGAAATAGACAGATTGATTTATAGTGTGAGACATCATCAAAACCGTAGGGATGCAACACCCCGTGTTGGCGCTCCCTCAAGGAAATGATGGCTTCACTGTTTACACAGATGCCTCTAGAATCGGCCTCGGTTGCGTGCTGATGCAAAATGGCCGGGTAATCGCCTATGTCTCAAGACAGTAGAAGGACCATGAAAGGAACTACTCAACTCATGACTTGAAAATGGCAGCAGTGGTCCACACTTTGTGTATCTGGAGGCACTACTTATATGGGGTTCGGTTTGAGGTCTTCACCGACCATCAGAGCCTCAAATACATATTCACTCAGAAGGAACTCAACCTGAGGCAAAGGAGATGGGTCGAACTACTGAAGGACTATGACTTCGCCTTACTATACCATCCGGGCAAGGTGAATGTGGTGGCGGATGCTCTCAGCCGAAAGTTGATAGCGTTGAGTTTGCATCGAGAGTGGGACATGATGGAGGGAGTGATCAAATTACGACCCGAGAAAAGGAAGCAGATCGGTCTCCTAGCTGGGTAATCGGCAAGACCTGCATACTTAGATAGAATTGCTGAGGCGCAAAAGCAGGATATGGCATTACAGAGACAACGGAATAATGAAGACCTCCAAGAGGGGATAGATGGACTGATCACATTCCGAGGAAGGATTTATGTACCAGATGATGAGGAGATAAAAAAAGATTTGATGCGGGAGGCTCACAGGTCAAAATTCTCCATCCACCCTGGGGGCACTAAGATGTTCCAAGACATGAAGAGGACGTATTGGTGGCCCGGAATGAAGCAAGACATTGCGGAGTTCGTGTCTCACATGTCAGCAAGTGAAGATTGAGCACCAAAGACCTGGCGGTCCTCTCCAGACCATTGAAATGGCCCAGTGGAAAATGGGAACAAATCACCATGGACTTTGTGTCTGGCCTACACATGACCAGGAGAAGGCATGACACAATCTGGGTAATTGTGGACAGGTTCACAAAGACTGCACACTTCCTGCCCCTCAATAAGCAAACTCTAATCAAATCCTTAGCGAAACTATTCATCGCTGAGATCATTCGGTTGCATGGTGCACCCTTGTCCATCATTTCTGATCGGAACCCTCGATTCACTGCGAGGTTCTGGAAGAGTTTATAGCATGCTATGGGGACAGAGTTGCGGCTCAGCTCGGCCTTTCATCCTCAGACCGATGGGCAATCTGAGCGTACCATCCAAACTCTAGAAGATATGCTGAGGGTGTGCAATATCGAATGGAGAGGAAGCTGGGATGATCACTTACCCCTGATAGAGTTTGCATACAACAATAGCTACCACTCCACCATTAGAATGGCACCTTATGAGGCACTCTATGGGCGGCCATGTAGGTCACCGGTATGCTGGTATGAAGTTGATGAAAAGCAGCTGTTTGGGCCACAATTGGTACAGGACTACTCTGAGAAGATATCCATGATCCGGTAGTGACTCCTCATAGCCCAGAGCCGTCAGAAATGTTATGCAGACCAACGGTGGAGAAAGTTGATGTTTGCAGAAGAGGACCATGGTTCTTAAAGGTGTCTCCTACCAAGGAAGTCATGCGATTTGGAAAGAAGGGCAAGCTCAGTCCCAGATACATCGGGCCTTTCGAGATTCTGCAAAGGGTCGGCGAGGTGGCTTATCGACTTACACTCTCGCCCGCTCTGGCACATGTGCATCCGATTTTCCACGTTTCCATGCTCAGGGAATATGTCCGAGAAGCCTCGCATGTGATAGAATATGAGCCCCTATAAGTTCGAGCAGATCTGTCTTATGTGGAGCAGCCCATCGAGATCATAGATCGGAAGGAATAGGTATTGAGGAATAAGACCATCCGGCTGGTGAAAGTCTTATGGAGGAATTCTCATTCCGAGGAAGCAACTTAGGAGCCGGAGGATAAGATGCTCCAGGAATACCCTCAACTATTCGGTGAGTAAATTTTCCTTAAAGAGAATATTCTTTCAATTCAATTTCGAGGATGAAATTATTGTAAGGGGGAGAGGATGTTATGACCGCCAATTGGGCACTGGCCCAATTGGGTATAATTCGGGCCCAAGCACTCAACAAACCAGAAATCTAGATAGATTATGGAAGGATCCTTAGGAAAAATCAAGAACTTAATGTAGGGAGGTCAAAATTAGGTGAAACCAAATCCCATACGATGATCATAGTGTAAGGAACAATTTTGATGAAGAGTATAACTTCTGAATAATAGGCCTAATAGGAGATAATAAGGAGTTTATGATAATGGGTTGAAATAGTTACAAAAAAATACTCACCCGTTGAAACAAGAATATCTCGGCCCACAATCAACCAAATGAGATGAAACTTGGCCCATTAGAAAGGTTGGGCCCTTGACCCAAACTCTTCTATTGAGGTGGAAACCCAATTCTCATCATAACCCATGGTCTTGAGCCTATTGCTGTCAGCTGTCACGAAGAGGTCTGACTGTTGGGTGAATTCACACGTAATTAATTGAAAATTCATAACTTTGTCTGTAATTAATAAAATGACCTAAAACCAAGGCCATACTTTCATATTGGATGTCAGCCACATCTTCTATGTTGCGGTCGAGGCCAAATACTGCCTGGATGCTAGAGTTATACCCAGATTACCTCAGGTTACCGAAAGGTCACAACTGGAATAAAGAAGAATCAATGATAATATTGTGAAAATCATAACTCGGGATAGGAATGAGGAAATTCGTGGAGACCATGACCCAGGGTTAGATCAAGAAGCCCTATTTATTTCATATGAAGACATACCAACCTAATTCCTAACAGAAAAGTGCGCCAACTAGCATTTATGATCAGCAGTCGAAGGGTCACACCTGTTTAAACCCGAAGGGGTGCTTAGCATTAACCCCTCTTTAAGCCAGTGACCTTGGGGCTGGGATGAACTTTACTAGACGTGGGAAAGTCCTTGGGAGGATTGAAACCTATATAAAGAAGTGGGTTCCAAGGGTGACCAGCCTTTAGCAACACCTATCCTCAACACCCACCATCTACGGTCTCTTCTTGGTTAAGAAAGAAAGGTGAGGGACTGCGGCCCTACAAAGGAGGGCGAACCTGCAGTTCCTAGGACTATGAACAAGAGTCTCGGGAGGGTCTGGGGTGTGGATCTCATCTCTGGACCGAAAGGGTAAAGCTGAGGTGGATCTGGGGTGTGGATATTATCCCCGGATCGTCGGTTAACATCTCAAAGGTAGGCACCTAACCTCAAATTTAGGGGTCAATGATGCATGAGAATGATTTCAAACATATTTTCTACACTTTAAAGAGGGACTGAGGGCCTGTGGAGACCACCACCATGTTCATTTTTGGTTTTTATTTTCATCAAGTTTTGGACTTCCATGAGTTTCCTCTGAGTCTTTAGGGTCAGTTCAGTCTCTGGACAGGTCTGTGCACATATAGTAAAGCCCCAAGTAAGGTCGATGCACATACTGTGCAAGACCTAAGTAAGGTCGATGCACATTTGAGGAAGTTCATGGGAAGGTCGATGCACATGCTATTATAGCCTTTGGACAAGTTAGACCATGTCCAGAGAAGGTCAATGTACATCCTATTATAGCCTTTGGGCAGGTCGGAGCATGTCAGGGTAAGGTCGATGCACATCCTGTTATGACCTTTGGATAGGTCTGAGCATGTCCAGGGAAGGTCGATGCACATCCTATTATAGCCTTTGGGCAGGTCTGAGCATGTCAGGCTAAGGTCGATGCACATCTTGTTATGGCCTTTGGGCAGGTCTGAGCATGCCTAGGTAAGGTTGATGCACATCCTGTTATAGCCTTTGGGCAGGTCTAAGCATGTCCATGTAAGGTCGATGAATATCCTGTTATAGCCTTTGGGTAGGTCTGAGCATGTCAGGGTAAGGTCGATGCACATCAGGTTATGGCCTTTGGATAGGTCTGAGCATGTCCGGGTAAGGTCGATGCAAATCCTATTATAGCCTTTGGGCAGGTCTGAGCATGTCAGGGTAAGGTCGATGCACTTCCTGTTATGGCCTTTGGACAGGTCTGAGCATGTCCAGGTAAGGTCGATGCACATCCTGTTATAGTTTTTGGGCAGGTCTGAGCATGTCAGGGTAAGGTCTATGCACATCCTGTTATGGCCTTTGGGCAGTGTGGACGTCGAAAAAGAAGAGAAGAAAAGGAACGTTCCTGCGGCATAGATGTCTCGACATCCCGAGAGCAAGTCGAAGACGGAAAGGCCGAACAAACCCCATACCTCCTCCAAGCAGGATGAATATATATACCCGACGCTTCACCACCCAACGAGAAGCCCTTCGGGCAGAAGAGGTGGCCTCAGCTCTCCAGTCGGCATTGCCGAAGGCCGAATCAGAAGAAACGCGAGAATGCGAGCACATGTGCGGCACGCACCAAAAATCATTCAAAATCCCAAATCGGGACTCAGAGGCTCTAAACTAAACACCCTAGAGGCGGGACATTTTAACTAACGCAACACGGGAGGACAAGCATCCTTCCGAATAGCCGCGAAGCCGAGACGATGCCTAAACCGGCGTGACCTGCACTTAAACCGACGCGCCCCCCATATGCTACCAAAATCGGCGCGCCCTTGTTTATACTTGAATCCGACGCGCCCCTTGCTGATGTTTGTAACCGACGTGCCCCCTCTTGGATTCTAATCCGGCACGCACAGCCCCGCGCCGTTTTAGCTTCGCGCCGCTTTAGTTTTTGTTGTTGTCCCATCTTCAGTCTGATCCCCTATTTTCGGGCGCAAAAAAAGAGAACTTACCTGAAATGGCTAGGCCTCCTGCGTCCGACCAGCGTGCAACCGCCAGAGCCCTTCAAGCTCCCTGGAATGGCAATCTTCGAGCTCCGCACCAGCAGTCGCATCTCAACCGATCACCATCGGCCTATCCCGTGGAAGCACCATGCCTACTCTATCGACCCCTCCACCTGCAGGCCACTCGACAGCTTCGAACAGGGAGAGGACGAGAAGAATGATATATAAGGAAGACTCTTGCAGAGAGAAAAAAAGAAAATAAAGGAGGGTTCGGTGAGAAGAGTTCGGTGAGAGGAGGGGCTATCTCCGGTATCCGAAGAGAAGAAGAAGCTTTAGCCCTCTGTGCCTGCAAGGTGAAGAAAAGAGAGAGTGGGTGAGAGAGGAAAGGTGAGTTCGGAGGGGGGAGGAGCTTGTGCTCCGTTCCCTCTCCCCCACCGGTGTATCTCCTTCTTCCCCTTTTAATGTATTTCTCTTCTTCCCCTTTAATGTATCTTCCCTTTCCTTCGGGATGAACACCCTTGTATTTTAATCCCCCCCTTTTTTGGTGGATGAATAAACATAGAGTAGTTAAAACTCAGTGATTTACTTTCGTTAGCCTTCTTTCCCCCCTCTTCTCCCTGTCTTCTACTCACCTAAGGTGATTCAAAGCCTGTTCCTCTATAGCATGGTCTTTGCAGTAACTGTATGAGGGTGAACATTCATGGCCATCCCGTGGCGAACATCTGCCCCGTCGGAGCTCTCACACAGCTACAACCCATGAACTATTAGAACCCCTTGAAGGCTGGTCCTCGGGGCTTTTGCGTTCAACTATGGGACACCGGACTGTCGTTAGGCCACTCCAAATATTGGAGGTCATCTCAGAGTATTCCATTTGACGATCCCCCATTCGCCCCAGCAAACCTCAGTCCGGGGGAGGTGCTGCCCAATTTTTGCCAGGCGAAGAACACATAAGAATAAATGAACAAGCTAAGCTCTCTGGGAGTAAGAACAACGTATGTTTGAAGCCCGTGAATCAAACTGAACCCCTGAGTTCCTGCATAATAAACCCTTCAAGTAAAACATCCAAATACACACACTCGCTCACCTCAACAAATGATAAGAAGTACTCCATTGATTTAAAGTGTCAACTGAACAAACAATCCATCCATTTGATCAATCTGCAGGTTGAAGAAACGAGAAAAGAGTCAAAGAGAATGAAAGTCTACCTCATAGAAGCTATTCCGGCGCGGGCTAATCCGGCGCGGTACCCCCCCTACGCCGGTTTAAATCTACACTCAAAACCATTTCAAGATTCTTGGAATGAACTGTGCCCCGAATCCGGCGCACCCCCTGTGCCTCCTTATCCGGCGCGCCCCCCCCCCTTGGCCCATACCCGGCGCGCCCTCCTGTCCCGTTCTATTCTGACGTGCCCTTCTTCCCCTTTGTTTCTCCCTTAAACCGGCGCGCCTATAAAAATGATTGACTAAATAAAAGAAAACACTTGAAGCTAATGGATGAAGCGAATGAAAGGAATATGAAGCCAATAATCAAAATATCCCCCCTGTCATAATCAAAATTTTCTTCCGGGGGTGCTGCCCCCCTGAAACCCCCGTAAGGGGCACTGCCCCCTTGACCCCCGTGACCTGACTGGGTAGGTCGAACCCCTTGACCTGACTGCGCAGGTCAATCCGCGTGCGAGGGCGCACGTTGGTGAGTTCGGGTTTCACATTTAACAACTCGCTTCCCCGGACTGTGTATGAAGAGAAAAGCAACGATGCCCCATGGTGTCAGATGTGGACCTCAGAATTCCCGACATGGCCATAGTCTGAAACCGTCTCGGGCCAATAGTCCATCAACTTGACCCACTTCTATCAGGATCCAATCCCACAATCCCATTAAGCTTGCCGCACCTATGACACTCGTACGGTTTTGTCCTCGTCTTCGATGCTTCAAATGCGGACTTTCATCTGAACAAGAAATGGTCCACCAGTGACCGACATGCGCGCATACCTTGGGATCTTTATTTCCCCGGACTGTGTGTGAAGAGAAAATCAATGACGCCCCATGGCACTGGACATGGATCTCGGGAGCCCTGTTATGGTCATAATCCGAAACCATCTCAGGCCAATAGTTCGTCAAACTCGACCCGTCCCAACCGGGATCTAATCCCGCATTCTCATTAAACTTGCCTTGTTCGCGGCAGACATCTGCGCGGTTTTGCTACCGTCTTTTATGCTACAAACACGGACCTTCGTCCGAACATGAAGTAGCCCATGAGTGGTCGACATAGTCTGAACATTCACGTCCCGATACGGGTTTCTAGCATAGTTCGTCTTTCACTATCCTCCTTATTAGTATTCTCTTTAGGCCGTAGGGCCCTTATTCCTGACAATCAATCAAGGGTGTTCCCCTCTCCAAGGAGATGTAAATGACGCCGCGACCTTTACGGCGCGGTGGGTTTTAGTCCCGACACGAACTACACAACCGTCTGATTAGTCAGATCGAGCGCACAATAAATCGGCACCTAGGTTACTGGCACGCCCACGCACTAATAAACCCAATAACCAAATAAATAAACAACTTAAATAAAAAGTGTGTCTACAGGCATGTCTGAGCATGCCTAGGTAAGATCGATGCACATCCTGTTATAGCCTTTGGGCAGGTCTGAGCATGTCCAAGTAAGGTCGATGCACATCCTGTTATAGCCTTTGGGTAGGTTTGAGCATGTCCAAGTAAGGTCGATGCACATCCTGTTATAGCCTTTGGGCAGGTCTGAGCATGTCCAAGTAAGGTCGATGCACATCCTGTTATAGCCTTTGGGTAGGTTTGAGCATGTCTAAGTAAGGTCGATGCATATCATGTTATAGCCTTTGGGCGGGTCTGAGCATGTTTAAGTAAGGTCGATGCACATTTTGGTCCAGGTCGATGCACCTGTGGGTCTGTCCCAATTTCCAGAAACTTAGAAAAGGAGAGTTTTGGGAGGTCATTTTAATTCAGAAAAATATGAAAAACTAGAAAATGGCAGAAGGCTAAGTTAGTAACCCACAGTAAAAATTTCATGTTCACAGAAATTCTGCACTTACTGTTATGAGTCATTTTCCATAAATGTGTAACCTAGAAGATAAACCAGTCCTCTCTTATACAGTAATCTGATCATGCTCATTATGCTGTGATTAGTCTACTTGAACCATTGGGAAGTGTGTCTGTTATATTAAAGTATCATATTAGTATTGTAAAATGAGTATGAATGTGAATGCAAACACAATGTGAATGTTATAAATGGAAAACAACAGCATTCTATGAGGTAGGGCTTCGGTCCCTTCTGCGGGACAGCGAGACGTAATGCCGCAGAAGTAAAAGATCCCAGGGGACAGCGAGACGTAATGCCCTGGTCAAAAACCTATCGACTCGGCTGGTTCGTTATATGAGATGGCGATACGTAACGCCACAGAACCCGTGGGACAGCGAGGCATAACGCCCCGTGCATGAGGAGTCTAGGTGGGAGTTCACTCCCGGGTCTGCGCAGTACTCTCTTCGTTCATTTGTGTGTGTGGGCCTCCTGTGTTTGCGACAACTGTTCGATTCCGTGAATAAACTCTTGAAAATGTGATAATGTGTAATAGTTCATTCACTGGGAATCTTGTTGCATGCATGGGTATCTTATATGTTAGTAAGAATATGTATTTTCCTCATGAGTTATTTTAAGTAGATGATAATGAGTGGATTACGCTATTATTAACATCTGAATTATGTGTATAATTTGGTTATAAAGATGCGAGTTAACCCTGCTTTGTTTAGGTTGCCTACTGAGCGTCACACTTACCCTTTGTGACACACGTTTTCAAGAGACATAGAAGAAGTTGAGGAGGAGGCTGCGGCTGAGGAGTAGTGTTGGTCCTCACTTCAGCTGGGTAGGCTTCGGTGGACTATCTCCCTTATATGTATGGTCATGGGTGGGTGAGCCTATGTGGGCTTAGGTTTATTTTGGAACATCAACTGATATGTACTCATCTTTGAAATATGTACTCTTTTTATGGAAATTTCGAATGGTTGAGATGTTAGTTACATGTCTCTTAATCTGTGGTTTCTCTCTCTCTCATGCGAGTGTATGCATGTATTATATATCTGTGCTTCTGCGGTACGTACAAAGTAATTACTTCAGGGTCCGATTAATATATATAGATACCCAAAATTTGGGGATCGGATCTCGGGGCGTTACATCAGAAGTGACCTAGTTTCAGATTCTTCTATGAGAAGTAGCTTTTATGTACTGCATGGTTCAAACCTAATGAGTTTTGAGTCGATCAATGAAACTTTTTTGAAGAATTTATGCATTCATTGTTAATAGAAATGAACCAAAATTTTCAAGTTAAAGCCATGTTTAACCTTTCTTTGTCTTACTCTTTCAGATTCATTGACTCCTTCAGGAGTGACACAAAACAATATTGTGGTTAAACAGTCAAGATAATTTTTGATTGAGTTCCTATATTTCAACAATTTTCTTTACGTTCAACTACCATTTTTTGATTTTCAGCCAACTTTTAAGAGCAATTAAGTTTAGTGCACACATTGTGACTAGAGGATACACGTTGTTTAGAAGCCAATATCCCTAAGTACTCAGCATGACTAACTATCATGCCACAATTATGAACAGAGGTAGGTGTTTCACTTCATGACATATCTCATCATATTTCGTTGATAAGTGAGACATGTTTCTCAGTGAGCTTGCCATTGCTCTGCCTAGATTATAAAAAAATTTCGACAGAGTTAATCAGTGGCACTTCATGACACATTCCACTAGACTTCAAGGTCAAGAGATATGGTTTCTCAGTGAACCATTGCCATTGCTCTGGCAAAATTAAACTCTTAAGAATTTTCAAAATATCGGATGCTTAAAAATAATACTTAATGCAGTCATCTCAACTAAAGTTGCCATGAAATCAGAATTTTCAAATGTCAAAAGAACTTATTCAGGGCACAACATGTAAAGGTTGGTTAAGGTCTATTAAGCTTGAACACAGATAATTTCAAGATATTTAAATTTAAACCCAATGAGATCATTAAGCATGAACCATGATCATAAGATGATATTATAGAAGACCTCTACTTAAGGTCGTTTTCAGATTAATGATCATTGTACACAGATTGGAATCATTCAGAATTTCAGGTGTTCTTGGATGTAAGCAAGTAGAGAAGATTTCAAGTTAATTTTCAAGAAGGCTGTAGCAACCCTGATAAATGAATATTTGAAATGAATTAAAATATATATATTACAGAAGCAATACAGATAATAAGAAGAGGGTTAAATGGAGGAATAAAACCCAAGATGTAAATAACGCCTCTCATTAAGGCGTTAATTTAATAATAAACGCCTCTATCACAGGCGTTATTCAAGAAAGGACGCCCTCTCCACACGGCGTCAAATTCCAAACGTCAAAAAAGGGTAAGGCCAAGAAACGCCCTAATCTTGGGCGTGTTTTAAAGAAAAGAACGCCCTTACACAAGGCGCTTATTAAGAAACGACCTGAAGCGGGTCGTCAATTCAAGAATCGACGCCGTGACCAAAGTCGTTAATTCAGTTCGTGAACCGTTCGACCCAGACACGTATCCTGGGTAATGGATAAGTATTAGAAAGAGTTAAAAGGTGGTAAGGACTCTATTAGGGATATATTACCCTCACACAATCACTACCCTAATAGGATTTCCCAAAATCCTATAAAGACTCTCGACAGCCGAACCCTAAACCTATTTGACCAATCGACTGCAGAGGTACGTGAAGAACCAATAGTTCTTCTTATTCCTTGTTTCTTCTGTTCTCTTTTCTTATGTACGTAGCACATGAAGAACTAACGATTCTTCATCCCTTCTTACAGGTTAAGAAGCTCCTACGAAAGAACCAGGTGATGTTCTTTCTTCCTTAAATCCTCATCGTTTCCCACTATACGATCATGTATTGATCTTCTCTTATGTGTAAGAAGTTTGTTCTTCATCAACCGGTTGCTCCATCTGACCTTGCTACTGTGGATATTGGGTTGACAGAACTCAACTTCCTTCCTTCCGAGAAGGCTCTGTTAACAAATAGAGTTTTATTTTCTCACCAAAGTCCTTCATTCGTCCAGCTTCAGACAGTTATTAAGGTAGGTTTTCTCAAGTTACTGTAGCCCAAATGAAATTAATGCAAGATATATATATATATAAGCATGTCATGCATACGGTTATTATAGTTTCCATGCATTTTCTGCAATATTTTGAAAGAGACGCCCCTGTCAAGGGCGCTAATTCACATGAAACGACCCTTCCCAGGTCGTTAATTTCATATTTAACGCCCTGTACTCAGGCGTTAATTTCTTTAAACCGTTAATCACCCATCTTAAGAACTGATTATCTATGAAATCATGATTATAAAATAATGCATGATCCTCTGTCTTCAACTTGCTAACTTTACTGTCATGATATTATATTCGTTCCTCTGTTATCCTGGAATTATTACTGTCCTTAAAATTTCTGAAGAAACTTGAATTAACGACTTGGACAAAGTCGTTTTCCATATGTTAACGCCCCAGAACAGGGCGTGAATCTGAAAGATAACGCCCCTTCCTAGGGCGTGTATCGGTTAAAATCCTAAAATTTATATATTCTAAAAAATAGAATTAAATAGTAACGCCCCTGCCCAGGGCGCGTTTTTGATAATTCCTGAAAAATTATTTATATTCTGTAAATAAGAAGACGCCTTCTGTGTAGTCGTCAGATCTTGAATAAACGACTCTGACCAGGGCGCGTTTTAGATAAATTATTGAAATATTGAAATTTTGCAAATATGGAAAATAGATAAACGCCCTTCTGTTAGGCGTTAATTACTTGATAAACGGCTTTACTTAAGTCGTTATTTTTACTGTAAACTATTTTTTTACTGTTAACCGATGGTTTCATATGTTTATATAATATATATATCGGCACTATTCTCCACTCCGTGAGTTTAGTCCCACATTTCACGATTGTTTTATCGATCACACTCAATTCTCATTGACATACAAGCTCTCCATTGGACATTCCGTTCCTTTGGACTAGCGAGTTAGTCATAGAGACCTTTGTAAGACTCCTCGTAGCCTTGGATTCCCTCAAGGCCGACTGAGCTGGTTGTACCCTAAAAACCCATTACACCATTGATGTCATGTCACTCTAAAGAAACATGGGATACCGGCCTTTATGTTATACAAAGAGTATATCATAAGAAATTCTTAATGGAATGATGATATCATGCCATATCATGTCATTCTTGTAGACCTCAATTCTATGATAAGAATGAGCGTATCTTACCTTTGATATACTGTTCATGTGGACCTCAATTCTATATAAAGAATGTCCATATCGATTTGTCATGGTACCCAAGTTAAGGGAACCATATTCTACCTAGTTTTATCGATATCGTGATTATACCGTTATTATCGCCATTCTATGTCCTTGTCATATTTTTGGACTCTATTCTATCAAAGTTGTCATACATGTCTACAAGCTTGATTATTGAAATTCTATGTTGGCTATAACAAGAGTGGATGTCAAAACACATGATAAATGCCTGCGCATATAGGGCCCGATCTGGTCCTGGGAGGAGCACCCGAAAGTACTTGTGCCCATGGGAGTTAAAATGATAAGGTATCTGGCATTATACCGAGTACTTGACTTGCTTGATTGGACATTCCACACACATCTTGTACTTGAATCGTACTTGACTTGACATGAATTGCATGGCCCGAAAAAGGGTAATTTACTTGCTTGATACATGATAGCCAAAGTTCTTGACATGACTTGTTAAACGTACTTGCTTGAATATCTTGAATAAACTTGTTATCTTGTTGAAAGTTCAGGATTAAGTTCACCTTATTACATTCTCTCTATCTTGTCGTTTTATGCGAGCATGCATAACTTTATTGCATTCATGAAAGATGTAATTACTTAAACCCCTTGCTAGTACTTGAGATATAATTTCCTACTGAGCGTTCGCTCATTCCGTTTGTCCCTTTTTACTTTTCAGGTAAGTCCGACGACGATGGAAGTCAATCGGATGGGAATGGTCAAGAGTGAAAGTGATAGAGCTGCTCAAGTGTCATCTAGTCTTTTCTATAGTTTCTTGAGTCAAATATGTATTCTTTTCCTTTTTATTAAACAGAGTATTGGATTTGTACTAGTCTATCCATTATGAAATAAAGGATTGGGTTATCTTGCTATTTTGCGCATCTCTGTCTTTGTGTCGAATACACGACCACTCTGATTGACATGATTGATATAAACTCGTCATGCGTCTCCGGGTATCTTCCGCGCTCGGGGCGTGACAGTTTTTGTGGTATCAGAGCCTAAGGTATTCAATTCCTAGGAAAACCCAAGTCCAAGGATAAGTTTGAACCTTTAAACCAGTGAGATTGGGTAGAACCAAGGGTTAAATTTAACATAGTGTACGAGTCTTTAAATACGATCACAGTACTAATATAGTTATTGTAATTGTAGGATAATGGCTGCCGAACGTGCTCAATGGCGCAACATGCAGCGTACCCTCCAAGGGATGACTCAAGTGCTACAACAGGTAGCACAAGGTGGTGCTCCACGAGCTGGAAGCTTACACCAAGCCTTTAAGAACATGAATCCCCCGAAGTTTATGGGATCGACCGATCCGGACGATGCCGAGCATTGGGTTCGGGAAACCGAACGCATATTCCGTGTCATGCAATGCACGGATCAGGATAAAGTTCTATTAGCTACATTCTAGTTAGAGAAAGATGCTAGATGCTGGTGGGAGTCTGTTGAAGCAACCATCGACCCTACTCAAGTAACGTGGGAAGAATTTGTGGAATACTTCAATGCTAAATATTTCTCGGACCGAGTCCAAGAAAAGAAGGCTGCAGAATTCGCTGCATTAAAGCAACGATCTTTATCATTAGCAGATTATGAAGCTCAGTTTTCCAGGTTGTCTAGATATGCTAAGCATCTTATTAGCCCGGAGAAGATGAAAGCCCGAAGATTTCTTAATGGGCTTAGGCCCCACTATATTACTCAACTGGCGCCTATGGACATCCAAGTTTATTCTGAAATAGTGCGCCGAGCTCAATTACTTGAAGATGCCATGGAACTATCTGATAGGATCCGTGGAAAAGACAAGAAGGAGCAAGTCACAGGTTCGGGTTCTTTTAAACCCAATTTCAAGAAGAGGCCCAATAATGGAGGTTCTTCCTCTCAAGACCATAAGTTCAAAAAGACCAAGCCTTTCTCTATCACAACTATCCCTTCTAATACAGTGTGCAAGCATTGTGACAAGGCTGGTCACAAGACAGAAGAATGCTGGAGGAAATTAGGAGCTTGTCTCCGTTGTGGGAGTCGCGAACATCGGATTCCCGATTGTCCATTAATGAATGACCAAGCCAGTGACGGTAAGCGCCCGGTGACAAAGAACGCTCGACTTCATGCAATAAAGGAGACCGAGCAAGAAGAAGGTGGACTGGTAGAAGGTACATTAACAGTTTGTTCCAAAAGTGCTTATGTCTTATTTGATACGGGTGCATCGCATTCCTTTATTTCTAAGAAGTTTGTCGACCCGTTACCGTTAGAACCAGAATGGATAAAAATAGTTCTAACTACTCCTCTTGGAAGTGAAAATGATATTACTCATCACTACCAAAACTGTGAGGTAATGGTTCAAGGTAGGAATTTACCTATAGATCTCATATGCCTCGATCTAAAGGAGTATGATGTTATACTGGGAGCGGACTGGTTATCCAAATACCAGGCAATGGTTGATTGCCGCAATATCCAAATTGCTTTCAATGATTTTCCAGAGTTAGTCTTTACTCGCCCCAAGAGTCGGAGCAAATCCCCTCTTATTTCGGCTCTTCGAGCAAGCAAGCTCGTCAGGAAAGGATGTGTATCCTTCCTTGCATTTGTCACAGTTAAGGAAACAAAGGACACTAAGATAGAAGACATTCAGGTAGTGCAAGAATTTCCAGACGTATTTCCGGAAGAATTGCCGGGATTACCCCCTCAAAGAGAAGTGGCCTTCACCATTGACTTAGTCCCTGGTGCTGGTCCAGTTTCAAAGGCACCCTATAGAATGTCCCCTGCTGAACTCAAAGAGTTGAAGGAGCAATTGATGGAATTAATTCAAAAAGGGTTTATTAGACCAAGTACTTCCCCGTGGGGAGCACCGGTATTATTTGTAAAGAAAAAGGATGGATCCATGAGACTATGCATCGACTATCGACAGTTGAATCATCTCACTATCAAGAATAAGTATCCACTGCCGAGGATCGATGAATTATTTGATCAGATTTCAGGATCCAAATATTTTTCCAAGATTGATCTCAGGTCAGGATATCATCAATTAAGAATCAAGGATGATGACATTCATAAGACTGCGTTCAGAAGCAGGTATGGCCATTACGAATTTGTTGTTATGCCTTTTGGACTAACAAATGCCCCTGCTGCCTTTATGCAGTTAATGAATAGCATATTCAGACCTTACTTGGATCAGTTCATAGTAGTCTTCATTGATGATATATTGATATATTCTAAGACTAAGGAAGAACATGAAGAGCATTTGAGGATTGCATTGCATGTCTTGAGGACAAATCAATTATATGCAAAACTCAGCAAGTGTGAATTCTGGCTTGAAGAAGTGGCTTTTCTCGGACATGTCATATCAAAGGACGGTTTATCTGTCGACCCGTCAAAGGTCGAAGCTGTTAGAAACTGGGAAAAACCAACCAATGCTAGCGAGATCAGAAGTTACTTAGGTCTTGCAGGCTATTATCGGCGATTCATCAAAGATTTCTCTAAGATCGCCGTACCACTTACAAGATTAACTCGTAAGGAGATCCGATATGAATGGAGTGAGGAATGTGAAAGAAGTTTCCAAACTCTCAAGGATCATCTCACTACAGCTCCGGTGTTAGCTCTACCAATAGAAGGAGAGAAATTCGAGGTCTACACAGATGCTTCTGGCATTGGCCTCGGATGTGTCCTAATGCAACAAGGAAAGGTCATAGCATACTCTTCACGTCAACTGAAGAAGCATGAGGAGAATTACCCCGTCCATGACTTAGAACTGGCCGCGGTGGTATTTGCCCTAAAGATATGGAGACACTACTTATATGGAGTGCAGTTTACTGTATACTCCGATCACAAAAGTCTCAAATATCTATTTTCACAAAAGGAGCTAAACATGAGACAAAGACGCTGGCTAGAATATCTCAAGGACTTCGACTTCAATATACAATACCATCCCGGAAAGGGTAATTATGTTGCTGATGCCCTTAGTCGAAAGCCGAGAGCAATGATAGCCAATTGTATGATACAAGAATGGAAGTTGCTAGAACAATTCTCCGAGCTCAATATAAGCTTGGACAAGGAAGCCAAATTTGTCACATTATCTCATGTAAGCATACAGTCAGATTTATTATCTGAGATACAAGCGCTCCAGGATGATGATCCTATATTAGTGGAAATCAAAGGCAGATTAGAAGGACAATCTGATTTTCAACTAACTTCTGATGGAAGATTATTATTCAAAGGTAGAACTTGTATACCCGACTGTCCGGAATTAAAGAAGAAAATCTTAGATGAAGCTCACCGATCAAGGTACACTATTCATCCAGGATCAACCAAAATGTATCAAGATGTAAAGAGGAACTTTTGGTGGCCTAATATGAAAAGAAAAATAGCAGACTATGTATCTCGCTGTCTCACATGCCAATAGGTCAAGGCAGAACACTAAAAGCCTACTGGAAAACTACATCCTCTAGATATTCCTAAGTGGAAGTGGGAGGACATTGGTATGGATTTCATCATGGGTTTATCCAAATCAAAAGGAGGACATGATGGAATATGGGTTATTATTGACCGTTTAACTAAATCGGCGCATTTCTTGCCAATAAAGAGCCGATGGTCAATTGATGTACTAGCTGCACTATACATCAAGGAAATAGTCAGGTTACATGAATTCCTGTCTCAATCGTGTCTGACAGAGATCCCCGTTTCACTTCTCATTTTTGGAAGGGATTACAACATTCGTTGGGAACAAGGCTCAACTTTAGTACTGCTTTTCACTCACAAACGGATGGTCAGACCGAGAGAGCTAATCAAGTTGTTGAGGATATGCTAAGAGCTTGCATCATTGACTTTGGTGGAAGCTGGCATGAATATTTGCCCTTTGTGGAATTTGCATATAATAATAGCTACCAAGCTAATATCCAAATGGCACCTTTCGAAGCTTTATATGGAAGGAGTTGCCGATCACCCTTATGCTGGAACGAAGTTGGAGAGAAACAACTATTAGGTCCAGACATGGTAAGGGATACAACTGAGAAGATACAAGTAATCAGAGAAAGATTGCAAGTTGCTCAGACCAGGCAAAAGGCTTATGCTGACACAAGAAGAAGAGATCTTGAATTCCAGGTTGGAGATCATGTATTTCTTAAAATATCGCCTGGACGTGGCATATGAAGATTTGGTGTTAAGGGTAAGCTTACGCCAAGATTCATCGGACCATTTGAGGTACTCGAAAGAGTTGGCGAGGTTGCTTATCGCATCGCGTTGCCTCCTCAATTGTCCGAAGTGCATAATGTGTTTCACATATCTATGTTGAAGAAGTATGTGCACGATCCATTACACATTATTGAACATGGAGATCTGGTGATCCAGAAAGATCTCACCTATGAACAGCAGCCTATGAAGATCTTAGACCGTGAAATACGTGCTCTAAGGAATAAGGTTATTCCCATGCTCAAGGTGTAATGGAATAAGAATCCTGAACACGAAGCGACATGGGAGACCGAGGAATCTATGAAGAAACGATTTCCCGAGTTGTTCTAAGAGGTATATACTCTACACTCTCCGCGTATATACATGATATGCAATTGAATTTGGGGACCAAATTCTTTTGAAGTGGGCGAGGGTGTAGCAACCCTGATAAATGAATATTTGAAATGAATTAAAATATATATATTACAGAAGCAATACAGATAATAAGAAGAGGGTTAAATGGAGGAATAAAACCCAAGATGCAAATAACGCCTCTCATTACGGCTTTAATTTAATAATAAACGCCTCTATCACAGGCGTTATTCAAGAAAGGACGCCCTCTCCACACGGCGTCAAATTCCAAACGTCAAAAAAGGGTAAGGCCAAGAAACGCCCTAATCTTGGGCGTGTTTTAAAGAAAAGAACGCCCTTACACAAGGCGCTTATTAAGAAACGACCTGAAGCGGGTCGTCAATTCAAGAATCGACGCCCTGACCAAAGTCGTTAATTCAGTTCGTGAACCGTTCGACCCAGACACGTATCCTAGGTAATGGATAAGTATTAGAAAGAGTTAAAAGGTGGTAAGGACTCTATTAGGGATATATTACCCTCACACAATCACTACCCTAATAGGATTTCCCAAAATCCTATAAAGACTCTCGACAGCCGAACCCTAAACCTATTTGACCAATCGACTGCAGAGGTACGTGAAGAACCAATAGTTCTTCTTATTCCTTGTTTCTTCTGTTCCCTTTTCTTATGTACGTAGCACATGAAGAACTAACGATTCTTCATCCCTTCTTACAGGTTAAGAAGCTCCTACGAAATAACCAGGTGATGTTCTTTCTTCCTTAAATCCTCATCGTTTCCCACTATACGATCATGTATTGATCTTCTCTTATGTGTAGGAAGTTTGTTCTTCATCAACCGGTTGCTCCATCTGACCTTGCTATTGTGGATATTGGGTTGACAAAACTCAACTTCCTTCCTTCCGAGAAGGCTCTGTTAACAAATAGAGTTTTATTTTCTCACCAAAGTCCTTCATTCGTCCAGCTTCAGACAGTTATTAAGGTAGGTTTTCTCAAGTTACTGTAGCCCAAATGAAATTAATGCAAGATATATATATATAAGCATGTCATGCATACGGTTATTATAGTTTCCATGCGTTTTCTACAATATTTTGAAAGAGACGCCCCTGTCAAGGGCGCTAATTCACATGAAACGACCCTTCCCAGGTCGTTAATTTCATATTTAACGCCCTGTACTCAGGCGTTAATTTCTTTAAACCGTTAATCACCCATCTTAAGAACTGATTATCTATGAAATCATGATTATAAAATAATGCATGATCCTCTGTCTTCAACCTGCTAACTTTACTGTCATGATATTATATTCGTTCCTCTATTATCCTGGAATTATTACTGTCCTTAAAATTTCTGAAGAAACTTGAATTAACGACTTGGACAAAGTCGTTTTCCATATGTTAACGCCCCAGAACAGGGCGTGAATCTGAAAGATAACGCCCCTTCCTAGGGCGTGTATCGGTTAAAATCCTAAAATTTATATATTCTGAAAAATAGAATTAAATAGTAACGCCCCTGCCCAGGGCGCGTTTTTGATAATTCCTGAAAAATTATTTATATTCTGTAAATAAGAAGACGCCTTCTGTGTAGTCGTCAGATCTTGAATAAACGACTCTGACCAGGGCGCGTTTTAGATAAATTATTGAAATATTGAAATTCTGTAAATATGGAAAATAGATAAACGCCATTCTGTTAGGCGTTAATTACTTGATAAACGGCTTTACTTAAGTCGTTATTTTTACTGTAAACTATTTTTTTACTGTTAACCGATGGTTTCATATGTTTATATAATATATATATCGGCACTATTCTCCACTCCGTGAGTTTAGTCCCACGTTTCACGATTGTTTTATCGATCACACTCAATTCTCATTGACATACAAGCTCTCCATTGGACATTCCGTTCCTTTGGACTAGCGAGTTAGTCATAGAGACCTCCGTAAGACTCCTCGTAGCCTTGGATTCCCTCAAGGCCGACTGAGCTGGTTGTACCCTAAAAACCCATTACACCATTGATGCCATGTCACTCTAAAGAAACATGGGATACCGACCCTTATGTTATACAAAGAGTATATCATAAGAAATTCTTAATGGAATGATGATATCATGCCATATCATGTCATTATTGTAGACCTCAATTCTATGATAAGAATGAGGGTATCTTACCTTTGATATACTGTTCATGTGGACCTCAATTCTATATAATGAATGTCCATATCGATTTGTCATGGTACCCAAGTTAAGGGAACCATATTCTACCTAGTTTTATCGATATCGTGATTATACCGTTATTATCGCCATTCTATGTCCTTGTCATATTTTTGGACTCTATTCTATCAAAGTTGTCATATATGTCTACAAGCTTGATTATTGAAATTCTATGTTGGCTATAACAAGAGTGGATGTCAAAACACATGATAAATGCCTGCGCATATAGGGCCCGATCTGGTCCTGGGAGGAGCACCCGAAAGTACTTGTGCCCATGGGAGTTAAAATGATAAGGTATCTGGCATTATACCGAGTACTTGACTTGCTTGATTGGACATTCCACACACATCTTGTACTTGAATCGTACTTGACTTGACATGAATTGCGTGGCCCGAAAAAGGGTAATTTACTTGCTTGATACATGATAGCCAAAGTTCTTGACATGACTTGTTAAACGTACTTGCTTGAATATCTTGAATAAACTTGTTATCTTGTTGAAAGTTCAGGATTAAGTTCACCTTATTACATTCTCTCTATCTTGTCGTTCTATGCGAGCATGCATAACTTTATTGCATTCATGAAAGATGTAATTACTTAAACCCCTTGCTAGTACTTGAGATATAATTTCTACTAAGCGTTCGCTCATTCCGTTTGTCCCTTTTTACTTTTCAGGTAAGTCCGACGACGATGGAAGTCAATCGGATGGGAATGGTCAAGAGTGAAAGTGATAGAGCTGCTCAAGTGTCATCTAGTCTTTTCTATAGTTTCTTGAGTCAAATATGTATTCTTTTCCTTTTTATTAAACAGAGTATTGGATTTGTACTAGTCTATCCATTATGAAATAAAGGATTGGGTTATCTTGCTATTTTGCGCATCTCTGTCTTTGTGTCGAATACACGACCACTCTGATTGACATGATTGATATAAACTCGTCATGCGTCTCCGGGTATCTTCCGCGCTCGGGGCGTGACAAAGGCTCACAGATAATGGGCAAAGATTCTAAAGAAGAAGGGATTATGAGAATTGTTGAAATGGCAGATATAGCCCAAACTGACTCCCCCTGAATGTATGCATGCATTTCAAATAATTTTTTGGGATTTTTGACTCAATTGATATGCAGCTAATCCTAAAACACATGTTTGCATGAATAATTCAAGAAATGCAATTTTGCTCCCCCTATCTGAATGACCCTCAAGGCAACATTGACCATTGGTACTTGGCGGAAGTATGACCTCACACATAGTGCATGCTTCCTGACAGGCATACCTTGTCTTTCCACAATACACCATCTTATATACCATAGTCATGCATGAAGATGCATTTAACTAATGTAGTGCGATCAGATAAGAATAATGGCCTTTCAGATTATTCATGACAATGCAAGTTGATATATGCAAATAGAAACAACATATGCATTCAATTTTTGCTTTTATCAACAAACTGCCCCCTTTTTTGAAAAGTAAGCAGTAAGAGAGTTATCAAAGTTTAAACCTGATTGGATAGAGGTCTACACAGACCAAACTCTCTTCTTAGAGTTGACAACCTGTCATTGGATAATGGCTTGGTGAAAATGTCAGCAACTTGATTTTCAAATTCAATGAAGTGCAATTCAAAACTGTTCTTAATGACTTCATCTCTGATAAAGTGATGCCTGATATCGATGTGCTTTGTCCTAGAGTGCAGGACTAGTTTTTTTGCAAGGTTGATTGTACTTGTGTTATTACAAAATCGATACACAACCAAGATCCACTAAGTAGTCTTGGAGTTGGTGTTTAATCCACAACACTTGAGTGCCACAGCTCCCTACAATGACATATTCTGCCTTTGCAGTAGAGAGGGCAATCGAGTGTTATTTTTTGGATGCCCAAGAGACCAAACACCCGCCCAGAAATTGGCAATACCCACTTGTGCTCTTGCGATCCAGCTTGCATCCTGCATAGTCCGCATCTGAATAAGAAATGAGAGTTAGTTCACAAGATGACGGATACCACAATCCCAACTCTTGAGTCCCAGCAAGGTATCTAAAGATACGCTTGACAGCAGTCAAGTGGGATTCTCTAGGACTAGCCTGAAAACAAGCACATAAGCATACACTAAACTAGATGTCTGGTCTATATGAAGTCAAGTATAGCAATGAACTGATCATACCTCTGTAGACCTTTGAATCCACCAGTTTACCTTTCTCATCTGCATCTAGTGATGTAGTAGTCCCCATAGGAGTTGCTATAGTCTTACAGTTTGTCATGTTAAACCTTTTCAATAGCTCCTTGATATATTTGGCTTGACTTATAAAGCATCCTTCATCCTTTTGATTGGCCTATAAACCGAGGAAGAATTGAAGCTCACCCATTAAGCTCATCTCAAACTCACTAGTCATCAGGACAGTAAACTCCTCACACATTACAGGTTTAGTAGAGCCAAACACAATGTCATCAACATAAATTTGAACTAACAAGATGTCTTTACCTTGCTCTTTAGTGAAGAGTGTTTGATCTACTTTACCTCCTGAGTAACCTTTTTCAGTGAGGAAGGAGCTTAGCCTATCATACCAAGCTCTGGGTGCTTGCTTCAATCCATAAAGAGCCCTGTCCAACTTATACACATGATCTTCAAGATGAGAGCATTCAAAACCGGGGGGCTGTTCCACATAAACATCTTCTTTTATTGGGCCATTTAGGAAGGTACTTTTCACATCCATTTGTTGCAATTTGAATTAATGTGAACATGCAAAAGCAAGCAAAATCCTAATGGCCTCTAGTCTAGCTACTGGGGCAAAAGATTCTTCAAAATCTACACCAAATTCTTGGTTGTACCCCTGAGCCACCAGTCAAGCCTTATTCCTTATTATTTTTCCAACCTCACTAAGTTTGTTCCTAAAAATCAACTTGGTGCCTATGATAGACTTTGATGAGGGCCTTGGAACAAGATGCCAAATATTGTTTCTTTCAAACTGGTTTAATTCATCTTGCGTGAAATTTATCCAGTTCTCATCTTTTAAAGCTTCTTCAACATTTTTTGGTTCAATTTGTGAGACAAGAGCAAGTTGATCCAATTCATCAACAATTCTAAAATGTGACCTTGTTCTAGGTGGATCATGCAAGCTAACAATGACAAGATCTAAAGGATGGTCTTTATGTGCTCTTATGTTGGAAATATTATTACCTTCATTGGTAGCCATGATCCATGTATTGCTTGAATCCCCTTGGTCATCATTTTATCGTCTCCTCTTGTGGATGATCATGTTTTTCTTTTGTATCCAAGAACTCCCCATTGTCGTCTTTCCTGCAAGACTTGTCATCATTAGATTCATCAAATGTGACATGGGGTGTTTCTTCCACACTTAGACTCTTGAGATTGTAGACTCTATAGGCACTAGATCTATCAGAATAACTAAGAAATATGCCTTCATTGCTCTTGGGGTAAAACTTATCCAATTCTCTTTTGTCATTGTTATGAATGAAGCATTTTGATCTGAACACTTTCATGTGATAGAGAGTGTTGGTTTTCTAAATGGTTCCCTCAATGGTGAAGATATGATGATGAACAAGTTGATATAAATGATGTGAAATCATGAACAAATGCAACATCAACTCAAGCAATCATCATGGAAATATAAGCACATGGGCATGCCATCTTCATCAGAAATAAGCAAAAGAAAAGAAAAACACACGCCGGGGCGTGGAGCAAAGGAATAAAACCAAACACACACCGTAGGTGTGGAGCAACTAAACTAAAGCCAAGAAAGAGAGATATGAGGAAGATAACGAGGACTACTGCCCAAACTAAAGGAGTGTGATCGCCACCAAGGTAATTAAAATAGCAAAGCTAAGGTAAATACCTTGGAAAGAGGAGGATGAAACACCCGCCCATGGGAGATAAAAACCAGAGATCTGCGCTTTCAAACGGTCTAATATCAGGTCGCGAACGAACCAGAAACGGCCTTACGATAAGCCGCCAGAGCCTCACAAACGGTCCAATGTAGAGCTGCCAGAGCACACAGAACAGCAACTTGGGACTTGAATCTCCACTTCTCCTGGCCGGCCAGAAGAGCTGGGCCTCGTGCTAGGAGCCCTGTGGACCTACAAAAAAGTGTAGAAGCAAAGAAAAATAACCCAAATTAGCCCTATGACAAGTGTAGCAACTATAATGCAAATAAACTAAAGTGCATACAAAAGGAAGGGTGGATACCTGAGGTGGTGGTTTTTAAACCCCTGTGGGGCATGGAAAAGATGGGAGGATGTTTAAAAAATGATGCAAAGATGATAGATGTGGAAGAGGAAGAGGGGAGATGCTTGTGAATGCTATAAAGAGCGGGGAGAAACTATGGAAGAAAACAACACTATTAAACCCTTGGAACTTAATACCCCCTGGACTTGAAGACTAATGGACGTAGACATCACTTCTCTTTGATGGGTACTCACTCCAGAACGCAGCAGCACCTTGACGTAAACTCCAGAAATCTCATCCTCAACCCATGAAACCAAGGGTTCTATTTATAGACCCTCAAACTCTCTGGACGAGTTGGAGAGATTCCAGTGAAAAATTAGGGTACAACTTAGCAAACTCTTGAAGATGATACTCCAAAGAGTCCATAGGAACAAACAGAAGCTTCTAAAGATCTCTATCGAGAGAGAAATCATCAAATCAAAACTCTAATTCGGCCATGGCGTAGCCGAAAAAAATAGTTCTAGCAGGACTCTCTGTCACCGAAAACGGTCTTACGATAAACCGCCAATTGGAACAAACGGTCTAAATGTAGACCGCCACCCTTGGTCGTCCACCAAACGATAAGGTCAATGGGCAAAAACTTCATGAATAGGACTCTGGAACTGGAAAACGGTCTAAGGAAAAACCGCCACAATGCCTCTAACGGCCATACGATAAACCGCCAAAGCTCAACGGATAACAATAGGTATGGTTGAAGGAAAGGTCGTTGGCTCTGGACTCTTGCATCAGTAAATGGCCTTAAGATAAACCGCTACACATCATTAAATGGCCATTCTATAGACCGCTAGAGACAGTGGTGTGGCAAAACAAATGAAAGGCCTACTAAGCTTCAACCCACGGAAAAATGAATAAGGAGCGAGACCCAATCAAGGAGAATGACCCATGAAATAAGCCTCAAAGCTGACCAAGATAGCTCAATAAATGGCGTATAACTCGGAGTTTCATAAAGATAAATAAGGTGATGACCCAACTCATTGGTCATAAAACGGGTGTCAACAGATGCCCCTCCTTAATGTCCTCTTTGCAGGGGAACGAGCGGAGGCGAAGCGAAAGCGACATGGAACATGGAGATGAAGCGGAAATGAAGCGGAGTAGACTAAAAAGCGGGTGTTAAGGTAAACTGGCACCCGTCCTCAACCAATGAGCGATAGGAATCTTCCGAAAAACTTTGAACCAATCACAAGGAACGGTAAACTGAACGACGCGTGCCTGGAGGAACTAATCTAACGGAAAGTAAAAAACACGACCAACCTCCCCACTGGAACACACAGTTGATAGGCAGTCGGAGCAAATAAAAAAGTAAAGAGACGAGTAACTAAACTCCAAACAGGAATCTCAGCTAACCAGACCAAGTAAATAGACCGAAGAAAACCTTCCAACTCAGAGTGGAAATGACTCTCCTTACTCAAGACCATGGACACACAGTTATCCATCATTACTGAGACACTTTAGACAGATGAGGGAACATGAATGCTCAAAGATGCATATGATGCATGCTGGGCTAAAATAAAGAAATCATCAAAACGAATGCAAAGAAAGAATAAAATAACAATATACTCGAGAATAGTATTTCTAGACCGGACAAATCAGGGTCAAGATACTATCTGCAACCACGGCGTGCAAGATAGAACCATCGTCTCCCAACTCTTCCAACCTAACGGCCTATCCAACGATTCAACATGTGCACTTAGATTATCATCATTTTTGTTAGATGGGAACATCAGATCCCAGAACACATGAATGACCAGCCGGTTCTCGAGGTAATATATCATAGTAACCATATAGTAAATGCATTAAGGGACTAGGGATCGAGATACTTACCTGACTTACCTGTCTAGCGAGATGTGGCAAACAAGCGTGATGGCGTTCATGATTTTTGCAAATGAAAAGGTTAGCCATCAACCAATAGATCATAAAATAAGCATGAAGCATAAGATAAGGCATGAAACATAATGGATAAAGCATTACAAAATAATTCATGCCACAAACGTTCTAAAATAGAACCGCCATAATGTCACAGACGGTCTGATGATGGACCGCTAACGGACGTCGGTTCACATCCTTCGAGAAAGAACACCCCGATGACAAACTGTCGAAGGAAGGATCGCCATAATGATCGTAACGGTCTAACGATAGACCGCCAAATTTCCTGGGCGTTCAAAAAAACAAACCGAACGTTCGACCTCCCATATGCTCATTTCAATTACCCAAACCAAACCCCCCCCTTCGGCTACTCCGGCCATTCACCCTACCGGCGACCACCGCGCACCCCTACATCCGGCCACTGCGATGGTGAAGAAGCAGGCCGTGAAGCGCCTCCAAAAATGGATAGCGAAGGAAGGAACACCACCCACGGCGGCGGAGGCGAACCCACCGGCAGAGGAAGGTGGACCGGCGGCCCAACCGGCGGAAGAAGAAGTACCCGCGGTGGAGGAAGGTCCCGGGGAAGCCATGGAGGAAGAGGAGGAGGCCACGGCGGTCGGGGAGGCACTAGCGGTGGCAATCGGTCGCCAGCAATCGTCCGAAGTAGGCCGACGGTCCAAAAAACTCCATTTTTTTCATTTTTTGAAAACTTTAATGTATGCATGTGTATGGAATGGCAAGGTAATGGGTATGATGACCCATTAGAATAACTTGTAGGCCATTTTGGCCATTTCCACAGCATGGGGGAACGGAGAAGATGACGCCCATTCACGGGTCTCTTAGCGGTCGTTCCAGTGACTGCTAGGCGTTCAGGCGGTTCAAGCTAAGACCGCTAACAAAATAGAAACGGTCCATAGAATGGCCGCTAGGGGAATAGAGACACACTCCCTTTCTTTGATGTCATTATTTTTAAATGCAAATGCACTGTTTTATGAAATGACTGATTCCAATTTTTACATGTGTGCAGGGGAAGAGACGGACTCGGATTTCTTGGATGCAAGTTCGGGCAGTATACCAAGCCCTACTAGATTATCAGAGAGACAGACTGGCAGCCATGGGCTTCCGGGAGCTACTGAGCATTGAGGTGACGAGGATCGATACAGCACTGCTCTAAGCCCTTCATGAAAGATGGGACCCGATCAGCAGAGCATTTATCTTCTCGTGGGGTCATATGATCCCCACGCTGGAAGATATAGCGAGGATCACCGGATTACGAGTACACGGAGAGCCAGTGACAGGATGGACATATGGAGACTACCGAGAGATGGCACAGGAGTTACTCGGATTTGATCTGATGAGACCAGGGCATCATTCCTCCATGTTGGGATGAGCGAAACTCTAGGAGAGCCTGGGGCAGAGGGGAGTGGCAATATCCGTAGGGGAGGTGCCAGAGGAGCACATCGAGAGAGTGATAGACCAGGTCCGTGGAAGAGTGGCGGCAGGATCGGGACCAGAGGGAGACTTCACCTGTGGCGCTTCCTGATGTTGCTATTCGGGAAGCTTCTTTTTGTGACCAGGGCTGATGGAGTGAGCTGCAGGCTCCTCCCACTGGTGAGGGACCTAGACGGAGTAGGAGGATGGTATGCCTGGGGAGCAGCGATCTTGGCGTTCCTCTTCGACTCTCTGAGCACGACCGACCGGTAGATAATGTTGGGCGGCTTCTCGCCATTCCTACAGGTAAAATGCCCTAAACTCTAAAGTTTAAATGCTTGTTTATATGCTTGCTATTGTTATATGCTGACACGTGACTTATGCCAGTCTGGAGCTACCTGTACCTCCCTGGCTTAGGGCGAGGGAAGGAGGTACACCTAGAGCGGATCCCCATCGCGAGACGGTGGTCGGTGGCACGGGACATGGGATCGATCCAGCGCCTAGCCCGGGCGATTCAGGATGACATAGACACATTCCCTTATTCATCGGTACCACTCTAAACTCAAACCCTTCTATATGCACTTAATGCTTCTAAATGCTTTTAAATGCTTCAATTACCTTTTTAGGTGCGCTGGACACCTTATCGTGATGAGGGTCACGAGGGGCAGTCTTGGGTGGAGGCAGCCCAGGCGTACCCCGGATGAGAGATCTGGCTTCATTGTTTGAACATCATCGAGCCTCTCCATCATCGGCTAATCATGAGGACGGGAGGAGTACACCAGCCAGAGGTGGAGTTCCTTGCACGAGACGATGATCGCTTAGGATGATCCTCAAAGGGACTTAGTGGCGACATCGACTGGATCACCCGAGTGCACGACCAGGTGCGGGATTGGACACGGAGGGGCCGGAAGGTGAGGACCCGAGCTGACAGTGATGAGGCCTACCTGAAGGCCTACGGGTGGAGGTACGGCGACCAGGTGTTCCGCGGCGTCCGACGACCGGTATGACTTTTAAACTCATGCTCTTAACTTATTCCTATTATGCACTGACACCATGGTTTACTATATGCAGCTAGACCCCCAGGGCAGGATAGCGGAGCTCCATGGACTCCTCCACGCTACTGTACAGCAGAGGGATGAGCTCCAGCATGCTCTGGATCTTCTGGTGAGAACCTCAGACTTAATTATGCTTATGACGATGAATGTGACTGACCTTGACTCCTAAAATGTAGCGAGCCGAGGGAGCGCAGTGACGCGAACCAGATGCCCCTTCCTCTTCGTCTCAGCCTGCGGGAGATAGAGCTGAGCGAGATGCTAACTTTGTTCGGGTGATTGCTCAGGCCGAGGAGGCCGAGGCCACTCTCGCGGAGAGGGTAAGAAAACTGAGCTCCTTAGACTTACATGCTTTGATGCTTATGCCTTGACTGACTATGATGAATGCTTATGTAGGTGAGAGAGCTGAGCACAGCACTAACCGAAGCGGAGCGTGCCCAAGCAGAGGCGGAGCGATGGCGAGCAGAGGCGGCGGAGGTGACCCGTCTCCGTGAGGAGGTGGCGTGACTGAGCGCAGGAGGAGCCCGTCGTCGTGCTGATGAGGAGGAGATAGAGCACCTCAGAGCAAATGCTGCCCGACTGAGGACCGAGCGAGACCAGTCTCAAGTGCAGGCTATTGAGATGAGGGGAATGGTGGCGGGCCTGAAGGATGCCCTCCGACTTCTGGGAAAGAGGTCGGATGCTGGCAGGAGCCAGAGCGTTGCACCGAGCAGTGCGGTCCGAGGTTACTTCACTGGTTCTTCCGGCCACCGGAGGAACGAGGTGGAGGAGTGATGACGCCGTCGTGAGGTGGAGAGCACTGCCATAGCACCACCAACGAAGCGGCCTGAGGGCACGTGTGATAGTGGTGGTCCAGGAGAGGGACCGGCCGAGTGAGTTGTACTCTTCCTTTTCCTTTTTCTCTTCTTTGATGCACATTTGTACATGATTTTTTTTTTGATAGTGAAATGAAATCTTTTTGTTGTTTTTATTTATGATGCAAATGCGTATGAATGTGAATGCTAACTGAATGACAAAGAGTACGAGGGATAAAGATGGAGAGAGAATGGCAGGACTGATGACTGAGAGGGGAAAGAATTAACCAAAACCTGACAAACGGTCTAACTTAAGCCCGCTAGAGGCTGGAAAACGGTTAAACCAATGATCGTCAGAGGGACGGAGGAAGGCAGTGAATGAAGGGATAAAACGGTCTAAGAGTAGACCACGTGGGGACTCCTAGCGGTCTTACGATAGACCGCTAGTGCAGAAATCATGTGTAGTCCGAGCGGACTCTTCCATGAGAGTCCGAGCCCGGGGATAAAGGCCTCTAATCTGCACTAGAACACACCCTAACTTAAGCTAAGGCTATCCAGTCCTAATCCTAATGCACCAACACTAAAATCAGAGCTGTATAAGTAGGAACAATCCCAGAATTCGCAGCTCACAGAAATCCTCTACTATAAGCCTTGAAATTTCATCAAAAACACCCAAGAACATCATGAAGCGGGGTTTTGAAGCTAGTGCCATGGAGGAGATGGCCTATACCGGTCAAAAGGTGGCTAGGAGAGAGCACGGGGAGCTACAGCGGTTGACCTTGATCCCCAAGCACCTGAGTGCAAGTTCTTCAAGAGAGGTAAGCATATTTCTAAGTTCAAAAAGTTCATATACTTCCTCAATTTCTTCTCATGGCATTTCCCTCTCTTTTTCTTCTTCTTTCTTTTCCTTCTTTTCCAGCTTCTTCCTGGCCCAAGATGCTACTATAGCCTTAAGTGGGTGGCTCCTTTGATAAAGGAACTTCCTTTAGAGGTCCTTTCCATCCTAAGGGCATGGTACCTTCACCCTTTAGTGGTTCTAGCCAAATTTTTTTAGAAAATCTCCCTAAATTGGCCAAGCATCTCAGCCCTTGTAGAATTATGGCATCCTCAAACACATACATTCATATTCCCAGTCTTTGAGGCCACCGTCCTTTTAGAAGAGGTAGAGACCTACCTAACCCTTCCTAGGACTAAGGCGGGGGATGAAGACTTAGTGAGCCATACGGTAGAGCCTATAGACTCATCACTCATATTAAGGGATTTCATTCACAACCCAAAAGATGTTAGGACCATGATCAGACCGTGCCATGTCCATTTGATACCCATGGCTCAATGGATCACGGCTTATTATAAAAACAAGAGCGGGAGATTTCAAGCCATAGCCAAGGCTACCTCAGTTTGCTTGTCGGGGATCTTTCTTTTCACCACCACCGACCACCTCTTGGACATCCAAAATCTCAGCATTATTAGTGGGTTGTGGCGGGGTTTATCTATCTCTCAAGCGGTCCTTTCTTACCTTTATGAAGGCCTTAGTTCAGCTTGTCTAAGAGGGCCACTCTTCGGGTCAATGATTATCCTTGAGTGTTGGATGAGAGTGAGACTTAAGTTTTTACCCAAGGAGGACATGCCTTCAGCTAGCCATATCTTCTAGAGCCACCCTTTATCCTTTATAGGAGGTGCATCTGGATTTTCTTCAAAAGTTGAGTGCCGAACGGCGGACAAGAAAACACGGGATGATTGGTGCCTCTACCTCAACACTTTGCCAATTGACAAGTTCGTGATGCGACCAAGAGCACTTCGAAGCACTACCCTCAGAGTACTTCGGGGACCGGGCCTAGACCTGCAGCTAGTGGGGAACACTACTTTGGCGATCTACAACCCTCACCGGTGCCATCTCCAAGTTGGGCTACCCCGTACTACGGTCCCTACACTATCACACTTCCCTCCCCTTCTAGCTAGGAAGATAGGGACCGAGGAGGGCGAGCGAGCCGTCCGGAATGCACTAATCATGTGGGAAATCAGCCGGGTGCGTGCTCTGCAAGTAGAAGTGACAGAGGATGAAGAGGGGTACCGTGCTTATGTGAAGGAATTGAGCAAGATCCGGCCTTGCGTGGACAAAAAAATGAATGTAATTTGAGCTTTTCTTTTTGATGTACTTGGAATGATCAATAAAATAATGTTCAATGAACTTGATTGAATGGAATAAGAGATTTATGTTGGGAAATGTGTAATGGATTGCTTGATTGATCTTGAATGGATGGACAAATCAATTTAGAACAGGGTTCTCTGTCTGAAAAATGGTCCATTAACGGGCCGCTAACCAGAGACTAGCGGTCTTACGATAGACCGCTAGAGACAGCGCTCAGGAAAATTGAGAGTTTTCAACTCTCGGAAGATGAAAAGCGGTCTAATGATGGGCCGCCAGAACACTCGGACGGTCTAAATTAAAACCGCGAGGGACAGTTTATTGAGAGTTGATTTTTCTAGCTTTCGAGAAAGGAAAATGGTCTAATTATAAACCGCCAGAAATGGTTAGTGGTCTAATGATAGACTGTGAGGGAACCAGAAACAGAAGACATGTGAGCTTTGAATCTTGGGTGCTTGAACCTACGTCTGCACACACCTAGATAAGAAAACAAGTTAGATATGTTCTTAGACTCAACCCCTTGCCTATAACATGTTAGAAAATGACCATTTTTTGATATTTGGTCAAGGGGTGGAGCCTTATCAAATAGGCGGAAATATAATGAAGAAAATGTGATGCATGCAATGCAAGATGATTGTATTTCTGAAGTTTTGAAAGTATTTGATTTTTGTGAGGTTTTTGAAATATCTGATTTTTGTGGGTTTTGAACTATGTGATTTTTTTTGGCTTTTAAAATATCTATTTTTTTTAGATTTTAAAATATCTGATTTTTTTGGATTTTGAACTATATGATTTTTTTGGATTTTGAAATATATGACTTTTTTGGATTTTGAACTATATGATTTTTTTTGGATTTTGAAAGCTAATTCTGTCCCGGCAACAAGAGCCCTACCTATCATACTAGGATTCTCCTGAGGTTGGCGTGCTTTTGAGGTGACAATCCCTACCCAGGGCCAATGATGATGATTCTACCGAGGCCATACCCAGGGTATTGTCTAGTCCTAAAAGAAAAATAGAAATAAAAAGATAAGCGTAGGCTAGGTATAAAGGATTTTAGGGTTTGAGTCCTTCTCATGACAACCCATTCAGAGACTCGGTCTGTTGCGTCGGGGCTTTGAGTCCGTCATTGAACCTTCATCTACTCTAGTGCCACACTTGCAGAGCTTTTAACTTTGAAACTTCGAGCTTTTGAGATGAGATTTTAATCTAGCTTTGATTTGCTCCTTTTCTTTTGATGCTATAGTTGCTTTTTTCTCTTCTTGTGGACTTAGGTCATAACGGACTGCCCCTATTTGAGACCTCCTCTTGTTAGGGTGTCTAGATTAGTCGTCGCCTCCTTATTTGCCTCTTGCCCCTAGATTCAGCCGAGGAGAGAAACAAACAGGGACCTTGACTTCCCCCAGGCATGGCCAAGGAGAAACGGCATTTACATGACTAGGGAATCTGACCAGGGACGTCGTGAAGTGTGTGTGATGGAAATCAAGCGAGCTGCCAGGCCAAAGCTGATCGTGGAAGCTGCTGGGCCGTTGATGAACGCGCTACCTTTGGGTAGCGCGACCTGAAGAAGGCGCTAGGTGTCCCTAGCGCGATCTCAGCCAGAAGCTCGACTGCAGACGGTCCAACTTCCCAACGCTGGGAACTCCGAAAGTCTTCAATGTCCACTATTTTCCATGGATGTAATCAATGTTCTTGCATCGTTTTGTCTTCCCCTTTCCCTATATATGTACCCCCATCTCGTTTGATTAAGCAATAGAAAAAGAAATGAATGTTTGAAAGAGTTTGAGTATAGCATGGCTATCTCCCCCCAAATCTTTGGAATCCACTCCCTCCTCCCCTCTTCGGGTGCGATGCCCATGCTCTGCTTCTAATCCTCCCTATCTCCCCTTCAATGGAGGACGTTCGAAGTTCCGGGTGCATCGGCCCTAAGACGGGGTCGGGTGTGAGGCCCCATTCGGGGCTCCGTTCTTCCTCCACCAACGATCGCCACTCTCCACCACCGCCAATGATGCTGCCAATGCCAAGACGGAGCTCGGTTGCACCGGTCCTGCGACGGGATCGGGTGAGAGGCCCCAGCCAAACTCCCTCACGGTCCTAGCACGCTCTGCCATGCCACCCTTTCTCCCCGTCGCCCACCCCCGCATCCACCTTCACCAAGTTATCCTAGCTAGTATTAGGTTAGTTTAATCTATGTTTAGGGCCCCTCATGTGTTTGTTAAGTTCCATTGTGTGTTACCCATCTTTTAAAGTGTTTCTCCACCGTGATTCACTCCCCCGGAGTCTTCCACGGGCGCCCCAAAGGCAAAGATCGTCGTTCTGCTGCTGCCTGAGAATGCGCTAGGATGATATAGCGCGTTCTTCATGAACGCGCTAGGAGGCTATAGCGCGACTTCTGGCAGAAGGAAGAAGAAGGCCAACCCCTCCCAATCCCGTTTCACATCAAGTGGGATCAGAGCTTAGGGAACCAGCCTGTTCTCACAGACTGGGATCTTGAGCTACTAGGTTCGAGGACGAACCTTCCAAAGTGGAGGGGTTTGATGGAAATCAAGCGAGCTGCTAGGCCAAAGCTGATTGTGGAAGCTGTTGGGCCGTTGATGAATGCACTACCTTTGGGTAGCGCGACCTGAAGAAGGCGCTAGTGTCCCTAGCGCGATCTCAGCCAGAAGCTCGACTGCAGACGGTCCAACTTTCCAACGCTTGGAACTCCGAAAGTCTTCAATGTCCACTATTTTCCATGGATGTAATCAATGTTCTTGCATCGTTTTGTCTTCCCCTTTCCCTATATATGTGCCCCCATCTCGTTTGATTAAGCAATAGAAAAAGAAATGAATGTTTGAAAGAGTTTAAGTATAGCATGGCTATCTCCCCCCAAATCTTTGGAATCCCCTCCCTCCTCCCCTCTTCGGGTGCGATGCCCATGCTCTTCTTCTAATCCTCCCTATCTCCCCGTCAATGGAGGACGTTCGAAGTTCCGGGTGCATCGGCCCTAAGACGGGGTCGGGTGTGAGGCCCCATTCGGGGCTCCGTTCTTCCTCCACCAACGATCGCCACTCTCCACCACCGCCAATGATGCTGCCAATGCCAAGACGGAGCTCGGTTGCACCGGTCCTGCGATGGGATCGGGTGAGAGGCCCCAGCCAAACTCCCTCACGGTCCTAGCACGCTCTGCCACGCCACCCTTTCTCCCCCGTCGCCCACCCCCACATCCACCTTCACCAAGTTATCCTAGCTAGTATTAGGTTAGTTTAATCTATGTTTAGGGCCCCTCATGTGTTTGTTAAGTTCCATTGTGTGTTACCCATCTTCTAAAGTGTTTCTCCACCGTGATTCACTCCCCCGGAGTCTTCCACGGGCGCCCCAAAGGCAAAGATCGTCGTTCTGCTGCTGCCTGAGAACGCGCTAGGACGATATAGCGCGTTCTTCATGAACGCGCTAGGAGGCTATAGCGCGACTTCTGGCAGAAGGAAAAAGAAGGCCACCCCCTCCCAATCCCGTTTCACATCAGTGTGATTTGCCAAACTGGGGGTCCTCCTTCGTGATGAAGAAAGGGACAGTTTGCTTATCGTGTTTTCATTAGCCTGACTCTAAGGGAAAAAGTGCTTAAGATACAACCCATTCCAAGCTGAGACAGCTCCTCACCTTCTGCGTTGGCTAAGCGATACGCATTCCCTAGATAAGTCTCTCTAACGACGAACGACCCTTCCCAGTTAGGTTGCAATTTGGACCTGGGACCTCCGGACCAAGTAAATTTTCATTTCAAAACCATATCTCATATTTGAAATTTACACTCAATTACCTTCTTTTGAAAATAACACGAAACTCCCTTTTGATAGATAGACACGTGATCAGCCGCATTCATCCTCTTCTCATCCAAGACTTCCAGTTGGACGAGCAACGCCTCTCAACGTTCATCGAGATTAAGTTCCTTATCGAGCTACACTCTTAGGGAAAGGATCAAGATCTCATATGGGAGCACCGCCTCCATCCCGTAGGTAAGAGCATAAGGGGTTTGCCCCGTAGGAGTACGGACGGAGGTGTGGTAAGCCCATAGTGCTTCCACTAATCGTTCAGGCCAATCTGAAAATTTGTGAAATTCGCATGTTTACTTTATGATTTTAAGAAGGGTTTTATTAGTGGCCTCGGCTTGACCGTTGCCTTAAGGATAATATAGAGATGAATGATGCAATGTAATATTGAACTTCTTACAAAGGTCCTTGAGCTCTTGAGAGATGAACTGGGGTCCATTGTCGATGACGATGCTGCTTGGCACTCCGAACCGCGAGATGATATTCTTCATGATGAAGTGGCACACCGTTGTTGCTTTGATCTCCGCGTATGCCTCTACTTCGGCCCACTTGGGGAAGTACTCAGTGGCGGAAAGGATGAAGGATTTCTGTTTGGTCTGAGAATTGGGATCACCGAGCGGGCCAACAATGTCGAAAGCCCACATAGAGAATGGCCAAGGAGCAGAGAGAGGATGAAGAGATGAAGCTGGAGCATGGATTTTATCAGCATGGAGTTGCCATTTAAGACACCTCCGGACATAGAGGGAGTAATCTTCCTCTAGAGTGGGCCAATAATAACCCCGCTTAAGGATTTTCTTCGCTAGAGCCTGGCCATTAACATGACCTCCACACTCACCAGAATGGGCCGCTTCAACCACCTTCCAAGCTTCATCATCATCTAAGCATCTCATGAGCATTCCATTGAGAGCGCGCCTGTATAATTCTCCAGCAATGATGGTGTACCTCGAGACAGCTCTTCTAATAGACTTACGCTGCTCGGTGTTTGCCCCTTCTGGGAACGATCCATCTTTACAATACAGCTCGATTTCGTGATACCATGGCAATTCTTCTTCTTCTAAGATCTCCTCTAATTCTGTTAAAGACACTTCCTTTAGATCTTCCTTCTCAGCCCTAGCCTCTACAATTTTTCTAAGGTTGTGATACCACAGATCCTGAAGAGAGGGAGTATCTAATCTCTAGATGACGATAGTCTCAGTATTCCAACTGAGAGGAAAAGATAAAGAGGAAGCGAGTCATGCGAGCGCATCAGCAAGAATGTTCTGAGATCGAGGAGTATGGATAAAGATTAACTTGCGAAATTACCTAGCCAAAAGAGTGACCAAATCTTGATATGGCTTGAGCTTCAGGTCACGAGTGCGATAAGTGGACAGAACCTGTCGCAGGACGAGCTGAGAGTCTCCTATGACATTCAAATAGTGTGCGCCTAAGAGATAGGCGTGCTTTAATCTGGCCAGGAGAGCCTCATACTCAGTGATGTTGTTGGTAGCAAGAAAGCGGAGCTGATAAGCAAAAGGAATTGTCACCCCTTCCGGAGTGAGTAGAATGGCACCTATCCCTCGACCTTGAGAATTGAGCGCACCATCGAAGTGCAGAGACCAAAAGGGATGATGGGTAAGAACAGAGAGATGCTCATCAGGGAAATCATCTTGAATAGAGTTCGTGCAGGGGATAGGAAGATGGGCAAGATGCTTAGCGATGGCATATCCTTTGATCACCTTCTGAACAATGAATGTGATATCAAACTGAGAGAGGAAGCTCTGCCAGCGAGCTAACCTACTAGAAAGGATAGGCTTTTCCAAGAGATAGCAGATTGGGTCCATTCTAGAGATCAACCTAATTGTGTGGGCTAGAAAATAGTGTTTTAGTTTCTGAGCTACCCACACTAAGGCGGCACAAGTCTTTTCTATGGCAATGTATTTGGTCTCTGCTGGGTTAAATAACCTAGAGAGGTAATAAGCTGCCCGCTCTTTACCTTCATCATCTACTTGTGCTAAGACTGCCCCTAAGGAGTCCTCGATGACAGAAATGTATAGGATCATGAGTTTCCCAGGGACAAGAGGTTGCAAAATCGGGGATTGGTCAAATATTCTTTTAGGTCCTCGTAGGCCTTTTGACAATCTTCATTCCATTCAAATTTGGCCCCCGCCTTTAGCAATTCGTAAAATGGTCGGCACCTCTGAGAATGTTGAGATATGAATCTTCTAATGAATTGTAATCGACCAATCAGTCCTTGGAGTTCCGTGATATTCTTAGGCGGAGGCATATCCATGACAGCCTTTGCTTTGTTATGATCGATCTGAATCCCCCGTTTGCTAACTATAAAGCCTAGCAGCTTCCCTGAAGAGACTCCAAAAATATATTTCTTTGGATTCATTTTTAATTGGTACTCCCTAGCTCTCTGGAGCACCTTAGCCAGAATAGCGGGGTGTTCTTCTTTAGTTCTCGACTTCACCAAAATGTCATCAACATAAGCTGCCATGTAGACATGCATCATGTCATGGAATATAGCCATCATCGCCCTTTAATAAGTTGCACCGGCGTTCTTCAATCCGAACGGCATGACTACATAGCAATACGTATCCCAGGGCATGGTGAAGGTGGTTTTCTCTGTATCTTCGGGAGCGAGACGGATTTGGTTGTAGCCTGAATAACCATCCATCAATGATAGTGCTTCATATCCGGCGGTGTTGTCCACCAATACATCTATGTGAGGCAGTGGGAAAGCATCTTTGGGACATGCTTTATTAAGATCCCTGAAATCAATGCAAATACGCACCTTTCCATCCTTCTTGATAACAGGGACTATGTTTGCCACCCACTGAGGATATAAGACAACTCTAATAAACTTGGCCTTGTATAATCTGTCGACCTCTTCCTTAATCCTTAAGGCCATTTGGGGGTGAAATCTTCTTGATCTTTGTTTCATGGGTGTTGCCCCTGGTTTAAGCACGAGTCGGTGTTCCACTAAAGAGGGGTCAAGACCCGACATGTCCTCATAAGGCTAGTAGAAAGAATCTCTATACTCTCTTAGAACCTTGATTAGATCTTCTTCAACTTTTGGAGGGAGATTAGCGGCAATAATAATGGGCCTGGGGTCTTCTTCGGTTCCCAGATTTATTTCCTTATTAGGTTCATCCACTATCGACGATGGCTCGTTGAATCTCTTTAATCCTTGCGCATACAGATCGACGGTGTCATCTACGTTGCTGTCCTCATCATTGATTGGGTCTTTTTCATTTATGATTTCATAAACACCTAATCCGTCGTCGCTCACACCCCTTCTTGCTCCTCATCTTCTTCTATCACAATCACCATAACGATAAACTCCGGGCACTTCAGAAGAGCATGACATCGCTAAGCTAGATCCTGTAAGAACCTATCGGGAATGGATTTAGAATGACGTGCAAGTGGGCGCGGCTCAAGTGAGGAAGGGTTGGACGACCTAGAACAAGACCCTACTTCTCTAGACCTAACAGATTCTACTTTCCTAGACTCGACGGACCCTAAGTCAAACCTAGGAGCAAGGAAACCTAATGGGAAGGAGGCAGCAGGAGCCTCATGCCCCTGGGAGGAGGATGTAGAAAAGATAGCGTAATCTTCCACCGAAATCTCCATTTCAAATTTGACGTTTTTTTTGGAGAGAGTCAGTGGAGATCATGTAGCAAGATGGAGAAGAAGAAGTGGAGGAAGGAGCCTGAGAGGGTACTTGGAGGGACAAAAGACATCGAGAAAGGGATCAGAGGAGGTGAAGAAGGGAGTAGACAGATCAACCAGAGGACAACAAGTGCATGTTCTGATGATGAGATATTTCATGGGGATTTCAAACAAGAATGGATCAATCATTATAGAAGGTGAGGGTGGTAAGGATGCTAGATTTTGGAACAATGAAAACAGGCAGGAAAGAGACCAAGTGAATATGATGGGTGAGCTCCCCCTTTCCCGTGAGCGGTGAACTGGTTTCATCGGCTCATAAAGTACAAGCCGCACCTCCTGATTTGCTTGGACAGTTTCTTCTTCATAGAACACCCTTTCGAATGCATGGCTACAATCAATCCTATTGTCAACAAGCTCTTTGGGCAGCAATGGTGGGCTGTCGACTATGTGGACTTCATCTTCTTGCTTGGGCTGGCTTGGAGATGCTTTTAATGTGCCCGACTGAAGAGGGCCTTTAACAAATGCTGGAGGTAGTCCCATGTCAAAGGCCCAGAATCTCCCAAGATTGAAAGTGAAGATTCTCGATAGCCGAGGCCCCTTCTATTCATTTTTCTTCCTTTGGAGACCAGCTTGGTCCGCCCTTGCAGTTGTGCGCCGAGGCCTCTCCCCGGCTGATAGCCTAATTTCAATATGATGTCCCAGCCCTTGGAATCTCGAATCTGGGGCTTCACTTTAATATTTACTACTACAGAGATGGGCTTGCATGGTGCATATGCCCATGGGAAATCCAGATCTAGCACTGAAATAATTGGCTGCCTGCTGGGCCATAGTGTTGGTAGAATTTTCTCTGAGACGGCCTTGACAGACTGGACCGTGGACATGCTTTTCACCTTAACCACCCTCCCTTGGAAAGGAAATTTAAGACATTGGTTGGTAGTGGATGGTACAATGTTGAGGTTGTCGATCCACGGATGACCCAAGATAGCCTTGAACATAGGGTCGATGTCCAACACATAGAATTCTATTGGCATAGTGAGAGGCCCAAGCTCGGCCTGAATAGTGACCACCCCGTGACATGCCCTTCGGGAGTTGTCATATGCTGCTATTGTTGTCGGGGTTGGCCTTAACAGATCTTCTGATAGATTACAGGCTCTCAAGTACTGAGTGGGCAGACATTAATAGATGCCCCTGTGTCTACCAGCGCCGCATCTATGTTGACCTTGTTCAAAGTTATAGAAATGCATAACGGCATTTATCGGGCTTCCGGGGGCACCAGTTCAGTTTCAGAACAAGTGATTGCTGGCCCCTTTGAGATTGTAGCCAAGGCTGTCGGCAGGCTATCCACTGCCATATCTTCATTGACGATCACCTTCTGTAGAAAATTCTTGAGTGCATCTTGATAAGGGTAGACCTCTTTATCAACTCCAGCACGGAGATCTTGGCGGGTACTCTATCCAGATAATGTAGTAGATCATATTGTGTGCCCGGCAGCGGATCTGCCTCCTCCTGATGAACAGCCTATTGAGAGGATTGGGGATTAGGTGCGGGTGCACCAGTGGAAGGATGACTCCTGTGAAACAAATGCCCGCTCCGTAGGGCAAGGTTGTGGGCTGGCACGGCCTTGGATGGGGTCAAAATAAGCGGCTTAACGGGCCCATTGGGGTGAATGAGCGGCATAGGGGAAGGTGTAGCGGAGATGATAGATGAGGGGTTTAATGGAGGCGGGGTGATAATTGGTGCGGGTGTCGGCAACGGGGTAGAGGTATATGGAAGGAGGATAATGGGTGAATGGTTGGCTAAAGGTGTGGTGGTTGCGGATGTAGGCGTTGGTGGTGTAGTAGAGAGAGACGGGTTTATGGGGAATGCGGATGGTAGAATGAGGGGTTTGATGGATGCGGAGGATTGTGGGGTTTGTTGGTTAAGGGGAAGGATAATGGAAGGAGAAGGGCTACGGTGGTTGTGGTGTAGGGCCATGAGCCGTTAAACCGATGCGTCATCATCATAAAACCACCCGACATCGGGAGCCGGGGGTTGGACAAGATTAACTTGGGCCGATGCCAGCGGTGGTGGCTATGGAGTGGGAGGATGATTCGGCATGGGGTTCTGATGGATCCCCAAGTCTTGAACAGGCTGTTGTTGCTGCTACGACTGCTGCTGTGGCAGCGGTGCTTGTTGCTGCTGCACTTGCTGCCTCGGCGGCTGCCTTCTCTTCTCTTTAATTTCACTGATGGCCTTATGCATCTAAGTCCAATCTATACGTTGTCCTTCATGCAGGTCATATACCAAATCTCTGAATTGAAAGCATCCTTCAATTGTATGCCCTGACTGCCTGTGGAACATACAATACTTTGTCTGATCAACGGCCAGGTTCTTGTTGGGCCGTTCCGGAGGAAGTTGAATAGCATTAATTGACATGAGAGCCGAAAATATGTCTATAAGAGATTCGGTCAAAGGATGGTATTGGGCTCTCTTCGGACCCAGACGCTTGTTGTTATTGGTGTAGCGGTTGGGTGGAGGGACGTTATGGTATTGCGGGGGTTGCGAAGGTTGTTGCGGAGCGGGGAATGCATTTTACGGAGTGGCGAAGGTAGGGTGAGAATTTTGTGGAGTGGAGAAAGTGGGTTGGGCATTCTGTGGAGCGGAGAATTGGGGATTGCGGGGGTTTTTTGGAAAGTGAAATGGCCGAGGTTGGTTGGGGAAAGGTAATGCAACGGCTTGCACTTGTTCATTTGTTTGGACCCCCTCAGTGACAGGCCCCTGAGGCTTCTTGTGATACTTGGGCTTTTGGGCTTCAAAAAGAGTATGGATGGGAGAGTCCTTGAATTGCATTTGAATGAATCACGACCGGCTATATAGTTGGTGCATGTTTGATATGTCATTCATGGCCAGGATGTTGCGGAAGGTAGGGGTAGCATTTGAGATAAGCAACTTGACTTTTTCTTCGTCCGGAATGTGACCCGGCACACGGGCGGCCATCTATCTCCACCTTTCAACATAGGCGGCAAAATCCTCATCCGCCTTCGTCTTCTCGGACACCAAGTCTGTAAAGGAATATTCTGGGCCGACCTGGTCGTGAAACTGTTGAATAAACTTTTCTTTCACCACTTTAAAACAATCTGCATCCTCGAGCGGTAAAGCATAGAACCACTCGAAAACCACTCTATCTAATGACCAGCGGAATAAATACGCCATAAGGCGATCATCATATTCGAATTGCGCTGATTCATACATAAAATCCCTCACATGAGTGAAGGGATTGCTATTCCCGTCGTATTTTCGGTACGTGGGTGTTGACACCCTTTTTTAGCCCGCAAGTTACGTCATTTCTCTTATTCATCATTTTGATGTCCCGAATTAGCCACTATTTTGGTGTCTTCCTTGGATGGATTTCGAGCCCATTTCATTTTCTGTGAGCCCTAGAGATTATTATTTCCTAGAGCCTTGGAGCTTATTTTATAAACTTCCGGCTTCTAAGTCGACTTACAGCCCATTTAGGTCGGCTTTCATCAAGCAATCGGCTCTCTCTCACTGCGCAGTCTTGAAAGTGGTTCTTTTTCACCCTTTTCCAGTCCTCTATTCAAAATGTTTCCTTCACCAAAGTGTTCTATTTTTAATGATCTACAATTTCTTTTTCTACGCCATTAGCCAGTTCTTCCCCGATTTCAAGCTATTCACATTTTTCTAGCAGGCTGTGCTATTCACCTACGTCCCATAATTTTCTTTCTCTGTTCTAGCCCCCTTTTCTCCTTCTTATGATCATTTTATCAACTTTATCTCTTCATCAAAGTTGTTCCTCTTTAAGTTATCTGCAATTTTCGCTAGTTCTACACCGTTTGAGAGATACGCTTCAAATTCCAAAGTCGCGCACAGTCTGCTCAGAATCTTCTTCCATTCATGTGAAGGTCTATTAGTGGTGCGTCACATCCATGTGAAGGTCTATTGGTGGTGCATCACAGCCCCCGTAACGGTCTATCGTAAGACTGCCAGAGCATATGTGACGGTCCTATGATAGACCGTCACGCCCTAACTTGTCCGAAATCACCCCGTTCGACCACCAGAGCCTGACGGTCGTACCCTAGGCCGTTACATGACTCTGATGGTCTCACGATAGACCGTTACACACACTGAGAGTCCAATTCATGTTGGACTCTACTCCATTTTTGTGTGTCGTGGCCCCCTTGCAGAGCCCATAACTTCTTGAATTCTACTTCGAATTGAGCGCCGTTTGTTCCTATGATTTCTCCTTTATAATATCTTGAATTTGATCCATAGGTCTCAGATTTTCATTGGCTATCTTGCTCAGAATCACGGATGAAAGTTGGGGATCTATGTGTACTACTACAACACAAACTCTATAGATTAAGCTCCGGGGCTCCCTTCTAGATGCCATATCTTCCCGATCCTTCATCCAAATTGAGTCCCACTTGTTCCTACCTCTTATTCTTTGTATTGTCTCGAGATTGATCTATAGAACACAAATTTTGGTGGACACTATCCTCTAAAGTCTCGGGATAACTTTCTGGGTTTTCTGCAACCTCTATATAAACTGCCCATTTCGCAGTTGCAAAGGAGGGCTCTTTCCGGACATTGGGCGAAGCCATGCTGCAACTCCAACTCACAACTTCGACCCCATCTTGAAGAGGGAAGTATTAGTTTTTAATTTCATCCTTCTGGCCTTAATTTGGTTGTCTATACTATTAGTTCTAGTCTCCTCAAAATCACAAATCATCACAGTTTTCTGCACTTTTCTACTCCACATATTTTTGCACGTTTTGCATCAACGTTTTCTCTCTATTCTCTCAACCAAATTTCGTGATTTCAACTCTCATGCATGCACAACACACACACCTATCTTGTTCACCCTTCCACAGGGGTTAAAAACCCTCCCCTGGTGTGTTCTCCCCCCTTTATTCATGCTATTTTATCACTTTGGGATTGATGCTAAACTTAATGTTCTAATGGGTTTTTACTTTTGTGTTTTGATCTTTGTTTTACAGGAGAGCATGATATGGACGTGAGGCCCTCTTCTTCTAGTCGGTTGGAAGACGAGGAGATTTCATCCCACAAAGTTCCCCGCACCCCGTTTCAAGCGCGATCAAGTCTTTAAGTTCCAAGGTACATGGCACCGTTCCTCTCCTTTCTTCATCCTTTGGCGTTGTTGGAACCTTGGTGGCGATCACGGTTAGTATTTCTCATCCTTTCATCCCCATTGTCTTTGATTCACATGTTTATGCATGTATTAATTTAGACGAGGTGGGTTAGGAATCTAATTAAAACGAATCTATAGTTTTTTCGCGATCACGGTGGGACACCAATGCCCATCACGTTTGTTTTAATGCTCTTTTGTGAGTTGGGTGTGTGCATGTGCATGTTTAGGTGATATTTTATCCATTCTTCCACTGTTTGGGGTGTTTTAAGGGCTCTAGTAGTGTGACGGTCCTATAGTAGACCACCGGAGGAATGTAACGGTCATTTGGTTGGCCGTTACAAATTCTGGCAGTCCTGCGCGCATGCTCACAGGGCCATATTGGTCGAGGCATAACTTTTGCTCCCAGAGTCGGATTGCACTGATTCTTACTCCGTTGGATAGCCCTTTGTATTTTCTTTTCATCCATATATCATTTGCATCATTTGGTTAACATTTGCATATTCTAATATTGTCTAACGGTTTGAGTTTTTTGCATAAGTTCTGCAGGTAGGCTCAGGCATAGGTTCACAGGTACATCTTTACTTAGTGATTTGACTGCCTTCCCGACGTCTGATTGCACTGATTTTTGTTCCATTGGATAGTCCTTTGTATTGTCTTTCCATCCATAGCTTATTTGCATCATTTTGGTCTCATTTGATTAGTTAAAAATTGTCATCATTTTAGCATTTTGTCCATAAAATCTGCATGTGGTATGCGCACAAGTTCACGGAGGCAACTTTGCTTAGTGATTTGATTGACCTCCCGAAGTCAGATTGACCTGTTCTTGGGCCCGTTGTGTAGATCTTTGTATTGTATTTCCATCCATATACTATTTGTCTTATTTGGATCATGTTTGCATAGCTTAATTTAGTCTTGATTTTCTAGTTTTAAGCTAGAAATTTCATGCACTCCAGTGCACATAGGGCCATACATTACATATCATAGTTGAATTTCCTACCTTGGTAAGTGATCCTCTCACCTCCATATTCCTTGGGATCGACTAGGTGATCTTATCAGGGACCTCCATAAGTCCTCGTGAGCCGTGGATTCCCACACGGACGCCGGGCCGGTTGTACCTTTTCCACCCTTTAGGCTTGCATTTGCATAAGTGTGAGTGAGTTAACCTTAGTCAACCCAAAGTTTGGACCTTATTCCATAGGATTCCTATCTTGAGGGAATTATTATTAATTCTAATCATTAAAAGGTCTATTAAAATTCTTGAAATATTTCCCATCATATCAACTTGTTTGACTTGGGTGAAAACTGTCACATTGCATTGATTGTGTTGTTTGGGCTTGTCCATGCCCATTAGTGGTGTTTGTGTTGCATTCTTTCATCATCCACATGTTTTATTGTTGTTAGGCCCATTTAGCTTAGCCCAATTTGTGTGTCCATTGTCTAGTCCATTATCATGTGGTCCGTTGTCCATTCGTCTTTGCGTTAGTGGGTCAGTCCCCTCTTGTCCTCAAGCCCATTAAGCCCATTACTTCCCTCCTTGTATTAAGTCTCCATTTGCCCTCATGGAGCATCGTTCCAATCCCTTGTATCATCCTTTTCCCCAATCTTCTTCCTATTCCCACGTGGAATCCTCTTCCCACGCGGGCCCATCTTCCCGTGGTCCCTCCAATCCATCCGAGGAACATGCTAATCTCATGGCCCATCTTTCAAGCCTTGTTCGCCAAATGGACTCGGCCCAGGCCCAGCGCCTCATTTCATTTCATTTTAATGGGCCTTCTTCTCATAATGGGCCCTCTACCCTTCACGGGCCTCTTTCTTCTCCTTCATATGCCGCTGGACCAATTTCTAATGGGCCTTATTCTCTTAATGGGCCTCATTCTTCCGCCCATGTTGCTGCTGGCCCATTCAGTCCATATGCCAATGTTTCTTCTAGGCCCGCATACCCTTCCACTCCCGCAATGGGCCCTTCTTCTTCTCAGCCCGGATCCTCTTATCCGGCCCATTACCATCATACTGGGCCAAATTCTCTTGCTCAAGCTGGCCCATATTCTTCTCGATCTCTCCCTACCCAGGAGATGATTGCTCAAGTCCAGCGCCAGCTTGATGAACTTCAACGCCAAATCGATCCCAAATCCTCCTTAAGTATTCCATTCGCATTTCAAGGTCTTCGGCTTCTGCCATATTCACAAATTCTCGCATATCGCCATTATGGTGGAGTCGGTAACCCGTATGTGCACTTGAAGGAGTTTATTTATGAGTCGGCCCAGTTTCGGCATGACCAACGCTTAATGGCCTATCTATTTGGTCTATCTTTGGAAGGCCCGACTTGGGATTGGTTCTTTTCTCTCCCGTAAGAGCAGATTGTGAATTTTCAGATGGTTCAAGAGAAATTTATTCAGTAGTATCAGGACCGGGTTGGGCCAAAGCTCTCTATCGTGGATCTGGCCCATGAGATGATGAATCCCGAAGAGGATTTCTACACCTTTGCCGACCGTTGGCGTCACCTTACCACGCAAGTCCCGGGGCACATTCCGGAGCAAGAATAAATCAAGATGTTGATATCCAATGCGACGCCCGAGTATCGGTTTATCTTAGCCCTCAATGATATTACCTCCTGGCAACAACTTTATAGCCGAGCCCGCTTCATCTGCCTACAACTCCAGGATTCCCCTAACCCCGAGTCTTTTCTGCCTTTTAACACCCCGCCATCTGTATCTCCCTCCACATATCAACATTCACCTTCTGCATACCAACCCTCCACGAGTCAGCCATACACCCCCACATATCAATCACCCTCATATTCCTCCATGAGTCAGCCCTCTGCATCCACATACCCGTCTCCATCTCCACCTCCAGTAAGGGGAATTCCATACCCCGAGCAGGTGGATACCGTCTACATACCTTCCCCCTCCACTTCACATATGCCACTACCTAATCCTTCCCTTAGCGATGCACCATGGCCTACGCAACCCCCACAGCCATCTTCATCCCATATCCCTCGGCATCCCCCTAGCCCGAAGTAGGCTCCTCACCCTCCGTTGCCGGAGTCTTTTGCCAGATATTTTTAGGGCTTTGATGGCCACTCACGCGTTGTCGCTCCCTCCAGTTATGCTTTGCCGACCCATGGTCGGGGATATGCTCCAGTTCTGTTATTTCCACCGCCAGCAGGGGCATTTGGTCGAGGATTGCCCCGAGTTTTGGGAGTTTTTTTACGGCTTGGAAGATCAGAAAAGGATTGATTGGGCCACTATTCACAAAGTCATTCTACATCTTCACAGCAAGCAGCAGCAACAAGAAGTGCTGCCCAGGCAGTCATCTCCGTTAATTCAAGATCAGGGGCACCCCTGTGATTCCTCATCTAGTACTGCACTCGCTCCATCAACCACCCCGTTACCTTCGCTATCCTCTATCCAATCTCCGCAACCTCCACAAACTCAAGCCTCTACTCAGGCCAATGCCACCTCTCCTTCTTCCTCCATTCCCGTTACCACTACTTCTACCCCCAACACCGCCCGACCCATTGTGTCGATGCGTCGACGGTGGGCACCACAACCCTCCTCTCCATCCCCTTTATCACTGTCTCCATTACCTCCACCGCCATCCTCACCTCCCTCTCTATTGCCTACACCATCTCCACCACCCTCACCATTGCCTAAACCTCCATCATCCCCGCCATCACCTTTGCCCCGAGCCTGAGCAAGTTTCGCCTCTATCGCCCCCGCCCGAGCAAGCCACACCTCCACCCTTACCTTTGCCTCCACCTAAACACACCATCCCCGTTGAAACCTCCGCGTCTTCCGAACCTATTCCTATCCCCATTCCTCCAACCACTTCCACCCCACGGAGTGAGTGTGCGTTACCCATGGTGCCCCTTGGGTCTAATCCCCAGGGAGATAATAAGCCAAGTCAGGATGATTCAATGTCGGTCGTGCATTTCAAGATTCAGGATTTTATCTATCGGATGTCGGTTCGCGTCCTGGTCCCCGGTCATATTTGGGATAATGAGTCTAAATTTCCTCTGGAGACGGTTGCTAAGAAGAGTTCCCTTGCATTAGTGCCAGTTTCTTCACAAGCGAGGCCGGTGGCAATCTCATTGCTTACCGGAGGATTCGCTATTGATGTTGTTATTACCTCTTGCTCGATTGCGGTTCAGTTCACTGGCCAAGAGGGGTTCTCTACTCAGATTGTGCTAACCCATACGGCTGCCAAGAGCCTAATGGATTCCCTATTCAAGGGGCAATTGGCCGTATCTTCTGCATTTTCCAAGGACATTCTACACATCTTATGTAATCTTCCTCGATTTATTGGTGAATCAGCCACGTCAACGCTGCGCATTACTCTCCCTCAGTTTTGTCCTGCTCTTCTGGTAAGGGAGTTATGCTTCATGCCCGATTGCCGAGTGAAGATGTCGAATCTTATGCTGCTAATACCGAGTGATGAAACTCCACAGTTTTCTGATGTTCATACCAAGGAGTCATCTATCCAAGAATGTATGTCAATGGTTAGCACTGGGTGTCTAAGGGCAATCGCCCCGACGCAGCTACGTATTCATGACCGGGCTAGGTTGTCCGCCAGATGGGCCCGTTATTTGAGGAGGTATTACAGATTAAGAAGCCCAAAGGTCCGAGTCCGCGTCAGGCGGATCCATGTTCAAGAAGTGTCAGCTAAGAAGAGGCAGTGGTATAAGTTTGAGGGTCGTCGATTATGCACTGAAGGGTCCACTTCTTCCTATTCCTTTCGTTCATCCTTTCTATTGCTCAGCTCCCACCCCTGGGTGGTGTACCTCCCTTCCTCTAATCCAGTTTCTATGATCTTCTCCTCTCTTTTCGGGTCCACAAACTCCCATTCTTCTTTATCCACTCATCCGGAGTCTCCGGATCCTCCGTTCTCTCATGATTTTAGGCCTCGGCCTATGTCATCCTTTCATCCCACTTTCGGGACTTCTTCTGATCCTTCTCTTCTGGTATTCTCGGGCTCTACTTCTGATCCTTCCCCGACTTTGTCGGGTGATTCTCATTCTCCTTCCCCGACTCTGTCGGGTGGTCCTAGTTCCTCTTCTCTGACCACGTCGGATGATTCTTGTTCTCATCTTTCTACTCATTCTTCCTCATCGTTTCAGGGTTCTCACCCTTTTTCTTGTTGTTTTCGAGGCTTTAGTCCACCTTGATCCCAGCTAATCTGGTATCTTCTGTATTTGGTTCCTTGTTATCAGGGTCTCTATGCCTTAACGAGGGAGTTCTAGCCCTCGTCCCTCTTCTTTTTTATCCTCCTTCGTCCAGTTTTGTGTCTGTCGCTCCTCCATGTCAAGAAATCTTTCAATCCCTTTGCTATCCTCTCCCTTTTGTCCTGTCAAGCAAGGAATACAAAGCTCGCGCTCCTCAAAGCTCGATGGTCAAGATCACTCCACGGATTTACAAAGGTATTCTCATTTTGTGCAAGAATATGTTATCATTGCTATTACTCTTATTACTCCTGCACATGCTTATAACGTTGGGTCCTCAACATGGTTGAGTGGCTTTAGTTGAATTTACTTAATTAGTCAAGAAGAGTCGCTTCTGCAGCACACCTTAGGCTGGTGATAGCTCCGCGCTGGGAGTCTGAGTTCTTTCCCCGATTGTTAAGGGTGACCTTAGAGTATGAGTTTTTCACACACTTCACGGCGAGCCATAGCCGATCTCTCTAAGGCACACCATTACTACTTTTGCCATACTATGGGTATGCACAAAGGTCCTTTCTTTTCTTTACTCGGCCGAGTGTAGGGGCAAGAGATTGATGGATGAGATGACCGACCTAGTTGCTCCCCAATACGAGAGAGGCCTTAAATAGGGGCAGTCTTGACCATCAAAAATGAGTGTTCATGCTTTATCTAGCCAATAAGGGATGTCAAATGAAAATCATATATGAAAATCAATGCAAATTATAAATCAAAGGCATGGCAAGAGTGGCAAAGCCCCGCGGGACGTCATGAGCCCGGTCGCATGCGTGCCTAGTAAATATGGGTCTCAAAATCAAAGACACAAAGCCCCGGCGCAACAGACCCTACTCTTTGAGGGGTAGTGCTCTGAAAGAAAGTCAAGTCCTGATGTCTCCCATCCTGCACGAAGCTTGTCTCCAATTTTCTTCTGCTTCTCCCTCTGAGGCTGGGTTGTATCCCGGGTATGGCCTTAGTAGGGCACCGTTCTTTAGAGGCAGTTGGTTGTGGTAAATCACCCTCACATGCACGCCCTGCTCAAGGGAAGTCTTTAATGAGAGGGGAGGGACGGCGATCCTTGGCCAGTAGTTCGAGCCTGTCTTTGGGTGTTGCTGATTGCTATTGTCAAAAATCAAAAAAATGAGATATTGTCAAAAATCTAAAGAAATGAGATATTGTCAAAAATCCAAAAAAAAGAGATATTGTCAAAAATCCAAAGAAATGAGATATTGTCAAAAATCCAAAGAAATGAGATATTGTCGAAAATCTAAAAAAATGAGATATTGTCAAAATCTAAAAAAATGAGATATTGTCAAAAAATCTAAAAAAATCAAATACTTCAAAATCTAAAAAAAATCAAATATTTCAAAATCTAAAGAAATCAATAAAATTGAAAAATCTTAAAATATTTATCTTTTTGTTCCTTTCTATCTATTTATTTTGAGGATAGATACGTAATCTGTTTGCTAAGTGTGCAGGTTGCAGGTACTCAAGCTTTCCTTGCTCCATATTTTGTTCTATCTGTCTCATGTTCACATCTTCTGATATGTTCTCTTCTTCAATCATATCTCTCGATGTATTCTGAAGCTTGTGTCCTTCCCAACTTTTGTTTTCAATGATTATATCTATATGAGAGGGCTTTGCCTCACGATTATGAACCTGACGGTTCTGTTTCATTCTGATCTTGTGTTTTGATTGAAGGGCGTATTTGTCATGTCTTTTTGTCCCGCCGTGTCCTTGTCACGTGTTTATATCCCTATGTGTCATCCCACGCATGTTATTTTGTTCCTCACCAAGTGTTGTTAGTTGTCTTGCATATGTTGTTAGTCGTCTTTCTATGTCTCGTGTGTTGTCCCAACCGTGTGGTCATCCCTCATGTTCTTGTCACAACCGTGTGTTGTTCCACTGCATTGTTGTCTTGTCCCACACGTTCATCTTGCATACATGTGGTTTGTTCATGCCTTTGCATATGTGCTTGTTCATCTTGTTGTGTTATTTTCCATTCGTTTGATCGTTGTGTTATGTTGTGTTGTTGGTCGTTCAGTTGAGTGTTATCTTATCGTTGTTATGTTCAGGCTTGTTCATTCATATTGTTGTTGTCTTATCATGAAAATCCATAAAAATTAGAAAATCAGAAAATTCAAAAAAAATGTCTCTTCGCTTGGCAGGTAAGTCAGGTATGGCTCTCTATCCCTTCTCATTGTTGTATTACTATATGGTATATATATGTTATTATAGCCTCTCAAGGACCGGCTGGTTGGCCGTATGTTCTGGGATCTGATGTTCCCCTTTAACAAAAACGATGATGATTTAGGAGCATACGGTTAATCGTTGGATAGGCCGCTCGGTTGAGTCAGGTGGGGGACGATAGACTCTGTCTCGCACGCCGTGGTTGCAAGAAGACTCTTGACCCCGTCTTGGCTTGGTCTAGCAATAGTGTTGTCCCAGTGAATTGGCAAGCAAGAGGGGGTGAATTGATTGTCGGGAAATTAAAATACTAGACAAGGCTAAAACCAGCAGATTAAAATAATTCCTCGTAACCACACGCAAATTAGAACAATTCCAACCAACCACAAGAAGAGAACTACAGCAGCGTTTGAGATATGGTATAGAGACTAGATAAACCCACTCAATCAAGGAGCTGAAAACTGAAAAGAACTAAATCCATCCACTCCTCAAGACAGATGGCAAGCAATCGCACAAGCATCAAACCACAGGACGCAAGGATATTTTTAGGTGGTTCGGATGCACTAGGTGCGATCCTACATCCACCCCTCTCAATAGAGAGGATTCTACTATGTATGAGCTACACAACTGTAGCACTCACACACACACATCCGAGCATGAACGCATGCATCACTCGGAGATAGGATCTCCGACCACACACACACATGAATATCTGAGTTCTACACTAAATGAAATCAGAAATACATTGAAGGATCAAATCTAAGACAAAACAACTATGGATGAGCTCCCCCTTTCTGATGCAAGTATTGGCGTGAGATGATCCTGCAGATTGGGATGGCTGCTAGCAGAACCGCTGAAGAGGTTGACGCTTGGATGATGATCACAACAGTCTGAGGGGTTCCGAGACTTGTATAAGGATGGAACTATCTGAGAATCATGACCTTTTCTTCAGGGAAAAAGCCTTTTCTCCAACTGGTTCGCCCGCCCTATTTCTTCGGAAGAAACTCGCGCAAGCTCGTGCGGCTGCTTTTCTCTCCAGGTCGTGTGTTTTCTAAACGCCCTAATCATTGGGAATTTATATCTTGGACGAGGGGGCTCTGATCTGGAGGAAAGAGAATAGGAATCTCTTCATGATTGGCCCTTCAAAGGTGACATGGCAGATGACTCGTCCTAGATGCTTTCCTGCGATTAACACATAATAAATGGATTAGTTGCACTCATATTGTGTTAGGAAGGCTTAATAGGCTAACCCACATGTTAACAAGTTAAACCCATTGTAAACCAAGTGGATAGCATGTTAGGTTTGGCCCACAAATTATTAGAAGAAATTCAGTTGCGAAATTAGGAGAAAATAGGCAAACCAGCAAGGGGGTCGACCCATCTAACCAAGTGGGTCGACCCATGTAGCAAACAGATTCTGTTTCCAGAATCTGTAAGTTACAGGGGTCGACCCCCCTTGACAGATGGGACGTCCCACCTGCGAAACAGAGGCCAAATAGACGCTGTGAATTTACAGGGGTCGACCCATCTGCCAGGGGGGGTCGACCCACTTGAGGTTAGATAGAAAAACACAAGAAACTTTACCCAATTGAATGGAATTAAATCATGAACATTTAAGGAGATGGGAAAGGTATTTCTTACCATGTTTGGGTATGGATTAACTACTTTTCTTACCTTTCATACAGATCACACTTTCCATTACCTTCACTGCATGTTTTGTCTATCTTGGGTGCAACACTTGAGTTGTTTCCCATACTTCCCTGTAGCTTTCCAAAACTATCAATAGAAGAGGTAGATATGGTTAGGATGAACGTTCTGATGTATTTAGATATTTAGAAGATGATGAAAGGAGCAGCTCAATTGATCAACTGGAAACAAGACATATCCGCATCATGGAGTTATAGACTTGTGAACAAGGTGTTAAGTAACCTGAACACTCATAGTGCATTATTCTGATTATTAAGGTATTTTATCATCGTCAAAACAACAGGGGCACAACAAATAGTATCCTTGAGTACTTTCTATTTTATCTTTCTTTGCATTCATTTTGATGATTTCTTTATTTTAGCCCAGCATGCATCATGTCATTTTGAGCACTCACGTCTCGAAATTCCGTTCAAGTATCTCCTCAGTAATGGTTAATTGCATCTCAGTTTTCTTGAATAAGATATTCTCATTCCACTCTGGATTTGAACGATTTTTCTAATCTTGTCGCTTAGTCTGGTTGGCCAACGTGATTCCTGTCTGGATTTTATCTTAGTCTTATTCTCCTTTTCTAGCTCCTATGCTGTGTTTCCTACCGACCCACTCATTGTCCGTGGATTGTGTCCCCGATGAGGTAGGTCGTGTTTCCTTTTTCTTCCTTAGTTAGTTCTCCAGACATGTCTCATCCTTGTCAATCATTCCTTGTGGTTAGTTTGGTGTTTTTGGGAGAATTCCTGTCGCTTGTTGGTTGTGACGGGTGTCTTTTAACTAGATGCCCGCTTATCAGTTCTCTCCGCTTCATCTCCGCGTCATCTCCATTTCACGTCATTGTCACTTTCGCTCCATCTTCTTTCCATTCCGCCTCCGCGTCGCTTTCGCTCATTTCCTTGCAAAGCGGACATCAAGGAGGGGCATCTGTTGACACCCGTTTTTATCCCGCAAGTTACGTCATTTCTCTTATTCATCATTTTTGATGTCCTGAATTAGGCACTGTTTTGGTGTCTTCCTTAGATGGATTTCGAGCCCATTTCATTTTTTTTGAGCCCTAGAGATCATGATTTCCTAGAGCCCGGGAGCTTATTTTATCAACTTTCGGCTTCTATGTCGACTTACAGCCCATTTAAGTCGGCTTCCATCAAGCAATCGGCTCTCTCTCACTGCGCAGTCCTGAAAGTTGTTCTTTTTCACCCTCTTCCAGTACTCTATTCAAAAAGTTTCCTTCACCAAAGTTGTTTGATTTTTAGAGATATACAATTTCTTTTTCTACTCCATTAGCCAGTTCTGCCCCGATTTCAAGCTATTCACGTTTTTTCAGCAGACTATGCTGTTCACATACGCCCCAGAATTTTCTATCTCTGTTCTAGCCCCATTTTCTCATTCTTATGATCATCTTATCAACTTTCTCTCTTCATGAAAGTTGTTCCTATTTTTGTTATCTACAATTTCTTATTCTACCACTTTCACTAGTTCTGCACCGTTTGAGAGATACGCTTCAAATTCCAAAGTCGCGCGTAGTCTGCCAAGAATCTTCCTCCATTCATGTGAAGGTCTATTAGTGGTGCGTCACATCCATGTGAAGGTCTATTGGTGGTGCATCACAGCCCCTATAACGGTCTATCGTAAGACCGCCAGAGCATATGTGACGGTCCTATGATAGACCGTCACACCCTAACTTGTCTGAAATCACCCCGTTCGACCCCTAGAGCCTGACGGTCGTACCCTAGGCCGTTACATGACTCTGACGGTCTCACGATAGATCGTTACACACACCGAGAGTCCAATTCGTCTTGGACTCTGCTCCGTTTTTATGTGTCGTGGCCCCCTTACAGAGCCCATAACTTCTTGAATTCTACTCCGAATTGAGCGACGTTTGTTCCTATGGTTTCTCCTTTATATTATCTTGAATTTGATCCATAGGTCTCAGATTTTCATTGACTATATTGCTCAGAATCATGGACGAAAGTTGGGGATTTATGTGTCCTGCTACAACACAAACTCTGCAGATTAAGCTCAGGGGCTCCTTTCTAGAAGCCATATCTTCCCGATCCTTCATCCAAATTGAGTCCCACTTGTTCCTACCTCTTATCCTTTGTATTATCTCGAGATTGATCTATAGAACATGAATTTTGGTGGACTCTATCCTCTAAAATCTTGGGAGAACTTTTTGAGTTTTCTGTAACCTCTATATAAACTGCCCAATTCGCAGTTGCATAGGAGGGCTCTTTCCGAACGTGGTGCGAAGCCATGCTGCAACTCCAACTCACAACTTCGACCCCATCTTCAAGAGGGGAGTATTAGCTTTCAATTCCATTTTTCTAGGCTTAATTTGGTTGTCTATACTTTTAGTTCTAGTCTCCTCAAAATCACAAATCATCATAATTTTCTGCACTTTTCTGCTACACATGCATTTTTGCACGTTTTGCATCAACCAGTTTTCTCTCTATTCTCTCAACCAAATTCTGTGATTTCAACTCTCATGCATACACAACACACACCTATCTTTTCCACCCTTCCACAGGGGTTAAAAACCCTCCCCCGGTGCATTCTCCCCCTTTGATTCATGCTATTTTATCACTTTGGGATTGATGCTACACTTCATGTTCTAATGATTTTTTACTTTTATTTTTTGATCTTTGTTTTGTAGGAGAGCATGATATGGACGTGAGGCCCTCTTCTTCTAGCCGGCTGGAAGACGAGGAGGTTTGATCCCACAAAGTTCCTCGCACCCCGTTTCAAGCGCGATCAAGTCTTTAAGTTCCAAGGTACACGGCGCCGTTCCTCTCCTTTCTTCATCCTTTGGCGTTGTTGGAACCTTGGTGGCGATCACGGTTAGTATTTCTCATCCTTTCATCCCCCTTGTCTTTGATTCACATGTTTATGTGTGTATTAATTTAAAGGAGGCGGGATAGGAATGCAATTAAAATAAATCTACAGTGGGGAGCTCAGATTGTGGAGGGAACCGGATGTTATGAAAGCTAGGAATCGGAACATCCGCCAAAGATTGTGGGCCAACCCACTTTTGAAGAAAGTCAAGTTATTGTTGCATGGCGGCCCATTTATCAAGGAGCTCTTGTTCCCGAGATGGTTCGGGCAACGTAAGAGGAGCGGGCTCAAAGCGGGGAGTCAAAGGATAGACCGAAGGAGTGGGAGGCCCATAAGAAGGATACTGGGCTGGAGGATGACCCAACTGGCATGGACTGGGGCCGCTCCTTGCTGAGGCCGAGAAAAGTTGAATGGGCCGATAAGAACCTGAGGCACGGAAGAGATGGGCCTATGAGACTCGGCCTGAGTAAATAAGGGAAGAACATACTTCCCTTTATCAAGAATTTGATGGGCCAATCCAGATGATTGGCCCGCTTCCATATTGGAGAACTGGAGGGTCTTAGGTTGGACTAGGGTAAGATCAATTGGAGTCGGTGAAATCCTAGGTCCAGAGACAGAGATATTGGATGGACCTTGTATAATCGTGGGAGATGGGGCATTGGACCCCTGCAAGGCCTGATAGAGGGCCTGGAGTTGGGCCCGATCCAATTGGGCCATCATCTGCAAGATCTGGCCTGTAGGATTATTGGAAGCAAGGGAGGGCTGGGCGCCCACCATGGAGATAGCAGATGGAGGAGGGATGATTCCTTCTCCTGATTGGAATTGGGTGACCCTAGGTGGGTCCTCCAAGAGACCTTGAGGAAGGGACTCCTCATGAGAACGGGGAAGATCATAAGAAGACATGGCGGATTCGAAAAGAGGATTGGAATAGAAAGTTAAGAAGGAATTACTCTTAGAGGATGATTTAAGGACAGGAAGGAACTCCACATGCAATGGAACACCTTGACACAAGACAAACAACACAAACAAACACCAAATGAGACACTAAAACAAAGACTGAAATCTATGAAGACAAAGAAAGGGAGAGGCAGTCAAAGTCAACCAAGTTATAATGATGCACAAATTTTACTTGTTTCTTCCTTTAGAACCATGATGATTTGAATTTAATATGTTCTCTCCAACAATAGGTTCCTAATAGGAAATGGTATGGGGGACTTGGTTGACTCTAGATGTAAACTCTCCCTCACTTATGCAACCTAAACACGGAGTAGACAAAGGTTCAACCGGCCCGGCACCCGTGAGGGAATCCACGGCTCACGGGGACTTATGGAGGTCCCGGGTGTGATCACCTAGTCGGCCCCAAGGAATATGGAGACGAGTGGTTCACACACCAAGGTAGGAAAATACAACTATGATATGAGTATGAATGATCCTATGTGCACCGGGGTGCATGCAAATTCTAGCCTAAAAACTAACAACCAAATATGCAAACAATGATGTAAATATGTATAACAACCAAGGAGGAGATCATATAACACCCAAGCATGAAAGTCACAGTAAAAACTATAGAAATAAACTCAACCTCAGGATGCGTACCTATGACTGGAGAAACGGTCTGATATGAAATCGCCAGAGAGATAAGATGGCCTATTTCTAAGCCACTTTTAAGCCGTAAACGGCCGAACAGTGGACCACCAAGGTGACCAAAGAGCATAAAACAACAGGAAATTAAACGAAAAATCCGAGGAAAACACAAGGGCAATTGGGTTAAATCAACAGCAGTAGGTCAAACAGAAGTGAAGTCCCGTGATCAATGACACCCAAGAGGGGGGTGAATTGGGTGTTTACAAAGTTTAAGAAAACTTTTGGCCTTTTAAAAGAATGTGATACAATGCTAATCAAGAGGTTCAAAACCGTTTGTTCACAAGTTGCATTTATCAAACTTAATTGATGATGATATGGATTAAGCAAGATATACATAGATAAATCCGGAACAACAATTTACACTAACACTCATGTAGAATGGAGGTAGAGGAAATGGATCAAACCACACAATTCAAAACACAATGCACATCGGTTTTTAACGTGGTTCGGATGCAACGACGGCAATCCTACGTCCACCCCTCACCAAACCCGGTGAGGCTTCACTCGGGGATAAATCCCCAAACAGAGACAACGCTCCAAACACACACGTAGGACGACGCCTGCCCACACACACAGGGACGCACCCCAACACATACACACACATGAAGATGAGGTCTCCAGCACGATCCAACAACCGGATCAACCACACATACACTTGCTGCAACAGATGCAGCACTCCACACACACAAACACTAAGATCTGGATAAATCCATACACACATCCAGATCTAAGAAGACCTACACACACACGAACGGAACATGACGACCACACATGACCACGGATCTAAAACGATCCACACACACACGAGTGTTTGCAGTTTATGGAACACACATCTGAAACTTTAAAGCATAAGACACCAAAATGAATAAACCATAGTTTAGAAGGCTCCTGATTTGGCTCCCCCTGAATGTATGCTGCAGATCTTTGTGTTGATTCCTTCTTCGCTTGAATGGCTTTAGATTAAGCTTGAATGGCCTTGGAGTGGATGTAGAGTTTGCTGCACGGGGTACTGTTCATGGCTACAGTACTCTTCCTTCTTCACTTGGACAATCTTCCCTTAATCTCTTCTTGAAACCCTTGCTTGCTTCTTGATAGCCTCCCCCTTGATCTCTCTTTATTGGTAGCTTGCTTCTTCACTTCATAAGTGCTTGTTGACTTCAGATGTACCTTGAATTGGTTGGAGATGGATGAAGATCTTGGTGCACGAGGTACTGTTCACGGAGCTCCAGTACCCTCTTCTTCCTCCTTGGACAGCCTCCCCTTGGATCTCTTGGATGGTTAGGGTTTGTGACTCCAATGAGATGTTTTATAACCCTTGAATGGTCCATGGACAAGCCCCAGACAAAATCCACAAATCCTAGCATGATTGGGGACAGTGGGATTAAAGAAATGGGGAAGGGAATCTTTCCACGAGCTTGAAACATGAAGTCAACAAAAGGGGCCTCGGGACTGGCAGTCGACCGGAACACTTGGGTCGGTCAACCGGAATTCTGCACGAATTACAGTTTGGGGTGCTGGGAAAACCGGCCAACCGCCCCTAGGCTGGAGGTCGACCGAAATCTAGAATTTTCCAAATTTTGAACATCGAACCTCTTAAACCCATTTGTAGTCTGTGGATTCAAACTCCTTTGACCTTGTGGATTTATACTGAATGTTTTGACCTGCAAGAGCATAGATAATTGATTAGAACTATAGGTCGAACATCCATATGATGAATGCATGAACTTCATGCAGACAATTAAGAGGAAGTGAGAGTAGAGTATGAAAACCGTTTGAGAGTCTTTCAGTTTATTGATCATGGTTGAGTCAATAGTTCCATCAACAAACAAATCCACATGTTAAGGCGTAGGGAGCCTTTGCACATCAGACCAAATCAACTTCCCATGGAGGCAAGTTAACTTTGATTGCTTTACCAGAATTGAGGATACCATAGCCTTACCAAGGGTTCTTTGACGAGTGTGGACATGATTTACCACTTGTGTTTGATTGTAGATAGCAATGTGCTTATCTACACGTTTGTTTTACCTTCCAAGCAATCGTCATGTTGTTTGATCCTGTAATTAATACCATGCTTGTTCACATGACGAGATTATGAGACCTCTTGCTTCTTGTTCTTGTTCACATTAAAGAGATTATGAAACCTCTTGCCTCTTGTAAAAATAATTCAATCAACATACCATCAAGACCATGTAAACGTTTCCATTTGCCATCTCAATCATTCATAAACAACAAGAGCACAGGGACTCTTGAAATATCACACAGCCAAGTAACATCATGAATCCTCATACCATAAGGTTTAGTTCTCATCAAACTAGAAATTTTAGTTATCATCAAAAACATATGCAAGCCATATACAACAATCTCCCCCTTTTTGATGATGACAAACTTTATGATTGACATATGCAGACCATATTCTTATCCCCCTTTGACATGATCAAAAAGTGGGAGGAAGACAATGAAGTTCAAACGTCAGCAAACAGATCCATAAAGCAATGAGGAGCCACATCCGAAGTGCGAGTGAGGTAATAGCAAGACAATGATACCAATTGTTGATTATGGAGATAGAAAGGTGTGCAAATCAAAAATATATCATTCAAGGCAAATACATGCAAGCAGGTATTGATACCAATTGAAGGTAATGATTATCCTCAAAGATATGAACCAGTGGTGGAAGATGTTCACAAGATGAGGTGTTCAGCATGATAGCATTGAAAGGTTAGAACCCATTTCAGATTTTCACAACATGCAAGAGCAGGGTGGCACAGCAAAATGATTTTCTTTGGGTCTAACGACCTTTAGAGTGATCCCTCGGGAGTTTTATTGAGAATCATGTCTTATACTTGTTTGTCTTCCCTTCCTCTGTGTTTTGATGGTCACGACTATATTTCTTGGAGAACCAAAATGTCTTTCTATCTTGGTATGAAAGAACGTGAAATCTGGAAAGTAGTATGTAATGGTCAACATCAACTCCCATCAGATAGAAGAGAATGGAATGATGATGATGTAAATGGAAATGATATTAATGTTAAGGCTTTGAATTTCCTAAGGAATATAATAGAGTCTGATGTTCTTTCCCAAATCTCTTCTTGCATGTTAGCTAGAGATCTATGGGATAAACTGGCTATCTATGAAGAAAACCCAGAAGATTCCCAAGTGAGTACATGCTTGATGACTCATGGTGAGGAAAGCTCGAGTCAGGTAAATTCTAATTCCGAAGAACTTTCAATTAAAGACTGACAATTAGCATATGTCGATTTGCATGCCAGATGCAAAAAATATAAATCTGAAATCAAGAGATTAAAAAATAAAAATGATCAAAATGTGCATGTTAATTCTTCATGTGAAAACTGTAAAACTTTGGAATCAAAAGTGGAAAATCTAGAAGAGTAAAATGAATCTCTTGAATCAAAAGTTGAATAGTTTTCAGATGAGATTTCTTGCATGACTGAAGAGCTTGAAATGGCTAGAAAATCTAATACATCATTTAGAATTGAAAATAACTATCATGATTTGCTTGATCAGAATAAACACTTGTTGTCTAAGATCTCATTGCTTGGAGAAACATGAAAAATCTCTTAGAAATAAGTTAGCTTCTTTATCTGATGATGATAAGTTGTTTGAGAAATTGCTCGATTCTGAAATTGATAGCAAGAGCATCATGGATGAAAATGAAGATCTTAAAAAGAAAAATGGTGCCATGTTAATTCAGAATTCGTTGCTAGAGGGAAGATTGAAATGCTTTGATAAGCTTGAAAAAGAAATCTCATTGTTGAAACATGAGAATGAACATTTGCTTGCTAAGACCTCAAAGTTTGATAAAACTGAGATAGTTCTTGAAAAATTAACTAAAAAACCGCATGCTATAAATGATGAAAATAAGGAAATCATGCAAGAAAATGAGAAACTCACATCAAAGAATTATCTATATGGTGATAAAATCTTTGCATGCGAAGAAGAAATCACAAATGCTGAATTGCATATCTCTAGTCTGGAAGAAGAAGTGAAAGTGTTGAAAGAAGATCTATCTAGATTTGTCAAAGGGAAAAAAAATCTGGATAAGATGTTGGGTGTTAAAGTGAATTTTAAAAAAGAAGATCTTGGATACACTCCGGCCAATAAAAAATCTTTTGAACACAAAGTGACAACCTCTTTTGTTCATGTACCTGATATTCCCAGCACTTCTAAAGCATCTCCCTCCACTTCTCAAATAAAAAATTCTGAAAATGGTTTTAAGAAAAAGAAAAATCTCAACATAAAACCAACCATGCAAAAAGGGTTTCAAAAAGTTCAAAATGGGCGAAAAATGAAATTGAATGTTGAATGCTTTTATTGTGGCATGCATGGCTATGAAATGAATGATTGTGTTGTCATGAAAATGGATCATGCAAAAGCATGCAAAGATAAATCTACTTTCAAAAGAAAGAAAAATGTTTCTTGCTTTTATTGTCATAAAATAGGCCATGTGATGGAAAATTACTTTGTGAAGTAAAATGATGAGTTTCATGCCATGAATATACAATCAAATTTTCAAAGAAAATTCAGAAACGAACATGCTTCCAATGCTCAAAGGTTTTCATCCAATAAGAGAAACTTGTTCACAAACACTCATGCAAACAACGAAAAGTCATTCCGTAGACCTACATCTCCTTATTGCTTTCATTGTGGGAAGTACGGGCATCTTATGAAAGAGTGTTGATATTTAAAAATAGATAATTTTCATGCTTCTAAAATGAATGGTGGGTTTAATTTTGTTAAATCTAGATCTCTTGAAAATAGAAGATAGAATGGACTTGAAAATTCCTTTGCTCCTAAAAGGAAATCTTTTAGTAAAAATACTTTTCCTCAATGCCTTTATTGTGGAAACCATGGACATGTTATTGAGGATTGTAGGATCATAAATAATGATGATATGATGTCTATGAGAATGTCTAAGAAAGTTCTTGCTAGAAATGCTTCTAATCTCCATGGATCCAGAAGGCTTGGGTGCCAAAATCTGTCCATTAAATTGGTTTTGATGGAGGTGTGTCTTGAGGTAAATGAAAAATGAAAGGGGTTTCAACAAAATGAAACATGGCACACGCGAATGGTCAAACCCCAACTTTGCTTCTTCTTTGTCAAATTGGCATTTATGATGTTTTCCTTCTGTCACTTTGTTATGTATGAATTGCATCTCCTTACAAGCCACTCATGCTCTCATTGAGTGAATATTTGGTATATCAAATGTTTCTATGTGAAATGACAGATTAAGTCTGTCAGGAAGCTAACATCATGCGTAAGGTGATCCTCGGATCAAAGCTCTCCGCCTTATACCAAAATTCAGAAATTGAATTGTTTGACTAATGAGGAAACATATTTTTTAGAAGGAAATCAATTTTCTTTGAAATTCTGAAATACCATGTGCGTTCAAATTGATTCTAAAATTCCTTCTTGCTTCAAGAAGGCAAAATTTCTGGAATGCAGAATTGCTCATTTGACAGATATTGATTCTGAATTTGATCTATTTTTCTTGTATTCTGCTATGATGAACATGTCTCATTGGTTGAATGAATTTGAAAATTTTGAGGAATAAGCACGATGTCTTTGCCTATTGAATACTTTTCAATCTGAAAAGCATTAGCATATGAGTTTAATTGAATATCTGGTATATCAAATGGTCTGTAGTGGAAGGGTGGATTACGTCCACCTCGAAGCTCTCACTATGTGTGAGTTGGGTTTTCAGACCTTCACCTCCACCTCGTACCAGAGTCATTGAAAAATCTGTTTGACTTAGGGATGATTTCGTGCACTTTTCAAATGCTATCAAAAATCTATTTTTGAAATGTTTTTGAAAATAAAATGGGTTGCATTACTTATTTCTAATTTTTTATGCACCCTTGTTCTGAAAGGCCTAGTGATGAAAAATGCTTGGAGTTCATCCTTCAAAACTGAATGTCCTCTTGTGGAATCTGAAAAATGTTCTGAAAATTAAGCTTTCCCATCTTACTTTTTCATCTTGCATTCCATTCTCATATAGATATATGTTGCATGCATTAGAATTCAATGCATTAGGGGCATTTAGATCATCCAAATGAAAATTTGAAAACTTGTAATTTGCATCCATGCTACATCTTGCACCTTGCATTGCATTTGGGACATTCAAATAAAAATCTAAAATTTTACATTCATAATGCATTCTGCATTTTACATTACACATTGCATAACTTTCAATTGTGTGCTTGCATATTATATATGTTATTCACCCCCTTCCTTGGAATTTCTAAGACCTCATATTTCTTGCTAAATAATGTTACAAATTGAGTCATCACTAGAGTGCTACATGTCATACACTCAGGGGGAGTAATCTTCTGATAAGTGCATCTAGATAGGGGGAGTTACAATGTTATGTGTTCATGAAATTTTTGGTATACATGCTGAATCAAATTCGCACACTTCATGCACAAAATGTGAGAATGGGTGTTAAGTTAAGGATGTAGGAATTTCCTTTCAACACTCTAGAAATATTAAACTTGTTGCATGAATGTCAAAGAGACAGTTGAGGAAAAAGCTACCTATAACTTTTTATAGAAAGAATCTGAAAAGAATGACAGAGCAATGTTTAGTCTCACTGAGTAAATTGAGCACATGTCATCTGAGATGTGATGGGTTCACTTCAAAAAGGTGTTGTACTATAGTATCTCTGTTCAAAATGAGGTGAAATGGTTCAATATTCTGAGTAACCGGGGAGTCTGGCATGAGCTCCATGTGTCTCCTCGCGTAAAAAGGAATTATTTGAACCTGGTCACTCTTGAAAAATTTTGACCATTATGAGATATTGGTTGAGTTAAAAAAATTGGTGAAAACTCATTGTGGCAGAGCATAGCCTTCAATACGCTGTTCTCTTAAAATCAAATGTAGTTTGTATAATCTCTCATTGTGTTGATCTGAAAATCTAAATATCCATATGGCTATAGTCTATTTTCATGTTATTCACCTACACATATGGAAATTTGATTTAATATGTATTCAGAAAATTGATTGACTGCATTGTCTATTGCATAACTCCTCTGTGTGATTGCAAAGTCCCCTAGTTGTTACACATAAGCATCCTAGATAGTTTGACTCTCATGCACTTGTCTTATACCCATTCCCCTCTTAAATAAGTAAGGGGGAGCTGTGTTGCATGTATATACATATACATATCTGCTTAGTTGGATGGTGCATTTCATATCTCATCATTTATATACATTTAGCTTCATGCATTCCTAAAGAAATTTCAAAAATCTGAAAACCAATGAAAATCAAAATTTGTGACCCTCACATGGAAATAATCAACATGGTTTTTGAGCTCAACAATTGGCTAAGTTGTTTTTCACGGGCATATCTATTTAGTTGTACTGTATGCATTCATAGTGTCATCATGTGCTTGCATTGAGTTTTTATGCATTTTAAAAGAAAATTTAAAAATATGAAAATTTAAACGATCAAAGAAATTCATTTGATATGTCATCTTGCCGTTGCTTTGCTCTTGCATCTTGTGAAGATCTAAAATGGACTTTAGACTTTGAATGCTATCATCTTGAACACGTCATGTTGCATAACTTTTCAAATAATGGTTCACATCTTTGAGGCCAATAATTACCAGCAATTGGTATCCACATTGGTATCATCTCTTTCGGCCTGACATGTTCATATCATGGCCAATAACACCCTATCTTTTTGTAGATGACAAAAGGGGGGAGAAGAGGATGTTGGTTGTGTGCTCAATGTTGTTGTGTATGTGTACTGCCTTCTGCTCAATGAAGAGAGAGTAGTTTTGAGGGAGAATGTGATTGAATGTGATTAAAGTCTTATCCACTATTCTCATAACATTTATTGAACTACTTCTACGCCATCTTTAGGAACTCTCGCACACATTATTTTGTCATCATCAAAAAGGGGGAGATTGTTGCAGGAGACTATTGCATCTCCTAGTTGCTATTTGGTGTTTTGGTTTTAATGATAACAAAATGATTGTGCTTGCGGTGATGTGCATCATTGAGCATGCCTGTGTATGTTTCATTGAGTAACATGTATGCATCTTGGTTGATGAGTTAACAGATAACTTCAAGGTTCACACTTGTAAGTGATATGAATCCTTAGTGTTTAATGAAGTCATGCTATATATATTGGTTTACAAGATCAAAACTATGGTTCATGTTTTGGAACTCAAAGGAGTGCATCAATGAAGTTTTCAGTTGAAAAAGGGAGTTAACTCACTCATTGCATTATGTCGACCCCCACTGTGTTTCATGCATTTTCAATATGTTAAGTTGCAAGGCTTTATGAGCTAGCAAAGTGTTACTGAACCCCTCATGCAAATCTTGGTATATATGAGTGAATGATGTTTTCATGATCTATGATATTTGGTTACTCAATGCCTATATCACTCTTGGTATATTTGGCTTCATGATGCTCATTCAACTTGCATATGTTCATGTATATTCTCATTGTGATCTTTATGGCCTTGAATGCAAATGGAAGAGCCTTTGTGAATCTTGGTAGGATATGGTTGATATGTGTTCTCACATTTATATGGCCGAATGTGATTTTTCAATGCTCACATCAATCATGGAAGTGTTGGTTACATGATGATCATTCATGTGTTTAAATTCATTGTCATATGAACTTGATCTTTTGATGTGGATGATTAACTTGTGAATGAGTTTTTATCCTATTTGTTATTGAAATTCCATGAGTGTGTTTCATGGAGAATATTTTGCTTGGGGTGATTGAGTTTTTATCTCTTGATCTTTAAGTTAGGATATTTGTGGCTCAAAGAGTTCACATGCATCTAATTCATGGGCTTTCATGTATGTATTTCATACATTTATCATATGGATTATTGAGCTAAAGTTCTAATCCTTTTTATATGGTTTTGCAGGTCAAAACACTCAGTATATATTCCCCAAGATCAAAGGAGTTTGATGCCATAGAGGTTGGAAGGGTTGCAATGGAGTTTGGGGCTGAAATGTGATAGTCTGGATTTTACTGTAGCTGGTGGTCGACCGCCCATAGGGCTCCGGTCGACCGAAATTCCCAGTGATGGGAGATTTCAGTCTGTAAAATTCTGATCGACCGCCCAACCCATGTAGGTCGACTGGTAGCGGCGAAAACCCAAAATGTGATTCTGAAACCTATCTAAACCAAGTCAAATTGTGCCTAACTCTTATCCCTTTGCCCTTGGGTTGGTGGGAGACCTATTAGGGGTCCTTTTGGAGGTTTCTAGAAGGGCTATACTAGTCTTTTGATTACTCCTATATGTATACATATGAGAGCTACGAATTTCACAAGTGACAACCCTAATGTGTTCATTTTGTTCTATCTTGCAGGTGAAGGAAAGGAGAAAGGAAGGAGAGGCTATTGTAGAGGAGATTTGATCTACATCCAGGAGGATTTGGAGCTCGTGGAAGAAGAAGAAAAGAAGCGGATCGACGAGAGGATCAAGAGGACGCAAGAATCGCCTTCATCCAGCTTACCTCCGACCTGAGAATTCAAGAACATCATCATTCGGCCCTAGAAAACAAAGGGGGATCATTTTCACATCTTCTATTTGTTCTTTGTGATGCGCTCCATGTTCTATATTTTGGGTTTAGCATGATTTGATCATTCGTGTTATATTCCGAACATTAGAGATATTTGTGTGTGTGACCATCTTTGTATACGGTCGTGTTTAATCGCCTGCGTGTGGTCATGTGTGTCGTTGTGCTGCGTTTGTTGCAGCGTGTGTGTGTGTGTGTGTGTGTGTGTTTGTGATCTGATCGTCGGATCGTGTTGGAGACTCCGTCTCCGTGTGCGTTTAGGGTTGTACCCCATGTTTGCAGGTTTTACTCTGCGTGTGTGTGTTGGGGCGTGTCTTCGTGTGTGTACAGGCGTCATCCTATGTGTGTGTGTTGCTGGAGCATAGCCTCCGTTTTGGGGATTTATCCTCATGTGTGTGTTGGAGCCTTGCTCCGTGTTGGGGAGTCTTCCCCGTGCTGGTTTATCCAGGGAGTGGATCCTTACCGGTTTGGTAAGGGGTGGACGTAGGGAGCCGGTCGTGGTCCCGAACCACCTTAAAAATCCCTGTGTCTTGTGGTTTGTAATGTGTCATTATGTGTTCCTTGCTTACTGCATTTAGTCGATCGTGTGAGATCAGAGAGATTGAGTGAACTTAAATTACTTTGTTAGTCTATTTCCTTCAATCTCGTCAAACTTGTTAATTCCACTAAGAAAGTTTTAATTTACCATTTTTATTAGGGGACAATTCAACCCCCCCTTCTTGTCCACTCGCCTACCCGGGACCAACAAGAAGCTCTACACGATTGGCACTAGATGTCCCACCGTGATCACCAAAAAATTAGGGATGTTGGTTTTCTAAATGGTTCCCTCAATCGTGAGGATATGATGATGAACAAGTTGATATAAATGATGTGAAATCATGAACAAATGTAACATCAACTCAAGCAATCAACATGGAAATATAAGCACATGGGCATGTCATCTTCATCAGAAATAGGCAAAAGAAAAGAATAACATATGTCGGGGCGTGGAGCAAAGGAATAAAATAAAACACACACCATAGGTGTAGATCAACCAAACTAAAGCCAAGAAAGAGAGATATGAGGAAGATAACATGGACTACTGCCCAAACTAAAGGAGTGTGATCGCCACCATGGTAATTAAAATAGCAAATCTAAGGTAAATACCTTGGAAAGAGGAGGATGAAACACCCGCCCATGGAAGATGAAAACCAGAGATCTGCGCTTTCAAATGGTCTAATATCAGGCCGCGAACGAACCAAAAACGGCCTTACGATAAGTCGCCAGAGCCTCACAAACGGTCCAATGTAGAGCCGCCAGAGCACACAGAACAACAACTTGGGACTTGAATCTCCACTTCTCCTGGCCGGCCAGAAGAGCTGGGCCTCGTGCTAGGAACCCTGTGGACCTCCAAGAAAGTGTAGAAGCACAGAAAAATAACCCAAATTAGCCTTATGACAAGTGTAGCAACTATAATGCAAATAAACTAAAGTGCATGCAAAAGGAAGGGTGGATACCTATGGTGGTGGTTTTTAAACCCCTGTGGGGCGTGGAAAAGATGGGAGGATGTTTAAAAAATGATGCAAAGATGAAAGAACGTGGAAGAGGAAGAGGGGAGTGTTGATTTGTTTTTTAATTAGATTCCTATCCCGCCCCCTTTAAATACGAACATACGTGCATAAACATGTGAATCAAATACAAGGGGGATGAAAGGATGGAAATACTAACCGTGATCGCCACCAAGGTTCCAACAACGCCAAAGGATGAAGAAAGGAGAGGAACGGCGTCGTGTACCTTGGAAATATGAAGACTTGATCGTGCTTACTTAAGAACGGGATGCGGGGAACTTGTGGAATCGGACCTCTTCTCCTCCCAGCCGGCTAGATGAAGAAGGCCTCACATTGTATTCATGCTCTCCTGCGAAACAAAGATGAAACACAAAGGCAAAAACCTATTAGAACATGAAGTGTAGAAATCTGCCCAAAGTGATAAAATAGCATGAATAAAAGGGGGAGAACGCACCGGGGGGAGGTTTTTAACCCCTGTGGAAGGGTGGAAAAGATAGGTGGGTGTGTTGTGCATGCATGAGATTTGAAATCACGAGATTTGATTGAGAGAATAGAGAGAAATCATTGATGCAAAACAGAGAAAAACGCATGTGTAGCAGAAAGTGCAGAAAACTGTGATGATTTGTGATTTTAAGAGGACTAGAACTAAGAGTATAGACCATGAAATCAAGCCCAGAAGGATGAAATTGAAAGCTAATACTTCCCTCTTCAAGATGGGGTCGAAGGATTGAGTCGGCGGTACAGCATGGCTTCGCCCCACGTCCGAAAAGAGCCCCCCTTCGCGACTGCGAACTGGGCAGTTTTTATAGAAAAGTGATGAAACCCCCATCTTTCCTCCACGAGTTTAAGAGATAGAGTCCACCAAATCTCGAGATCTATGGATCAATCTCGAGATAATAGTCAAGAAAAGTCATAGGAGAAAACAGGACTCTATTTGGATGAAGGATCTGGAAGATATGGCTTCTAGAAGGGAGCCCCGGAGCTTAATCTGCAGAGTTTGAGTTGAACCAGGACACCTATGAAGACTTGATCGCGCTTACTTAAGAACGGGATGTGGGGAACTTGTGGAATCGAACCTCTTCTCCTCCCAGCCGGCTAGATGAAGAAGGCCTCACGTTGTATTCATGCTCTCCTGCGAAACAAAGATGAAACACAAAGGCAAAAACCCATTAGAACATGAAGTGTAGAAATCTGCCCAAAGTGATAAAATAGCATGAATAAAAGGGGGAGAACGCACCGGGGGGAGGTTTTTAACCCCTGTGGAAGGGTGGAAAAGATAGGTGGGTGTGTTGTGCATGCATGAGATTTGAAATCATGAGATTTGATTGAGAGAATAGAGAGAAATCATTGATGCAAAACAGAGAAAAACGCATGTGTAGCAGAAAGTGCAGAAAACTGTGATGATTTGTGATTTTGAGAGGACTAGAACTAAGAGTATAGACCAAGAAATCAAGCCCAGAAGGATGGAATTGAAAGCTAATACTTCCCTCTTCAAGATGGGGTCGAAGGATTGAGTCGGCGGTGCAGCATGGCTTCACCCCACGTCCGAAAAGAGCCCCCCTTCGCGACTGCGAACTGGGCAGTTTTTATAGAAAAGTGATGAAACCCCCAACTTTCCTCCACGAGTTTAAGAGATAGAATCCATCAAATCTCGAGATCTATGGATCAATCTCGAGATAATAGTCAAGATAAGTCATAGGAGAAAATAGGACTCTATTTGGATGAAGGATCTGGAAGATATGGCTTAGGGAGCCCCGGAGCTTAATCTGTAGAGTTTGAGTTGAACCAGGACACCTAAACTCTCAACTTTCGACCCAGATCCTGAGCAAGATAGCCAATTAAATTTGGAGTTCTTCAGACTGAATTCAAGATAATACCAAGGATAAACCATAGGAACAAACGGCGCTCAATTCGGAGTAGAATTCAAGAAGTTATGGACTCTATAAGAGGGCCACGGCGCACAGAAACGGAGCAGAGTCCAGTACAAATTGGACTCTCAGTGTGATGTAACGGTCTATCGTAAGACCGTCAGATGATGTAACGGACTAGGGTAGGTCCGTCACACTCTGGGGATCGAACGGGACGATTTCGGGCAAGTTTCGATGTAACGCACCCATACTAAACCGTCACATGGACTCTAACAGTCTAGGGTAGGACCGCCACATTCTGGGGGTTGAACAGGGTGTTTCGGGCATGTTTCGGTGTGACGATCTATCGTAGGACCGTCACACTGATGTAACGCAGCTGTATAGGGCCGTCACATTGATGGAGGTAGATTCTAGGCAGACTGCGTGGGACTTTAGAAATTGAAGCGTATCTCTCAAACGGGGCAGAACTAGCGAAAGTGGTAGAAAAAGAAATTGTAGATAACTGAGAGAGGAACAACTTTCATGAAGAAAGTAAGATGAGAAAATGATCATAAGATGGAGAAAATGGGGCTGGAAGAGAGGAAAATTCTGGAAAATAGGTGAACAGCACAGCCTGCTGGAAATATGCAAATAGCTCACAATCGGGGCAGAACTGGCCAACGGCGTAGAAGAAGAAGTTGTAGAACTTTGAAAGATGAACAACTTTGTTGAAGACAACTTTTTGAATATAGGACTGGGAGAGGGAGAAAAAGGACCACTTTCTGGACTGTGCAGTGAGAGAGAGCCGATTACTTGAGAGAAGCCGGCCTAAATGGGCCGTAAGTTGACTTGGAAGCCGAAATTTGATAAGATAAGCTCCAGAGCTCTAAAAAATCATGATGTCCAAGACTCAAAGGATAGGGAATGGTAAAAATGGGCTCAAAATCCATCCAAGGAAGCTCTAAAATAATGGCTAATTCGGGACATCAAAAATGATGAATAAGAGAAATGACACAACTTGTGGGCTAAAACGGGTGTCAACAGGGAGATGCTTGTGAATGCTATGAAGAGGGGGAAGAAACTAAGGAAGAAAACAACACTATTAAACCCTTGGAACTTAATACTCCCTGGACTTGAAGGCTAATAGACGTAGACAGCACTTCTCCTTGATGGGTACTCGCTCCAGAACGCAGCAGCACCTTGACGTAAACTCCAGAATTCTCCTTCTCAACCCATGAAGCCAAGGGTTCTATTTATAGACCCTCAAACTCTCTAGACGAGTTGGAGAGATTCCAACGAAAAAGTAGGGCAGAGCTTAGCAAACTCTTGAAGATAATACTCCCAAGAGTCCATAGAAACAAACAGAAACTTCTAAGGATCTCTATCGAGAAAGAAATCATCAAATCAAAACTCTAATTCGACCACGGCGTAGCAGAGAAAAATAGTTCTAGCAGGACTCTCTGTCATCGAAAACGATCTTACGATAAACCGCCAATTGGAACAAACAGTCTAAATGTAGACCACCAACCTTGGTCGTCCACCAAAGGATAAGGTCAACGGGCGAAAACTTCATGAGCATGACTCTGGAACTGGAAAACGGTCTAAGGAAAAACCACCACAATGCCTTTAACGGCCATACGATAAACCGCCAGAGCTCAACGGATAACAACAGATAAGGCTGAAGGAAAGGTCATTGGCTCTGGACTCTTGTGTCAGCAAACGGCCTTAAGATAAATCGCTACATGTCATCAAATGGCCATTCTATAGACCGCCAGAGACAGTGGCATGGCAAAACAAATGAAAGGCCTACTAAGCTTCAACCCACGGAAGAACGAATAAGGAGCGAGACCCAATCAAGGAGAATGACCCATGAAATAAGCCTCAAAGCTGACTAAGATAGCTCAATAAACGGCGTATAACTCAGAGAATCATAAAGATAAATAAGAAGATGACCCAACTCATTGGTCATAAAACAGGTGTCAACAGAGAGCAGGCTTATTACCTTTGAGCAACTCATAGGGAGCCTTTTTGGTGAATGTCCTTACCATTGAGCGGTTGATAATGTAACATGTTGTGTTTATCGTTTCTGCCCAAAATCTCCTCAGAGAGCATTGTTATAGCCTTCTCTATGAGTGTTCTATTTCATCTCACAACCACCCCATTTTGTTCAGGGGTCCTTGGGCCCTACACAAGTTGTCAAAATCAGCATTGTCAAATTCACCACCATGGTCAGAAAGAATGTTAGAGATCTTAAACTTACTGTCTTGCTTTATTTTCATGTAGAGTTCCTAAAATTTATCAAAGACAGCATTCTTATGCGAAAGAGGAAACACCCATGTAAACATAGAGAAATCATCGACCAACACATATCCATATTTCTTACCACTTAAGCTAGTAGTTCTTGTTGGTCTAAACATGTCCATATGAATTAGTTCAAGTGGTTTAGATGATAGATTTTCAGTTCTGTTTTTGAATGATTTTCTAGTTTGTTTCCCTAGGGTGCATGCATCACAGATTTTACTATTCTGTTTGAAGGAGAGTTCATGCAAGCCTTTTACCATAGAATGTTTCAAGAGTTTATGCAAGACATTGTAGCTAGCATGTCCTAGTCTACGATGTCATAGCCAAGCTAATTCAGATTTGGGTGCAGCAAGACAGAGATTCAGAAGAGCTGGATCATCTAAGTCAATCATATACACATTATTGACTCTCTTACCAAAAAATTTATTTTTATCTGATTTTGGTTCCAAGATTCTACATTCATGAGAGTCAAAGATTACACTGTGTCCTTTGTCAAACAATTGACTTATACTTAACAAGTCATATCCCAAGCCTTCAACTAACAACACATTTTCAATAAAATTAGAGGGACTCTTACCTACATTACCTGAACCAATGATCTTACCTTTGTTGTTCCCTCCAAAAGTAACATGTCCAGCCTCTTTTTTCCCAAAAGATAGAATTTAGCTCTGTCTCACGTCAAGTGTCTTGAACAGCCGCTATCAAGGTACCATCGATTGTGTACGGCTGCAAGACACTCATGCACAACAAATTAAGCAACAATTTTTGGAACCCAAACATAATTGGGTCCCATCAAACCATTCATCTCTGCAACATATGATACCATTGACTTATGATGCGGGACAACTGACTCGCTAGCTAACCTAGGACGCTAAAGAACGCGACCAGCACGCGCACGAGACAAGGCAAGCCGGTATGACCGACTAACGTGAAATCCCTCCGGGCGGAGGCGTCTCTCAACAGAACTCCGAACCACGGCCGTCCCACGGAGGGAGGCGCGACGGGGTCACAACGGGCGAGAAGCCGCTGGACGACACGGGAATCTAGTCCGAGCTCGGTGCTCGACTAGGGCCAAGGGAAAAGGCCGCTCTCTCTCTCTCAACCAGCAGTAACAAATGAAACTAGCTAGGCCCTACACTCACTCACGCGGCACAATCAATCATATACGTGATAAGCAAGTACTACGGGCGGGAGCAAGACACGTACCTCCACGCCTAAGCGTGGGGAAGGAACCCCGGCCGAGTCCAACCACCCCGATACACACGTGAGAGAACTAATACAAACATCAAAAGGGCCCACTCCTCGCAGGGAGGTAATAGGCTACAACCACAACTACACACGGGGCGGCCGGCGCACGGGCTGACGGGCAGCAGCCGAGGTCGGGGAATGAAGCCGGATGCCGACCCTCGCGATGCCGATCGCTCCTGTAGTAGCCTTTGAGGGGGAGGTCCACGTCGCCGCGGGCACTGCTGGGATGCCGAGCCGGATGGAGGGGCCACGCTGCTGCTACGGCCTCGGGGGAGGGTGTCGGTCCGACGAGAGGTTGCTGGCTGGTCCCTGTGACAGCGGGCAGAGATGGCGCTGGTACACGGCCGTCCGGACAGCGTTTGTGGCGGCATCTTCTCTGGTGGAAGGCTGACAGGGACGGCTATCCAGGGGCAGTGGTGGCCGATGGGGTCCTGTGGAGGGATTGGGTGCGAAGGGGGTGACAACAGGGGTGCACAGACAGCACTTCAGGGCAGTCTGATCTGTGACCGTGGGTGGGGTGGTGATGGCGCAAGGATTCAGAAGGATTTCCGGCCCGAGATGATTACTGGAGGTGTGGTGGGATGTGAGGAATCGACCTACCAAGTTGCAGATCGATCCGAGGACGGGAAGTGGTACCCCCTTTGGAGGCCCTCTGCTGACAGTCCCGCTCGGGTACTGTAGCGCAGGATGGCGCACTAAAAGTGTGCTTGAAGACAAAAGTTTACCCCGATGGAGTTTGAAGGCGAGGCCAGAGGGGTTGGATTCCTGACTGGGAGGGGAACAAATGTTATGAAGGGACTGGCGGTGTTTGGTGGTAGGAGAGGCATGCAAACGGGAACCCAAATCGTCTCGGGTCACAGGCGAGACTGTCAGGGAGCAGCCTGCGCGACGAAAGTGTCTACAAAGACAACTTCCTCTGTGATTCGAGTTTTGGGACAAGGCCGGTGGGGTTGGAAAGATGACTGGAAGGGGTACGAAAGTCGTGAAGAAACTCGGATGAGACGCTGCCGGGAAGCGGACGCACCGGACCGATCTCTGGACACCAAATCTGCTGTCAGCACAGGGACGCCCGGGGAAGAGGAAGACGATCCTGCGTGCACCGTCGCTCCACCGAACTCGTCGCCGTGGACGATGGTTGAAGGCTGCTGGCGTTGGAATCCCTTGGGGGAGGTCTCCTACCCCTGGGCGTCGCACCCAAGGACTGGAGAGGAGGTGAGGGCGTCGCACCCTCAAGGAGGAGGAAGAAGAAGGGGTCGCCCCTTTTCACAATGTGGCACTCCACAATGAACACTCAAGCATCAATTTCTTCATTATTCTTTTGAAAAGAAAATACAAGGTCTTTTATATGGGAAGGGGAAATGCTAGGTCTAAACCCTAGCCAAGGGGGAAAGGAAATGGGGGGGGCGGCCACAACCGAGGAAGGCCATTCAAATCTCCTAGATTCTAGGAGTGAAAGGTGGGGGGGGGCGGCCAAAAGAGGGAGAGGGCAAGGGGGAAAGGGCGGCTGCCACTCCCACCAAGAGGGGGGGGGAATGGTCCGCCCCCAACCCTAACCCTAGGTGGGGCGCGCCTCCCAAGGTGGGCCCAGGGGGGGGGAAAGTGGTCAGCCCTTCGTGGGCCAGAGAAGTGAACCAAGAAGTGGCCCAATAACCCCCCCTAGCCTCTAGCAAGCCTACAAAACACAAATAAAGCCTAATTGGCCTAAAAAAGGTCCATGACTGAAAGAAAATTGTCCACACACGGACTAAACCAAGGCCCAACATGGCCCAAAGCATAAAATAAGTGATGATAGCTCCGCTAATCTGTCAACTGGTCGCCGAGCCAAAGGGATGCCGGCGAGATCCGTGTACTCCGTCGTAAAGTGTGACGCGTGTCCTCACCAATTCTCCCCGGGTGGGAAGAACTCGACCCCGTTGAGTAAGGGTCACGGTCGCTCAGGTAACGCTCCAGCAAGTCCAGATCAATCCGCTCCAGCTCTCCCCGCGTGATCCAGGTGTCGTCTGTCTCAGGGCGCCCTCTCCAACGCACTAGGAAGCACTGGTAGGCCCCGCTCCTGGTGGTCGTCACCTGCTCATCCAGTATACAATCGATGTGCTCGCGTCTCTGTAATGGGGCTGTAGGAGGTGGACTCTCAGAAGGTGTATCGCTCACAACAGGAAGGGGAGGCCCAAGAAGCTCACTGGGAATCACTGCTGGATCCCGATAGGCCACCAGATCAGAGACGTTGAACGTCGAACTGATCCCATAATCATCTGGCAGCTCAATCTCATACACGTTAGACCCAATCCGCCTCAGAACTCAGAAGGGTCCGGCACCGCGGTCCTGGAGTTTCTTTACGGCCCCCGAAGGGAACCGTTCAGGTCTGACCCTGATCATGACATACTCTCCCTCGCGGAACTCACGCGTGCGTCGATGCGCATCAGCTAACTCCTTATATCGTGCGTTGCTGGCCTCAATGTGACGACGTACATGCTCATGCAACTGCCTAACATGCTCAGCAAAGGACTCAGCTGACTCTGAGACACGGGCCTGGACAGGGGATGGGACCAAATCTATCGGTTTTCTAGGCCTACGACCAGTGACTATCTCAAAAGGACTCAAGCCAGTAGACCTATTGACCGAATCATTGTAAGTAAACTCCGCTAGAGGGAGAACTAAATCCAAATCCCGGTCACGCTCACGCACTAGACACCTCAAAAGATCCCCCAAACTCCTATTCACAACCTCTGTTTGACCATCGGTCTGGGGGTGGTAAGCAGTAGAAAACTTCAGCTGTGTGCCCATCATGTGCCATAGGGTCTTCCAGAAATAGCTAGTAAAACGAACATCCCTATCTGACACAATAGTACGCGGCAACCCAAACCTAGAGACACAATGGGTGAAGAATAGACGGGCAACCCTAGAGGCATCTGATGTTTTAGAACTTGGGATAAACAAGGCCATCTTAGAGAATCTGTCCACCACCACAAAAATGGAGTCGTGTCGGCGGAGGGTACGGGGTAAGCCTAAGACAAAGTCCATGCTAATGTCCTGCCATGGACTATCTGGTACCGGGAGGGGAGTGTAGAGGCCGGTATTCTGTTTCCTCTGTTTGGCCAAGGCACAAATGCGGCACTGGGCCACAATCCTAGCAACATCCCGCTTCAGGCTAGGCCAAAAGAAGCGGTACTCAACGGCCTCAATGGTCTTATTCCGGCCAAAGTGGCCAGCTAGACCCCCAGCATGCAACTCCCAAGTAAGAAAGTCACGGACCGAGGTCCGTGGGACACAAAGCCTGCTCCCATAGAAAAGGTAGCCATCCTGCAACGTATAGTCGGGGTACTCATGGGACGGACCTGACTGGAGGGTGGTGAACATCGGACCGAAATCCGGGCAATCGGCATACAGCTCCCTCATCCTATCCATCCCAACCACCTCCACACTCATGGTGGTCAATAGGTGAGTACGGCGGCTCAAGGCATCAGCAACCCGGTTCTCCACACCAGCCTTGTGCTTCAGCACAAATGTGTACTCCTGGAGGAACTCGACCCATCGGCTATGGCGAGAGTTGAGCTTCTTTTGGGCATGGAGATATCGGAGTGCCTCATGATCAGAATACAACACAAACTCCTGATGTAACAAATAGTGTCTCCAATGCCTCAAAGCTTGCACAACTGCGTAGAATTCCTTATCGTATGTAGAGTAACGCAGTTTCGCATCGCTCAGCTTCTCGCTAAAGAATGCAACGGGATGGGTCTCCTGACTAAGAACTCCTCCTATGCCTACCCCTGAGGCATCACAAGAGACCTCAAACACCTTCGTGAAGTCTGGAAGACGAAGGACGGGTGCCTGGGTCATGCGCTCTTTGAGGAGCGCGAAAGCGGCTGAAGCAGCCTTGGTCCACTCAAAGGCCCCTTTCCTAATGCAGTCTGTGATAGGGGCGGTGATGGAGCTAAAGCCTCGGATAAAACGGCGATAGAAGGTCGCCAGTCCGTGAAAGCTACGGACATCATGTAGGGTACGAGGCTCGGGCCACTCAACAATTGCCCTGACCTTCTCAGGGTCGGCAGACACTCCCTCACTAGAAACAATGAACCCTAGGAAGGTGACCTGAGAGGTCATGAACGCGCATTTCTTAGGGTTGGCAAATAAGCTCTCTCTCCTCAGAATCAAACAGACCTGCCGAAGGTGGTCTAAGTGGATCTCCCGGGTACGGCTGTAGATGAGGATATCATCGAAGTAAACTACCACGAAGATTCCTATCAAGGGTCGCAAGACCTGAGTCATCAGCCTCATGAAGGTGCTGGGAGCATTGGTCAGCCCAAAGGGCATGACCAGCCACTCATAAAGACCATCCTTGGTCTTGAAGGCCGTCTTCCATTCATCTCCAGGTCTGATCCTTACCTGGTGATAGCCACTCTTTAGATCAATCTTGGAGAACACAGTGGCTCCCGCCATCATATCCATCATATCATCCAGACGGGGAATGGGAAACCTATATTTCACCGTGATCTTGTTGATAGCACGGCTGTCTATGCACATCCTCCAAGTACCGTCTTTCTTGGGGGCAAGTAGGGCGGGGACGGCACAAGGACTCATACTCTCTCGGAGAGATCCCCTAGACATCAACTCGTTCACCTGGCGCTGGAGCTCAGCGTGGTCAGTGGGGCTCATCCTATAGTGTGGCAGGTTGGGCAATGAGGACCCCGGGATCAAATCTATAGCATGCTGGATGTCTCTCATGGGAGGAAGACCTTCGGGAAGGTCATCGGGGAAAACATCGGAGAACTCCTGAATAATAGCAGCCACGTCGGGTGGGGACTCCCCCTCTGCCTCTCTAGGCCTCTCACGGACTACTACAGCAAAGATGGGATCTCCTCTCGCAAAGTCGCGCTCCATCTCCCGGGAGCTGACTAACATCAACCTCCTAGCCGGAGGACCAGTGGTAGCAATGGGTGGGGCTGGGTCCTGGGCTGGGGAAGGGGCACTGGGCCCCTGGACATCAGTGCTCGGAGTGCTAGGACCGGTGGGTCCCCGAACGGGAGGACGTGTGGGCTGGGAAGGGTGAAGGGTGATCCTCTGGCCGCTGTGATCAAAAGTGCATGTGTTCAAACAACCATGGAGGGTGGCATCCCTATCAAACAACCAAGGTCTCCCTAGAATGATACTACCTACCTCCATAGGCAAGACGTCACACCAGATCTCATCCTGGTAGGCGTGGAACTGTAAGGGCACTAGGCAACGCTGTCTGACCGGAATGGAGGTAGTGTCTACCCAAGACACACGGTAAGGGGAGGGGTGGTCCACGGGGGTCAATCCTAGGCGTTTCACTGTGCCCGTGGAGATGGCATTGATGCAACTCCCACTGTCTATAATCACCTTGCAGACTTTCCCTCCTAGTCTACAGAAAGTATGAAAGATGGTGGTGCGACGCCAGTCATCACTCACCAAAGGCTGGGCCAAAATACACCTAACAACTCCCAGCTGAACATCATCCTGGTGCTGCGTACCCTGGGTGTCGACCTGCTCGCTTTCTAACAACTCATCGAAAAACTCCTCCGCGAGCTCAAGGTCGGCCTCATAGCTAACAGGTTCAACCTCAGGTACGGCCTCCCCTGTGGATGTCTCTCCTAGAGCCACGGTCTGCTGTCGGGTAGGGCACTGAACAGCGTAATGACCGGCTCCTCCACAACGATAGCAATCACCACGAGGCCTAGGGCCTTGCGGTGCTCCACCAGTAATCGGCCCTTTCCCCTTGTCATCACGACGAGCCGGGGGTGGTGGAAACTGGGACCTAGTAGGAATGGCAGGCTGCTGAGGGCGAGGAACCTCGGTGGCAGGGGCCTGGGGTCGAGGGAGGAAGTCCCTCGGGGCGGGAGGTCGAGGCCTAGGGGCAAGGTCCTGGCGAGGGGTCTCCCTAGCAATATCCTGAGGTCGGGTCAAGGGTCCCCTAGAAAACTGCCCCGTAGTGGCGCGAGGATCCGCTCCTCGAGAATAGGTGGGTGTGGGGCGCTGGGCGGGAGCAAAATCTAACTCGAACTGCTCCATCTCGCGGGCCACTTGGTAGGCCTCCTCTAATGTCTGCACATGACGGCGGAGTAACTCCATATGAAGGTGCCGTTTCAAACCCCGACTGAATCGAGCTACCGTCATGATAGTCTCTTCCCTGACCCCACATCTCAGCAGGCACTCATCAAATTCGGCAATGTACTCCATGACAGGCCGATTCCCCTGGGTAAGACTCTGCCACCGATCAATGAGCCGGTGGCGGTGGGATCGGGGGACATACTTCTGCTCTAGTTTCGCCCTCATCTCCTCCCAGGTCTCAATCGGGGGCTCATGCCGTTGCCCAATCAAACTCTCAACTGTAGCCCAGTAAGTCTGGGCCCTGCCAACCAGCTTCATCTTGGCAAACCTGACTTTCCTATGCTCGGCCATGTCTACCCACTCGAAATAGCGGTCCATGCTAGTGGCCCAGTCACTAAACAGGTCAGGGTCCAAGGACCCATCAAAAGAGGGTGGATCTACTCGCACAGATCGGAGGATACGCTCCTCATCCTCATCCCGATGGTACCGTCGGCCCTGTCGTCCACGGCCATAACCCTCACTCTCATTGTCGGACCCAAAGTCCTCTACCTCACGTGCGTGGACCTGTCGACCACGGTTATGACCGTCGCCTCCCCTAGGCTGGTTGGGTCGAGGAGCAGGGTCACGTTGGCCATGGGCCTGCTCGGGAACATCTATGGGTGGGACTCTACCCTGGGGGCGATCAACTAGACCCTGAATGGTCCGGTTAGAGGCCTCAATCCGGTCCTCCATATCTCCCATTCGGTCCTCCATGACCTTCAACTGGCCCTCTATCCGGTCGGTCTGACCCCTAATCTCATGTCTCATGGACTCCATGATGGTCTGCATCATCTCCTGCATGGAGAGATCGCTGGGTACGGGGTTCCTAGGATCAGCCATAGGGGGCGGGCGGTGGTAGGAAGTACCACGCCGGGTGGGCATGCAAGACCCTAGGGAACAAGGGTGAAATAGACACGACCACAAAATGGGACACAGACTCAAATGCAAGATGAGACTCAATTGGCCTAGGACTACTAAGGATGCAAAGAACCTAAGACAAATCTAATGACTCAAATGGCCTAAGACCCCAATTTGTAAGAACAAACTGGTTCCCTATGCTCTGATACCAAAATTTGATGCGGGACAACTGACTCGCTAGCTAACCTAGGACGCTAAAGAACGCGACCAGCACGCGCACGAGACAAGGCAAGCCGGTATGACCGACTAACGTGAAATCCCTCCGGGCGGAGGCGTCTCTCAACAGAACTCCGAACCACGGCCGTCCCACGGAGGGAGGCGCGACGGGGTCACAACGGGCGAGAAGCCGCTGGACGACACGGGAATCTAGTCCGAGCTCGGTGCTCGACTAGGGCCAAGGGAAAAGGCCGCTCTCTCTCTCTCAACCAGCAGTAACAAATGAAACTAGCTAGGCCCTACACTCACTCACGCGGCACAATCAATCATATACGTGATAAGCAAGTACTACGGGCGGGAGCGAGACACGTACCTCCACGCCTAAGCGTGGGGAAGGAACCCCGGCCGAGTCCAACCACCCCGATACACACGTGAGAGAACTAATACAAACATCAAAAGGGCCCACTCCTCGCAGGGAGGTAATAGGCTACAACCACAACTACACACGGGGCGGCCGGCGCACGGGCTGACGGGCAGCAGCCGAGGTCGGGGAATGAAGCCGGATGCCGACCCTCGCGATGCCGATCGCTCCTGTAGTAGCCTTTGAGGGGGAGGTCCACGTCGCCGCGGGCACTGCTGGGATGCCGAGCCGGATGGAGGGGCCACGCTGCTGCTACGGCCTCGGGGGAGGGTGTCGGTCCGACGAGAGGTTGCTGGCTGTTCCCTGTGACAGCGGGCAGAGATGGCGCTGGTACACGGCCGTCCGGACAGCGTTTGTGGCGGCGTCTTCTCTGGTGGAAGGCTGACAGGGACGGCTATCCAGGGGCAGTGGTGGCCGATGGGGTCCTGTGGAGGGATTGGGTGCGAAGGGGGTGACAACAGGGGTGCACAGACAGCACTTCAGGGCAGTCTGATCTGTGACCGTGGGTGGGGTGGTGATGGCGCAAGGATTCAGAAGGAGTTCCGGCCCGAGATGATTACTGGAGGTGTGGTGGGATGTGAGGAATCGACCTACCAAGTTGCAGATCGATCCGAGGACGGGAAGTGGTACCCCCTTTGGAGGCCCTCTGCTGACAGTCCCGCTCGGGTACTGTAGCGCAGGATGGCGCACTAAAAGTGTGCTTGAAGACAAAAGTTTACCCCGATGGAGTTTGAAGGCGAGGCCAGAGGGGTTGGATTCGTGACTGGGAGGGGAACAAATGTTATGAAGGGACTGGTGGTGTTTGGTGGTAGGAGAGGCATGCAAACGGGAACCCAAATCGTCTCGGGTCACAGGCGAGACTGTCAGGGAGCAGCCTGCGCGACGAAAGTGTCTACAAAGACAACTTCCTCTGTGATTCGAGTTTTGGGACAAGGCCGGTGGGGTTGGAAAGATGACTGGAAGGGGTACGAAAGTCGTGAAGAAACTCGGATGAGACGCTGCCGGGAAGCGGACGCACCGGACCGATCTCTGGACACCAAATCTGCTGTCAGCACAGGGACGCCCGGGGAAGAGGAAGACGATCCTGCGTGCACCGTCGCTCCACCGAACTCGTCGCCGTGGACGATGGTTGAAGGCTGCTGGCGTTGGAATCCCTTGGGGGAGGTCTCCTACCCCTGGGCGTCGCACCCAAGGACTGGAGAGGAGGTGAGGGCGTCGCACCCTCAAGGAGGAGGAAGAAGAAGGGGTCGCCCCTTTTCACAATGTGGCACTCCACAATGAACACTCAAGCATCAATTTCTTCATTATTCTTTTGAAAAGAAAATACAAGGTCTTTTATATGGGAAGGGGAAATGCTAGGTCTAAACCCTAGCCAAGGGGGAAAGGAAATGGGGGGGGCGGCCACAACCGAGGAAGGCCATTCAAATCTCCTAGATTCTAGGAGTGAAAGGTGGGGGGGGGCGGCCAAAAGAGGGAGAGGGCAAGGGGGAAAGGGCGGCTGCCACTCCCACCAAGAGGGGGGGGGAATGGTCCGCCCCCAACCCTAACCCTAGGTGGGGCGCGCCTCCCAAGGTGGGCCCAGGGGGGGGGGAAAGTGGTCAGCCCTTCGTGGGCCAGAGAAGTGAACCAAGAAGTGGCCCAATAACCCCCCCTAGCCTCTAGCAAGCCTACAAAACACAAATAAAGCCTAATTGGCCTAAAAAAGGTCCATGACTGAAAGAAAATTGTCCACACACGGACTAAACCAAGGCCCAACATGGCCCAAAGCATAAAATAAGTGATGATAGCTCCGCTAATCTGTCAACTGGTCGCCGAGCCAAAGGGATGCCGGCGAGATCCGTGTACTCCGTCGTAAAGTGTGACGCGTGTCCTCACCAACTTAGGAATCCAAATTTTCTTCTCCTCTTTGATTTCCTTTCTTGATGGAGAATTCATGTTCTTGTTTTCCATTTTCACATTGGCTTTTTGTTTCAGAATACTTTTTGACTTGTGATGAAAGTTTGGAAATGGTTGATTTAGATTCCAATTAGTTGTTTTCGGTTGATAGAAATTGTGATAGTTCATAGGGAAGTAAGATTTGTTGGATAAATATTGTTTTGATGATGTCTCAACATAAGTCATTGGCCAAACTAACTTAGAATCTCATGAAACACCTTTCAATTGGCAAGGTATGAAGAAGACTAACAAAGCTTATAGGTTGCATTGACCCTACCAAAGGATGCCCCAACGCATCTGTTCACAAGAGAAAAGAAAATCTCTAACGGGTCTGAGGCTGCGTCGACGCTACAGGCTCACTGCGTCGACACGATCAAGGCAGAAATGCTAAAGGCCAGTTGTCACGCCCCGAGCCTTTAATTACAGCAGAAGACTCGCTCGGGGAGTGTGAACAGCCGGCATGGTAAGCCTCTTGCAAGCAAGAACCAATCAGAGAGCAAGACAATCACACAAGTAAATGCAATTGCACAAGATTTAATCAAACTTCAACTTTATTTCATAATGCTCAATATTCAAGATACAATCACTAATTTGATTTCCATTCTACTAGACTCAAGAAATAGGAAAAATTACATTGACTCAATCTAGACATTATAGACTTCCTAAGTCTTCACTCATCTTTAATCGCTCTCGGATCCGCTACTGGAATAATCCAAATCTGAACTATTTCCATCTCCTGAAAAACATTGGAAAATAGGTCATGAGCACACTTGCCCAGTAGGTATCTTCGCATCAACATGAAGGCACTATTTAAGTAATTATCATTTTTGCTCTAAAGAAATAAGGTAAAACCATGCGAATGCGAATCAATCATGCGATCAAATCAATAGAAACAAGATAACCATGTAAGATAGAATGATCAAGAATGAGCTAGCAAGAATATAACAATAACATGATATTGGCCTTCCATGAACAAGAATGTAACGAGATTGTACTAGCAAGCCACATATTCCTCACTTTAGCATCTTATGCTTAAGAGCAAGTGCTTCATGAATTTCTGTGGAATATCAAGCAAGAATGTCATGTCGTGCCGTGGATCTTCACTTATTTATAGAAATAGTACTCCCAGCGTAATGCGACGCCAGTAGCATCATACCCCATGGTTTATAAAATAGTATGTTTCGGCAATCAGCCGAGGGACTAGCATAGAGCCCTTGAACACAATCAGTGCTCGATCGCATCTTCAGTTATAAATTAAGCTACTTCCACGCAATATAACAGTAACGTATGGCCAAGAATATAGCACTTCCAATAATTCATGATAACTAAAATCAATGAATGAATGCTTCAACATAAGAATGTAGGAGTCAAGAAATAGACTTTAAACAATGTCATGCTCATAGAATAAATCGGCAGCATAACGATATTTTCCTTAACTTCCATTTCTTTTAGATCAATTTAAGCAATATGACAAGTTCTAGATCATCAAGGTTTGTCTAGAATCATAGGAATATCAACCCTTGGTCAAACCTTGGGTTAACATAAACAAGCTATGTAACGGTCATATGCTGGGCCGTTACATTATGTAACGCGCCAGTAATAGGCCGTTACAGTGATCCGAGTCCAGAAGATAAAAATAGACTCAAAGGAATGTGACGGTCTGGCACTGGGCCGTTACGTGAGCCTGACGGTCCAGTTCAAGGCCGTTACATTTCAAGAATCAAAACACGATAGAGTGTTCTAATTAATGGGCTTTCATTGGTACAACCAACTCGGCGTCCTAGTGAGAATCCCAGGCTCGCGGAGAATTACGGAGGCCTTGAAACAATGATTTCCTAGTCCATTGGAAGGAATATCCAATAGAGAGGTCCTCATGTCCAAGATTGTGTTCCTATAGTGCAAAGTGTGAACTAATGACAACATACCGGAATATGTGCCATGTACGTATAGAATTGACTCTATTGACAGAGAGAGATATGTATAATCAATGTGAAAATCATGACTAAAACTCCGTCAATACAATGTTAAAAAGTCATGCTTTATAGTACAAAACTATAGAATTTTGGCATGAAATTAACATATCCTTAAAATATCACTAAGATATCAAAACATGCAATACCTATCATGCACAATCAGATATCCTAAAAATCACATGATTAGGTTTAAAACTTAGGTAACTAGGCTTTAACCATAATAAGATTGGCAGGTTGTATTCAGTCATAGGGTTGACAGAACACAGGATATAACGGTCTTAAGAGGGGGCGTCACAGTGAAAGTGACGGTCATGATCAAGCCGTTACTTGAATGCAACGCATCTGTCCAAGCGCGTTAGAAACATCAGTGCAATTCAAATACTACAGAGTTTGTAACGGTCTGTAGTAGGGCCGTTACTTGAAAGTGACGGTCCTATGCTAGTGCGTTACAGTATCTGCTAACAGAAAATAATCATAGAAACTAAGAGATCAACTCACATCATGTCTTTTATCAAAACATGATGAGCTTCTAGTCATGTTAACGAAGTAAGGCCATCTACATGCATAGGTAATCATGAATAGATGAATAGTCATGTTTTAATTTCTTAATTTGGCTAAGAGGTGCATGATGTGCATAGAACAAATAAAACATGAAATCAATGCTCTATAATGCATGGAATTCAATCAAACCAGAGGGCTTTTAGTCCTATCATGCTGTTTTTGCCGTTCATGAGATAACCTACCTCTTACTTAGACTGTAGTTTCTGAATTTGGTTGAGAACCTTGCCCTAGATCCCTTCCTTCTCTTGTGACTTTTTCAGCAACTTCTTTAGGCTCTAACTCCACGCCCTCTTGACCTAAAGATGTGAAATTCGGAGGGGAGTTAGTCTAAAGTATTGTAAACAAATACCTCTAAAGAACTTACCTGAGATAATGACTCCTTACCTTGCTTCTTTACGTCCAAAAAGTAAGGGTCGCACAGTTCAGAACTATGCCCTATTTATAGAGTTTGGGCTAGGGTTTGAGGATTAGATCGAGTTTAGAGTCCTTATTTCATCAAATCCTAATCTCTAAGAGTCCTTAGAGTCTTTACAATCCTTCCCAAGTCGATCCATAGTGGATAGGAACATCAAGTTCCAATCTTTTCATGAGTCCCTTCACTTACGGAACTAACAGGATGTAACGGTCGAGTGCCCATGCGTTACATGGATGTGGCGGTCTTACGATAGACCGTTACAGTCATCGTAGCTTAGAGTTTCAATTTATAAAAACTCTTTTGTTAATTATCTAAATCATTATCTTATATTATTAGTATTTATCCTTAATATCCGTGGATAGGCTTAAATACCTTCTAGAATATGGGCCAAACCTAATGGTCTAGGTCCTAAACCCTTTTGGACTTCAATTAAGTGGGTTGGGTTAATTGGTTAACACAATTTTGGCCTTATATTGATTATTTAGCCCAATTAATGCCAGAATATTATTTAAATAACTAGAAATTACTTTTATAAATTTTTGGGGCTCTACGCCCTCCCCCACTTAGAAGAATTTGGTCCCCAAATTTAATTCATGGATTGACGAGAGTGTACATACAATTAAATAATTCCGGGAATCTTTTCTTCATAGCTGATTCGGTTTCCCATGTTGCTTCATAAGGCCATGCTTTCTTCCATTGAATCTTCACCATAGGAATGACCTTATTTCTGAGTTGACGTACTTCTCGTTCCAAAATCTTCATTGGTGTTTGTTCATAGGTCAAGTCCTTCTGAATCTCCAGATTGTCATAAGTGATAATGTGATCTGGATCATACACATACTTCTTCAGCATCGAGACGTGAAATACGTCATGAATTCCTGCTAACTGTGGTGGCAAAGCCAATTTATAAGTCACTTCACCGATCCTTTCGAGGATTTCAAATGGACCGATAAATCTTGGAGTTAGCTTTCCTTTAATGCCAAATCTTCGAATACCACGACCCGGAGAAACCTTTAGATATACATGTTCTCCTACTTGAAATTCCAAGTCGCGCCTTCGATTGTCAGCATAAGATTTCTGCCTATCTTGTGCCATTTTCATCCTTTCCTGAATGAGCTTGATTTTCTCTGTAGAATCCCTGATTAAATCGGGGCCTAGAAATTGCCTTTCCCCTATTTCATTCCAACATATTGGTGATCGACAACTTTTCCCATATAGAGCTTCAAAAGGTGCCATTTGTATGCTTGCTTGATAGCTGTTGTTATATGCAAATTCTACCAAAGGCAAGTGATCATGCCAACTTCCTCCAAAATCAATGACACAAGCCCTGAGCATATCTTCTACCACTTGATTTGTCCTTTCTGTTTGACCATCAGTTTGTGGATGGAAAGCGGTGCTAAAATTCAATCTAGTCCAAGTGAATGTTGTAGGCTCTTCCAGAATTGTGATGTGAATCGGGGATCTCTATCTGATACAATAGCGACAGGGACTCCATGTAACTTGACAATTTCTTTTATGTATAGTGCTGCTAGAATATCTACAGACCATCGACTTTTTATTGGTATAAAATGTGCAGATTTAGTCAATCGGTCTATAATTACCCATATTCCATCGTGTCCACCTCTTGTCTTAGGTAGTCCCATAATGAAATCCATTCCTATGCTTTCCCATTTCCATTCCGGGATACTTAAGGGATGTAATTTACCTGCGGGTCTGAAATGTTCCGCCTTCACTTGTTGACATGTGAGACACCGAGATACGAAGTCAGCTACTTCCCTCTTCATATTGGGCCATCAAAAGTTTCTTTTGAGATTCTGATACATTTTTGTACCTCCTGGATGAATGGTATACTTTGATTTATGTGCTTCCTCTAAGATCAATTTCTTTGTATCTTCATGATCGGGTATACACATTCGGCCCTTGAATAGCATTCTTCCATCTTCGGATATAGAAAGATCCGGTCTTTGTTCAATATTGGCCTTAATTTTCAGTAAAATTGGGTCATCCTCTTGTAACTTGGCCAAATCCTCAATCAATGTTGGTTGAGCTCGGATATTTGCCATGAAACAATTATCTTCCTTAATGTTAACATCTAGATTCAATTGAGCAAATTGAGGAACAAGGTTAGTCATACTAATCATGATACTTGATAACATACCAATTGGTTTCCTGCTGAGTGCATCTGCTACAGCATTTGCCTTGCCAGGGTGATATTGAATAGCAAAATCGAAGTCTTTAAGATATTCCAACCATCTCCTCTGCCTCATGTTAAGCTCTTTTTGAGAAAATAAATATTTAAACTCTTATGGTCCGAATAGACAGTGAACTTTTCTCCATAAAGATAATGACGCCAAATTTTCAAGGCAAAATAACTGCTGCTAATTCCAAATCATGTACATGATAATTTTCTTCGTGACGTTTCAATTGTCTTGAAGAATAGCAAATCACATTTCCATCTTGCATAAGGACACACCCTAAGCCAATTCCAGATGCATCCGTATATACTTCAAATCCAACACCCTCTATTGGTAGTGACAAAACAGGGGCTGTTGTAAGATGATTCTTAAGACTTTGGAAACTCTTTTCACAGTCCTTCGATCAGACAAAAGATTTTCTTTTCTGGTAAGTCTAGTTAAAGGAACCGCGATCTTTGAAAAGTCCTTTATGAATCTTCTATAATAACCTGCTAGACCCAAAAAGCTTCTAACTTCAGATATAGTCATTGGTCGGCTCCAATCTCTGACAGCTTCTACCTTAGAAGAGTCCACAGCAATACCTTCTTTTGAAATAATGTGGCCTAGGAATGAGACTTCCTTGAGCCAGAATTCACACTTATTGAGTTTGGCATATAGCTTATGTTCTCTAAGTGTTTGCAAAGCTATCCTTAGATGTTCTTCATGTTCTTCTTTTGTCTTGGAGTATATCAGGATATCATCGATGATGACGACGATGAACTGATCTAATTATGGCTGGAAGACACTGTTCATAAGTTGCATGAATGCTGTTGGGGCATTAGTTAACCCAAACGGCATTACCACGAATTCATAGTGGCCATAACGACTTCGAAAAGCCGATTTGTAAATGTCCTCTTCTTTGATTCTAAGCTGATGATAACCTGATCTTAGGTCAATCTTAGAAAAATATTCTGCTCCCGAAAGCTGATCGAAGAGCTCATCAATACGCGGCAATGGGTATTTGTTCTTGATTGTAAGTTGATTCAATCGCTGGTAGTCAATGCATAATCTTAGAGAACCATCCTTCTTCTTGACAAATAGAACCGGCGCACCCCAAGGGGATGTGCTAGGTCTGATAAAACCCTTGTCTAGAAGTTCCTGTAATTGCTTCTTTAATTCCTTGAGTTCTGTGGGGGACATCCTGTAAGGGGCTATAGAAACAGGTGCTGCACCTAGAATGAGTTCAATGGTAAAGTTTACTTCCCTCTCGGGCAGTAAATTAGGTAGTTCAGATGGGAATACGTCCGGGAATTCACTTGCAATAGGAATATCTGCTAGGATAATTTCCTTAGATTCGGTGACAATGACTGAAGCATGAAAAGCTTCACATCCTTGCGAGATAAGTTTGCAAGCGTGTAGAGAAGATATAATGGTAGGATGCTTCTTGTATTTGATGCCAAGAAAGGAAATTCTTGGAAAACCAGGCTTTCGGAAAGATATAATTCTATTTCGGCAGTTGATATAAGCATCATGGTCTACAAGCCAATCTACCCCTAAAATGGCATCATATCCTTTCATGTCAAGGCATACTATGTTTGCGGGGAGATTGTGTCCTTCTACTACCACCTCACAATTGGGATCATAGTTGGTAAGCTTAGTTCCAGATCCTAAAGGTGTAGTAATAGCGAGATCTGAAGGTAGGGGAACTGATGCAGTTTGTAAGGTTTTTGCAAAAGTGGTGGAGATAAAAGAATGAGAAGCACCAGTATCAAATAGCACGAATGCAGGACGAGAACAGATTTGAAGAGTACCTTCCATGAGCCCATCATTTTGATCCCTGGGCACTTCTTCTTCATCAACTGCATTGAGGCGAGCCTGCCTCCTACGTCATCCATTATTTGGTTGGTCTTTCATAAGGGGGCAATCTGGCACACGATGCTCCCTACTCCACAACACAAACAAGCACCTAGGCGCTTCCAGCATTCTTCAGCCGAGTGGCCAAATTTCTCACAAAACGTGCACGCTGAGGCGACTTGCTCCTTTTCTTCCTTCACCTTTTTACTACTCTTTTGAGAACTTCCACCATTCCCGTTCCTTGATCTTTTCTTATTATCACGGCTTTTGTATGGTTCCGTGATGCTGAACTTCTCCTTCTTATAATACCGATCAGAGCGCCGGCTAGATTCTTCTCCCTTTCTTTTTCAACCTTTCGACCTTCTCTAAGGTCCTCTCGCATAAATATGCCCTTTGAACCATCTCCGCATAAGTGTGGATATTCTGTGTCCCCAATTGTTGAATGAAACCGGGCCGTAACCCGTCCATAAATGGGTTTGCTTTTAATAAGTCTGTACTAATCAAATGTGGTGCATACGGTGCTAGCCTTGAAAACTGCAACTCATATTCTGCCACGGACATCATCCCTTGATGAAGGGAGGCAAACTCCATAGCCTTCCTTTCCTTTACATGCTCCGTGAAATATTTGGCACGGAATAAAGTGAGAAAAACATTCCATGTATGTGGCGCATCAGCTGGAGGTGCCGGAACCGATTTCCACCAAGTGCGAGCATCCTTATTTAATTGGAACGTAACTAGACGAAACTTTCTCCTGATCAGTGCATTGAATAACATCAAATATCCTATTCATCTCGTCGATCCAATTTTCTGCTTCGTCTGGATTGGAAGATCCATAGAAACGTGGAGGATTTAGACTCGGAAATTACGATGAAGGTCTCCTGCCCTTGCCCCCGCACCACCTTGTGCTATAGTTTGCAGTGCTTGGGTGAGGCCGGCAACAGTTTGTTGCATACCGTCCCAATCTACACGATGAGCCATGATAAGAATAATAAGGTACCTGAGAGAAAATAACAACTTGTTATTTCTCATGAAATTGGAATAAGCAAAATAATTCTTAAACTAATTAGCTATCTAATCCCGGGTTCTACCCAATCCTCACATGGGTGTGGAATTTTTTCCTTAGTTCATAGGTAGGGGTCCTTAACCTTGGACTTATTCTATGACATTACTCTTTTCCTTAAGTCCTGAGACTTAGGCTCTGATACCAACTTAACGGTCACGCCCCGAGCCTTTAATTACAGCGGAAGACTCGCTCGGGGAGCGTGAACAGCCGGCATGGTAAGCCTCTCGCAAGTAAGAACCAATCAGAGCGCAAGACAATCACACAAGTAAATACAATTGCACAAGATTTAATCAAACTTCAACTTTATTTCATAATGCTCAATATTCAAGATACAATCACTAATTTGATTTCCATTTTACTAGACTCAAGAAATAGGAAAAAAAATTACATTGACTCAATCTAGACATTATAGACTTCCTAAGTCTTCACTCATCTTTAATCGCTCTCGGATCCGCTACTGGAATAATCCGAATCGGAACTATTTCCATCTCCTAAAAAACATTAGAAAATAGGTCATGAGCACACTTGCCCAGTAGGTATCTTCGCATCAACATGAAGGCACTATTTAAGTAATTATCATTTTTGCTCTAAAGAAATAAGGTAAAATCATGCAATGCTAATTAATCATGCGATCAAATCAATAGAAACAAGATAACCAAGTAAGATAGAATGATCAAGAATGAGCTAGCAAGAATATAACAATAACATGATATTGGCCTTCCATGAACAAGAATGTAACGAGATTGTACTAGCAAGCCACATATTCCTCACTTTAGCATCTTATGCTTAAGAGCAAGTGCTTCGTGAATTTCTGTGGAATATCAAGCAAGAATGTCATGTCGTGCCGTGGATCCTCACTTATTTATAGAAATAGTACTCCCAGCGCAATGCGATGCCAGTAGCATCATACCCCATGGTTTATAAAATAGTATATTTCTGACAATCAGCCGAGGGGACTAGCATAGAGCCCTTGAACACAATCAGTGCTCGATTGCATCTTCAGTTATAAATTAAGCTACTTCCACGCAATATAACAGTAAAGTATGGCCAAGAATATAGCACTTCCAATAATTCATGATAACAATAATCAATGAATGAATGCTTCAACATAAGAATATAGGAGTCAAGAATGACATTTAAACAATGTCATGCTTATAGAATAAATCGGCAGCATAACGGTATTTTCCTTAACTTCCATTTCTTTTAGATCAATTTAAGCAATATGACAAGTTCTAGATCATCAAGGTTTGTCTAGAATCATTGAATATCAACCCTTGGTCAAACCTTGGGTTAACATAAACAAGCTATGTAACGGTCATATGCTGGGCCGTTATATTATGTAACGCGCCAGTAATAGGCCGTTACAGTGATCCGAGTCTAGAAGATAAAAATAGACTCAGAGGAATGTGACGGTCTGGCACTGGGCCGTTACGTGAGCCTGACGGTCCAGTTCAAGGCCGTTACATTTCAAGAATCAAAACCACGATAGAGTGTTCTAATTAATGGGCTTTCATTGGTACAACCAACTCGGCGTCCTAGTAGGAATCCCAGGCTCGCGGAGAATTACGGAGGCCTTGAAACAATGATTTCCTAGTCCATTGGAAGGAATATCCAATAGAGAGGTCCTCATGTCCAAGATTGTGTTCCTATAGTGTAAAGTGTGAACTAATGACAACATACCGGAATATGTGCCATGTACGTATAGAATTGACTCTATTGACAGAGAGAGATATGTATAATCAATGTGAAAATCATGATAAAAACTCCATCAATACAATGTTAAAAAGTCATGCTTTATAGTACAAAACTATAGAATTTTGGCATGAAATTAACATATCCTTAAAATATCACTAAGATATCAAAACATGCAATACCTATCATGCACAATTAGATATCCTAAAAATCACATGATTATGTTTAAAACTTAGGTAACTAGGTTTTAACCATAATAAGATTGGCAGGTTGTATTCAGTCATAGGGTTGACAGAACACAGGATATAACGGTCTTAAGAGGGGGCGTCACAGTGAAAGTGACGGTCATGATCAAGCCGTTACTTGAATGTAACGCGTCTGTCCAAGCGCGTTTGAAATATCAGTGCAATTCAAATACTACAGAGTTTGTAACGGTCTGTAGTAGGGCCGTTATTTGAAAGTGACGGTCCTATGCTAGTGCGTTACAGTATCTGCTAACAGAAAATAATCATAGAAACTAAGAGATCAACTCACATCATGTCTTTTATCAAAACATGATGAGCTTCTAGTCATGTTAACGAAGTAAGGCCATCTACATGCATAGGTAATCATGAATAGATGAATAGTCATGTTTTAATTTCTTAATTTGGCTAAGAGGTGCATGATGTGCATAGAACAAATAAAACATGAAATCAATGCTCTATAATGCATGGAATTCAATCAAACCAGAGGGCTTTTAGTCCTATCATGCTGTTTTTGCCGTTCATGAGATAACCTACCTCTTACTAAGACTGTAGTTTCTAAATTTGGTTGAGAACCCTGCCCTAGATCCCTTCCTTCTCTTATGACTTTTTCAGCAACTTCTTTAGGCTCTAACTCCACGCCCTCTTGACCTAAAGATGTGAAATTCGGAGGGGAGTTAGTCTAAAGTATTGTAAAGAAATACCTCTAAAGAACATACCTGAGATAATGACTCCTTATCTTACTTCTTTACGCCCAAAAGGTAAGGGTCGCACAGTTCAGAACTATGCCCTATTTATAGAGTTTGGGCTAGGGTTTGAGGATTAGATCGAGTTTAGAGTCCTTATTTCATCAAATCCTAATCTCTAAGAGTCCTTAGAGTCTTTACAATCCTTCCCAAGTCGATCCATAGTGGATAGGAACATCAAGTTCCAATCTTTTCATGAGTCCCTTCACTTACGGAACTAACAGGATGTAACGGTCGAGTGCCCATGCATTACATGGATGTGGCGGTCTTACGATAGACCGTTACAGTCATCGTACCTTAGAGTTTCAATTTATAAAAACTCTTTTGTTAATTATCTAAATCATTATCCTATATTATTAGTATTTATCCTTAATATCCGTGGATAGGCTTAAATACCTTCTAGAATATGGGCCAAACCTAATGGTCTAGGTCCTAAACCCTTTTGGACTTCAATTAAGTGGGTTGGGTTAATTGCTTAACACAATTTTGGCCTTATATTGATTATTTAGCCCAATTAATGCCAGAATATTATTTAAATAACTAGAAATTACTTTTATAAATTTTTGGGGCTCTACACCAGTGGCGATGACTAACCAGCTGATAAGGGTGACAAATAAGTCTATATGGCTGACAAATTGGCATTAGCGGTGACAAATAGATATACACAGGTGAAAAATGGCTTGCGGAGCTGAAATGAGCAAATTCACATAGGCTGCGTCAACGCGCCTCCCTCAATATGTGAACGCAACCAGCAAGGGAAGCAAAGGAGTCGACCCTCAGAGTCGACCCCATTCAACAGGCATTCTGCCACGTCAGGATGCGTCGACCCTTTCCTCTCAGGGTGTCGACGCCAGGGTCTTCCAAAAGCTATCTTCAAGCCCACCGTCAACAGCTACGTCGACGCATTGGTGAAGCCGCATTTGCGCACTCAAGGCTCATTTGAAAGAATCAAGTCAACTCTATGGTTCTCAAAAATTATATAGAGGGTCAAAGTACTAGCGTAATCCTCTAAAAACATGAATTTTAAGGAATGGCGGAGTTACCTAGAACACACAAATGTCCCTATCTTCATAAGTGTCCAAAGTAACCCGTTATTCCAAAGATCTGTCAGTACAGCAGCCACCAACAAGGTTGGTATCTGAAAAGAAGATTCACCTAACATGAGGACGTCCTCTCAACAAACATAAATTAAGCTGTTGCATGCACCTTGGTTAAACCTCCCTTGTTTATCATTTGAAATTGCCTAGCTTGGAGGAAAAGTTTCTCCCTATTGAAGCCTAATTGGATGGCCCTCTACACATGTTGCTACTGCTATTGGTATTGGTAAGCTTGAAAGAGCCTTGAAACGTAGGAACCAGAGAGAAGAAAAAGAGAGAGATTCAGCCTTGAGCTTCTAGAGAAAGAATTGGGAGCTGGAGAACAAAAGAGTGCAGCCATCCATCCAGCCAAAAGCCTCAGCCTGAACTGCTTGTTTCCATTCCGTCAAAGTCGTGTGCTTGTATTTTGTGTTCTTGCTATCTGCATTTTGTTTAAACTTCCCAAGAGTGTGTGACTGGAGATCTGTCCCCGTGTTTTGCTGCACTTGCAGCAGTGTGTTTCCTTTTCTCGTGTGTGTGTGAAGACCTTGTCTTCGTGTGTTTTTTGTTGGGAAACCAGTGTGTGTGTGTGTGTGTCTCTTTTGGCCAAAGAGTGGAAGCCTCACCAAGTTGGTGAGGGGTGGACGTAGGTGTGCCAAGGTGCATCCGAACCACCTTAAAAGCTCTATGTTGTGGTTTGCATTTCCATATCTTCTACCCCCTCTGCACAAGTGACTTATTTTCCCCAAGAGTATCTCTTATGTTTTAGCTCCATCAAATCTGCCGTTGGACTTTGCTTGCGATAATTGCACTGCTATCTTTTTTAACTTGTCTGTAGAAGTCAAAAATTTGGTATAGGATCTATTCACCACTCCTCTAGATCCTCTCATACCATCCAACAGTTGGTATCAGAGCAGGTTCCCTAGAGATGTGGTCCAACGACCCAGGGACATCCGATGAGAACATCCCTCGCAGCTACATAGCTCAGGGTCATGCCATCAATCGACTGCCGATTTTCGAAGGAACAAACTATCTATATTGGAGGAACCGAATGAAAGTTTTTCTGCGTGCCCAGGATCATTTATTGTGGCGTGTTGTAAGTAAGGGTCCTTTTGCTTTACTCGAAGTAGATGACACCTGGACACAAAACCAGATTAAGAAATCCACAACAAATTGGAGCACCATGAACATCATGCAGTGTCACGCCCCGAGCGCGGAAGATACCCGGAGATGCGCGACGTGTCTATATCAATCATGTCAATCAGAGTGGTCGTGTATTCGACACAAAGACAGAGATGCGCAAAATAGCAAGATAACCCAATCCTTTATTTCATAATGGATAGACTATTACAAATCCAATACTCTGTTTAATAAAAAGAAAAGTACATAGTTGACTCGAGAAAACTATAGAAACAACTAGACGACACTTGTAGAAGCTCTATCACTTTCACTCTTGACTATTCCCATCCGATTGACTTCCATCGTCGTCGGACTTACCTGAAAAGTACAAAGGGACAAACGGAATGAGCGAACGCTCAGTAGGAAATTATATCTCAAGTACTAGCAAGGGGTTTAAGTAATTACATTTTCATGAATGCAATAAAGCTATGCATGCTCGCATAAAACGACAGGATAGATAGAATGTAGTATCAAGGAAATAAGATGAACTTATCATGAACTTTCAACAAGATAACAAGTTTATTCGAGATATTCAAGTAAGTACATTTACAAGTCATGTCAAGAACTTTGGCTATCATGTATCAAGCAAGTAAATTACCCTTTTTCGGGCCACGCATTTCATTTCATGTCAAGTACGAGTCAAGTACAAGATGTGTGTGGAATGTCCAATCAAGCAAGTCAAGTACTCGGTATAATGCCAGATACCTTATCATTTTAACTCCCATGGGCACAAGTACTTTCGGGTGCTCCTCCCAGGACCAGATCGGGCCCTATATGCGCATGCATTTATCATGTGTTTTGACATCCACTCTTGTTTATAGCCAACATAGAATTTCAAGAATCAAGCTTGTAGACATGTATGACAACTTTGATAGAATAGAGTCCAAAATATGACAAAGAACATAGAATGGCGATAATAACGGTATAATCACGATATCGATAAAACTAGGTAGAATATGGTTCCCTTAACTTAGGTACCATGACAAATCAATATGGACATTCTTTATATAGAATTGAGGTCCACATGAACATTAGATCAAGCAAGATACCCTCATTCTTATCATAGAATTGGGGTTTACAAGAATGACACGATATGGCATGATATCATCATCCCATCAAGAATTTCTTATGATATACTCTTTGTATAATCATAAGGGCCGGTATACCATGTTTCTTTAGATTGACATGGCAAAAACTGTGTAATGGGTTTTTAGGGTACAACCAGCTCAGTCGGCCTTGAGGGAATCCAAGGCTACGAGGAGTCTTACGGAGGTCTCTATGACTAACTCGCTAGTCCAAAGGAACGGAATGTCCAATGGAGAGCTTGTATGTCAATGAGAGTTGAGTGTGATCGATAAATCAACATGAAACGTGGGACTATACTCACGGAGTGGAGAATAGTGCCGATATATATATATATATATGTATAATATGAAACCATCGGTAATAGAATCAGGATAAAATCAGTTTACAGTAAAATAACGACTTAAGTAAAGTCGTGTATTGAATAATTAACGCCTAACAGAAGGGCGTTTACATATATTGCCAATTTGCAGAATTTCCATTATTTCATTAATTTATCAAAAACACGCCTTTCCTGGGGGCGTTTCTTCAAAGTTGACGACTGCAGAGGCAGGCGTCTCATCATTTACATATTCGACAGGATATAATTATTCTCAGAAATTTATCAAAAACGCGCCCTTGGAAGGGGCGTTACTTTCTAATTCCATTTTACAGAATATGTGAATTTCAGGATTTTAACAGATACACGCCCTAGGAAGGGGCGTTACTTTTCAGATTCACGCCTTGTTCTGGGGCGTTAAAATATGGAAAACGACTTTGTCCAAGTCGTGAATTTCAAGGAATTTACGATATTTTAATAAATAATATTTCGAGAGACAGGAGACATGTCATGGCAGTAAAATTTAACAGGAATTCACAGAGTCATGCAAGATATTAAAAATCAATATTTCATATGTATTGTAATTTTTAAACAGGATCAATTATTAATCACATGCGATTCTTATGAAATTAACGCCTGCGTAGAGGGCGTCAAATATTAAATTGACGACCACTAGCATGGTCGTTTCTTTTAAATTAGCGCCCTAATCAAGGGCGTTTCTTTTAAAATTTTGCAGAAAACGTAATAAAACCTTATAAACAGTATGCATGCCATGCTCATATACGTATGTATAGATATCTTGCATTAATTCTTATTTGGGCTACAATAACTTGAGAAAATCCTACCTTAATTGATAATCTGGAGATCGACGTGAGGTGTTCTGAAACTCCTACGACTTGGCAGCAAGAAAGGGCAGGAAGATGATTGATGAGGATGAGAGAACCTGCAGAAGATATATCAAAGATATCAATCTTCTTTGTAATGGCTTGCTGGAAGCGAAGAAATAAGAACTTACACAAGTTCTTCAGGACGCAGATCTTCTTAACCTGTACAGAAGAGAAGGAGATGAAGAGTCAGTAACTCTTCATATGCTTTTAAAAAAAAAGAGAAGAACGTTCGGTTCTTCACTCACCGTAGCAGACGATCGATAAAATAGGTTTAGGGTTTGTTCGATCAAGACTATTTATAGGATTTTAGAGTCCTAACAAAAGTAGTGTTTGATTGGAAGTAATATTTCCAAGATTGAGTTATTACCACATTCGAACTCTTCCTCATAGTTATCACTTACCCTGGATAAGTTCTGGGTTCGAACGGTTCACGAACTGAATTAACGCCTTAGGTCAGGGCATGTATTCTTTAATTGACGCCTTACTTTAGGGCGTTTCTTAAAAAGCGCCTTGAAAAAGGGCGTTTCGTGTTTTAAAACACGCCCAAGATAGGGGCGTTTCTTTTACTTACCCATTTGGTGGCATGAGAACTGACGACCGCATGTGTGGGCGTCCTTTCTTTAGTCACGCCATGGATAGAGGCGTTTCTTTATAAATTAACGCCTTAATAAGAGGCGTTATTTTTAATTTGTTTTATTTCGTCCAATTAACCCTATTCCTTTTATATATATATTACTTCTGTAATATATATGTTTTAATTCATTTCAATTATTCATTTATTAGGGTTGCTACACCCTCCCCCACTTAAAAAGAATTTGGTCCCCAAATTCAATATATATATATAATTATACGTGGAGAGTGTAGGACATATACCTCTTAGAATAACTCGGGAAATCGTTTCTTCATAGATTCCTCGGTCTCCCATGTCGCTTCGTGTTCAGGATTCTTATTCCATTGCACCTTAAGCATGGGAATAACCTTATTCCTTAGAGCTCGTATTTCTCGATCTAATATCTTTAAAGGCCTCTGTTCATATGTGAGATCTTTCTGGATCACCAGATCTCCATGCTCAATAATATGTGACGGATCGTGCACATACTTCTTCAACATAGATATGTGAAATACATTGTGTACCTCGGACAACTGAGGAGGCAACGCGATGCGATAAGTAACCTCGCCAACTCTTTCGAGTACCTCAAATGGTCCGATGAATCTTGGCGTAAGCTTGCCCTTAACACCAAATCTTCGTATGCCACGTCCAGGCGATATCTTGAGAAATACATGATCTCCGATTTGGAATTCAAGATCTCTCCTTCTTGTATCAGCATAAGCTTTTTGTCTCGTCTGAGCAACTTGCAATCTTTCTCTGATTACTTGTATCTTCTCAGTTGTATCCCTTACCATGTCTGGACCTAATAGTTGTTTCTCTCCAACTTCGTTCAAACATATGGGAGATCGGCAACTCCTTCCGTATAAGGCTTCGAAAGGTGCCATTTGGATACTAGCTTGGTAGCTATTATTATATGCAAATTCAACTAAAGGTAAGTGGTCATGCCAGCTTCCTCCAAAGTCAATAATGCATGCTCTCAGCATATCTTCAACAACTTGATTAGTTCGCTCGGTCTGACCATCCGTTTGTGGGTGAAAAGCAGTACTAAAGTTGAGCCTTGTTCCCAACGAATGTTGTAATCCCTTCCAAAAATGAGAAGTAAAACGGGGATCTCTGTCAGACACGATTGAGACAGGAATTCCATGTATCCTGACTATTTCCTTGATGTACAGTGCAGCTAGCACATCAATTGACCATCGGCTCTTTATTGGCAAGAAATGTGCCGATTTAGCTAATCGGTCAATGATAACCCAGATTCCATCATGTCCTCCTTTAGATTTAGACAAACCCATGATGAAGTCCATACCAATATCCTCCCATTTCCACTTAGGAATATCTAGAGGATGTAGTTTTCCCGCAGGCTTTTGGTGTTCCGCCTTGACCTGTTGGCATGTGAGACAGCGCGATACATGGTCCGCTATTTCTCTTTTCATATTAGGCCACCAAAAGTTCCTCTTTACATCTTGGTACATTTTGGTTGATCCAGGATGAATAGTGTATCTTGATCTGTGAGCTTCATCTAAGATCTTCTTCTTTAATTCCGGACAATCAGGTATACAAGTTCTATCTTTGAATAATAATCTTCCCTCGGAAGTTAGTTGAAAATCAGATTGTCCTTCTAATCTGCCTTTGATTTCCACTAACATAGGATCATCATCCTGAAGTGCTTGTATCTCAGATAATAAGTCTGACTGTACGCTTACATGAGATAATGTGATAAATTTGGCTTCCGTGTCCAAGCTTATATTGAGCTCGGAGAATTGTTCAAGTAACCTCCATTCTTGCATCATACAATTTGCTATCATTGCTCTCGGCTTTCGACTAAGGGCGTCAGCAACATAATTACCCTTTCCGGGATGGTATTGTATATTGAAGTCGAAGTCCTTGAGATATTCTAGCCAGCGTCTTTGTCTCATGTTTAGCTCCTTTTGTGAAAATAGATATTTGAGACTTTTGTGATCGGAGTATACAGTAAACTGTACTCCATATAAGTAGTGTTTCCATATCTTTAGGGCAAATACTACCGCGGCCAGTTCTAAGTCATGGACGGGGTAATTCTCCTCATGCTTCTTCAGCTGACGTGAAGAGTATGCTATGACCTTTCCTTGTTGCATCAGGACACATCCGAGGCCAATGCCAGAAGCATCAGTGTAGACCTCGAATTTCTCTCCTTCTATCGGTAGAGCTAAGACCGGAGCTGTGGTGAGATGATTTTTGAGAGTTTGAAAACTTCTTTCACATTCCTCACTCCATTCGTATCGGATCTCCTTGCGAGTTAACCTTGTAAGGGGCACGGCGATCTTAGAGAAATCTTTGATGAATCGCCGATAATAGCCTGCAAGACCTAAGAAACTTCTGACCTCGCTTGCATTAGTGGGTCTTTCCCAGTTTCTTACAGCTTCAACCTTTGACGGATCTACAGATAAACCGTCCTTGGATATGACATGTCCGAGAAAAGCCACTTCTTCAAGCCAGAACTCGCATTTGCTGAGTTTAGCATATAATTGATTTGTCCTCAAGATTTGTAATGAAATCCTCAAATGCTCTTCATGTTCTTCCTTAGTCTTGGAATATATCAATATATCATCAATGAAAACCACCACAAATTGATCTAGATAAGGCCTGAATATGCTATTCATCAACTGCATAAAGGCAGCAGGGGCATTTGTTAGTCCAAAAGGCATAACAACAAATTCATAGTGGCCATACCTGCTTCTGAACGCAGTTTTATGAATATCTTCGTCTTTAATCCTCAATTGATGATAACCAGACCTGAGATCAATCTTGGAGAAATATTTGGATCCAGAAATCTGATCAAATAATTCATCGATTCTCGGCAGTGGATACTTGTTCTTGATAGTAAGATGATTCAACTGTCGATAGTCGATACACAATCTCATGGATCCATCCTTCTTCCTTACAAATAGGACTGGGGCTCCCCACGGGGAAGTACTTGGTCTAATGAACCCTTTTTGAATCAATTCCATCAATTGCTTCTTCAATTCTTTTAGTTCTGCAGGGGACATTCTATAGGGTGCCTTTGAAACAGGACCAGCACCAGGGACTAAGTCAATGGTGAAGGCCACTTCTCTTTGCGGGGGTAATCCCGGCAATTCTTCCGGAAATACGTCTGGAAATTCTCGCACTACCTGAATGTCCTCTATCTTGGTTTCTTTAGCTTCTTTAATAGTGACAAAAGCAAGGAAGGATACACATCCTTTCTTGACGAGCTTGCTTGCTCGAAGAGCCGAAATAAGAGGGGATTTGCTTCGACTCTTAGGACTAGTATAAGTCAGTTCCGGAAATTCCTTGAAAACAATCTTGCTATCACGGCAATCAACCGTTGCCTGGTATTTGGATAACCAATCTGCTCCTAGTATAACATCATACTCTTTTAGATCTAAGCAGATAAGATCAATAGGAAAATTCTTTCCTCGAACCAATACCTCACAGTTTTGGTAATGATGTGTGATATTCGTCTCGTTTCCGAGAGGAGTAGACAATATTAACTTCATCCATTCTGGTTCTAGAGGTAATGGGTCAACAAACTTCTTGGAAATAATGGAATGCGATGCACCCGTATCAAATAAAACATGTGCATATTTGGAACAAATTTTTAATGTACCTTCCACCAATCCGCCTTCTTCTTCTGGTTCGGTCTCTTGGATTGCATGAAGACGAGCATTCTTTGTCACTGGACGTTTACCCTCACCGGCTTGGTCATTCATTAATGGACAATCGGGAATCCGATGTTCACGACTCCCACAACGGAGACATGCTCCTAATTTCCTCCAGCATTCTTCTATTTTGTGACCAACCTTGTCGCAATGCTTGCATACTACGTTTGAAGGTGTAGTGGTGATAGAGAAAGGCTTGGATTTCTTGAACTTCTGATCTTGAGAGGAAGAACCTCCATTATTGGGCCTCTTCTTAAAGTTGGGTTTAAAAGAACCCGAACTTGTGACTTGCTCCTTTTTGTCTTTCCCACGGATCCTATCAGATAGTTCCGTGGCATCTTCAAGCAACTGAGCTCGGCGCACTATTTCAGTATAAACTTGAATATCCATAGGCGCCAGTTGAGTAATGTAGTGGGGCCTAAGCCCATTAAGAAATCTACGGACTTTCATCTTTTCCGTGCTAATTAAATGCTTAGCATATCTAGACAGTCTAGAAAACTGTGCTTCATAATCAGCCACCGATAAAGATCTTTGCTTTAATGCGGCAAATTCGGCGGCCTTCTTTTCCTAGACCCTATCAGAGAAATATTTGGCGTTGAAATATTCAACGAATTCACCCCATGTAACTTGAGTTGGGTCAATAGTAGCTTCAATCGACTCCCACCAGCATCTAGCATCCTTTTCTAACTGGAAAGTAGCTAATAAGACTTTGTCCTGATCCGTGCATTGCATAACACGGAATATACGTTCAATCTCCCGAACCCAATGCTCGGCATCGTCTGGATCGGTCGATCCCATGAACTTCGGGGGATTCATATTCTTGAATGCTTGGTGTAAGCTTCCAGCTCGTGGAGCACCACCTTGTGCTACCTGTTGTAGCACTTGGGTCATCCCTTGAAGGGTACGCTGCATGTTGCGCCATTGAGCACGTTCGGCAGCCATTATCCTACAATTACAATAGCTATGTTAGTATTATATCACTATGATCTTATAAAGGACTCATTGATCATTTAACCCTTGGTTCTACCCACTCTCACTTGGTTAAAGGTTTTGAAACCTATCCTTGGACTTGGGTTTCCTAGGAATTGAATAACCTTAGGCTCTGATACCACAAAGACTGTCACGCCCCGAGCGCGGAAGATACCCGGAGATGCGCGACGTGTCTATATCAATCATGTCAATCAGAGTGGTCGTGTATTCGACACAAAGACAGAGATGCGCAAAATAGCAAGATAACCCAATCCTTTATTTCATAATGGATAGACTATTACAAATCCAATACTCTGTTTAATAAAAAGAAAAGTACATAGTTGACTCGAGAAAACTATAGAAACAACTAGACGACACTTGTAGAAGCTCTATCACTTTCACTCTTGACTATTCCCATCCGATTGACTTCCATCGTCGTCGGACTTACCTGAAAAGTACAAAGGGACAAACGGAATGAGCGAACGCTCAGTAGGAAATTATATCTCAAGTACTAGCAAGGGGTTTAAGTAATTACATTTTCATGAATGCAATAAAGCTATGCATTCTCGCATAAAACGACAGGATAGATAGAATGTAGTATCAAGGAAATAAGATGAACTTATCATGAACTTTCAACAAGATAACAAGTTTATTCGAGATATTCAAGCAAGTACATTTACAAGTCATGTCAAGAACTTTGGCTATCATGTATCAAGCAAGTAAATTACCCTTTTTCGGGCCACGCATTTCATTTCATGTCAAGTACGAGTCAAGTACAAGATGTGTGTGGAATGTCCAATCAAGCAAGTCAAGTACTCGGTATAATGCCAGATACCTTATCATTTTAACTCCCATGGGCACAAGTACTTTCGGGTGCTCCTCCCAGGACCAGATCGGGCCCTATATGCGCATGCATTTATCATGTGTTTTGACATCCACTCTTGTTTATAGCCAACATAGAATTTCAAGAATCAAGCTTGTAGACATGTATGACAACTTTGATAGAATAGAGTCCAAAATATGACAAAGAACATAGAATGGCGATAATAACGGTATAATCACGATATCGATAAAACTAGGTAGAATATGGTTCCCTTAACTTAGGTACCATGACAAATCAATATGGACATTCTTTATATAGAATTGAGGTCCACATGAACATTAGATCAAGCAAGATACCCTCATTCTTATCATAGAATTGGGGTTTACAAGAATGACACGATATGGCATGATATCATCATCCCATCAAGAATTTCTTATGATATACTCTTTGTATAATCATAAGGGCCGGTATACCATGTTTCTTTAGATTGACATGGCAAAAACTGTGTAATGGGTTTTTAGGGTACAACCAGCTCAGTCGGCCTTGAGGGAATCCAAGGCTACGAGGAGTCTTACGGAGGTCTCTATGACTAACTCGCTAGTCCAAAGGAACGGAATGTCCAATGGAGAGCTTGTATGTCAATGAGAGTTGAGTGTGATCGATAAATCAACATGAAACGTGGGACTATACTCACGGAGTGGAGAATAGTGCCGATATATATATATATATATGTATAATATGAAACCATCGGTAATAGAATCAGGATAAAATCAGTTTACAGTAAAATAACGACTTAAGTAAAGTCGTGTATTGAATAATTAACGCCTAACAGAAGGGCGTTTACATATATTGCCAATTTGCAGAATTTCCATTATTTCATTAATTTATCAAAAACACGCCTTTCCTGGGGGCGTTTCTTCAAAGTTGACGACTGCAGAGGCAGGCGTCTCATCATTTACATATTCGACAGGATATAATTATTCTCAGAAATTTATCAAAAACGCGCCCTTGGAAGGGGCGTTACTTTCTAATTCCATTTTACAGAATATGTGAATTTCAGGATTTTAACAGATACACGCCCTAGGAAGGGGCGTTACTTTTCAGATTCACGCCTTGTTCTGGGGCGTTAAAATATGGAAAACGACTTTGTCCAAGTCGTGAATTTCAAGGAATTTACGATATTTTAATAAATAATATTTCGAGAGACAGGAGACATGTCATGGCAGTAAAATTTAACAGGAATTCACAGAGTCATGCAAGATATTAAAAATCAATATTTCATATGTATTGTAATTTTTAAACAGGATCAATTATTAATCACATGCGATTCTTATGAAATTAACGCCTGCGTAGAGGGCGTCAAATATTAAATTGACGACCACTAGCATGGTCGTTTCTTTTAAATTAGCACCCTAATCAAGGGCGTTTCTTTTAAAATTTTGCAGAAAACGTAATAAAACCTTATAAACAGTATGCATGCCATGCTCATATACGTATGTATAGATATCTTGCATTAATTCTTATTTGGGCTACAATAACTTGAGAAAATCCTACCTTAATTGATAATCTGGAGATCGACGTGAGGTGTTCTGAAACTCCTACGACTTGGCAGCAAGAAAGGGCAGGAAGATGATTGATGAGGATGAGAGAACCTGCAGAAGATATATCAAAGATATCAATCTTCTTTGTAATGGCTTGCTGGAAGCGAAGAAATAAGAACTTACACAAGTTCTTCAGGACGCAGATCTTCTTAACCTGTACAGAAGAGAAGGAGATGAAGAGTCAGTAACTCTTCATATGCTTTTAAAAAAAAAGAGAAGAACGTTCGGTTCTTCACTCACCGTAGCAGACGATCGATAAAATAGGTTTAGGGTTTGTTCGATCAAGACTATTTATAGGATTTTAGAGTCCTAACAAAAGTAGTGTTTGATTGGAAGTAATATTTCCAAGATTGAGTTATTACCACATTCGAACTCTTCCTCATAGTTATCACTTACCCTGGATAAGTTCTGGGTTCGAACGGTTCACGAACTGAATTAACGCCTTAGGTCAGGGCGTGTATTCTTTAATTGACGCCTTACTTTAGGGCGTTTCTTAAAAAGCGCCTTGAAAAAGGGCGTTTCGTGTTTTAAAACACGCCCAAGATAGGGGCGTTTCTTTTACTTACCCATTTGGTGGCATGAGAACTGACGACCGCATGTGTGGGCGTCCTTTCTTTAGTCACGCCATGGATAGAGGCGTTTCTTTATAAATTAACGCCTTAATAAGAGGCGTTATTTTTAATTTGTTTTATTTCGTCCAATTAACCCTATTCCTTTTATATATATATTACTTCTGTAATATATATGTTTTAATTCATTTCAATTATTCATTTATTAGGGTTGCTACACCCTCCCCCACTTAAAAGAATTTGGTCCCCAAATTCAATATATATATATAATTATACGTGGAGAGTGTAGGACATATACCTCTTAGAATAACTCGGGAAATCGTTTCTTCATAGATTCCTCGGTCTCCCATGTCGCTTCGTGTTCAGGATTCTTATTCCATTGCACCTTAAGCATGGGAATAACCTTATTCCTTAGAGCTCGTATTTCTCGATCTAATATCTTTAAAGGCCTCTGTTCATATGTGAGATCTTTCTGGATCACCAGATCTCCATGCTCAATAATATGTGACGGATCGTGCACATACTTCTTCAACATAGATATGTGAAATACATTGTGTACCTCGGACAACTGAGGAGGCAACGCGATGCGATAAGTAACCTCGCCAACTCTTTCGAGTACCTCAAATGGTCCGATGAATCTTGGCGTAAGCTTGCCCTTAACACCAAATCTTCGTATGCCACGTCCAGGCGATATCTTGAGAAATACATGATCTCCGATTTGGAATTCAAGATCTCTCCTTCTTGTATCAGCATAAGCTTTTTGTCTCGTCTGAGCAACTTGCAATCTTTCTCTGATTACTTGTATCTTCTCAGTTGTATCCCTTACCATGTCTGGACCTAATAGTTGTTTCTCTCCAACTTCGTTCAAACATATGGGAGATCGGCAACTCCTTCCGTATAAGGCTTCGAAAGGTGCCATTTGGATACTAGCTTGGTAGCTATTATTATATGCAAATTCAACTAAAGGTAAGTGGTCATGCCAGCTTCCTCCAAAGTCAATAATGCATGCTCTCAGCATATCTTCAACAACTTGATTAGTTCGCTCGGTCTGACCATCCGTTTGTGGGTGAAAAGCAGTACTAAAGTTGAGCCTTGTTCCCAACGAATGTTGTAATCCCTTCCAAAAATGAGAAGTAAAACGGGGATCTCTGTCAGACACGATTGAGACAGGAATTCCATGTATCCTGACTATTTCCTTGATGTACAGTGCAGCTAGCACATCAATTGACCATCGGCTCTTTATTGGCAAGAAATGTGCCGATTTAGCTAATCGGTCAATGATAACCCAGATTCCATCATGTCCTCCTTTAGATTTAGACAAACCCATGATGAAGTCCATACCAATATCCTCCCATTTCCACTTAGGAATATCTAGAGGATGTAGTTTTCCCGCAGGCTTTTGGTGTTCCGCCTTGACCTGTTGGCATGTGAGACAGCGCGATACATGGTCCGCTATTTCTCTTTTCATATTAGGCCACCAAAAGTTCCTCTTTACATCTTGGTACATTTTGGTTGATCCAGGATGAATAGTGTATCTTGATCTGTGAGCTTCATCTAAGATCTTCTTCTTTAATTCCGGACAATCAGGTATACAAGTTCTATCTTTGAATAATAATCTTCCTCGGAAGTTAGTTGAAAATCAGATTGTCCTTCTAATCTGCCTTTGATTTCCACTAACATAGGATCATCATCCTGAAGTGCTTGTATCTCAGATAATAAGTCTGACTGTACGCTTACATGAGATAATGTGATAAATTTGGCTTCCGTGTCCAAGCTTATATTGAGCTCGGAGAATTGTTCAAGTAACCTCCATTCTTGCATCATACAATTTGCTATCATTGCTCTCGGCTTTCGACTAAGGGCGTCAGCAACATAATTACCCTTTCCGGGATGGTATTGTATATTGAAGTCGAAGTCCTTGAGATATTCTAGCCAGCGTCTTTGTCTCATGTTTAGCTCCTTTTGTGAAAATAGATATTTGAGACTTTTGTGATCGGAGTATACAGTAAACTGTACTCCATATAAGTAGTGTTTCCATATCTTTAGGGCAAATACTACCGCGGCCAGTTCTAAGTCATGGACGGGGTAATTCTCCTCATGCTTCTTCAGCTGACGTGAAGAGTATGCTATGACCTTTCCTTGTTGCATCAGGACACATCCGAGGCCAATGCCAGAAGCATCAGTGTAGACCTCGAATTTCTCTCCTTCTATCGGTAGAGCTAAGACCGGAGCTGTGGTGAGATGATTTTTGAGAGTTTGAAAACTTCTTTCACATTCCTCACTCCATTCGTATCGGATCTCCTTGCGAGTTAACCTTGTAAGGGGCACGGCGATCTTAGAGAAATCTTTGATGAATCGCCGATAATAGCCTGCAAGACCTAAGAAACTTCTGACCTCGCTTGCATTAGTGGGTCTTTCCCAGTTTCTTACAGCTTCAACCTTTGACGGATCTACAGATAAACCGTCCTTGGATATGACATGTCCGAGAAAAGCCACTTCTTCAAGCCAGAACTCGCATTTGCTGAGTTTAGCATATAATTGATTTGTCCTCAAGATTTGTAATGAAATCCTCAAATGCTCTTCATGTTCTTCCTTAGTCTTGGAATATATCAATATATCATCAATGAAAACCACCACAAATTGATCTAGATAAGGCCTGAATATGCTATTCATCAACTGCATAAAGGCAGCAGGGGCATTTGTTAGTCCAAAAGGCATAACAACAAATTCATAGTGGCCATACCTGCTTCTGAACGTAGTTTTATGAATATCTTCGTCTTTAATCCTCAATTGATGATAACCAGACCTGAGATCAATCTTGGAGAAATATTTGGATCCAGAAATCTGATCAAATAATTCATCGATTCTCGGCAGTGGATACTTGTTCTTGATAGTAAGATGATTCAACTGTCGATAGTCGATACACAATCTCATGGATCCATCCTTCTTCCTTACAAATAGGACTGGGGCTCCCCACGGGGAAGTACTTGGTCTAATGAACCCTTTTTGAATCAATTCCATCAATTGCTTCTTCAATTCTTTTAGTTCTGCAGGGGACATTCTATAGGGTGCCTTTGAAACAGGACCAGCACCAGGGACTAAGTCAATGGTGAAGGCCACTTCTCTTTGCGGGGGTAATCCCGGCAATTCTTCCGGAAATACGTCTGGAAATTCTCGCACTACCTGAATGTCCTCTATCTTGGTTTCTTTAGCTTCTTTAATAGTGACAAAAGTAAGGAAGGATACACATCCTTTCTTGACGAGCTTGCTTGCTCGAAGAGCCGAAATAAGAGGGGATTTGCTTCGACTCTTAGAACTAGTATAAGTCAGTTCCGGAAATTCCTTGAAAACAATCTTGCTATCACGGCAATCAACCGTTGCCTGGTATTTGGATAACCAATCTGCTCCTAGTATAACATCATACTCTTTTAGATCTAAGCAGATAAGATCAATAGGAAAATTCTTTCCTCGAACCAATACCTCACAGTTTTGGTAATGATGTGTGATATTCGTCTCGTTTCCGAGAGGAGTAGACAATATTAACTTCATCCATTCTGGTTCTAGAGGTAATGGGTCAACAAACTTCTTGGAAATAATGGAATGCGATGCACCCGTATCAAATAAAACATGTGCATATTTGGAACAAATTTTTAATGTACCTTCCACCAATCCGCCTTCTTCTTCTGGTTCGGTCTCTTGGATTGCATGAAGACGAGCATTCTTTGTCACTGGACGTTTACCCTCACCGGCTTGGTCATTCATTAATGGACAATCGAGAATCCGATGTTCACGACTCCCACAACGGAGACATGCTCCTAATTTCCTCCAGCATTCTTCTATTTTGTGACCAACCTTGTCGCAATGCTTGCATACTACGTTTGAAGGTGTAGTGGTGATAGAGAAAGGCTTGGATTTCTTGAACTTCTGATCTTGAGAGGAAGAACCTCCATTATTGGGCCTCTTCTTAAAGTTGGGTTTAAAAGAACCCGAACTTGTGACTTGCTCCTTTTTGTCTTTCCCACGGATCCTATCAGATAGTTCCGTGGCATCTTCAAGCAACTGAGCTCGGCGCACTATTTCAGTATAAACTTGAATATCCATAGGCGCCAGTTGAGTAATGTAGTGGGGCCTAAGCCCATTAAGAAATCTACGGACTTTCATCTTTTCCGTGCTAATTAAATGCTTAGCATATCTAGACAGTCTAGAAAACTGTGCTTCATAATCAGCCACCGATAAAGATCTTTGCTTTAATGCGGCAAATTCGGCGGCCTTCTTTTCCTGGACCCTATCAGAGAAATATTTGGCGTTGAAATATTCAACGAATTCACCCCATGTAACTTGAGTTGGGTCAATAGTAGCTTCAATCGACTCCCACCAGCATCTAGCATCCTTTTCTAACTGGAAAGTAGCTAATAAGACTTTGTCCTGATCCGTGCATTGCATAACACGGAATATACGTTCAATCTCCCGAACCCAATGCTCGACATCGTCTGGATCGGTCGATCCCATGAACTTCGGGGGATTCATATTCTTGAATGCTTGGTGTAAGCTTCCAGCTCGTGGAGCACCACCTTGTGCTACCTGTTGTAGCACTTGGGTCGTTTCTTTCAAATATTAAATTGACGACCACTAGCATGGTCGTTTCTTTTAAATTAGCGCCCTAATCAAGGGCGTTTCTTTTAAAATTTTGCAGAAAACGTAATAAAACCTTATAAACAGTATGCATGCCATGCTCATATACGTATGTATAGATATCTTGCATTAATTCTTATTTGGGCTACAATAACTTGAGAAAATCCTACCTTAATTGATAATCTGGAGATCGACGTGAGGTGTTCTGAAACTCCTACGACTTGGCAGCAAGAAAGGGCAGGAAGATGATTGATGAGGATGAGAGAACCTGCAGAAGATATATCAAAGATATCAATCTTCTTTGTAATGGCTTGCTGGAAGCGAAGAAATAAGAACTTACACAAGTTCTTCAGGACGCAGATCTTGTTAACCTGTACAGAAGAGAAGGAGATGAAGAGTCAGTAACTCTTCATATGCTTTTAAAAAAAAAGAGAAGAACGTTCGGTTCTTCACTCACCGTAGCAGACGATCGATAAAATAGGTTCAGGGTTTGTTCGATCAAGACTATTTATAGGATTTTGGAGTCCTAACAAAAGTAGTGTTTGATTGGAAGTAATATTTCCAAGATTGAGTTATTACCACATTCGAACTCTTCCTCATAGTTATCACTTACCCTGGATAAGTTCTGGGTTCGAACGGTTCACGAACTGAATTAACGCCTTAGGTCAGGGCGTGTATTCTTTAATTGACGCCTTACTTTAGGGCGTTTCTTAAAAAGCGCCTTGAAAAAGGGCGTTTCGTGTTTTAAAACACGCCCAAGATAGGGGCGTTTCTTTTACTTACCCATTTGGTCGCATGAGAACTGACGACCGCATGTGTGGGCGTCCTTTCTTTAGTCACGCCATGGATAGAGGCGTTTCTTTATAAATTAACGCCTTAATAAGAGGCGTTATTTTTAATTTGTTTTATTTCGTCCAATTAACCCTATTCCTTTTATATATATATTACTTCTGTAATATATATGTTTTAATTCATTTCAATTATTCATTTATTAGGGTTGCTACATGCAGTGCGCCATCCACCCCACAGAATACTCAAGAGTATCCACTTGCAAATCTGCAAAAGAAATGTGGGATAGGCTTGGACTAATTTATGAGGGGACATCTAAAGTTAGGGCCACCAAGGCCAAATGCTAACTACTGACTATGAAATGTTCAGAATGAAACCAAACGAATCTATCTCGGAGATGTATGCTAGGTTCACCCAGCTAACTAACTCCTTAAAATCATTGGGAAAAGAATACCCTGATAGTGAACGGATTAGGAAGATTCTTAGATCTCTCACCCCACTGTGGCACACTAAGGCCACTATAATTGAGGACTCTAAAGACTTTTTTGTTATGACAATTGATGGTTTGATAGGTTCTCTCATGACATATGAGCTCAACTTGAAGAGAAGTGAAGAAGACGTCAAGCCAAAGAAGACCGTGGCTCTCAAGGTTTCTGAGAGCACAGATGAATCTGAAGATGAAAAGCAAAGCATCTCAGAGGCAGATCTAGTTGACCATGCACTCCTCACCAGACAGTTCACAAAGTTTTTAAGAGGCAAAGGTAAATTTCAGAGAAGGAATAAAATCCCACAGGTAAGTAGAAACTCCAACTTTAGACCTGCATAAGTTAAGAAATTTGACAATGTCATTTGTTATCAGTGCAAGAAGGCAGGACACATGCGAGGATAGTGTCTTGAGTTGCTCAAGCAAACGTCCAAGGCCAAGGGAAAGAAGCCCAAGGCAATGGTCTGCACTTGGAGCGACGACAAGGAGGAAGATGAAACCTCCTCTGCGCTTGAAGATGAGGAAGATTTTTGTGTAGTGGCTAGTGAAGAATAAGATCAGGTAACTAACCCATTTGACAATTTCTCTCTTGAAGATTGGGAAGAGGCATACACCTTTTTGTTTGAAAGATATGAAGCTTCTAAGAAAGATAACAAGCATCTTAAAAGGAAGATCAATTCCTTAGTTTATGATAAACCTGCTAACCATCAACCAGAAATACTAAAAACTGAAAACGAAGAACTCAAAAAACAAGTTGAAGCTTTTGAAACCACCCGGTCTGAATTGGTAGGCCTAAAGGAAGAAAATGATGTTTTCAGATCTCAGTTAAATCATGTCAGCTTGAAATATGAAGAATATGAGAAAGAGAACAAACTAAATCTTGAAAAATATGAGGCCATAAACGCTGTTAATCTCCAGCTACAGAAAAGCCTTGAGGAGGCTGCAAGTGAATTGAAGGATAGGCAATCTGTCCCAGAAAGGATGACCCATGGGAAGTCTAACCTAGATGCCATCTTAGGTACCCAGGTGAATTTTAGGAAGGAAGGGTTGGGGTTTAACTCGTCTGAAAAAAGACCTTTTGAATTCAAGACCACTTCCTTCTGTCGAAAAAAGGCAAAGGAAAGTTAATTGTTAAAGAACCATCAAGGCTGAGTTCTCCTAAGACCAAATCTAGCACTAGTCAGAAGAAGCAAACCCAAAGGCAGTTGGGTCGATGCACCCCTAGTCCGCAAAGCCAGTTAGGTCGACACATTGCACCACCAGGTCGACACACCGTTGCTAGGCCACAAGTTCAACCAAGACCACATCATCGAGACCCTATCTCACAAGGTCGACGCAGCTCATCTGGTTATTTCAAATAGAAAAATAGGTTCGATAATCAAAGAAGGTTCAATGGCCAGCCAAACCTTGGTACATTCCATACTCAAACCTACACCTTTGGAGACCCAAGATGTAGACCTCAACCTAACTCACACTTCTTAAAATCCATGAAACCTACTTGTCATATCTGCAACAAACTGGGACACACCAGCAACCAATGTTGGTCCGGCCAGAGAATGAGACCCCTTAAGCAAGTCTGGATTCCAAAGAGCTTATTGCACACTTTAAATTATGACTCTGAACCCGAATTTATTTGGGTTCCAAAAACGTCTACTTAATGTTTGTTATGCAGGATTGTCTAGCAGCCCATCACAACCGATTGTATTTGGACAGTGGCTGCTCGAGACATATGACGGGAGACAAGAACAAATTCAGCCATTTAATCAAGAAGGAAGGAGGCCAACTAAGGTTTGGAGGCAAGGATAAGGGAAAAGTAATTGGCACAGGCACCGTGGGTAAGAATTCCTCCAACTTTATTAAAAATGTGATGCTTGTGGAAGGATTGGAGCACAATCTACTCAATATAAGCCAATTGTGCGACAAAGGGCACAAGGTTCTATTTGATGCTAAGGAATGTAAGATATTTGAGAAGAATTCTAACTCTGTGATGTTTGTAGGTCATAGAGTAAATAATGTCTACATGGTAGACCTTGACACCTCACTTTCAGAAGATCTGTACTTATCTGCCAACCAGATCAGTAATGCAGGGCTGTGGCACTGACGATTGGGACATGTCAGCTATGGTACATTACATAAATTGTCCAAGATTGGAATTGTAAGAGGTCTGCCCATACTGTCCTTTAAAAGGATCACCTAGGTTTGTGAAGCTTGCTCCCTAGGTAAGCAAACTCAAAAATCTTTCAAATCTAGAAGTGAGCCCTTGTCGTCCATGCCTTTTGAATTTCTGCATATGACTTGTTCGGTCCAACAACAACAGCCAGCCTTAATGGGAAGAGGTTTGGATATGTGATTGTTGATGACTTCTCTCGTTTTACATTGACTTTCTTTCTTTCTAATAAGAATGATGCCTTTCTTGAGTTTTAGAAATTCTTCAGAAAAGTAAAGCTAGAAGGTAAATTCAGAATCGCCACCATTCTGTCTGACAATGGAGGAGAATTCAAATATTCATCCTTTTCTGAACTATATAATCAAGAAGGCCTAACACATAGATTTTCATCTCCCAAGACCCCAGAGATGAACGACATTGTGGAGAGAAGGAACCACACAATCGTGGTGATCGCCCGTACCATGTTAGTTGAGAGCCAACTCCCAAGGAAGTTCTGGCTTAAGCAGCAAACACAGCATGCTACATAATTAATAGGGCCATTGTAACGACCCGAGATCCGAACACCGGGAAAGCCCGATAACTCGAATCTCAAACCGCCACCCACGAGCCGGAAGACTCAGAAGGGTTAAAGGGATGGTGTGGAATTACACAAGAGTCTAAAATAATTACAGAACTACACAGTTAAAATGAATAAGCAAGAAATAATAAATAACATTAAATAATTTACATGGTCCACAATATAACAATAGTCTAAAATATGACAGTACTCCATAACTAGTATAGTCCAGAAGAAAAAGGTACAACTACGCGGGGCATACCCTGGAACTGGCAACTGGCAACTAACCCTGGGCACCTGAATCACGTGGAGCCTCAGATGCGCTCCCCTGAAGCATCGCCTCACCTGAAATCACGGAAAGACGCAGGGAATGAGTCTTATAACAAAAGGCTCAGTAGGGATCACCCGGACCCCTACCTCGCAAAATGAGAAACTACGCGGAAAGTAGTCAAGGCTAACACTAACCAACGTAGCGCGAGGATCAACAAAATTTGTAAACGGGAAAGCTCAGCCATGTCAAGTACCGACCGTACGACACAATAATCGAGATAACCCGACAAAACCCCAAGAGTCACTACCTGACACAGATAGGAGTACCAACCACTAGACGTAAGGCCGGATGCGCCCACTGGCGTCTTAGACCGTGCCTCAGGTGTCTCCCTCAACGCACTCTATCGGAACGGGGACCCGTACAAGTAACCACAAAATAAGGACTGATCGGGGTTACGCTCGTCAGCTCAGGTCCACCGCCCCCGACTACGTGTGCACACACAGACCACATGTCTTTGGTCTGGCCCTCTGACTGGTTTTTCCCTCAGCCAGACTCTGGCTGCAAGACGTGGGGCCCGACGGTAACCAGCCTTAAAACCATCTCTCTAGGGTAGCCTCGCCACCACTCCCTGGTGGGACCACTCGCATGTCGGAAGGCTACGACTAGTGGAGGGTCACTACAAGAGTAGACCCTCTAGTCAACGGAAACCAACGTCTAAACCGGACCAAGTGCAAGGACTGCTCCTCGCACCGACACCGACTCACGGTGACAATAGCCGAACCACGCCACTCCCTGGGGTTCCCATGGCACGCACGTACGACCCCCACATGATGCCCAGCATCAGTCGGACCGTCGGTCAGCACGGGGATCAAGGTCCACACCCCCGGGATTGGGATCGGTGAGAAAAGAACTCTGGTCGGACAGAAGATAGGTGGCGGTCCACTCTGGACCGTCCCTGACAAAAACGGTCAGATGTTGGACCGCCCTAAGGATAGGTGGTCCCTCTTTGGGCCGCTCAAAGAGAAGAAATGGTCTCCTATGGGCCGCCCCTCACAGGGAGTAAACGCTCTTCTGTAGACCGCTCAAAGTAAAAGCGGTCCACCTTGGGCCGCCTCGGGGCACTAAACGGCCCCCCTTGGGACCGCCCAGCCCTGGGACTGCAAAACATAAAACGGTCGCTCTGTGACCGCTTGGAGAATAGACGGTCTCCCTTGGGACCGCCGGAATGGGTTAAACGGTCGTCTTGTGACCGTTAAGCCCAAGGACTGTTAAACGGTCAAAACATAACGGTCAAAAATGCCTCGAAGGCCACGCTGGCCACGAGGGAAAAATGGTCGGCCCCTTGGCCGTCTCAAGACTAGGCGGTCTATCATGTGACCGCATAGCCTGCCGACACTCTAAGCCCAGAAAATGGTCTTGTCACGCCCCGAGCACGGAAGGAACCCGGAGTGCGTGACAAGTTTATATCGATCATGTCATTCAGAGCGTTAGTGTATTCAACACAAAGATAGAGTGCGCAAAAGTAAAGATAACCCAGTCCTTTATTCAATCACAACCTCAAAGTACTTCTATTACAAATGAAAATGCCAAGACTCAATAAAAGGAAAAATTACAATGATTGACTCAAGAAATTAGAAAGATATGATTAGTAAACGCTTGGATAGACGGAGAGCTCTAATCTCTTCACTCTTGACCTTCCCCATCCGATTGAGTCTCATCATCGGACTTACCTGAAAAATAGGGGAAAACACTGGATGAGCGAACGCTCAGCAGGAATTATATCTCAAGAGCTTAGCTTGCTTTAAGTAAATTACATGTTACATGAATGCAATAAAGCTATGCATGTTTGCGTAAAACGACAAGAGAGAGAGTATAACAAGAGATAATTGACTGAACTAGCATGTCTTTCAAGAACTTATATCAATAAATGTCAAGATATTCAAGCAAGTATATTCATCATGCCATGTCAGGAATTGGGTATCACGTTTCAAGCAAGTTTATAAATACCCTTTCCGGGTCACGCAAGTCATGTCATGTCAAGTCGAGTATGAGATTGTGGAATGTCTAATCAAGCTAGTCATGCACTTCGGTGCAATGCCACACCGTGATCATTACAACTCCCATGGACACTAGTACTTTCGGGTGCTCCTCCCAGGACCAGATCGGGCCCTATATGCGCAGGCATTGATCATGTATTTTTCGACATCCACTAAAGTTATAGCCAATATGGAGTTTCAAAGAATAAACTTGTATAACTTTAAGGTAGATCTTTGTGGAATAGCATTTCAAGGATTTGAACATGGTGTATAACTATGATAGTAACGGTATAATCATGATCAACGATAAAACTAGGTGGAATTGGGTCCCTAACTTGGGTGCCATGACAATAAGAGTAAGCGCCCACATGAACACGGTCGCTTGTTCTTGTACATGATAAGGTAGATAGAATTAGTGTACACAAGTACGGCACACTATTCTTAAAGGATATGAATGGTATGGATTACCCATCCCATTATTTCAAGAATATTCTCATGACATACAAACAGCATGTCATGAGGGCCGGTATACCATGTTTCTTTAGAGTGACATGGCAATTAAGAAGTGTCATGGGTTTTAAGGGTACAACCAGCTCAGCTGCTTTGAGGGAATCCAAAGCTAGCGGAGGCTTACGAAGGTCTCTATGATAAAGTCACCGGTCCGAAGGAACGGAATGTCCCGCGGAGGGCTCGTCTATCACAGAGAAATAGTGGGGTAGTCGATAAAACATCAAAAAACGCGGGACTATATTCACGGGCTGGAATATAGTGCCAATAGGCATAGATTCTAAATCCATTTCCACTTTTAGTGTAAATCTGGAATTCTTTTAAAACCAGTTTAGCATTTAGTGTAATTAGGTCTTGGAATTCTTTTAAATCAAGTTTAGCATCTAGTTAAAACAAGTCCTGCAATTCTTTTAAAACAAGTCCAGCATCTAGTTAAAATAAGTCCTGCAATTCTTTTAAAACAAGTCTAGCATCTAGGTAAAACAAGTCCTGGAATTCTTTTAAAACAAGTCTAGCATCTAGTTAAAACAAGTCCTGGAATTCTTTTAAAACAAGGTTGGGTTGCAGTGTATATGCATTCAGGATTTCGGATCAATAATGAACATTGCTATTTTCTAAATAAAACAAATTTTCCAGGAATAATTACGTGGTTAGGTAGAGAAAATTAGCAAGAGTCCAGAACTATACTCATGTATTAAATTTGGTGTCCTGGTTATCTGTTATTAAATTTCTAACATATGTAATTTATTAAATGCTGACCAAAATGACGACTGTATGTACAGTCGTGAGATCAAAATGACGCCTCTGTTGGAGTCGTTATTTACTATAATTGCAAAAATCAAGAGAACTCATACCGGTAAATCTTCCTGTACATAAAAAGTCAACCTAAATGCATGCATGAACTTATTATTAGCATGGTTATGCCAAGCACTTGAGAAAACCTACCTGGGTTGGTTGTAGATGCTAGAAACGTGAAGAGGATGAAGAATAGGAACCAAAACCGATTCACTAGATATCAGGAAGAAGATGATAGCCCCTTTTTCAATCGGAGGCAAATCAGTAGTAGCAGTACTCAATGATAAGTATGTATCTTAGTCGCTGATGGTTTCATGCACAAGAGAACACCCAAGGAAGACGACGGCCTTCCTTCAGTAAGAAGAAGAAGACTTCTTGTACCCTTCTTGTCGCAGACTACTCGCAAAAGGAAGAGGAAGAAGAAGATAGTTCTCCCACGTTTTCGTATGAAGAAGATAGTAGCGCAGCCCCCTTCGGCCCAAAGAAGCAGAAGGCTCCTACGACACTTTGAAGAACTTTGCAACAGCAGCAGGTTGTTGGGAGAGAAAAACACAACAGTATGTTTGATGTAGAAAAAGCTAATAGATTGGCTCGAAGGGGTTGGTATTTATAGGGTTTTGGAGACCCTATAGGGTTGGAGTTCAATTGGGACTTAACTCTCTAGTACCTATCCTAATAGTATTAGAATTTCTTTTATTAACAATTCGAAACACGTATAACTTAAGTATTGGATGCTTCCGGGATTTTTATCTTTTTTCCTGGATGTGATCTAGATGGAAAATTTTAGGGGTATTAATTTTCTATTTTTCTCTATTTTTTCATATAATTATTTTTCTAAAATTCTTTAATTGACAAATTGGCACTATTCGTTTTAGACTAAAATAACGACTTATATCAAGTCGTTTCTTTTGAATTCACGACATTGTCATAGGCGTCTCTTACCTTTTGACATTTCTTCATGCCTCTGGAAGAAGCAAAATTATGTTTATACCCTAGAAATCTTTATCTATATATCCTTTCTTATGCTATTTATACTTTAACTAATTAACGACATACCTTATGTCGTCTTTTTAAAATAACGCCCGCAGTAAGATGCGTCAATTACGTTTTGGCAATTTTTTCTTAACCTCTAAAGGACCGATATTGTATATATGCCCATTCTTTTACCTTTTATATATCTTTAATGTATTTAAATCTTATATATATATATACTTCTTCCTTCTAATAAGATTAAAATATAGTAAATGTGGAATATTAAATTTTCTAAATTAGTAATAAAATATAAATTGACATTTTCTTCAAGATTTAATGATTCTTAATTTAATTAAAATTATTTTGTGCATCAAATGGCTACTTAAAATAACATGTTATTCTTAAATTTATTATAATATAATGGTAAGGTCTATGAGTCTATTTTGTAAGACTTTTCAGGATGTAAGAGGATTATGTACAATGTCCAGGCCTCGTTTAATTATTATATATTTATATATTTTTAATTTATTTAGACTTTCTAGTCCTTTAATTTACCAGGGTTGCTACACCCTCCCCCACTTAAAAGAATTTGGTCCCCAAATTCAATCGCGTATAAACGTGGAGAGTGTAGAGTACATACCTTTTTAGAATAATTCGGGGAATCGTTTCCTCATAGACTCCTCGGTCTCCCATGTAGCTTCGTGTTCTGAACATTTACTCCATTGCACCTTAACCATGGGAATAACTTTGTTCCTTAATGTTCGTACCTCACGATCGAGGATCTTCATGGGCTTTTGTTCATAAGTGTGATCCCTTTGAATCACCAGGTCTCCATGATCGATGATATGTGACGGATCGTGCACATACTTCTTCAACATGGATACGTGGAATACATTATGAACTTCGGACAATTGAGGAGGTAAGGCGACACGGTAAGTAACCTCGCCAACTCTTTCTAGTATCTCAAAAGGTCCGATAAATCTCGGCGTAAACTTACCCTTAACACCAAATCTTCTTATTCCACGTCCAGGTGATATCTTGAGAAATACATGATCTCTAACTTGGAATTCGAGATCTCTTCTTCTTGTATCAGCATGAGCCTTTTGTCTAGATTGAGCTACTTGAAGTCTTTCTCTAATGAGCTGAATCTTTTCAGTGGTATCCCTTACCATGTCTGGGCCTAATAGTTGCTTTTCGCTAACTTCGTTCCAACACAAGGGTGATCGACAACTCCTTCCGTATAAGGCTTCGAAAGGTGCCATTTGTATGCTTGCCTGGTAACTATTATTGTATGCAAACTCGACCAAAGGTAAGTGATCATGCCAGCTTCCACCAAAATCAATGATGCAAACCCTGAGCATATCTTCTACCACCTGATTTGTTCTTTCGGTCTGACCATCCGTCTGAGGATGAAAAGTAGTACTAAAATTGAGCCTAGTCCGCAACGAATGTTGTAGACCCTTCCAAAAATGAGATGTAAACCGTGGATCTCGGTCAGACACGATTGAGACAGGTATTCCATGTAATCTGACTATCTCCTTGATGTATAAAGCAGCAAGAACATCAACCGACCATCGACTCTTGATTGGCAAGAAATGTGCCGACTTAGTCAAATGGTCGATGATGACCTATATTCCATCATATCCCCCTTTTGATTTAGACAGACCCATAATGAAGTCCATACCGATATCCTCCCACTTCCATTTGGGAATATCTAGAGGATGTAGCTTACCGGCAGGCTTTTGGTGTTCGGCCTTGACTTGTTGGCATGTGAGATGGCGAGACACAAAGTCCGCTACTTCTCTTTTCATATTAGGTCACCAGAAAGTCCTTTTCAAATCTTGGTACATTTTGGTAGACCCTGGATGAATCGTGTACCTTGATCTGTGAGCTTCATCTAAGATTTTCTTCTTTAGCTCTGGACAATCTGGTATACATGTTCTATTCCTGAACATCAATCTTCCATCTGATGCTAATTTGAACTCCGATTGTTCTTCAATTTTGTCCTTGATTTCCACTAATAATGGATCCTTATCTTGTAGTCCTTGTATTTCTGAGAGTAGATCTGGCAGTATACTTATATGGGATAGTGTAACACACTTGTTCTCCTTGTCCAGGCTTATATCAAGTTTAGAGAATTATTCTAGCAACTTCCACTCCTAAATCATACAATTTGCTAAAATCGCTCTTGGCTTTCGACTGAGGGCATCATCTACAGGATTACCCTTTCCAGGATGATATTGTATTATGAAGTCGAAATCCTTGAGATATTCTAGCCAACGTCTTTGCCTCATATTTAATTCCTTCTGAGAGAAGAGAAACTTGAGACTCTTATGGTCAGAATATACTGTAAACTACACTCCGTATAGGTAATGCCTCCATATTTTCAATGCAAATATTACCGCGGCCAACTCCAAGTCATGAACTGGGTAGTTCTCTTCATGCTTCTTCAATTGGTGAGAAGAGTAAGCTATAACTCTTCCTTGTTGCATTATGACACATCCGAGGCCAATGCCAGATGCATCAGTGTATACCTCGAACTTCTCTCCTTCAACTGGTAGAGCTAAGACCGGGGCTGAAGTTAGGTGATCCTTGAGAGCTTGGAAGCTTCTTTCACATTCCTCACTCCATTCGTAACGGATCTCCTTACGAGTTAGCCTAGTGAGTGGTACGGCAATCTTGGAGAAATCCTTGATGAATCGCCGGTAGTAGCCCGCAAGACAGAGGAAACTACGGATCTCGCTAGCATTGGTCGGTCTTTCCCAATCCTTTACAGCTTCAACCTTCGATGGATCTACGGATAAACCGTCTTTTGATATAACATGCCCCAAGAAAGATACTTCTTCTAACCAGAATTCACATTTACCGAGCTTTGCATATAACTGATTCATCCTCAATATCTATAATGCAATCCTCAAATGATCCTCATGCTCTTCCTTGGTCTTCGAATAGATCAGTATATCATCAATGAAAACCACTATGAATTGATCTAGATGAGGCCTGAATGTACTATTCATCAACTGCATAAAGGCAGCAGGGGCATTTGTTAGTCCAAAAGGCATAACAACAAATTCATAGTGCCCATACCTGCTTCTGAATGCGGTCTTATAAATGTCCTCATCCTTGATCCTGAGTTGGTGATATCCCGACCTAAGATCAATCTTCGAAAAATACTTGGATCCAGATATTTGATCAAATAACTCATCGATTCTTGGCAGTGGATACTTGTTCTTGATAGTGAGATGATTCAACTGTCGATAGTCGATGCATAGTGGATCCATCTTTCTTCTTTACAAATAGCACAGGTGCTCCCCACGGGGAAGTGCTTGGTCTGATAAATCCTTTCTTGAGAAGTTCCATCAATTACGAATTTAGTTTCTTGAGTTCGGCAGGGGACATCCTATAAGGTTCCCTAGAAACTGGGCCAGCACCAGGGGTCAAGTCGATGATGAAGGCCACTTCTCTTTGTGGGGGTAATCCAGGCAAATCTTCCGGAAACACGTCCGGAAATTCTTGCACAACTGGGATGTCTTCTAGCTTAGTCTCCTTAGTCTCCTTAATGGTGACAAACGCAAGGAAAGATACACATCCTTTCCTTATTAGCTTGCTAGCTCGGAGAGTCGAAATAAGAGGTGACTTGCTCCGACTCTTAGGGCTAGTATAGACCAGTTCCGGAAAGTCTTTGAAAGTAACTTTGCTGTTACGGCAATCCACAATTGCCGAATACTTAGATAACCAATCTGCTCCCAATATGACATCATATTCATTTAGGTCTAAATATATGAGGTCGTTAGGAAGATTTCTTCCTTTTACCAAGACTTCACAGTTTTGATAATGGTGAGTAAGGCCAACTTCGCTTCTGAGAGGAGTTGAAAGAACTAATTTCATCCATTCCGGTTCCATGGGTAATGGATTAGCAAACTTCTTAGAAATAAAAGAATGCGAGGCACTAGTATCAAATAAGAAATATGCAGACTTGGAACAAACTTTCAATGAACCTTCCAGTAGACCTCCTTCATCTTGTTCTGTCTCCTTAATAGTTTGGAGACGTGCATTCTTTGTCACCGGGCGCTTCCCATCACCGGCTTGATCATTGAGTAGGGGACAGTCGGGAATCCAATGATCACGGCTCCCACAACGGAGACATGCTCCAAGTTTCCTCCAACATTCTTCGGCCTTATGTCTGGCCTTGTCATAGTGTTTACACGCCACTTTAGAAGGTGTGGTGGTGATGGAGAACGGCTTGTTAATCTTTTTGACTTTCTTCTCCTGAGAAGACTCTCCTCCATTACTTGGCCTTTTCTTGTTGAAATTGGGTTTGAAAGTGCTGGAGCTAGTAACATTCTCCTTCTTGTCTCTCCCACGGATCCTATCAGATAGTTCCGTGGCATCCTCCAGTAGCTGGGCTCGTCGTACCATCTCCGAATAGACTTGTATGTCCATCGGGGCCAGTTGTGTGATAAACTGGGGCCTGAGCCCATTTAGAAACCTTCTAGCTTTCATTTTCTCGGTACTGACTAGATGCTTAGCGTACCGGGACAGCCTAGAGAATTGTGCCTCATACTCAGCCATCGACAATGATCGTTGTTTAAGTGCGGCGAACTCGACGGCCTTCTTCTCCTGGACTCAGTCCAAAAAATATTTATTGTTGAAATGTTCAACAAACTCCCCCCAAGTAACTTGTCCTTGATCTAATGTGGCTTCTACCGACTCCCACCAGCAGCGGGCGTCCCTTTCCAATTGAAACGTTGCTAACAAGACCTTCTCTTGGTCCGTGCATTGCATAACCCGAAAGATACGTTCGGTCTCCCGGATCTAGTGCTCAGTGTCATCCAGATCAGTGGATCCCATGAACTTAGGAGGGTTCATGTTCTTGAAGCTTTGGTGGAGATTTCCTGCTCCACGATGTGCACCTCCTTGTGCCACTTGTTGAAGTGCCTGGGTCATGCCTTGCAGAGTGCGTTGCATGTTGCGCCACTGGGCACGTTCGGCAGCCATTGTCCCACAATTACAATAACTATATTAATATGTGATGATGTTCAAAGGTTTTGATTCTAAGTTAACTTAACCCTTGGATCTAACCAATCTCACTGGTTAAAGGTTTAAACCTATCCTCGGACTTGACTTTCTTAGGAATTGAATATCCTAGGCTCTGATACCACAAAAACTATCACGCCCCGAGCACGGAAGGAACCCGGAGTGCGTGACAAGTTTATATCAATCATGTCATTCAGAGCGTTAGTGTATTCAACACAAAGACAGAGTGCGCAAAAGTAAAGATAACACAGTCGTTTATTCAATCACAACCTCAAAGTACTTCTATTACAAATGAAAATGCCAAGACTCAATAAAAAGAAAAAGTACAATGATTGACTCAAGAAATTAGAAAGATAAGATTAGTAAACGCTTGGATAGACGGAGAGCTCTAATCTCTTCACTCTTGACCTTCCCCATCCGATTGAGTCTCATCATCGGACTTACCTGAAAAATAGGGGAAAACACTAGATGAGCGAACGCTCAGTAGGAATTATATCTCAAGAGCTTAGCTTACTTTAAGTAAATTACATGTTACATGAATGCAATAAAGCTATACATGTTTGCGTAAAACGACAAGAGAGAGAGAGTATAATAAGAGATAATTGAGTGAACTAGCATGTCTTTCAAGAACTTATATCAATAAATTTCAAGATATTCAAGCAAGTATATTCATCATGTCATGTCGGGAATTGGGTATCACGTTTCAAGCAAGTTTATAAATACCCTTTCCGGGTCACGCAAGTCATGTCATGTCAAGTCGAGTATGAGATTGTGGAATGTCTAATCAAGCTAGTCATGCACTTCGGTGCAATGCCACACCGTGATCATTACAACTCCCATGGGCACTAGTACTTTCGGGTGCTCCTCCCAAGACCAGATCGGGCCCTATATGCGCAGGCATTGATCGTGTATTTTTCGACATCCAGTAAAGTTATAGCCAATATGGAGTTTCAAGGAATAAACTTGTATAACTTTAAGGTAGATCTTTGTGGAATATCATTTCAAGGATTTGAACATGTTGTATAACGACGATAGTAACGGTATAATCACGATCAACGATAAAACTAGGTAGAATTAGCTCCCTAACTTGGGTGCCATGACAATTAGAGTAAGCGCCCACATGAACATGGTCGCTTGTTCTTGTACATGATAAGGTAGATAGAATTAGTGTACACAAGTACGGCACACTATTCTTAAAGGATATGAATGGTATGGATTACCCATCCCATTATTTCAAGAATATTCTCATGACATACAAACAGCATGTCGTGAGGGCCGGTATACCATGTTTCTTTAGAGTGACATGGCAATTAAGAAGTGTCATGGATTTTAAGGGTACAACCAGCTCGGCTACTTTGAGTGATGTGACACAACCTAAGACTTAGGCAAGCAAGCACATTCATAATCAAAAGGGCCAATTTTGGGCCGCCGCTCTCCCGTCACTCACCCAAGCCCGGGGTGACTTGGGGTTGCCAAGTGGAGGATGTGGGGTTGGGCCCTTGCTGGTAGAGGGCCAGCAAGGCCAAGATTTGATTCCCAATGGATGTGGAAGCCCAATTCAATGGGGACGACAAAGTGCCGAAGGCACCGGTTGCACTTATTCCCACGGTGATCACTCAAGGCAACGGGGCTTGAGGATCGAGCTCTCACTAGCATAACCAGCGGAACTAGATCTAATATTGAAGGACAAGCACTAAATGGAGTGAGGTGTGAGCACTTACTCGACCGGTTTGAAGAAACCGGTCCCGCTCGGAGACGAGGGCGAGCGGGGAGGCGAGTGGATCCCCACACACCGCGGCGGTGTAGCTTGACCTACCCAAACAAGTTACAACACTACACCTATCGCAGGAGGGGGACCTTGGGGTGGGGGTTAATGGATTACAACCAAAACTACCTCCGCACAGGGAGGGGCCTTCAGCCGGCCAAGCGGGGAGGGGAAACTAGGGCTAAAAGTAATGAAGAGGTGAAGACACCGGTTCTGCCTACTCTCTCTGAAGAGGGATAGATAGTCGATGTTGCTGCTGCAGAACTTGCTCAAGAATTTTGCTGAAGGCAGGACCTGTGGGAAACGTTTCGGGACTGGTATTGGAACACCTCTGAATTTTGTTGATTTCTTCTGGAGCCGCTGCTGACCTGGGTGGAGTTCGAACAGAGCACTAGATCCTCGGACTGGCAGCTTCAGACTTCTTACAGCAGGTTGCAGAGGACGCCTCGACAGCTCCTGAACTCGGAATCAAGCACCGTTGGAGTCGTTCGAACCGTGGATGAGTCCTCTTCGTAGAAAAACTGACGGGGAAGCCAAAAGATGCCGGATAAGACTTGGAGGCTCTGAACAATGATGACTGGTCGGTGCAGACTGTGGGTAGCAGAACGGCGCAGCTGAGGGAGAAAAATGATAACTCTGGTTCACGAATGCCGATTGAAGTTCCGTTTCTTGATTCTGAAAGTCGACAAGGCGATGAAGAACTTTACAGAAGAGCTGTTGAACTGATTTATCTGGGGTTTGTCGTGGCAGAGCTTCTACTAAGGATCAGGTCTTCAGCAGAGGCACCACTGTGCAGCTGTGGGAAGATGGAGCTCCCGGGCAGCACATAACTTGGATGAAGTCGAAACCACTTCTGTTGTGAAGGAGACTGGTAGACGCTTCCAACGATAGCTTTTGGGTCTTCAAACTCGTCCAAAGGAAGTCGTGGTGGCCGCTGCAATTTGCTGGTACACCTGTAACTTCTGAACGCATAGCAGCAACCTAGGTGTAGCTTCTAATCAATAGGGAAGAAGAAGGAGTATGGGGCATATGGTTAAGGGGAGATGAATAAGGGGTGGGTGGGGATGGAGGGGAGTTGTGGAAGGTGGCTAAGGGTAGTGGAGGGGCTGGAGGAGGAGGTGGCACAAGGAGGTGTTCTGGTTCAGCCTAAGGGGTGGGTGAGAGGAGGGTGGAGGGTGAAGGGGAGGAAGGGGGCGAACCTAGCCTAATGGAAGGGAGTGGGGCGGCCAAAACAAGAGGAGGGAAGAGCTTTTCAAATTTGAAATGGCCTAGGAAATTGAGGGATTATGTGGGGAAGAGGGGTGAGTGTGTTGGAATGGGGAAGATATTGTTGGAATGGGGTAGATAGTGTTGGAATGGGGGAAAGCTACCTTGGAACTAGGGGGGTGGAGTAATGGTTGCTATGGGAAGTGGAGGAGCTTTAATGGGGTAGGTGGGGGTTGGAAGTTGGGAGGGAGGTGGAGGAGAGAGAGAAAGGGGTGAACCCCTTAGTGGAGGAGAGAGTGGAGAGAGAAGAAGGGGGGGGTGGGGATTCTCTCACCCTAGGGTTTCTCACCCAATTGGATTCTCTCCATTAAACTAAGCTTTGAACTCTCAAATGGCATTTTTCATTGATTGATTCATTACCTTCAAATGAAGGAAATGGGGCCCTATATATAGGAAACTCACATTTTACAATAAGTCCCTTACAAAAAGACTCAATGACAAATAACCGAAGGGGTAGGGGGGTGGTCTTGGGCCAAGCCTGAAGAATTGGGCCCAATAGCACATTACACAATCTAATGACACTCAAACATAGGAAAATAAATGCAAGACCTAGGGACATGACTCAAATAAAATAAAAATTACATCAAAATGACTCAAATAGATAGCACAAAAGGGATAATTGGGCCTTTATAGAGAGAGGCCCGAACTCAAACGATGCCGGAGTGTGAAGAAGACCCTAGCCAAAGGGAGTTGTGGATGATGCCTCCATCAAATCCCCTGGGATGTGAAGAGCTCGACTCCGTCGAGTTGGGGTCCATCCGACTGTGGTACTGCTCGAGGAGGTCCGGATCCAACTGCTGGAGATCCTCCCGACTCACCCAAGAATCCTCCGAAGGAGGCCGATCCTTCCACCTGACGAGATAGCGCTCATATGCCTTGCTCCGAGTGGTAGTGACTTGTTCATCCAATATTTGTTCAATTTGTTCACGCTGGGCTCTCTTGGCTGGTGGTCTCTCCTCACGGGTGGGTGCTCTCTCAATGGAAGAAGTAGGCTCAATCTCCTCACTAGGTACCACCGTGGGTCCCTTATATGGCACTAGGTCGGCGATATTGAATGTGGGACTTATTCCATACTCCTCAGGGAGATCTAACTCGTAGGCATTTGCACCAATGCGCCTCAAGACCTGGAAGGGACCTGTAACACCCTCAAATATAGCTAAGTTGTACTCCATATCACCGAGGCGCCTTTTGAAGTATCGGCTCAGTTCTTGAAAAGAACTCCGAAGTTAAGCGTGCTTAATGGGGAGTAGTACTGGGATGGGTGACCTGCCCGGGAAGTCCCCCATTCTAGAGCCGATCACTGTTAGAAAGGGATAAAACCGTGAGGCTAGTAGGCCAAAGCGGACAATACCTCGACGGTATAGAGTACGGGGCATGACAGAATGGTATCAGAGCTATACCCCAGCCGGAAGTGTGGGAACTAAGTGCCATGCAGGGTAAAGTGCTACGCTATGGGAGCCACCTCTTGAGTCCGTAATGGAGCAAAGTGCTACGTAGTGGGAGCCACCTCTTGAGCCTGTAGGGGCCACCTCTAGAGTCCTACCTGCCTGGGGGCTTGATTACGTGATTGCGTGCTATATGTGCCCAGCGACGAGGACGTCGCCTATATAAAAGGGGTAGATTGTAACACCCTCAAATATAGCTAAGTTATATTCTATATCACCGAGGCGCCTTTTGAAGTATCGGCTCAGTTCTTGAAAAGAACTCCGAAGTTAAGCGTGCTTAATGGGGAGTAGTACTGGGATGGGTGACCTGCCCGGGAAGTCCCCCATTCTGGAGCCGATCACCCTTAGAAAGGGATAAAACCGTGAGGCTAGTAGGTCAAAGCGGACAATACCTCGACGGTATAGAGTACGGGGCGTGACAGGACCTGCCCCACGTGACCTCAGTTTAGAGTTGGCTCCCGGGGAGAGTCTCTCCGTCCTTACCATCACAAAGTCACCCACATGGAATTCTTGGTGACGCCGATGAGAGTCAGCCAGCCTTTTATAAGCCTCATTCTTTTTGTTGATGTGCTTGCGAATTTCTTCATATAATTCTCTAATATGTTGTGCAAAAGACTCGGCTGAAATGGACACTCTAGCATGCTGGGGAAGGGGAATGAGATCGGAAGGCTTTCTTGGTTTGTATTCATGCACAGCTTCAAATGGACTCATCCCTATGGACTTATTGATGGAGTTGTTATATGCAAATTCGGCCTGGGGTAAGATGAGATCTCAATTTCCGGGGCGATCCTCAACAAGACACCTAAGGAGGTTCCCTAGACTCCGATTGACAACTTCTGTTTGGCCATCCGTTTGGGGGTGGTAGGCAGTGGAGAATTTGAGGAGGGTACCCATCATTTGCCAAAGAGTTTTCCAAAAGTAGCTAGTGAATTTGACATCCCTATCGGAGACTATGGTCTTAGGTAGCCCGTGGAGACGGACAACCTCATCAAAGAACAATCGGGCCACATGGGAGGCATTGGAGGTTTTGGAGCATGGGATGAATTGGGCCATTTTGGAAAATCTATCAACCACCACATAGATGGAGTCATGCCTTTTTTGAGTCTTGGGTAATCCTAGCACAAAGTCCATGCTCAAGTCTTGCCATGGACGGTCGGGGATGGGGAGTGGGATATATAGGCCAGTGTTTTACTTCACCTGTTTGGCCGAAGCACATGTTTGGCATTGACCCACAATCTTGCCTACATCTCTCTTGAGACTTGGCCAATAAAACTGTCCTTCAACTAGAGCAATGGTTTTATGGACTCCAAAATGACCAGCTAGCCCTCCCGCATGTAATTCCCAAATCAAGAAGTCGCGGAGTGAGGTCCGTGGGATGCAAAGCCTTGGTCCCTTGAAGAGGAACCCATCCTCTATGACAAATCCCTCATGTTCCTTGCTATAATGGGTGGTCAAGGTGGTATAGATGTGCCCAAAGTCGGGGCAGTTAGGGTACTCATCCTTGATCCTATCAAATCCGCTCACTTCCACTTGGATAGTGGATAACAAGGAAACTTTCCTACTAAGGGCATCCGCTACTCGATTCTCACTCCCGGCTTTGTGTTTGATGACAAAAGTGTAGGATTGGATGAACTAAACCCATCGGGTATGTCGGGCATTTAGCTTTTGTTGGGAGTTGAGGTATTTGAGGGCCTCATGGTCAGAAAAGATGACAAATTCTTTGGGCAACAAGTAGTGCCTCCAATGTCGGAGGGACTGCACCACGGCATAGAACTCCTTGTCATAAGTGGAGTATCTTGACCTAGCATCACATAGCTTCTCACTAAAGAAGGCTACCGGGTGTCCCTCTTGACTAAGGATGCCTCCTATCCCTATCCCAGATGCATCACATGTGACTTCAAAGACTTTAGAGAAATCGGGAAGGCATAGGACCGGGGCTTGGGTCAACTTCTCCTTAAGTTCTTGGAAGGCTTTGGAGGCTGATTTGGTCCACACAAAAGTTCCCTTCTTGAGACAATCGGTGATTGGGCCGGTGATAGTGCTAAATCCACGAATGAACCTCCTATAGAATGTTGCCAATCCATGGAAACTTCGGACCTCATGAAGGGTGTGGGGTTCCGGCCAATCAAGAATAGCTTGGACCTTGTCGGGGTCCATGGAGACACCCTTGGTGGACACCACAAATCCTAGGAAGGTGATGAATGTGGTCATGAAGTGGCACTTTCCTAAGTTGGCAAATAGGCTCTCTTGTCGGAGGACGGTACAAACTTGCCTAAGGTGGTCAAGGTGGGCCTCTTGGGATTGACTGTAGATGAGTATATCATCAAAGTAGACCACTAGAAAGATCCCAATGAAAGGCCTAAGGACCTCCGTCATAAGACGCATGAAAGTACTTGGGGCATTCGAAATCCCAAAAGGCATGACTAACCATTCAAAGAGGCCATCTTTGGTTTTGAAAGCCGTTTTCCACTCATCCCCGGGCCTTATCCGAACTTGGTGATAGCCACTCTTAAGGTCAATTTTGGAGAAAATGGTGGCTCCGGCTAACATATCAAGCATGTCATCAAGCCTAGGGATGGGAAACCTATACTTGACGGTGATTTTGTTAATGGCCCGACTATCCACACACATTCGCCATGACCCATCCTTCTTGGGAGTTAGGAGGGCCAGGACGGCACATGGGCTTTTGCTAATGCGAATGAAGCCCTTCCTAATGAGTTCCTCTATTTGCCTCCTAAGTTCGGCATGTTCCGTAGGATTGAGGCGATAATGAGGAAGGTTTGGGAGAGTGGCTCCCGGGACTAGATCAATTGCATGTTGCACATCCCGCATGGGAGGGAGTTGGTCCGGGAGCTCCGTTGGGAACACATCATGGAATTCTTCTAGGAGTTGTTGGATTGCTATGGGATGTGGATTGGTGGAAGTGGGTTCTCCTAGACAAATGATCATCGCACATAGTGGTACTCCTTGAACTATCTTCTTTTCAAGTTCCTTCCTAGTGATGAGATGAAGACCCTTGGTCAACCCCGAGGTCCCACTTTGTTTGGGAGTTTGGGTGAGGGATGGGGTTGGAGGGGTGGAGTTCCCCGAGACTTGTGTGGTGGTGGGATGTTGTCCTTGAGGGAGAGTGTCCCCCTTGGCCATGGGACGTGGTGGGGAGGGGTTAAGACGGATGGTCTTACCCTCATGTTCAAAGGTGCATATGTTGCTCCTACCCAAGATGGTGGCATCTACATCATAAAGCCAAGATCTTCCTAGAAGGATGCTACCTACTTCCATGGGTATGACATCACACCATATTTGACCAAGGTATGAAGGGAAGGTGAGGGGTACAAGACATTGGGTGTTGACCGGGATGGAGTTGTTGTTGATCCATGAGACCCGATATGAATTTGGGTGGGGAGTGATAGTAAGCCCAAGGAGCTTGACGGTATCGGGAGATACGACATTGACACAACTCCCACTATCCAAGATCACTTTCCTTACATGGCTCCCTATCTTGACAAAAGTGTGAAAGATTGAAGTTCGACGCCAATCCTCTTCTTGGGGTTTGGTGAGGGTGCATCTAATCACTCCTAGATGGGAGTTGGTAGATGGAGTGGTGTGATCTAGACCCGATTCAAGGTATTGGGTCTCATACTCTTCCTCCCAATCTAGTGAGGCTTCATGGTCCTCAACAATACTCTCAAGTTCCTTTTGGGGTGGGGGAGCTTCTTCCTCAATAAGCAAGCTAGATAATCCCTTGGATGGACATTGCCCCGTAAAGTGGCCAAACCCTTGACACCTAAAGTATTGTTGTCGCCCGCTACCCGGAGTGTTTCCCACACTTGGGCCTTTGGGATTGTCTTCCCTCCGTGGGAGAGGGTGACTAGGGGTGGGCTTGTTTAGAGTGATGGTGGGAGGGGGGTTGTAAGGCCTTAATGGGGTACTCCCACTTGGATTTGGGGCTTTCATGGGGGTGGCCGGGATGGGTCGTGGTCCCATGTTTTTGGGATCAGCCGGTCGGGGAGTAGCAAATCGAGGGATCCTAGAGAACCTTTCTACATCCCTTGCTATTTGATAGGCTAGCTCCAGGTTATCAACATCTCTCATAAAAAGCTCTCTCTTGATGTGACTTTGAAGTCCATTCCTAAAGCGAGACAAGGTAACGGCCGGGTCCTCATGAACTCCGCACTTCAAAAGATTGGAGTCAAACTTCTCAATATATTCTACCACGGTCTTCCCTTCTTGGGTGAGGATTTTTCATTCATCTAAGAGCATTTGATGGTAGGATTGGGGAAGGTATTTGTTCCTAAGTTGATTCTTCATACCCTCCCAAGTATCAATAAGCTCTTCCCGCCTAATCCTTCTTAAACCCTCTTGGTTTAGCCAATAAGTTTTGGGTAATTTAGTGAGATGCATTTTGGCCAATCTTACCCTCCTTTGGTCTGTCATAGGGTACCATTCAAAGTATTGGTCCATGGCGGTCTCCCATTCTAAGTAGACACTTGGTTCATGGGAACCATCAAAGTTTGGGGCCTCTACTTTAATCATCCTTAAGAAAGGGTCATCCAGGTCGTCCCGTGGACGCCTTTCATGAATAGGATGGTGGCGAGGTCTCTCATGGTCATGGTAAGGGTCAAGATCCAAGTCCTCCTTATAGATTTCAGCATGTGGATGATAGGTTCTTGGTCCATGGTTCCTTGGATGGAACTCATCCCTATGAGGCTCAACATGTGGAGGGTGGACTCTTGGGTCATTGTTCCTTGGGTGGAACTCATTCCTATGCAACTCACCATGTGGTGGATGAACTCTTGGTTCATTATTCCTTGGAAGAGGGTCTTCCCTATGAGGCTCAACATGTGGAGGGTGGACTCTAGGCTCATTGTTCCTTGGGTGGAACTCATGCTCTTCTAGCCGAGCAATTCGAGTGGTAAGGGACTCAAGTTGGGCAACAATGTTTGTGAGGGTAGCATCTACCCTATTCATTTGGCCTTGAGGTTCCTCCCTAGGAGCATCTTGATTGAGTTGAGGATTGGGATCCATGGGTGGATTTGAAGATGATGGATCGGATCGGTAACAAGCACCACTACGGGTGGACATGCCAGACAAGGGGCAAATGATGTTGGATACCCAATGCAAAGGTCCTAGGACTTAGACTTGATAGAGACAAGTCAAAGACTTACTCTGATACCAATTGATGTGACACAACCTAAGACTTAGGCAAGCAAGCACATTCACAATCAAAAGGGCCAATTTTGGGCCGCCGCTCTCCCGTCGCTCACCCAAGCCCGGGGTGACTTGGCGTTGCCAAGTGGAGGATGTGGGGTTGGGCCCTTGCTGGTAGAGGGCCAGCAAGGCCAAGATTTGATTCCTGATGGATGTGGAAGCCCAATTCAATGGGGCCGACAAAGTGCCGAAGGCACCGATTGCACTTATTCCCACGGTGATCACTCAAGGCAACGGGGCTTGAGGATCGAGCTCTCACTCGCATAACCAGATGAACTAGAACTAATATTGAAAGACAAGCACTAAATGGAGTGAGGTGTGAGCACTTACTCGACCGGTTTGAAGAAACCGTCCCGCTCGGAGACGAGGGCGAGCGGGGAGGCGAGTGGATCCCCACACGCCGCGGCGGTGTAGCTTGACCTGCCCAAACAAGTTACAACACTACACCTCTCGCAGGAGGGGGACCTTGGGGTGGGGGTTAATGGATTACAACCAAAACTACCTCCGCACAGGGAGGGGCCTTTAGCCGGCCAAGCGGGGAGGGGAAACTAGGGCTAAAAGTAATGAAGATGTGAAGACACCGGTTCTGCCTACTCTCTCTGAACAGGGACAGATAGTCGATGTTGCTGCTGCAGAACTTGCTCAAGAATTTTTCTGAAGGCGGGACCTGTGGGAAACTCTTCGGGACTGGTATTGGAACACCTCTTAATTTTGTTGATTTCTTCTGGAGCCGCTGCTAACCTGGGTGGAGGTTCGAACAGAGCACCAGATCCTCGGATTGGCAGCTTCAGACTTCTAACAGCAGGTTGCAGAGGACGCCCCAACAGCTCCCGAACTCGGAATCAAGCACCGTCAGAGTCGTTGGAACCATGGATGAGTCCTCTTCGCAGAAAAACTGACGGGAAGCCAAAAGATGCCAGAGAAAACTTGGAGGATCTGAACAAGGATGACTGGTCGGTGCAGACTGTGGGTAGCATAACGGCGCAGCTCAGGGAGAAAAATGATAACTCTGGTTCACAAATGCCGATTGAAGTTCCGTTTCTTGATTCTGTAGAAAAGGCGATGAAGAAGTTTGCAGAAGAGCTCTCGAACTGATTCTTCTGGGATTTGTCGTGGCAGAGCTTCTACTCAGGATCAGGTCTTCAGCAGAGGCACCACTGCGCAGCTGTGGGAGGATGGAGCTCCCGGGCAGCACACAACTCGGATGAAGTCGAAACCACTTCTGTTGCAAAGGAGACTGGTAGACGCTTCCAACGATAGCATTTGAGTCTTCAAAGTCATCCGGAGGAAGTCGTGGTGGCCGCTGCAAGTTGCTAGTTCACCTGTAACTTCTGAACGCATAGCAGCAACCTAGGTATAGCTTCTAATGAATAGGGAAGAAGAAGGAGAATGGGGCATATGGTTAAGGGGAGATGAATAAGGGGTGGGTGGGGATGGAGGGGAGTTGTGGAAGGTGGCTAAGGGTATTGGAGGGGCTGGAGGAGGAGGTGGCGCAAGGAGGTGTTCTGGTTCAGCCTAAGGGGAGGGTGAGAGGAGGGTGGAGGGTGAAGGGGAGGAAGGGGGTGAACCTAGCCTAATGGAAGGGAGTGGGGCGGCCAAAACAAGTGGATGGAAGGGCTTTTCATATTTGAAATGGCCTAGGAAATTGAGGGATTATGTGGGGAAGAGGGGTGAGTGTGTTGGAATGGGGAAGATATTGTTGGAATGGGGTAGATAGTGTTGGAATGGGGGAATGCTACCTTGGAACTAGGGGGGTGGAGTAACGGTTGCTATGGGAAGTGGAGGGGCTTTAATGGGGTAGGTGGGGGTTGGAAGTTGGGAGGGAGGTGGAGGAGAGAGAGAAAGGGGCGAACCCCTTAGTGGAGGAGAGAGTGGAGAGAGAAGAAGGGGGGTGGGGATTCTCTCACCCTAGGGTTTCTCACCCAATTGGATTCTCTCCATTAAACTAAGCTTTGAACTCTCAAATGGCATTTTTCATTGATTGATTCATTACCTTCAAATGAAGGAAATGGGGCCCTATATATAGGAAACCCACATTTTACAATAAGTCCCTTACAAAAAGACTCAATGACAAATAACCGAAGGGGTAGGGGGGTGGTCTTGGGCCAAGCCCGAAGAATTGGGCCCAATAGCACATTACACAATCTAATGACACTCAAACTTAGGAAAATAAATGCAAGACCTAGGGACATGACTCAAATAAATTGAAAATTACATCAAAATGACTCAAATAGATAGCACAAAAGGGATAATTGGGCCTTTATAGAGAGAGGCCAGAACTCAAACGATGCCGGAGTGTGAAGAAGACCCTAGCCAAAGGGAGTTGTGGATGATGCCTCCATCATTGAGGGAATCCAAAGCTAGCGGAGGCTTATGGAGGTCTCTATGATAAAGTCACCGGTATGAAGGAACGGAATGTCCCGCGGAGGGCTCGTCTATCACCGAGAAATAGTGGGGTAGTCGATAAAACATCGAAAAATGTGGGACTATATTCACGGGCTAGAATATAGTGCCAATAGCCATAGATTCTAAATCCATTTCCACTTTTAGTTGAAATCTGGAATTCTTTTAAAACCAGTTTAGCATTTATTGTAATTAGTCTTGGAATTCTTTTAAATCAAGTTTAGCATCTAGTTAAAACAAGTCCTGCAATTCTTTGAAAACAAGTCCAGCATCTAGTTAAAACAAGTCTAGCATCTAGTTAAAACAAGTCCTAGAATTCTTTTAAAACAAGGTTGGGTTGCAGTGTATATGCATTTAGGATTTCGGATCAATAATGAACATTGCTATTTTCTAAATAAAACAAATTTTCCAGGAATAATTACGTGGTTAGGTAGAGAAAATTAGCAGGAATCCAGAACTATACACATGTATTAAATTTGGTGTCCTGATTATCTGTTATTAAATTTCTAACATATGTAATTTATTAAATGCTGTTCAAAATGACGACTGTATGTACAATCGTGAGATCAAAATGACGCCTCTGTTGGAGTCGTTATTTACTATAATTGCAAAAATCAAGAGAACTCATACCGGTAAATCTTCATGTACATAAAAATTCAACCTAAATGCATGCATGAACTTATTATTAGCATGGTTATGCCAAGCACTTGAGAAAACCTACCTGGGTTGGTTGTAGATGCTAGAAACGTGAAGAGGATGAAGAATAGGAACCAAAACCGATTCACTATATATTAGGAAGAAGATGATAGCCCCTTTTTCAATCGGAGGCAAATCAGCAGTAGCAGTACTCAATGATAAGTATGTATCTTAGCCGCTGATGGTTTCACGCACAAGAGAACACCCAAGGAAGACGACGGCCTTCCTTTAGTAAGAAGAAGAAGACTTCTTGTACCCTTCCTGTCGCAGACTACTCGCAAAAGGAAGAGGAAGAAGAAGATAGTTCTCCCACATTTTCGTATGAAGAAGATAGTAGTGCAGCCCCCTTTGGCCCAAAGAAGCAGAAGGCTCCTACGACACTTTGAAGAACTTTGCAACAGCAGCAGGTTGTTGGGAGAGAAAAACACAACAATATGTTTGATGAAGAAAAAGCTAATAGATTGGCTCGAAGGGGTTGGTATTTATAGGGTTTTGGAGACCCTATAGGGTTGGAGTTCAATTCGGACTTAACTCTCTAGTACCTATCATAATAGTATTAGAATTTCCTTTATTAACAATTCGAAACACTTATAACTTAAGTATTGGATGCTTCCGGGATTTTTATCTTTTTTCCTTGATGTGATCTAGATGGAAAATTTTAGGGGTATTAATTTTTCATTTTTCTCTATTTTTTCATATAATTATTTTTAAACAATTCTTTAATTAAAAAATCGACACTATTCATTTTAGAATAAAATAACGACTTATATCAAGTCGTTTCTTTTGAATTCACGACATTGTCATAGGCGTCTCTTACCTTTTGGCATTTCTTCATGCCTCTAGAAGAAGCAAAATTGTGTTTATACCCTAGAAATCTTTATCTATATATCCTTTCTTATGCTATTTATACTTTAACTAATTAACGACATACCTTATGTCGTCTTTTTAAAATAACGCCCGCAGTAAGAGGCGTCCATTACGTTTTGGCAATTTTTTCTTAACTTCTAAAGGACCGATATTGTATATATGCCCATTCTTTAACCTTTTATATATCTTTAATGTATTTAAATCTTATATGTATATACTTCTTTTTTTTAATAAGATTAAAATATAGTAAATGTGGAATATTAAATTTTCTAAATTAGTAATAAAATATAAATTGACATTTTCTTCAAGATTTAATGATTCTTAATTTAATTAAAATTATTTTATGCATCAAATGGCTACTTAAAATAACATGTTATTCTTAAATTTATTATAATATAATGGTAAGGTCTATGAGTCCATTTCGTAAGACTTTTCAGGATGTAAGAGGGTTATGTACAAGGTCCAGGCCTCGTTTAATTATTATATATTTATATATTTTTAATTTATTTGGACTTTCTAGTCCTTTAATTTACCAGGGTTGCTACAGGTCTAGCCAAGGCCGCTTCAGGCAAAAATGGTCTAATGACGGGTCGCCAAAGGGCCTTAGCAGTCTATCGCTCGACCGCTAAGCTCAACCGACAATGGAGGCCATAAAACGGTCAGTATGGGGCTGTTCTAGCAAGAAATAGTCCCTATTAAGAACGTGTACATTCCGGAAAATCGAGAACGGCGGGAATGACCCCAAAACACCATTCCACGCCCCATTCACCACCGGGTGAAGGGGAAACAAGGGGGAAACCCTTCCCCATGCTCCCAAGCATCGAATGATGCCCACAAACCATCAAACAACGCGATAAAACTCTAGATCGGGCACTCGATCCCCAAAACAAGGAGTTCCCTTCCCGGCTCAAAACAACCCTCTCTCGACCTCCCTTCGGCGTAGAAATCACGGGAAAGGTAAATGTCGAGCTAAGGGTCAGTCACCCTACCTCGAGGTCGCCCGAATCGCGATGGATTGTTGCCGATCTTCAAAAATCCGCTTGAAACCCTCGTTCTTCACAAGCTTCTCACGAGCCACGCACGCCGCCGCGATCGTCACTGTCACGCCCCGAGCGCGGAAGATACCCGGAGATGCGCGACGTGTCTATATCAATCATGTCAATCAGAGTGGTCGTGTATTCGACACAAAGACAGAGATGCGCAAAATAGCAAGATAACCCAATCCTTTATTTCATAATGGATAGACTATTACAAATCCAATACTCTGTTAAATAAAAAGGAAAAGAATACATAGTTGACTCAAGAAACTATGGAAAAGACTAGACGACACTTGTAGAAGCTCTATCACTTTCACTCTTGACATTCCCATCCGATTGACTTCCATCGTCGTCGGACTTACCTGAAAAGTAAAAAGGGACAAACGGGATGAGCGAACGCTCAGTAGGAAATTATATCTCAAGTACTAGCAAGTGGTTTAAGTAATTACATTTTCATGGATGCAATAAAGCTATGCATGCTCGCATGAAACGACAAGATAGAGAGAATGTAATATCAAAGAAATAAGATGAACTTTCATGAACAAGATACAAGTTATTCAAGATATTCAAGCAAGTACCTTTAACGAGTCATGTCAAGAACTTTGGCTATCATGTATCAAGCAAGTAAATTACCCTTTTTCGGGCCACGCATTTCATGTAAAGTCAAGTACGATTCAAGTACAAGATGTGTGTGGAATGTCCAATCAAGCAAGTCAAGTACTCGGTATAATGCCAGATACCTTATCATTTTAACTCCCATGGGCACAAGTACTTTCGGGTGCTCCTCCCAGGACCAGATCGGGCCCTATATGCGCAGGCATTTATCATGTGTTTTGACATCCACTCTTGTTTATATAGCCAATATAGAATTTCAATAATCAAGCTTGTAGATACGTATGACAACTTTGATAGAATAGAGTCCAAAATATGACAAAGGACATAGAATGGCGATAATAACGGTATAATCACGAGTTCGATAAAACTAGGTAGAATATGGTTCCCTTAACTTAGGTACCATGACAAATCAATATGGACATTCTTTATATAGAATTGAGGTCCACATGAACATTAGATCAAGCAAGATACCCTCATTCTTATCATAGAATTGGGGTTTACAAGAATGACACGATATGGCATGATATCATCATCCCATCAAGAATTTCTTATGATATACTCTTTGTATAATCATAAGGGCCGGTATACCATGTTTCTTTAGATTGACATGGCAAAAACTGTGTAATGGGTTTTTAGGGTACAACCAGCTCAGTCGGCCTTGAGGGAATCCAAGGCTACGAGGAGTCTTACGGAGGTCTCTATGACTAACTCGCTAGTCCAAAGGAACGGAATGTCCAATGGAGAGCTTGTATGTCAATGAGAGTTGAGTGTGATCGATAAATCAACATGAAACGTGGGACTATACTCACGGAGTGGAGAATAGTGCCGATATATATATATATGTATAATATATAAACCATCGGTTAGCAAATCAGAGGAAAATCAGTTTACAGTAAAATAACGACTTAGGTCAAGTCGTGTCTCAAGTAATTAACGCCTAACTGAAGGGCGTTTACATATATTGCCAATTTGCAGAATTTCCATTATTTCATTAATTTATCAAAAACACGCCTTTCCTGGGGGCGTTTCTTAAAAGTTGACGACTGCAGGGCAGGCGTCTCATCATTTACATATTTGACAGGATATAATTATTCTCAGAAATTTATCAAAAACGCGCCCTTGGAAGGGGCGTTACTTTCAACAACGCGCCCTTGGGAGGGGCGTTACTTTCCAATTCCATTTTACAGAATATGTGAATTTTAGGTTTTTAACATATACACGCCCTAGAAAGGGGCGTTACTTTTAATGTTCACGCCTTGTACTGGGGCGTTAGAATATGGAAAACGACTTTGTCCAAGTCGTGAATTTCAAGGGATTTTTAATAAATAATATTTCGAGAGACAAGAGACATGTCATGGCAGTAAAATTTAACAGGAATTCACAGAGTCATGCAAGATATTAAAAATCAATATTTCATATGTATTGTAATTTTTAAACAGATCAATTATTAATCACATGCGATTCTTATGAAATTAACGCCTGCGTAGAGGGCGTCAAATATTAAATTGACGACCACTGGTATGGTCGTTTCTTTTAAATTAGCGCCCTAATCAAGGGCGTTTCTTTCAAAATATTTCAGAAAACGTACGAGAACTATAATAATCATATGCATGACATGCTTATATATATATATATATCTTGCATTAATTTCATTTGGGCTACAGTAGCTTGAGAAAACCTACCTTAATAATGGATTTGAAGATGACCGTGAGGGGTTTGACTAGCAGAGGATGATGCTCGGTTAGGCTCCTGAAGACCACGGCTATTGGTTGATGGAAGAAGACGATGGCTTTGATTGTAGAAGAAGAACTGCAGTTATCCTATAAGAAAATAAAGAAACTGTATCAGTTTCTTTGTGATCTGAACATCATACGAAGGTAAATAATTTTTACCCGGATGAAGAACTATGCTTCTTCAAAACGTAGGGGCTTCTTAACCTGTAACAGAAGAAGATGAAGAACTGTTAGTTCTTCATGTAACAGACGTAGGGATTTAAGGAAAATAAGAAGGAATGCTCCTCTTACGTACCTCTGCAGACGAACGAATCAAATAGGTTTAGGGTTTAGATGAACGAGAGTTTTTATAGGATTTTGGGTGTCCTAGTAGGGTTGGTGATTGTGTGGAAGTAATACTTCTATGATAGAGTCATTACCACGTTTGAACTCTTTCTAATGCTTATCACTTACCCTGGATAAGTTCTGGGTTCGAACGGCTCACGAATGGAATTAACGCCTTAGGTCAGGGCGTCCATTCTTGAATTGACGCCTTGCATAAGGGCGTTTCTTAAAAAGCGCCTTGAAAAAGGGCGTTTCGTGTTTTAAAACACGCCCAAGATAGAGGCGTTTCTTTTACTTGCCTATTTGGTCGTGAGAGTTGACGACCGCACGTGTGGGCGTCCTTTCTTTAGTCACGCCTTTGATAGAGGCGTTTCTTTTTGAATTAACGCCCTAATAAGAGGCGTTATTTTTAATTTGTCTTATTTCGTCCAATTAACCCTATTCCTTTTATATATTTTACTTCTGTAATATATATGTTTTAATTCATTTCAATTATTCATTTATTAGGGTTGCTACACCCTCCCCCACTTAAAAAGAATTTGGTCCCCAAATTCAATATATATATAATTATACACGCGGAGAGTGTAGGACATATACCTCTTAGAATAACTCGGGAAATCGTTTCTTCATAGATTCCTCGGTCTCCCATGTCGCTTCGCGTTCAGGATTCTTATTCCATTGCACCTTGATCATGGGAATAACCTTATTCCTTAGAGCTCGTATTTCTCGATCTAATATCTTCAAGGGCCTTTGTTCATATGTGAGATCTTTCTGGATCACCAGATCTCCATGCTCAATAATATGTGACGGATCGTGCACATACTTCTTCAACATAGATATGTGAAATACATTGTGTACCTCGGACAACTGAGGAGGCAACGCGATGCGATAAGCAACCTCGCCAACTCTTTCGAGTACCTCAAATGGTCCGATGAATCTTGGCGTAAGCTTGCCCTTAACACCAAATCTTCGTATGCCACGTCCAGGGGATATTTTAAGAAATACATGATCTCCAACCTGGAATTCAAGATCTCTTCTCCTGGTATCAGCATAAGCCTTTTGCCTTGTCTGAGCAACTTGTAATCTTTCTCTGATTACTTGTATCTTCTCGGTTGTATCCCTTACCATGTCTGGACCTAATAGTTGTTTTTCTCCAACTTCGTTCCAACATATGGGAGATCGGCAACTCCTTCCGTATAAGGCTTCGAAAGGTGCCATTTGGATACTAGCTTGGTAGCTATTATTATATGCAAATTCAACTAAAGGTAAGTGGTCATGCCAGCTTCCTCCAAAGTCAATAATGCATGCTCTCAGCATATCTTCAACAACTTGATTAGTTCGCTCGGTCTGACCATCCGTTTGTGGGTGGAAAGCAGTACTAAAGTTGAGCCTTGTCCCCAACGAATGTTGTAATCCCTTCCAAAAATGAGAAGTAAAACGGGGATCCCTATCAGACACGATTGAGACAGGAATTCCATGTATCCTGACTATTTCTTTGATGTATAGTGCAGCTAGCACATCAATTGACCATCGGCTTTTGATTGGCAAGAAATGTGCCGATTTAGTCAATCGGTCAATGATAACCCAGATTCCATCATGTCCTCCTTTAGATTTAGACAAACCCATGATGAAGTCCATACCAATATCCTCCCATTTCCACTTAGGAATATCTAGAGGATGTAGTTTTCCCGCAGGCTTTTGATGTTCCGCCTTGACCTGTTGGCATGTGAGACAGCGTGATACATAGTCCGCTATTTCTCTTTTCATATTAGGCCACCAAAAGTTCCTCTTTACATCTTGGTACATTTTAGTTGATCCAGGATGAATAGTGTATCTTGATCGGTGAGCTTCATCTAAGATCTTCTTCTTTAATTCCGGACAATCGGGTATACAAGTTCTATCTTTGAACGATAATCTTCCATCAGAAGTTAGTTGAAAATCAGATTGTCCTTCTAATCTGCCTTTGATTTCTACTAATATAGGATCATCATCCTGAAGTGTTTGTATCTCAGATAACAAATCTGACTGTATGCTTACATGAGATAGTGTGACAAATTTGGATTCCGTGTCCAAGCTTATATTGAGCTCGGAGAATTGTTCAAGTAACCTCCATTCTTGCATCATACAATTTGCTATCATTGCTCTCGGCTTTCGACTAAGGGCATCAGCCACATAATTACCCTTTCCGGGATGGTATTGTATACTGAAGTCGAAGTCCTTGAGATATTCTAGCCAACGTCTTTGTCTCATGTTCAGCTCCTTTTGTGAAAATAGATATTTGAGACTTTTGTGATCGGAGTATACAGTAAACTGTACCCCATAGAGATAGTGTCTCCATATCTTTAGGGCAAATACTACCGCGGCCAATTCCAAGTCATGGACGGGGTAATTCTCCTCATGCTTCTTCAGTTGACGAGAAGAGTATGCTATGACCTTCCCATGTTGCATTAGAACACATCCGAGGCCAATGCCAGAAGCATCAGTGTAGACCTCGAATTTCTCTCCTTCAATTGGTAGGGCTAAGACTGGAGCTGTGGTGAGATGATCCTTGAGAGTTTGGAAACTGCTTTCACATTCCTCACTCCATTCATATCGGATCTCCTTACGAGTTAATCTTGTAAGTGGTACGGCGATCTTAGAGAAATCTTTGATAAATCGCCGATAATAGCCTGCAAGACCTAAGAAACTTCTGATCTCGCTTGCATTAGTGGGTCTCTCCCAGTTTCTCACAGCTTCAACTTTTGACGGATCCACAGATAAACCGTCCTTGGATATGACATGTCCGAGAAAAGCCACTTCTTCAAGCCAGAACTCGCATTTGCTGAGTTTAGCATATAATTGATTTGTCCTCAAGACTTGCAATGCAATCCTCAAATGCTCTTCATGTTCTTCCTTAGTCTTAGAATATATCAATATATCATCGATGAAGACTACTATGAATTGATCCAAGTAAGGCCTGAATATGCTATTCATTAACTGCATAAAGGCAGCAGGGGCATTTGTTAGTCCAAAAGGCATAACAACAAATTCGTAATGGCCATACCTGCTTCTGAATGCGGTCTTGTGAATGTCATCATCCTTGATCCTTAATTGATGATATCCCGACCGGAGATCAATCTTGGAGAAATATTTGGATCCTGAAATCTGATCAAACAATTCATCGATTCTCGGCAGTGGATACTTGTTCTTGATAGTAAGATGATTCAACTGTCGATAGTCAATACACAATCTCATGGATCCATCCTTCTTCTTTACAAATAAGACTGGTGCTCCCCACGGGGAAGTACTTGGTCTAATAAACCCTTTTCGGATTAGTTCCATCAACTGCTCCTTCAACTCCTTGAGTTCAGCAGGGGACATTCTATATGGTGCCTTTGAAACCGGACCAGCACCAGGGACTAAGTCGATGGTAAAGGCCACATCTCTTTGCGGGGGTAATCCCGGCAGTTCTTCCGGAAATACGTCTGGGAATTCTCGTACTACTTGAACGTCTTCTATCTTGGTTTCCTTAGCTTCTTTATTAGTGACAAAAGCAAGGAAGGATACACATCCTTTCCTGACGAGCTTGCTTGCTCGAAGAGCCGAAATAAGAGGGGATTTGCTTCGACTCTTAGGACTAGTATAAGTCAGTTCTGGAAATTCTTTGAAAACAATCTTGCTATTACGGCAATCAACCGTTGCCTGGTACTTAGATAACCAATCTGCTCCTAGTATAACATCATATTCTTTTAGATCTAAGCAGATAAGATCAATAGGAAAATTCTTTCCTCGAACCAACACCTCACAGTTTTGGTAATGATGCGTGATATCCGTCTCGTTTCCGAGAGGAGTAGACAACACTATTTTCATCCATTCTGGTTCTAGAGGTAATGGGTCAGCAAACTTCTTGGAAATAATGGAATGCGATGCACCTGTATCAAATAAGACATGTGCATATTTGGAACAAATTTTTAATGTACCTTCCACCAATCCGCCTTCTTCTTCTGGTTCGGTCTCTTGGATTGCATGAAGACGCGCGTTCCTTGTCACTGGGCGTTTACCCTCACCATCTTGGTCATTCATTAATGGACAATCGGGAATCCGATGTTCACGACTCCCACAACGGAGACATGCTCCTAATTTCCTCCAGCATTCTTCTGTTTTGTGACCAGCCTTGTCACAATGCTTGCATACTACGTTTGAAGGGGTAGTGGTGATAGAGAAAGGCTTGGATTTCTTGTACTTCTGATCTTGAGAGGAAGAACCTCCATTATTGGGCCTCTTCTTAAAGTTGGGTTTAAAAGAACCCGAACTTGTGACTTGCTCCTTTTTGTCTTTCCCACGGATCCTATCAGATAGTTCCGTGGCATCTTCAAGCAACTGAGCTCGGCGCACTATTTCAGTATAAACTTGAATATCCATAGGCGCCAGTTGAGTAATGTAGTGGGGCCTAAGCCCATTAAGAAATCTACGGGCTTTCATCTTTTCCGTGCCAATTAAATGCTTAGCATATCTAGACAGTCTAGAGAACTGTGCTTCATAATCAGCCACCGATAAAGATCTTTGCTTTAATGCGGCAAATTCGGCGGCCTTCCTTTCCTGGACCCTATCAGAGAAATATTTGGCGTTGAAATATTCAACGAATTCACCCCATGTAACTTGAGTTGGGTCAATAGTAGCTTCAATCGACTCCCACCAGCATCTAGCATCCTTTTCTAACTGGAAAGTAGCTAATAAGACTTTGTCCTGATCCGTGCATTGCATGACACGGAATATACGTTCAATCTCCCGAACCCAATGCTCGGCATCGTCTGGATCGGTCGATCCCATGAACTTCGGGGGATTCATATTCTTGAATGCTTGGTGTAAGCTTCCAGCTCGTGGAGCACCACCTTGTGCTACCTGTTGTAGCACTTGGGTCATCCCTTGAAGGGTACGCTGCATGTTGCGCCATTGAGCACGTTCGGCAGCCATTATCCTACAATTACAATAGCTATGTTAGTATTATATCACTATGATCTTATAAAGGACTCATTGATCATTTAACCCTTGGTTCTACCCACTCTCACTTGGTTAAAGGTTTTGAAACCTATCCTTGGACTTGGGTTTCCTAGGAATTGAATACCTTAGGCTCTGATACCACAAAGACTGTCACGCCCCGAGCGCGGAAGATACCCGGAGATGCGCGACGTGTCTATATCAATCATGTCAATCAGAGTGGTCGTGTATTCGACACAAAGACAGAGATGCGCAAAATAGCAAGATAACCCAATCCTTTATTTCATAATGGATAGACTATTACAAATCCAATACTCTGTTAAATAAAAAGGAAAAGAATACATAGTTGACTCAAGAAACTATAGAAAAGACTAGACGACACTTGTAGAAGCTCTATCTCTTCACTCTTGACCATTCCCATCCGATTGACTTCCATCGTCGTCGGACTTACCTGAAAAGTAAAAAGGGACAAACGGATGAGCGAACGCTCAGTAGGAAATTATATCTCAAGTACTAGCAAGTGGTTTAAGTAATTACATTTTCATGGATGCAATAAAGCTATGCATGCTCGCATGAAACGACAAGATAGAGAGAATGTAATATCAAAGAAATAAGATGAACTTTCATGAACAAGATACAAGTTATTCAAGATATTCAAGCAAGCACGTTTAACAAGTCATGTCAAGAACTTTGGCTATCATGTATCAAGCAAGTAAATTACCCTTTTTCGGGCCACGCATTTCATGTAAAGTCAAGTACGATTCAAGTACAAGATGTGTGTGGAATGTCCAATCAAGCAAGTCAAGTACTCGGTATAATGCCAGATACCTTATCATTTTAACTCCCATGGGCACAAGTACTTTCGGGTGCTCCTCCCAGGACCAGATCGGGCCCTATATGCGCAGGCATTTATCATGTGTTTTGACATCCACTCTTGTTTATATAGCCAATATAGAATTTCAATAATCAAGCTTGTAGATACGTATGACAACTTTGATAGAATAGAGTCCAAAATATGACAAAGGACATAGAATGGCGATAATAACGGTATAATCACGAGTTCGATAAAACTAGGTAGAATATGGTTCCCTTAACTTAGGTACCATGACAAATCAATATGGACATTCTTTATATAGAATTGAGGTCCACATGAACATTAGATCAAGCAAGATACCCTCATTCTTATCATAGAATTGGGGTTTACAAGAATGACACGATATGGCATGATATCATCATCCCATCAAGAATTTCTTATGATATACTCTTTGTATAATCATAAGGGCCGGTATACCATGTTTTCTTTAGATTGACATGGCAAAAACTGTGTAATGGGTTTTTAGGGTACAACCAGCTCAGTCGGCCTTGAGGGAATCCAAGGCTACGAGGAGTCTTACGGAGGTCTCTATGACTAACTCGCTAGTCCAAAGGAACGGAATGTCCAATGGAGAGCTTGTATGTCAATGAGAGTTGAGTGTGATCGATAAATCAACATGAAACGTGGGACTATACTCACGGAGTGGAGAATAGTGCCGATATATATATATAGGTATAATATATAAACCATCGGTTAGCAAATCAGAGGAAAGATCAGTTTACAGTAAAATAACGACTTAGGTCAAGTCGTGTCTCAAGTAATTAACGCCTAACTGAAGGGCGTTTACATATATTGCCAATTTGCAGAATTTCCATTATTTCATTAATTTATCAAAAACACGCCTTTCCTGGGGGCGTTTCTTAAAAGTTGACGACTGCAGGGCAGGCGTCTCATCATTTACATATTTGACAGGATATAATTATTCTCAGAAATTTATCAAAAACGCGCCCTTGGAAGGGGCGTTACTTTCAACAACGCGCCCTTGGGAGGGGCGTTACTTTCCAATTCCATTTTACAGAATATGTGAATTTTAGGTTTTTAACATATACACGCCCTAGAAAGGGGCGTTACTTTTAATGTTCACGCCTTGTACTGGGGCGTTAGAATATGGAAAACGACTTTGTCCAAGTCGTGAATTTCAAGGGATTTTTAATAAATAATATTTCGAGAGACAAGAGACATGTCATGGCAGTAAAATTTAACAGGAATTCACAGAGTCATGCAAGATATTAAAAATCAATATTTCATATGTATTGTAATTTTTAAACAGATCAATTATTAATCACATGCGATTCTTATGAAATTAACGCCTGCGTAGAGGGCGTCAAATATTAAATTGACGACCACTGGTATGGTCGTTTCTTTTAAATTAGCGCCCTAATCAAGGGCGTTTCTTTCAAAATATTTCAGAAAACGTACGAGAACTATAATAATCATATGCATGACATGCTTATATATATATATATCTTGCATTAATTTCATTTGGGCTACAGTAGCTTGAGAAAACCTACCTTAATAATGGATTTGAAGATGACCGTGAGGGGTTTGACTAGCAGAGGATGATGCTCGGTTAGGCTCCTGAAGACCACGGCTATTGGTTGATGGAAGAAGACGATGGCTTTGATTGTAGAAGAAGAACTGCAGTTATCCTATAAGAAAATAAAGAAACTGTATCAGTTTCTTTGTGATCTGAACATCATACGAAGGTAAATAATTTTTACCCGGATGAAGAACTATGCTTCTTCAAAACGTAGGGGCTTCTTAACCTGTAACAGAAGAAGATGAAGAACTGTTAGTTCTTCATGTAACAGACGTAGGGATTTAAGGAAAATAAGAAGGAATGCTCCTCTTACGTACCTCTGCAGACGAACGAATCAAATAGGTTTAGGGTTTAGATGAACGAGAGTTTTTATAGGATTTTGGGTGTCCTAGTAGGGTTGGTGATTGTGTGGAAGTAATACTTCTATGATAGAGTCATTACCACGTTTGAACTCTTTCTAATGCTTATCACTTACCCTGGATAAGTTCTGGGTTCGAACGGCTCACGAATGGAATTAACGCCTTAGGTCAGGGCGTCCATTCTTGAATTGACGCCTTGCATAAGGGCGTTTCTTAAAAAGCGCCTTGAAAAAGGGCGTTTCGTGTTTTAAAACACGCCCAAGATAGAGGCGTTTCTTTTACTTGCCTATTTGGTCGTGAGAGTTGACGACCGCACGTGTGGGCGTCCTTTCTTTAGTCACGCCTTTGATAGAGGCGTTTCTTTTTGAATTAACGCCCTAATAAGAGGCGTTATTTTTAATTTGTCTTATTTCGTCCAATTAACCCTATTCCTTTTATATATTTTACTTCTGTAATATATATGTTTTAATTCATTTCAATTATTCATTTATTAGGGTTGCTACACCCTCCCCCACTTAAAAAGAATTTGGTCCCCAAATTCAATATATATATAATTATACACGCGGAGAGTGTAGGACATATACCTCTTAGAATAACTCGGGAAATCGTTTCTTCATAGATTCCTCGGTCTCCCATGTCGCTTCGCGTTCAGGATTCTTATTCCATTGCACCTTGATCATGGGAATAACCTTATTCCTTAGAGCTCGTATTTCTCGATCTAATATCTTCAAGGGCCTTTGTTCATATGTGAGATCTTTCTGGATCACCAGATCTCCATGCTCAATAATATGTGACGGATCGTGCACATACTTCTTCAACATAGATATGTGAAATACATTGTGTACCTCGGACAACTGAGGAGGCAACGCGATGCGATAAGCAACCTCGCCAACTCTTTCGAGTACCTCAAATGGTCCGATGAATCTTGGCGTAAGCTTGCCCTTAACACCAAATCTTCGTATGCCACGTCCAGGGGATATTTTAAGAAATACATGATCTCCAACCTGAATTCAAGATCTCTTCTCCTGGTATCAGCATAAGCCTTTTACCTTGTCTGAGCAACTTGTAATCTTTCTCTGATTACTAGTATCTTCTCGGTTGTATCCCTTACCATGTCTGGACCTAATAGTTGTTTTTCTCCAACTTCGTTCCAACATATGGGAGATCGGCAACTCCTTCCGTATAAGGCTTCGAAAGGTGCCATTTGGATACTAGCTTGGTAGCTATTATTATATGCAAATTCAACTAAAGGTAAGTGGTCATGCCAGCTTCCTCCAAAGTCAATAATGCATGCTCTCAGCATATCTTCAACAACTTGATTAGTTCGCTCGGTCTGACCATCCGTTTGTGGGTGAAAAGCAGTACTAAAGTTGAGCCTTGTCCCCAACGAATGTTGTAATCCCTTCCAAAAATGAGAAGTAAAACGGGGATCCCTATCAGACACGATTGAGACAGGAATTCCATGTATCCTGACTATTTCTTTAATGTATAGTGCAGCTAGTACATCAATCGACCATCGGCTTTTGATTGGCAAGAAATGTGCCGATTTAGTCAATCGATCAATGATAACCCAGATTCCATCATGTCCTCCTTTAGATTTAGACAAACCCATGATGAAGTCCATACCAATATCCTCCCATTTCCACTTAGGAATATCTAGAGGATGTAGTTTTCCCGCAGGCTTTTGGTGTTCCGCCTTGACCTGTTGGCATGTGAGACAGCGTGATACATAGTCCGCTATTTCTCTTTTCATATTGGGCCACCAAAAGTTCCTCTTTACATCTTGGTACATTTTAGTTGATCCA